>JARQOC010000005.1:178623716-179223716 GCA_033576535.1 Allobates femoralis
GGCGATTCTGGCAGCTAAATAGGAAACCTTTTTTGAAGTTAGAGCAGTCAGACAGTGGAATACTCAACTGCAAGAGGTAGAAAGGGCAGACACTATAACAGCATTTAAAAAGAGCTAGATACTTTTCTCATAACAAATTGCATTATATATCATAAATAATCTAGCAATATGTACTGCATAATTGATTGAGAAAGGTTGAACCTGATGGACCTATGTCCTATTTCAATCAATAACTATGTAATTATGTAACATACACATGCTTGTCTATATAATAATGAAGTACATCACTCCAAAGAGTTTCACATGCGCAGATATGGTTCTGTCCATTTACATATTCTAAACAAGAAATCTAGGACTCAAATTGAAAATTATATAATTTATTCAATTATTGAGCCGTGTACAGACGTGTTGTTACATTTCGTTCTCACCAACCTTCATCAGAAAAATCTACGTAGAGTGTAAAAAAAATTCTGCATTACCGAAATGCCAAAACATCACTGTACACATCTCATTGATTTAATGAATTGCATAATTTTCCCTTTAAGTGTCGAATTCCTTGTTTTTAATGTACTGCATTTTTCAGACTCTAAAGGCCTCGTCACACGGGGCGACATCGCCGCCAATTACATAGGAGACATAGGGGCATGGCCTATCGGTGGCAACATCGCCCCTACGTCGCCTCATGTAAAGGGGCGATGTCGGCGCCGCCGGGAGGTTGCCTGCTTTCAGAGCAGTGCTCTGGAACCAGGTGACCGATCTGTGGCAATGTGCACACATCGCCCCATGTAAGCGGCCGCCGGCGACCTGTCAGGCGATGGGAGCCATAGGTTCCCATTGTCCTGCATTGCCGCTGGGGTTTTCAGGCACCCCGGCGACGGTGCCACCTGTCAGATCACCGGCGCGGCGCTGGAGATGTCGCCCCATGTAAATGGGGGATGGCGACCCTGGCAGGGCGCCAAAAATGTGCGCGCACATCTCCAGTCCCTTCGCAAGGTGTGACGGGGCCTTAAAGGGGTTGTCCGGGTTCGTCACATAATCTCAGTGCATATCCAGGCTGCCTAATGCTGACAATGTGTAATGTACTATGTGTCAGCTTTCTGCAGGGTTTCCTAGATAACACTTGTTTTGCGTCTGAACAGAACGACCAGGGGGGGTGTTCTGTCATGATAATGAACACTGGTCGTTTCCACCTACTCTACCCCATCCCCTCCCCCATAGCAACATCCCCGCCCTCCCCATCTACATGACTCAGCCTCTCCATAGGAAGAAATCCTCGGCTGCAGCCATCCGTGTGATCAGACCTGCCCGGTGTCTCTGCTCCTCCCCCGGCCACACACAGTGATGTATGGAGAGTCTGCACTGAAGAGACAATGTGCTGCACTCAGGGGGGGCCGCTCCGGGATTACAGTGTGTCCCGGGCTGTGATCAGGAGCAGTGAAGGAGAATGTACAGTGTGCAGACACCAGTGATGTATGGAAAGTCTGCAGAGAAGAGACAATCGTGCTGTATTCAGGGCCGCTCCGGGATTACAATGAATAGCTCCCTGTTATCAGTGATTCCTTCCCTGCACTGTCTCGGGCTGTCAGTGATTCTTCCCTCATTGTCCTGTGATCAGGAGCAGGGAAGGAGAATGTACTGTGTGCAGACACGAGTGATGGGGGGCTGAAGCTTCTAATCTACACAAGGGACAGCAGACACTGAGGTAATCTGTGACACACAGTGTAAATCTCTGTCACTGATGTCTTCACACAGCAGATCTGGTGCATTGTATCAGGGTGAAGGATGGACAGCACTGTGTCTCTAATGACACAAATACTGACTGAAGCAGCCTGTCCACTCAGTAACTGCAGCAGTGTGAAGTGTTGGGGGGTGTATGTATGGAAAGATAGAGGATACTAAGGATTTTGATATTGTTGAGGAGTCCTTGCTTCCGTCGCCCCATCAGTCCGCCCGTCCTTCCTTCTTTCTTTCCTTCCTTCCATCCATCCTTCCTCCCGTTCATCCTTCTGTCCTTCTTTCAGTCCGTCTTTCGTCCTTTCTTTCCATCCATCTGACCGTCCTTCCTTCTTTCCATCCGTCCTTCCCTCCTTCCTTTTTTCCGTCCGTCCTTCTTTCTGTCCTTCCTTCTTTCCATCCTTCCATCTGTCCTTCTTTCCGTCGTCCTTTCTTTCCATCTGTCCTTCCTTCTTTCCGTCCATCTATCCGTCTGTCCTTTCCGTCCTTCCTTCTTTCCATCCGTCCTTCCTTCTTTACGTCCTTCCTTCCGTCCATCTATCTGTCTGTCCTTTCCGTCCCTCCTTCTTTCCGTCCATCCGTCCTTCCTTCTTTCCGTCCTTCCTTCCATCCGTCCGTCGCCCCATCAGTCCGTCTGTCCTTCCTTCCATCCTTCTTTCCATCCTTCCTTGCGTCCTTCTTTCTGTCCATCCTTCCTTCTTTCCATCCTTCCTTATTTCCGACCGTCCTTCCTTCTTTCCGACCGTCCGTGCCGTTCTTCCTTCTTTCTGTCCTTCCTTCTTTCCGTCTGTCCATCAGTCGTTCCTACTTTCTGTCCTTCCTTCTTTTTGTCCGTCCTTCCGTCCTTTCTTCTTTCTGTCCGTCTGTCCTTTCTTCTTTCCGTACTTTCTTCTTTCCGTCTTCCTTCTTTCCATCCGTCCGTCCTTCCTTCTTCCCGTCCGTCCTTCCTTCTTCCCGTCCGTCCTTCCTTCTTCCCGTCCGTCCTTCCTTCTTTCCGTCCGTCCTTCCTTCTTTCCGTCCTTCTTTCCATCCGTCCTTCCTTCTTTCAGTCCGTCCGTCCTTTATTCTTTCCGTCCATCCTTCATTCTTTCCGTCCATCCATCCGTCCTTCCTTCTTTCCGTCCATCCTTCAGTCTTTCCATCCGTCCATCCGTTCTTCCCTCAAGCCTGTATTTTCCCTTCACCCCTGGGTGATTTCCTGTTTTCCTTCCTCTTCTTCCATAACTTTTCTATTTTTCCGTCAATACAGACATATGAAGCTTCTTGTTCTTTTTTGCAGGACGAGTTGTACTTTTGAATGACGACATTTATTTAAAAATTGCAAAAAAATAGTGCAATTATACATTTGTTTTTTGGGTTTTTTATTCACCATGTTCACTATATGGTGACACTGAGGTGTCGGTATGATGTCTGGGGTCTGTACTATATGGTAACACTGACGTGTCGGTATGATGTCTGGGGTCAGTACTATATGGTAACACTGAGGTGTCAGTATGATGTCTGGGGTCAGTACTATATGGTGACACTGAGGTGTCGGTATGATGTCTGGGGTCTGTACTATATGGTAACACTGACATGTCGGTATGATGTCTCGGGTCAGTACTATATGGTAACACTGAGGTGTCGGTGTGATGTCTGGGGTCAGTACTATATGGTAACACTGAGGTGTCAGTATGATGTCTGGGGTCAGTACTATATGGTAACACTGAGGTGTCGGTATGATGTCTGGGGTCAGTTTTATATGGTAACACTGAGGTGTCGGTATGATGTCTGGGGTCAGTACTATATGGTAACACTGAGGTGTCGGTATGATGTCTGGGGTCAGTACTATATGGTGACACTGATGTGTCGGTACGATATCTGGGGTCAGTACTATATGGTAACACTGACGTGTCGGTATGATGTCTGGGGTCAGTACTATATGGTAACACTGAGGTGTCGGTATGATGTCTGGGGTCAGTACTATATGGTAACACTGACGTGTCGGTATGATGTTTTTTGAAAAAAAACGCAAGTTTTTTACATTTTTTCTCATATATAAAGCTTGTCAGCATATGTACATCATTGGTTGTAGCTGAGTGCTGCAAGGTTTTTTTCTAGTATATTGACCCAGCTTCCCTGCTGGCACCAGTTCACATTGTCTGTGAGTGCTGTGCAGTTTTTTTCTCATATATATATATATATATGTATACATATTCCACAAATAGGCCAGATGCAGTTGCATCGGGAGTGCGGTGAAATGAACAGGTCCCGTAGAAATAGCTGCTGAATAGTACAGTCCTCTCTTCAGAAACTACGCGGTTGTTCCGAAAATTATATGGTGTATTTGGTGGCTCAGTGGTTAGCACTGTATGGTGGCTCAGTGGTTAGCACTGTATATGGTGTCTCAGTGGTTAGCACTGTATATGGTGGCTCAGTGGTTAGCACTGTATATGGTGGCTCAGTGGTTAGCACTGTATATGGTGGCTCAGTGGTTAGCACTGTATGGTGGCTCAGTGGTTAGCACTGTATATGGTGGCTCAGTGGTTAGCACTGTATATGGTGGCTCAGTGGTTAGCACTGTATATGGTGGCTCAGTGGTTAGCACTGTATGGTGGCTCAGTGGTTAGCACTGTATATGGTGTCTCAGTGGTTAGCACTGTATATGGTGTCTCAGTGGTTAGCACTGTATATGGTGTCTCAGTGGTTAGCACTGTATATGGTGGCTCAGTGGTTAGCACTGTATGGTGGCTCAGTGGTTGGCACTGTATACGGTGGCTCAGTGGTTAGCACTGTATACGGTGGCTCAGTGGTTAGCACTGTATATGGTGGCTCAGTGGTTAGCACTGTATATGGTGGCTCAGTGGTTAGCACTGTATATGGTGGCTCAGTGGTTAGCACTGTATGGTGGCTCAGTGGTTAGCACTGTATATGGTGTCTCAGTGGTTAGCACTGTATATGGTGGCTCAGTGGTTAGCACTGTATGGTGGCTCAGTGGTTAGCACTGTATATGGTGGCTCAGTGGTTAGCACTGTATATGGTGGCTCAGTGGTTAGCACTGTATGGTGGCTCAGTGGTTAGCACTGTATATGGTGGCTCAGTGGTTAGCACTGTATATGGTGGCTCAGTGGTTAGCACTGTATGGTGGCTCAGTGGTTAGCACTGTATATGGTGTCTCAGTGGTTAGCACTGTATATGGTGGCTCAGTGGGTAGTACTGTATGGTGGCTCAGTGGTTAGCACTGTATATGATGGCTCAGTGGTTAGCACTGTATATGGTGGCTCAGTGGTTAGCTCTGTACACGGTGGCTCAGTGGTTAGTACTGTATACGGTGGCTCAGTGGTTAGCACTGTATATGGTGGCTCAGTGGTTAGCACTGTATATGGTGGTTCAGTGGTTAGCACTGTATATGGTAGCTCAGTGGTTAGCACTGTATATGGTGGCTCAGTGGTTAGCACTGTATATGGTGGCTCCGTGGTTATCACAGTATGTGGTGGCTCAGTGGTTAGCATTGTATGGTTTCTAAGTGGTTAGCACAGTATGGTGGCTCAGTGGTTAGCACTGTATATGGTGGCTCCGTGGTTATCACAGTATATGGTGGCTCAGTGGTTAGCATTGTATGGTGGCTAAGTGGTTAGCACAGTATGGTGGCTCAGTGGTTAGCTCTGTATACGGTGGCTCAGTGGTTAGTACTGTATACGGTGGCTCAGTGGTTAGCACTGTATATGGTGGCTCAGTGGTTAGCACTGTATATGGTGGTTCAGTGGTTAGCACTGTATATGGTAGCTCAGTGGTTAGCACTGTATATGGTGGCTCAGTGGTTAGCACTGTATATGGTGGCTCCGTGGTTATCACAGTATATGGTGGCTCAGTGGTTAGCATTGTATGGTTTCTAAGTGGTTAGCACAGTATGGTGGCTCAGTGGTTAGCACTGTATATGGTGGCTCCGTGGTTATCACAGTATATGGTGGCTCAGTGGTTAGCATTGTATGGTGGCTAAGTGGTTAGCACAGTATGGTGGCAGGGGATTTGAATCCCACGAGCTCCTTGTCCGCCAGCTGAGCCAATGAGCGTCGCTGGATTCAAAGCTTTGAATCTTGCGCCGCTCAACGGTCACCGTCGACTGCGTCGATTGCTAAGCGAGATTGAAATCACGCACCAACATCGCTCATTGGTCGGCGCCGATGAATAAGCGGTGTTGGCCCGTGATTTAAATCCCTCTGCGCTCATTTGTCGACGCCACAGAGACCCCTAAGTTTCCTCATGGTTGGATGACTTTCAAGTTCTTCCCGAGGAGGCGTTATCCATATCACCCAGAAGAGGGGACGGGCAGTCAAATGGCAGGATAGGCGGGATGGACGATGACGAAAAGCAGGATGGACGGCGGGAGAGCCTTGATGGACAACAGGTGAGGCAGGACTAACCAATCTGCAAGCGTGCCCATCGGACCGGAAACAGGTAATTATTATACAGAGCGGGAGATTTGTGTAAGTTATTTATTGTGTTTACGGGGCAGTCAGGGCATAATAGCCTCCTTGCTAGGCTGGGTTCACATTAGGGTTCCCCTCCGCAGCGTTCTGCAGAGGGGATCCGCAATGTGTCCGCAGCGGCCGCCAGCTCCTATCTTTATAATGGGAGCGCACGGTGCTGCGCTTAACAGCGCATGACCGTGCGCACCCATTCACTCCTATACGTGATCTGTGCGCAGCCGGACGCCTGCGCACAAATCACACAGTCTAGTCCGCACCAGGAATGCAACATGTCGCGTCTCTGGTGCGGAAGAGACTGTGTGATTTGTACGCAGGCATCCGCCTGCGCACAGATCACATATAGGAGTGAATGGGAGCGCACGGTCATGCGCTGTTAAGCGCAGCACCGTGCACTCCCATTATAAAGATAGGAGCTGGCGGCCGCTGCGGACACATTGCGGATCCCCTCTGCAGAACGCTGCGGAGGGGAACTCTAATGTGAACCCACCCTTAGAATGCAGGATAGTCCCTGATACAAAAGGGAGCTTTTATTTTAATACACAAAAATGGGTTGACGGTTCTCTTTAAAATAAAAATGGATATAGATTTTGATTGTCAGAATAAATGTTTGACTGTAACTGCGGATCGTGGAAAATGGTGCAAGAGCGCAATTCTTCTTTTTTTGTTTCTTTAATTCTTCAATTATTCATACCAACACGTCATTGATACCATAGAGTACTGACCCCAGACATTAGACAGACACCTCAGTGTTACCATATAGTACTGACCCCAGACATCATACTGACACCTCAGTGTTACCATATAGTACTGACCCGAGGTATCATACCAACACGTCCTTGATACCATAGAGTACTGACCCCAGACATTAGACAGACACCTCAGTGTTACCATATAGTACTGACCCCAGACATCATACCGACACCTCAGTGTTACCATATAGTACTGACCCCAGACATCATACCAACACGTCATTGATACCATAGAGTACTGACCCCAGACATTAGACAGACACCTCAGTGTTACCATATAGTACTGACCCCAGACATCATACCAACACGTCATTGATACCATAGAGTACTGACCCCAGACATTAGACAGACACCTCAGTGTTACCATATAGTACTGACCCCAGATATCGTACCGACATGTCAGTGTTACTATATAGTACTGACCCCAGACATCATACCAACACGTCATTGATACCATAGAGTACTGACCCCAGACATTAGACAGACACCTCAGTGTTACCATATAGTACTGACCCCAGATATCGTACCGACACATCAGTGTCACCATATAGTACTGACCCCAGATATCGTACCGACACATCAGTGTCACCATATAGTACTGACCCCAGACATCATACCGACACCTCAGTGTTACCATATAGTACTGACCCCAGACATCATACCGACACCTCAGTGTTACCATATAGTACTGACCCCAGACATCATACCGACACCTCAGTGTTACCATATAGTACTGACCCCAGACATCATACCAACACCTCAGTGTTACCATATAGTACTGACCCCAGACATCATACCAACACCTCAGTGTCACCATATAGTACTGACCCCAGACATCATACCGACACGTCAGTGTTACCATATAGTACTGACCCCAGACATCATACCGACACCTCAGTGTTACCATATAGTACTGACCCGAGACATCATACCGACATGTCAGTGTTACCATATAGTACTGACCCCAGACATCATACTGACACCTCAGTGTCACCATATAGTGAACATGGTGAATAAAAAACCCAAAAAACAAATGTATAATTGCACTATTTTTTTGCAATTTTTAAATAAATGTCGTCATTCAAAAGTACAACTCGTCCTGCAAAAAAGAACAAGAAGCTTCATATGTCTGTATTGACGGAAAAATAGAAAAGTTATGGAAGAAGAGGAAGGAAAACAGGAAATCACCCAGGGGTGAAGGGAAAATACAGGCTTGAGGGGAAGAACGGATGGACGGATGGAAAGACTGAAGGATGGACGGAAAGAAGGAAGGACGGATGGATGGACGGAAAGAATGAAGGATGGACGGAAAGAATAAAGGACGGACGGACTGAAAGAAGGAAGGACGGATGGAAAGAAGGACGGAAAGAAGGAAGGACGGACGGAAAGAAGGAAGGACGGACGGGAAGAAGGAAGGACGGACGGGAAGAAGGAAGGACGGACGGGAAGAAGGAAGGACGGACGGATGGAAAGAAGGAAGACGGAAAGAAGAAAGTACGGAAAGAAGAAAGGACAGACGGACAGAAAGAAGAAAGGACGGAAGGACGGACAAAAAGAAGGAAGGACAGAAAGTAGGAACGACTGATGGACAGACGGAAAGAAGGAAGGACAGAAAGAAGGAAGAACGGCACGGACGGTCGGAAAGAAGGAAGGACGGTCGGAAATAAGGAAGGATGGAAAGAAGGAAGGATGGACAGAAAGAAGGACGCAAGGAAGGATGGAAAGAAGGATGGAAGGAAGGACAGACGGACTGATGGGGCGACGGACGGATGGAAGGAAGGACGGAAAGAAGGAAGGACGGATGGACGGAAAGAAGGAGGGACGGAAAGGACAGACAGATAGATGGACGGAAGGAAGGACGTAAAGAAGGAAGGACGGATGGAAAGAAGGAAGGACGGAAAGGACAGACGGATAGATGGACGGAAAGAAGGAAGGACAGATGGAAAGAAAGGACGACGGAAAGAAGGACAGATGGAAGGATGGAAAGAAGGAAGGACAGAAAGAAGGACGGACGGAAAAAAGGAAGGAGGGAAGGACGGATGGAAAGAAGGAAGGACGGTCAGATGGATGGAAAGAAAGGACGAAAGACGGACTGAAAGAAGGACAGAAGGATGAACGGGAGGAAGGATGGATGGAAGGAAGGAAAGAAAGAAGGAAGGACGGGCGGACTGATGGGGCGACGGAAGCAAGGACTCCTCAACAATATCAAAATCCTTAGTATCCTCTATCTTTCCATACATACACCCCCCAACACTTCACACTGCTGCAGTTACTGAGTGGACAGGCTGCTTCAGTCAGTATTTGTGTCATTAGAGACACAGTGCTGTCCATCCTTCACCCTGATACAATGCACCAGATCTGCTGTGTGAAGACATCAGTGACAGAGATTTACACTGTGTGTCACAGATTACCTCAGTGTCTGCTGTCCCTTGTGTAGATTAGAAGCTTCAGCCCCCCATCACTCGTGTCTGCACACAGTACATTCTCCTTCCCTGCTCCTGATCACAGGACAATGAGGGAAGAATCACTGACAGCCCGAGACAGTGCAGGGAAGGAATCACTGATAACAGGGAGCTATTCATTGTAATCCCGGAGCGGCCCTGAATACAGCACGATTGTCTCTTCTCTGCAGACTTTCCATACATTACTGGTGTCTGCACACTGTACATTCTCCTTCACTGCTCCTGATCACAGCCCGGGACACACTGTAATCCCGGAGCGGCCCCCCCTGAGTGCAGCACATTGTCTCTTCAGTGCAGACTCTCCATACATCACTGTGTGTGGCCGGGGGAGGAGCAGAGACACCGGGCAGGTCTGATCACACGGATGGCTGCAGCCGAGGATTTCTTCCTATGGAGAGGCTGAGTCATGTAGATGGGGAGGGCGGGGATGTTGCTATGGGGGAGGGGATGGGGTAGAGTAGGTGGAAACGACCAGTGTTCATTATCATGACAGAACACCCCCCCTGGTCGTTCTGTTCAGACGCAAAACAAGTGTTATCTAGGAAACCCTGCAGAAAGCTGACACATAGTACATTACACATTGTCAGCATTAGGCAGCCTGGATATGCACTGAGATTATGTGACGAACCCGGACAACCCCTTTAAGATATATAAGACACACCAAGGTCTGGACAAGAGAAGGTAAAAAAAAAACATAGTAATATTATAAATAATTAAACAACCAAAAAGGAGAGCATCAAACATAACTTACCACCATGGAGCCAATCCTAATACTAAATGCACACACAAGATGTAGGGAATCTCCATAATAGAGCTGTGTGCAGCCCAGGTGTAAACTGCTGATGAGGTAGCCACTCACAACTTTCCAAAATGGTGGGGCCTGCTGCTTAGCATAACACTTGCGCACTAAGAAAGCTTGCATAAGGAGCCTGTCACATAGATACATGAGATACACAGTGCCTGAACAATAGCCTATTAGTGACGCCAGGTAGGGGGGCTAGTTAACAATATATGAGTGTATCTCACAGGACAGGCTCACCAATGTACCACTTAAATTCAGAAGGCCCCACTACACCCTGCAAAAAATGTACAAAATATGCAAAAGACGTGAGGTATTTACTTGATATTTTGTCCCCAAATACAGAAGCTTCCAACCCGTTCATCAAGGGTCCTCACATTTACAAGTCCCTGCACTGATTAAATACCAAAAAGGAGAACATAAAAAAAACAACTTTGTGTTTATTTAATATTAGGTTTGGCTCCATGGTGGTAATATTATAACTACTCTGGTGATGTAAAGATATGGAGGGGATAATATCACTAACATTAGTGGTCTATGGTTGTGCTTGTTTCTTGGTGCTCTAGGATAGAAGAGGGGGTAATAATTTGTTCCAAAGTGGTAGAAATATATCAGGAGGGTTGTACAAAAAAAGGCATTTTATACTATACCTAACAGTGACAAAATAAGGTCCCAATACAGTTTATTTTAATTGCCTGGAACCAAAGTTCATAAAAAAAGGTCAATTTATTGTGGAATCATCTATGTGCCTCATGTCTTATATGTTTAATGTATTTTATTTAAGCCAGTTATAGTTTTTATATGTGATTTAGCTATCTGTAAACTTTTGTAGAAGGTTTTCTTATTTCTACACTATAAAGGATGCCTATTGCAGATTTTATATTAAGAAGTACCATCCATGACCACACATAAATGTGGGCAAACAAAGATGGTATCACATATGTATCATGTATGCTACAGAACTAGCAACATGTGGAAATTCAGAAGATCGGCATTTGTCTGGGAGACTGAGACTCGCCTTCTAAAGCCCCTTTCACATTTACGCGCCCAACGATTGCCTGCCCTGCGCTACCACAAGTTCAAGCCCAAGTGCATGCACAGGCAAGCTCAGGCAAGCGCATTGACGCATAGATGCAGAGCACTTGTGCTTGCTTCCATGTTTGTCGCTATTACCTTCTATGGCAAGGGCATGGGAGCGAAACCCGGAAGCGCAGGTCTGCAGAGGGGCACAGTCAGAGCACATGCGCACTCCGGACACACCGAAACATCGCATTACGCATTTCCGGTGCATTCGGAGTGACTTGTGTGCTCTGACTGTGCCCTTCAGCACACCTGAGCTTCCCGGTTTCGCACCCGTGCGCTCGCCATAGAAGGTAACTGCGGCAAACACGGAAGCAAGTGCAAGGGCTCGGCATCTATGCACCAATGCGCTTGCCTGTGAATGCACCTGCGCTTGCACTTGTGCTAGAGCAGGGCAGGCAAGCGCTGGGTGCATAGATGTGAAAGGAGCTTTTTATTTTTCTTGAACCTCTGCACCAAAGATTTATTCTATTAAACTCCATGTGGACAAAAGCTTTCCCTAACCTGTTAGCAAGCTCAGCTCAGTCTCTCCTGCTTAGCTTTAATTGAACAGATCAAGAGAACTATGCAGCTGCTTAGTTTTCTTAGCGATAGGAGCACAGTGCTTATGATGTTCTACCCTATAATTTATGGAAGCAGTCAGTAAATGTTTGCACTGTTGACCTTACTAACTGAAGACAATAAGATGCAAAAAATTGTATCAAGATATTATCTTACTTACAAATGTGTTTTATAGTCAGAAAAACATAGTACATGTTACATTCACAAGATGTTCTGTACTCATAAGTACTGCAACTGTTTTTTAAAATATATTACATTTGTGATAATGACCTAAAGGGGATTTAAACAGACATTTTTTTAGTAGCACCACTACTAACATAGCAACTGTTAAACAATACTTACATATTCCATGATAACAAGATACAGCAAGGTAAGAAACCTTAATGAGGTAGAGGTGCATTAAAGTTACTAAAGACCTACGTGCTGTGCAAATTAATTGGGACAAAGCATTTTTTAAGTAAAATCGTAAGTTGGGGTTACCAGTCAGTGACTCAAACCAGTTTTAACTGGTTAAATCAGGTGTGTGTGTACAACCTTGATTAATAAAATGTGGTTTAATGTACTTTTTCTCTCAGTGTGATTCATGCCTGTAAAAATGGATGTTACTCCATGGAAGAGGTCTAGAATTATTACTCTTACTGAACATACAAGTCTGAGTGTAAGATAAATCGCTTCCACCGTTGGTATTGGAAAATCTACCGTTTCAAGAATAATTCGCATACACAATGAAACTGGATCGTTTTCTCCAAAACAAAAAGGGAAATGTGGAAGAAAAAGGGAAACGACACCAAGAACTGATAAAAACACTAAGCAGAAATAGTAAAACTAATGCAAGAAAAAAAAGTAAAGACTTGGTTTATCCCAATTAATTTGCACAGCACTGTACCAAAATAAATAATCCTGATTCAACACAGAAGAAAAGTGACAATGTTTACGTATACTTGTCAATCCTCCCAGAACACCTGGGAAAACCTTAGAAAGGGAGGAGGCTTAAATATATACATGCAATTATGGCCAAAAGTGTTTGCAATCCATGAATGATTCCAGAAAATGAAGTATTTTCCTCCAGAAAACTATTGCAATTACACATTTTCTTCATGCACATGTTTATTTCCCTTTTGTATGATGAAAAAGACACACAAAAAAATAAGGAAAAAAGGCACATTTGACATAATTTCACACAAAACCCACAAAATGGGCCTGACAAAATTGTTGACACTTTCTGAAAATTGTGGGTAAGTAACTTTGGTGATGCTCATTTAAACCCACCTGTAGCAAGTAATAAGTGTGAGCAATAGGAAATCACACTTGAAACCAGATTAAAACAAGAATTTGACTCAATCTTTGCACTGAGTGTCTGTGTGTGCAACACCAATCATGGAGACCAGAAGTAAGAGAAGAGAGCTATCTGAGGACTTGACAACCACATTTGTTGAAAAACATTAACAATCTCAAGGTTACAAATTCACCTCCAGAGATTCCTTTTTCCATGGTGCACAGCATGATCATGAAGTTTGCAACCCATTGCACTGTAGGTGATATCCCTGGATGTCAACAGCAGAGAAAAAATCATGGAAGGTTGAAACACAGGATGATCCAGATAGTATAAAGCAACCCCAATCAAGTTCAAAAGAAATGAAAGTTGCCATGCAGGCTTAGACTGCTTCAGTGTTGGCGCAAACTATCCTTTGTCATTTAAAAGAAATGAAAGGCTATGGCAGGAGACCCAGAAAGACCCCACTGCAGATGCAGAGAAATAAAAATTAAAGGGAACCTGTTACCAGAAAAATGTAGTTCAATCTGCAGGCACCATGTTATAGAGCAGGGGGAACTGAGTAGATTGATATATAGTTATGTGAGAAAAGATTCAGTATAACCTGTGATTTCATCAATTAAACCCCTGCTCCTTCTTGTATTTTGGGTCCAGAGGGCGGTCCTATCAGTGACAGCTGTTTCTGTTTGCACACTCATACAAAGATAGCTGTCAGTCACTGATAGACCACCCCCTGGACCCAAAATCCCAGAAAGAGCAGGGGTATAAACGATGAAATCACAGGTTACACTGAATCTTTTCTCACAAAACTATAGATCAATCTACTAAGTTCCCCCTCCTC
The DNA here is from genome assembly GCA_033576535.1 of Allobates femoralis. NCBI lineage: Eukaryota > Metazoa > Chordata > Amphibia > Anura > Aromobatidae > Allobates > Allobates femoralis. The sequence continues at coordinate 178,637,685 of JARQOC010000005.1, forward strand.
TATAACATGGATTGCACTGCATTCTCATGGTGACGGGTTCTCTTTATAGACTGAATTTTGCAAAAATGTACATCAATATATCAAAATCCTTCTGAAAAGTGTCCTTTGAACAGATGAAACCTAGTTAGTATTTTGGTAAAGTTCTTCATTCTACTATTTACCTAAAATGTTAATGAGACCTACAAAGAAAAGAATGCAGTGCCTACCGTCAAATATAATGGAGTTTCAAAGACATTTTGTGGTTGGTTTGCTGTCTCTGCACTGTGTGTCTTTACTGTGTGGAAGCAACCATGAAATCTGAATATTATCAAAGGATGTTGGGTAAGAATCTAGTGCCTAATGTCCGAAAGCTAGGTTTGCATCTTTGTTGATGAGTCACTTAGCAGATTAATAATCCTAAACATACTTTCATGAAGCACCCCGAAATGGATGGAAAAAGTGCCGGAGAATTCTGAAGTGGCCAGAAATCAGACTGGATCTATATCCCATTAAACAAATGTAAAGAGATTGTATGCTCTTCATGATTAAGACATACATGTGCATCATTGGATATTTCCCTGTTTTTGAGCTGAGCCTTTATCTTTAATGGTATTTGACAGTTGAATAAATGAGTCCTTAAAGTGTTACTGTCGTTTACATTTTTATGTAATGATAATGTAGAGCAAGTGATTATAATAAACTTTCAAATATACATAAGTGAAATCTGGAAAAAAAAACATTCAAACACATCCAATAAGACATCCCCACTACACTGTTTCTGAGCCTGACAAATGCTCATTGTTAGGGAGATCTATCTTCATCTCCAGACATGAATATGGTCATATAAGGGTGGGGGCGGGGCCAACACAGCATTCACTGCTCATCAGTGCATCAGTTTACCTCAGGGATAGTGCTGAGTTCAGGTTGTCAACACACACAGATCACAGCTGTGATATTATCTGACGGCTCTGTTGCATGTTCAGATAATAGTATGGAGCAGAGCTGTCAGATAAGATCACAGCTCTGATATGTGAGCTAAGATGTGTATGCTGACAGCCTGAGCTCAGCATTGTCCCTAAAGTAAACTGATTCACTGATCAGCTGTGAATGCTGTGTAGGCTCCCGCACCTTTATATGGCCATATTAACGTGTGGCATGAAGACAGATCTCCCTAAAAATGAGCATATCTTACGTTTAGAAACAGTCTAGTGGGGACATCTTCTAAAAGGTTTCTACAGATTTGACTTGTGAAGAATATTTAAAGTTTGTTATAATTACTTGCTCCACATTATTATTAAATAAGAATGTACACAGCCGTTACACTTTAAGTGTCTTTAACATTCGCCAGTGGCTGGAGATCCACTAGCTATTAACCAATAAATTCCACTGTCAATCTCTGACTGTGGCATTTAACACACTCTGACAGGAAGCACATCACTAATTGCACCCATTGGTGTTCCCATCACATTATTGCAGGGCAATGAAGGGCTGCCGTGGCCACAGGGGTTCAGCTGATGATTCCTGTACCTTTTATCATGAACATCATGTGAATGCCAGCTGCAAGCTGACATTGATAACAAATCGTGACTGTGCCTGCATATGCTATAAAGTGAGCAGTTGATCTGTAGGGAGAATGTTAGGCAGAAAAAGATTGCACTACACTGTACTTTCTATCTGAACATTTCGATTTAGAGGTAGATGCTACCTAAACCCCATTAAAATGTTCAGAACAATGTCGAAGAATGGGGCAACTGGAAACAGGGCAAAGATTATCAGTAGTGATGGGCGAATCCTAAATTACTCGGAATCGCTTGACTCTAGCGAGTCCGAGCCCGGGACTCGCTACTCGTTGTCCAATGTTAATGAATGGGGAAGCGAGTAATAGCGAGTAGTGTGAGATTTACAAATCGCAGATGTGTCTCGGAAGCTTCAGCCTGAAGCAATCCTAGTTTTGTCATTTATTTGCATTGGACTCGTTTACTTTGCAACTGTAATCGCTGGGAAACTCGCACAGATAAGAGTCCTGTCTGCTCAGTGTGCTGGCTGCCACAGCTCCAAGGTCCTAGAGCCTGCCTGCTGCCTGATGTAGCAGTGCTGAGATTGTTCTCAGTCTGCTCATTCCCTGTGCATAGACATCTATATCTATGCACAGGGATGAGCAGAGAGGATTTTTTTCATTAAAGATGGAGTCTCTAATGGCTTTTTTTTTTATTTCTAATAAAAATTTTTCTCTGTGTTGTGTTTTTTTTAAAACATTTTAATAGAAATTCATGGCGGTCATGTCTAATATTGGCGTGACCACCATAAATTTCGGGCTTAGGGCCAGCTGATAATACAAATCTGGCCCTAACCTCTTTATTACCCAGTGTGCCACCGCCACCAGGGCCGCTGGAAGAGCGGGGTTCAGCGCCAGAGGATGGCGCTTCAATGAAAGCGCCATCTTCTGGGGCGGCTGCGGGCTGCAATTTGCAGCGGGGGGTGCCCAGAAAGCTTGGGCATCCCTGCGCTGCGGATTCCAGCCCCCAGCTGCTTAGCTGTACCTGGCTAGAAATAGAAATTGCGCGGAGCCCCACGCATTTTTTTAAAATTATTTCATGAAATTCTGAGATTCTGACTCTGAGACTCTGAGATTCTGACTCTGACTCTGACTCTCTGAGATTCTGACTCTGACTCTGACTCTCTGAGATTCTGACTCTGACTCTCTGAGATTCTGACTCTGACTCTGACTCTCTGAGACTCTGAGATTCTGACTCTGACTCTGACTCTCTGAGACTCTGAGACTCTGAGATTCTGAGACTCTGAGATTCTGAGATTCTGACTCTGACTCTCTGAGATTCTGACTCTGACTCTCTGAGATTCTGACTCTGACTCTCTGAGATTCTGACTCTGAGACTCTGAGATTCTGAGACTCTGAGATTCTGAGATTCTGACTCTGACTCTCTGAGATTCTGACTTTGACTCTGAGATTCTGACTCTGACTCTGACTCTCTGAGATTCTTACTCTGACTCTGACTCTCTGAGATTCTGACTCTGACTCTGACTCTCTGAGATTCTGACTCTGACTCTGACTCTCTGAGACTCTGAGACTCTGAGATTCTGAGACTCTGAGATTCTGAGATTCTGACTGACTCTCTGAGATTCTGACTCTGACTCTCTGAGATTCTGACTCTGACTCTCTGAGATTCTGACTCTCTGAGATTCTGACTCTGACTCTGACTCTCTGAGATTCTGACTCTGACTCTCTGAGATTCTGACTCTGACTCTGACTCTCTGAGACTCTGAGACTCTGAGATTCTGAGACTCTGAGATTCTGAGATTCTGACTCTGACTCTCTGAGACTCTGAGATTCTGACTCTGACTCTCTGAGACTCTGAGATTCTGACTCTGACTCTGACTCTCTGAGACTCTGAGACTCTGAGATTCTGAGACTCTGAGATTCTGACTCTGACTCTCTGAGATTCTGACTCTGACTCTCTGAGATTCTGACTCTGACTCTCTGAGATTCTGACTCTGAGACTCTGAGATTCTGACTCTGACTCTGAGACTCTGAGATTCTGACTCTGACTCTGACTCTCTGAGATTCTGACTCTGACTCTGACTCTCTGAGATTCTGACTCTGACTCTCTGAGATTCTGACTCTGACTCTCTGAGACTCTGAGATTCTGAGACTCTGAGATTCTGACTCTGACTCTCTGAGATTCTGACTCTGACTCTCTGAGATTCTGACTCTGACTCTGAGACTCTGAGATTCTGAGACTCTGAGATTCTGAGATTCTGAGATTCTGAGACTCTGAGATTCTGACTCTGACTCTCTGAGACTCTGAGATTCTGAGACTCTGAGATTCTGAGATTCTGACTCTGACTCTCTGAGATTCTGACTCTGACTCTCTGAGATTCTGACTCTGACTCTCTGAGATTCAGACTCTGACTCTGAGACTCTGAGATTCTGAGACTCTGAGATTCTGAGATTCTGACTCTGACTCTCTGAGATTCTGACTCTGACTCTCTGAGATTCTGACTCTGACTCTCTGAGATTCTGACTCTGACTCTCTGAGATTCTGACTCTGACTCTCTGAGATTCTGACTCTGACTCTCTGAGATTCTGACTCTGACTCTGAGACTCTGAGATTCTGAGATTCTGACTCTGACTCTCTGAGATTCTGACTCTGACTCTCTGAGATTCTGACTCTGACTCTGAGACTCTGAGATTCTGACTCTGACTCTGACTCTCTGAGATTCTGACTCTGACTCTCTGAGATTCTGACTCTGACTCTCTGAGATTCTGACTCTGACTCTCTGAGACTCTGAGACTCTGAGATTCTGACTCTGACTCTGACTCTCTGAGACTCTGAGACTCTGAGATTCTGAGACTCTGAGATTCTGAGATTCTGACTCTGACTCTCTGAGATTCTGACTCTGACTCTGAGATTCTGACTCTGACTCTCTGAGATTCTGACTCTGACTCTGAGACTCTGAGATTCTGAGACTCTGAGATTCTGACTCTGACTCTGAGACTCTGAGATTCTGACTCTGACTCTGACTCTCTGAGATTCTGACTCTGACTCTGACTCTCTGAGATTCTGACTCTGACTCTGAGACTGTGACTCTGAGACTGTGACTCTGAGACTCTGACTCTGAGACTCTGACTCTGAGACTCTAAAATTCATGAAATAGTAAAAAAAAAATGCGTGGGGCTCCGCGCAATTTCTATGTCTAGCCAGGTACAGCTAAGCAGCTGGGGGCTGGAATCCGCAGCGCAGGGATGCCCAAGCTTTCTGGGCACCCCCCGCTGCAAATTGCAGCCCGCAGCCGCCCCAGAAGATGGCGCGTTCATTGAAGTGCCATCCTTTGGCGCTGAACCCCGCTTTTACAGCGGCCCTGGTGGCGGTCGCACGCTGGGTAATAAAGGGGTTAATACCAGCTTTGTTATACAAGCTGGTATTAAGCCCGAGATTCTTAATGTCAGGCCACGTTTGACCCAGCCACTAAGAATCTCCAATAAAGGGTTAAAAAAACACAGAGAAAATTTTTTATTTGAAATAAAAAAAAAAGCCATTAGGGACTCCATCTTTAATTAAAAAAATCCTCTTCCGTCCGACGTAGTCCAAAACGCGATGTCCTCTCTGCTACATCCCCTGTGCATAGATATAGATGTCTATGCACAGGGAATGAGCAGACTGAGAACAATCTCAGCACTGCTACATCATCTCTGTGAGCAGGCAGGCTCTAGGACCCTGGAGCTGGCAGCCTGCACACAGAGAAGACAGCTGGACTCGGCTCGCAATGTAACAGCAGTTATTTGCGAGTTTCCCTGCTATCACTGGCACAGTAGCCGAGTCTAATGCAAACAATGGCAATCCTAGTTTTGTCAGCGTTTGCCAATGATTTGCATTGGACTTGTGCGAGTAAACGCTGGGAAACTCGCAGAGTACCGAGTCCTGCGAGTCCTTACTACTCGCCGAGTAACGAGTCCTAGCGAGTAGATTCGCCCATCCCTAATTATCAGCCATAATGGAAAGGATTTGCTCCTTTTGTCACAGTAATAGGAAATATATAGACTTATATGCACTTTGAGTTATCATGTTAGAATATGAGGACTATAGAAACTTCTTTGGAAACTACTTTGATGTTTGGATTACCAACACATAAAAAGGTGGGCAAACTAATGTATTTCAGATTTTTTATATATATAATTCATCCACTAATTTAGAAACCTGTCCTTGCTGATTTTTTCAGACATAGCAATTCTAATTGTGTATGTTCTTTCCTATGACTGTGGTGTTTTTTAATCTCTTCTAACAATCTCCAGCATGTTCATAATTTTATTGACTTTCTATGAGAATGTTGAGGTATGAAAACTAAAATTTTAATAAAGATGCACCTTATATAAAGCTAAGGGCCACGTCACACACACAGATATTTGTGCAGATATTGTTCGCAGATCTCTGGTTGTAGTGAAATCATGGACAGATTGTCCCATTTTGTGGCTGTGTACAAATGGAACAATGAGTTCATGATTTCACTGCAACCAGAGATCTGTGAACAATATCTGCACAGATATCTGTGTGTGTGACGTGGCCATTAGACACACATTATATGAAAGCTTTGCTCGTTATCGCATGTGAGAAATGATGTATGGGATTCGATCATTCTCTCCCCACTGCACATAACTTGACCACTAGCCATTTTATTGTAGCTTACATTCTGAACTAAGTGAATATTCTAAAAGTCATATCCCAACAATTATATTTTTAAATTGCTAATAGAACATGTTTTTCTTCACTGCTTCTCCAAAATACAAAAGCAGTTTGCTTTTTTGCGCATAGTGAACCAGACAAATCCATTTTAACACCTCTAATGTTTAATTATGTACAATCATATTTTATAGTTTTATTTCTACAAGCAAAACTCATGTCTGGTCAAAATGTCATTGACATTTCAAGTATTATTAACTAATTTGTAAACTTTTCACATTAATATTTCACAGGTAGTTACATAACTTTCCTTATCTCAACAGGAGTTCTGTTGCCTTTAGTCCTAAAGCTCTAATTGCATTGAACAAAACTGTCAAAGAAAAAAAGGTATGCGTGATATAACTTTTTATGGAGGGCACTCAGGCAATTGTTTAACAATCCCAATAAACATTGTATATGGCATTTGCCTGTTCTTAATATTCAGGTTTTCCTCTCTGGTACATTTTTTTTTAATTTTCTGACTTTGCTAAATAATTCTGCCAACCTTTCCAAAAGCAAAGATAAACATTACGGCTACAGATAATATGTGTGCTACATACACCATAAGGACAAAAGTATTGGGACAATGACCTTAACTATTAAATTCAGATTTTACATTCAGCCCAATTTTCATAACTGTATGAAATCAATTACTTAGCCAAGTAATCTGCCACCACAAAAACATTTGTGAAAGAAAGAGCTGAATTTAAACATGGAACAGTAATAGGATGTCACCATTGTAAAATGTCAGTTTGTTACATTTCTTTCCTCATATGAGCGGATCTATTTGCAGAACATTGAGTTCTAGTTGAATTTAAAGAAATTTTGAGACTTGATTTGTGGTTTGCAAAAAACAAAAACTTAGCCGGCACCATTTCCCACAATGCTGAAGCATCACAGAGCTTGAAAATACATTTTTTTTGTTGCCACATAGGCCTCCCATGATCCCCTGTAGCTACAACATCATATGGATCATCATACCTTGTATATATGAAGTGTCAACACCTGGGCCATCATAGATCAATGGTTCTTAAGGCCCCGTTACATATAGCGATGTCCCACGATCCCGACAACGATCCCACCTGGCCGGGATCGCTGGAACATCGTTGTGTGGTCACTGGTGAACTGCCATACAGGCAGACTTACCAGCAATTACCCAGCGATGCGGCGACACCCGATGGGCATTGGGACCTGTTTAGGTCTCGGGCCAAGCATGGAGCTTGCTGGTCGTTGCCCCTGTCACACACAGTGATCCAGCATGCCCAGCGGGAGATTGCTGATTAAAAAATGGTCCAGGCCATTCATTAACGATCAGCGATCTCCCAGCGGGGGCCGATCGCTGCTAAGTATCACACACAACGATATCGCTGGCCAGGTTGCTGCTACGTCACAAAACCTGTGACGTTGCAGCGATATCATTAGAGATATCACTATGTGTAAAAGGGTCTTTAGTGAAGCACAGTTTGTAAGGCAGAGTCACTGGATTAGTCTCTATGTGTAATCTCTATGGCTAAAATAATTCTCTCTTTCTGTCCTGGAAGAGTGTAAGCTCTTTTAGTCAGCATGGTCCCTTCTGTCTCCGTCATGTAAATTGTAAGCTCTTAAGGCAAGTGCGGTACTCTCTTGCTTCTCCATTATGTGCATTTTCTAAGCAAAAAAACTTTCCAATATTGAGGGTTGCACAAATGTACTCAAATTTGTTGAAAAAAATATGAAAATTAAAATGTCAAACTATGCAGTCATCTCTACTGTTAAATGTTCTGTTATCAGCTGTGAATAATTTTGAAAAGTATGAGCATTTATGAACCTTAGCAATTCAGCAAAGAAATGGTTGACAATGTATAGATACAGACTGATGGGACACTGAAAGCTGAGGAGTATAGTGCAGAAACGTCACCAAGAACTGCATGGTTCCAAATCTCTGGAATTAACATCAACACAAAGACTTTGTATTTGGAGGTTCATGGCATACCTTTGGGAGCAGCAAGGTAACTCAATGTCTAGCACTGTTGCCTGGCAACACTGGGGTCCTGGGTCAAATCCACCAAAGAAAACATCTGCAAGGTGTTTGCATGTTCTCTCCATGTTTGTGTGGGTTTCCTCCAGGTTCTCTGGTTTCATAGTACACTCCAAAGACATACTGATAGAGAATTTTGATTCAAGCTGGGGTACAGTGATGTACAGTACTATGGTAATTAATGGTGCTATATGCAAGTGAAACAAATGAATAGGTTTCCATGGATAAGCAACTGCATGCAAACTTAACATGACCAAATATAATGCCAATCATTGGCTGTAGCGGTGTACAGCATGTTATCTTAAAACTCTATAATAGAACCTTGTTCTGTGGCATGAGGAATCATGCTTCTCTGTCAGTATGAGGAACAAGTTGGGGTCTAGCAAATGCAGGAGAATGCTGCCTATCTACATTTTACCAACTATAAATGTGGGATAATGCTATGAGATTGTTTTTCCAGGTTTAGTCTATGTCTTAGTATTACAGTAGTTGCAGTGATAAGAAATCTTAATGCATACCGAGATATTTGGACAATTGGATTCTTCTAACTTTTAGGGAAGGTCCAGCATGACTGTGCCTCAATGTACAAGGAAAGGTCTCTAAAGGCATAGATGGTTGACTTTGATGGGATTGAGGACCAGACTGTGTGCGACAATCAAGTTCTTTCACACCAAACTCTTTTGGGATGAAACAGAAAGGATATTGTGAGCCATATCTTCTAGTTAGACAGTGTTGGTCTCACAAATTATTTTCCAAGTGACACACTCCGTCCCCAAGGAGTGGAACCAATAAAACTAAAGAAAGGGGAGTCAATTATATAGTCATGCCTAAATACTTAGATTGAGGTGTTATAAAAGTCACTGTAGATGTAATGTGTAGGTTTACTGTTTCTTTTGTCTACAGTGTTTATTTATGAAGCTGTTTTCTACATTCAGAGATCAATTGGTCGAACTCTTGGTCCTCTAAACCAGGGTTGGGGAACCTCAGGCCAAAGGCATCGATGACCTTTTCTGCGACCCTCAGGCAGATTCCTGGGGACTGGAGTGCTCAGACTGACAGACACATTTTGCCAACTGCCTGCCTGTGAATTCCAGCTCCTCAGTAATATCTATCCCCAACCTCAGTCTCTCTAGTGACGTATATGCTCCCAACCTCTCCTGTGATGTCCATAGTCCTAGTAAACCTGGAAAAGCAGAGAAGCAACATGAGCAATATCACCTTTTATCACAGCCATGCCAAAGAGAAGCAGCCCCAGCCACCACAGTAGGGGTGAGTTGATTGTTTAACCAAATATAGCCCGGCAATTTTAAGTTGAAAATTTTGTCCTTTTTCCGAAGGATGGTAGAAATTTCCAAATGGCTCCCGGCAGAAAAATGTTCCCTACCCCTGCTCTAAACAGATTCTGATGAATCCTAGTCATATAAGCATAAAGAGGACCTTGCAGGTCGGCTACTAGACAGAATCTTATGAGGATAGGTTTATTTGAATGATTCCTTTTTTGTTTCCCTAGTTTATACAGTGGAGCAGTGTGGCACGCTGGCACCCTGGTTGGGGCACCACAGAACTATTGGTACACAAATGGAGTGGGAACAGCAAGCAACACTCACCACTTACAACACCTTTAGAACACCCTGTTTCACCCCAGGCCTCTAGGGGGAGCTCCACTGGTCACCTTGAGCCAGTTCTCCCCATAAATAGGGTCCTGGAGAGAGAAACAGTAGAGTGTGCAGACGCTAGGAGAGCTGCAGGAAGCGTGCAGTCACTGGTACTGGAGCTATACTAGGCCCAGACTAGCACACCCAGCAGGTGAGAGACCCTTGCAACTGGGGCCATAGGACAGGAGAAAAGCACCTCTCAGGGACTGAAGAGTTATCCTAAATCTCCCTAACAATCCGGTTACTCGAACCGAGCTGTGGGGACTGCCACATAACCCACAGAGAGACCAGCACCACAACCAGGGAGTCTAGCCCCCTGTTCGCCTGAAGCACCCACCGATGAGAGCCCAGGGAAGAGGATGTATACAACTTAATCCCTTTTAAGAGTGTCCTCAGTGCAGTTAACCCAAGTGAATCACGTTCCACCGAACGTACAACCCGGTCCGGCAGGATTCCATATCCACCCGACCTCACCAGAACAAGAGAGAGAGAAAGGAAGCCTACACACTGCTTGCTGTGGAAACTCCAGGAGTGTCAACCTCATCACCCGGTCCGAGTGTACCTGTTGCCACCATTAAAGGTACCTAAAAGACTTTGTGTGTGTCCGCGCATTATTCCTGGATCTAACACGCAGCACTACAAAGCTGCCATATTCCATCAAAGACAGCTTCTGGCCCTGGGGACTCCCGCTCATCCTGTGGGGAGCGTCTCATCCTGCTGCCGTACATCCCCTGGGGGCCCAAGCAGCGCCAGTGGAATCACCGGAATTCCCGCAGGTGGCGTCACGACAAGAAGAATTAACCCTTATCCATTCAGCCAACCCCTTTTTGATCTGGACCACTGGGCCCCACAGCCTCGGGCGCGGAACCGTGACAGGGAGAAGCAACGCCCGAGACGTGAAGACTCGGCTACGGTGAGTCAGCAGCATAATGACCGAATGAGGTGAATGACGCTGAAATATTTTAATTTAGCCATTCATTTAGAAATGTTTTTGTTTGAAAATAAAAAACATTTTAAAATTGTGAATAAAATATTCTTATATGTTAAAGTAGCTGAAATTGATTCGCCATTATTGAAAAATGCCTTGGTAATTAAAGGCCTAACAAGTTTTTAATGTGTTCGGTAAATAACTTAGAGCCAGATGTGAAAGTAACTCTTGATATGTGTGTGCAAGAGAAAGATCCACTGGCATCTATTTAATTGTGTAGAACAAAGGCACTAGCTCTTTAGTACAGACCTTAACAAAACAGTTAATTAATTGTTGCCATTACCCTGTGGGTCCAATTAAATGTTCCACTTAGTTAGAACTTAAACCTGCTTAATTTCTGGCTTGTAAGCAGGGCAGAACAATTATAGGGCATACTGCCGTACTGTACATGTTAAATATATAAAAACATAGACAACAAAGGCTACAAAATGTCTCATTAAGATAATTATTTTGTGAGATAAATTGGTTCAATATTTAATTGTGAAATTGAGCAAAAGTGCTATTAAGATACACAGCAATTATATTGCTGTTTAACTTTCTTTTACAAGAAAAATGTAAATAAAATAAATATTTTAAATACTCATTTTTAATTATAAATATATCATCACAAGAACATTGATATCAATGAAATGCATGATTATAGCAAAGAGTTATGAAAGCTCACATCCATCAATGCAAGGCTTTATATTATAATTTATAATCCAGTTTATTATACAATTTGAAATAGCAGTTTGTTTAGTTTTGATTACAATTAATGATGTAAATATAATGAATGAACATACAATGATATGCATATTTTTTAATATTACACATTGGGGTCCCTCGTGTCAAAAGCCTGGTGTCCATGTTGCTCTATCAATTGCACTAATTCTATGTTTCAATATACATTGTTATATAGTCATTGACAAAGTGAGGGATATACCGTATATACTCGCGTATAAGCCGAGTTTTTCAGCCCAAAAATTGGGCTGAAAAGTCTCCCCTCGGCTTATACGCGAGTATATAAGGGACCCCCTCACTTTTTGGCGCCCCCACCTCAGGATGCCCCCCCCCCGCACGCAGCGCTGCGCTCATACATTACCAGCCTGTCAGCTGTCATCCTCCGGTGGCGGATCGCGGCTCCCGTCTCCGGCTTCCATCTTCTTCTGTGTCTTCCTCCATGTCACATCACCGGCCGGCGTCGCGATGATGTCATCGCAATGAGCCCTGGTCACAATGCAGGAAGACACAGAAGAAGATGGAAGCCGGAGCCGGGAGCCGCAATCCGCCACCGGAGGATGACAGCTGACAGGCTGGTAATGTATGAGCGCAGCGCTGCGTGCGGGGGGGGGCATCCTGAGGTGGGGGCGCCAAAAAGTGAGGGGGGCCTGGGGATGCTGTGTACTACCCCTGGGGCTGCTGTAAATACCCCTGGGACTGCTGTGTACTACCCCTGGGGCTGCTGTATACACCCCTGGGGCTGCTGTATATACCCCTGGGGCTGCTGTGTACTACCCCTGGGGCTGCTGTGTACTACCCCTGGGGCTGCTGTGTACTACCCCTGGGGCTGCTGTGTACACCCCTGGGGCTGCTGTGTATACCCCTGGGGCTGCTGTGTACACCCCTGGGGCTGATGTGTATACCCCTGGGGCTGCTGTGTATACCCCTGGGGCTGCTGTATATACCTCTGGGGTTGCTGTGTACTACCTAAGGGCTGCTGTATACCACTGGGGCTGCTGTATATACTGCTGGGGCCTGCATACCACTGGGGAGGCTGCTGTATACTACCACTGGGGGGGCCTGTATACCACACTACTGGGGGCTGTATACCTGTGCTGGGGTCCACCCTCGGCTTATACACGAGTCAATAGGTTTTCCCAGGTTTTGGGGGCAAAAGTAGGGGGGTCGGCTTATACATGGGTCGGCTTATACACGAGTATATACGGTAAGTATAATAGACAATATTTTTTATTTGCTGTACTCATATTAAAGGGGTTGCCGGTCTAAAATTATAATTGTCCATTCACTCAATGTGACTGCAGATTTATCAATCCTCCCAGCGCCGGCAATGTGCTCTGCAAGGATTTGCGCTTTCTAAAGCAGGAATGGACCACAGTCATGCAAGTTCCCGGCCATACGGCCACAACCCCTGACTAGAGAGACCGGCCTTATTCAATATTAGAAGATGGAGCAAGACTGCACCCACTAGTTGGATGCACCCATTCAACACACAAGTATGGAGCAAGGCCATGCCCACTAGATGGCCACTCCCACTAGTTGGACACACCTGCTTCATTCACTTATATGGAGCAAGGCTGTGCCTTGTTGTTGATCCTGGGAACATGCATACCTCATAATTGCAATCTGTTTTAGCGTGAAACTCGGACGACTGAAATTCAAGTCAAAATCGCATTGCAGTCGGACCAATGTTATTCAATGTTTGAGAACACATTGCCGAGTGTCAAACGTTTTTTTCTCATGCAATTCACGGACGTCAAAGCAGTCATGCTGCGACAGTATGTGGTTCACGTCCGAGACTCGCCAATGCAAGTCTATGGGTCCTACAAAATCACAGACCACAGTGGGATCACTGTTGGACCACAGTCGGACCATCCAACTCTGATCAGAATTTTCACAGGTCAAACAATTGCCAAGCTGATTTCATTCAAAAGCGCTTGCAACTCTCGGATTGCACTCGGACCACACTCGGATTACTATTGTACAGCTCTCGGATGTGATCTCAGGAAATGTCAGACAGTAGCATCACTGTTGGATGCAAAACGGACCAAAACTCTGACAAAAGTCATCCGACTCTCGAATCTGTGAATCGGAGGGTTTTTGCACTCGCCAGTATGTCCGTACCCTTAAGGTACCTTTACACGCCGCCACTGTGCCTAGCAACAGGTATCCACCGCACGTGCATGCGCACGTTTTTGACGGTGGATACCGATCGCCGATGCCACATATAGATGCCACCATTGCGTTGTCAACTGAAGGTATCTTTTTTCCCCGGAAGTTCCAACAGATCCTGCGGCTAACTTCCTGTTGAATACCTTCGCTGCTTCACACGCCACTACCACAAAGGAATATGGGCGTACATCTTTCGCACCGCAAGTACATAGGCGTGACAGAGTTGTGTATTCCGTGACGCTAATACGCTGATTGGACAATGCAATAGCGTCATGATTGTCCAGCCTGCGCAGGAAGGCTGGCTAATACATGATGCCATTCCAATTGTGTAGTGTGAATGGATAGCTCTTTGAATATGGCGCCCTGAGAAGGGACAGCCAATCATAACACAGTAGATCCCACCAATGATCGTTGAAGGGGCGTGGTATCCATGACGCTGTGTCACGCCCCTGGGAAATCACTAGGCGACACAAATTCCATCCCTGTGCCCCGTTTATACGCCACTACCATGGCAATAGTGCCTTTGTGTTGCCTTCGGTTTTTGAGCACGGCTCAGAAACAGGTATCTGAGTCAACTGCAGGACACCGGAGGAATTTCCCCTATTTAAACGCCGCCATTTCGTAGCAATTTCATGGCAACAGGCACAATTATCCCCATTGCCAGGCAGTTGCTACCATGCAGTGGCGGTGTGTAATGGGGCCCTTAGGTTCGAAGACTGACAAATCTTTGCAGCACCATGTAAGGGCACTGGAGAATCGATAAGTCTGCTGTCAGATCGAATGACTGCAGAATTATCAGTTGGAATACCCCTTTAAGCGTATTACTGCAGCAAGGAAAACAGTTTACCGTATATACTGGTTTATAAGCCGAGTTTTTTAGCCCAAAAAGTGGGCTGAAAAGTCCCCCCACCTCGGCTTATACACAAGTCATATACATATAGTGTGGTGGGGGCTGTGTCCGGGCACTGCAGGAGGCAGGAGGAGGTGGGGGGAGGCTGCAGAATGAGTAGCACGTCACGTGGTGCCGCTCATTAATTATGCATGGGGAGCAACGCATAGTACATTGCTGCTCCCCTGCACAGTATAGCCTCCCCCGCTGTCTCCCCGCCCCCCCTATGTATACAGAGGCTCTCCGCAGTGATCCATCTCACCCCCTCGGTCTGCACCCGGGTCCTTCAGCTGCTCCATCTGCGTGCCCCGTGGCTTCTAATACCGGCGTCCTCCCCACTCTTCTTGCTTGAATGTAATCATGTGACCCACGGGGCACGCAGACGGAGCAGCTGGAGGACCCGGGTGCCTGCAGACCCAGGGTGAGTTAGATCACTGCTGGGGGGGGCCTTTGTATACATAGGGGGCGGTGAGACAGCAGGGGAGCTGTATAGCACCACTGCTGGGGCCTGTATAGCACCACTGCTGGGGCCTGTATAGCACCACTGCTGGGGCCTCTATAGCACCACTGCTGGTGCCTGTATAGCACCACTGCTGGGGCCTGTATACCACTGATGAGGGGCCTGTATACCACTGCTGGGCCTGTATACCCGTCCTGGGAGCTGTATACCACTGATGAGGGGCCTGTCTGGGGAGTGTATATCAGTTATGGCGGCAACTGTATACTAGTTATGGCCACTATATACCAGTGATGGCTGCTATATACCAGTGATAGGGGGCTTTATAACAGGACGGTGGTCTGCTGCATTGGTAGTTTACTGTTTCTATTTAAAATAAAAGTTCAACAATTTATTCGTATCTATTTTCATTTTTAAAATTTTTCAGTACCGGTAGCTGCTGCATTGTCCACCCTAGGCTTATACGCGAGTCAATAGGTTTTCCCAGTTTTTGGGGGCAAAAGTAGGGGGGTCGGCTTATACACGGGTCGGCTTATACACGAGTATATACGGTAATCCTTTTTTCCAAGATATCATATACAGTACTTGAAAGTATATTGGTAAAGACTAGGCTATTACTTTCATTGATATAATCACACCTAATACAACTTGAAAGTCAGACACACTGTTAATAGTTTCATTAAATGTGTTTAAAAGCATAAAAATATGGCATCCGCTATAAAAAATTATAATGTTAGCTGGAGAACTAGCGTAATTGTGTTAATAAATCTTTTTTTATGTGCCTTTATGTTGTGTAGACAGTAGATTCTATATTATACATACTTTCCAGCAGTTCTTTACAAAATATTATTTTTACAGTTATTGGAATGTACCATGCTATTAGTGGCACAATGTTTCTTATGGCATCCAGAGACTACTAAGAGCCTATATATTAACTGCGTGTGGCTCTGATTTCACCAACTATTTTGTTTTTGCTGTTTGTTTCTATTTTTTTTTAGCAAGAAGTCTTGATATGATTTGTAAAGTGTGAATCTACCAAAATATAAATTCGTTGGTTCAGTTTAATTTGACCAAGAAATTAGATGTGCGTCTTAGGGCCCTTTCACATCAGCGTTTTTTTCAAATCGCGGCAGATGCGGTGAAAAAACCGCATCTGCCGCGATTACCGCATACTGGCTGCACTTGCGGCGCGGTTGCGGTAAACGCCATACTATCGTCCGCGAAAAAAAACGCGGCTGACAGTATTTTTTTTCGTGGCCGCACCTGCCGCAAGTGCCAAAACCGCACTTGCCGCACCTGCCACAAGTCCGCCTATACATAGAATGGCATTTACCGCAACCGCGCCGCAAGTGCAGCCGGTATGCGGTAATCGCAGCAGATGCGTTTTTTTCACCGCATCTGCCGCGAATTTAAAAAAACGCTGATGTGAAAGGGCCCTAAGTCATTGCTTGAAAATCAAATGTGATTTATTAGGATAGGTTCACATAAGAGATAAAAGAATCAGTCTGATTTTACATCCGGAAAAGGATGATGATTTTTTTCTCATTAGTCATCCGTATACAATTCATATTTTACAGTAGCAGTCAGTAGTAACTTACAAGACAGTTACAATTTCCTAAGTTACAGTTTTGCAATGTTTAAGTAAAAACTAGATGCCACAGTTTTGAGTCCAATATTTTTCTCGCACCCATAGATGTGAGAGGGTGAGAAAAAATTGAGCATGCGGCAATATTTTTCACAGACAGATTATTTCAGTAAAAAATAGGGTCATTAAATAACTTTGGTCCTAGTGATGTCTGTTTTTTTTCACGAAGAGCACTTGGACTTGTAAGTATGGTTAATGAAAGTGGCCTTATGGTCATTGGTCTCTCCAGATCCAAGATCTCAGTCAATGTAGGCTGTGTCTCCCGATGCACTAACCAGATAATTCTAATCATCCTAATAAGGCAATTCACATTGTGGTGTTCAAGGCCTATATGTGTGCTGGAAGATACAGCACACATTGAAGATGGAGGGAGAGAACATCTCACGTTGTGAAGAATTCAAAGAAGATCATGGAGGTAGCTGCGTGAAGATAAAGACAGTGATCTGCAGGTGAGCAGTGAGGATTATTTTTTTCACCCCTCTTACAGCCTTCTACACATCAACAAAACGGCAGTTGGGTCGAACAATATTTTTCTGTATTCAGTCAAAGGGATTAAAAAAAAAATAATAGGATTCAGGAGGATCTACATTTTTTGTAGAATATGATGTGAATTTGATTTGCTTAGATCTGATTTCCTCATGTCAAACTATGATTTATTTCTATGTAGAAAAGAGTCCAGCCGCACTCCAATCCTTAAAAAGCTTCCATCTTTATTTAACCTCTTAAGGACCAAGCCTCATTTTTGCAATTCTGTTCAAAAACTTTATGACATTACAACTCTGGAACGCTTCCACAGATCCCATTGATTCCAAGACTGATTTTTCAATGTTAGTAGTACATTTAGGATGATATTTTCTGCATTTCTTGGACCAAATAGAGTGTTTACATGCAGTGACAGTTCAAAGCCATGACGGGTATAGCTGGCATTGGTCATTAAGCGGTTAATAAGGGTGCCTAAGTAAATCAGGGAGAAGAGATGCAGGATGTGTGTGTGACAACAACCTGCTTCACACCTTGTGGTGTTTCAACTGGCCCTGCTTCGAGGTGGGACTGGTTGAAGCACCACAAGGTGCAAAACAGGCTGTTGTCCCACACACATCCTACACCTCTCTCTGTTTTGTTTATGCACCCTTATTAAATAAAGTTAGAAGTCTTTTAGGCACCGGAGTACTGTTTGACTTATTTGTACACTGGATACAACTGCTCCTACTAAAAGCTGGCACTGGTTGATCTTAGATATGGTTTATTGAGCTCTAGGACAGATCCAGGTTCCTCTCTACAAAAGTCTGTAAGTAGTGCTGGAGTTTTCTTCTCTATTGATATGATTTATTATGGCATGACAAAACTGATCAATAATAGGATGAGGACTTAAAAATGTGTTTCCTATTTTTATAAAACCTTTATAAGGATCTTAAAATGATATCGATACATGACTTACCTGCCCAACATACATTGGTTTCTTCACGTCTTGCTCCTCAGTGACATGTAGTGGCTCCCATGACCATCCTCTCTTTACCCTTACGTGATTTTCAAGTTTAATTTCTTGAGTAGGAATGTTGAAAAAGCTCATACTCATGATACAAGGCCATAGTATGAAAAGCTCCAACAATATAGAAAACCACGTAGAAATATTTCTCATATTGTACATTCCAACGGTCAAATAAAAAAATGATCCTTGAAATTTCTTTCAAGCAACATACATTTCACATTGTATGAGCTTCAGTCTGTTCTCTAGAGCAAAAAATATCACAGTCTTCAAAATCCTGAAATGAACAAATAAAACGTCATACATATTCAGTTAGATTTTAATTTTGATTACATAACAGTCATTACAATGTATATTGTATATTTGTACTTAATGACTATACATATGTATTCATATATAAACTTATTTTTTTTTTGTTACAGTTTGCAGCTGTCCTTTTGGAATTTGTTCCACCGCACAATAAAATGCATTGTTTTCAGAAATCAGCAGTGATCATTTGTACAATGGGTATATTCAGTACGAAGATAATAAAAGTATCTTGTACTCATTCATACCATTTGTCAGCATATCCAAGCGTCCTCTGCTGTTTTAACTTAAACACAATGATGTCCGTTTAGTATAGTATGATCATTTCCAATTTTTTAAAAAAAGCAAGAATAAATCTACATTAATTCAAAAAAGTCTTCATATAAAAAATACTTTACATTAACAATTAAGTGACCAAAAAGTCCCAAAAAAAAAAGAAAAAATTATATAAATAATTTAGAAAATAAGTTTTCAAAGACTAAGCATATGAAAGAGGTTTCCTCATTAAGAATTTCAATCAGATTGCATAAGCAGAGAACAGCTACAGTATAAAGAGTCTGCTTCTCTTTCTTGAGGATCCATCTGTCAGACTATTCCTCATATCACAACAGAATTGTTTTAGACATAAGACACCACATTACAGGTCTTTTTTGGTGTATGCTTTCTAATGAATAGTGATTGTCTAAAGGGGTTAACCACTTTGAAAATGTAGGTTTATTTGTTTGCTTTAATACACTGACACATCATTGATATTAAATGAAAAATAGAAAAAATGTGTAGGCGGCATTCACCGATAGCAGGGTTTCAGTTTTCTTTAATGCTTGCCTTTTAATACATTAAAAGTTCCAGTGCGGCGGGGAGAGGGAGTGAGGAGCCGGCGGAACGACCGCAGCGTTTCGTGGTGAGTAACCACTTCGACGGGTTCCTTCGAAGTGGTTACTCACCACAAAACGGTGCCGTCGTTCCGCCGGCTCCTCACTCCCTCTCCCCGCCACACTGGAACTTTTAATGTATTGAAAGGCAAGCATTAAAGAAAACTGAAACCCTGCTATCGGTGAGTGCCGCCTATACATTTTTTCTATTTTTCATATGTTGAATACTGTCTATGTGGCGTGCAACACCTAAGCACCGGGGGATTGCCCTAAATGGGAAGCAGCTGAACTCGAATGCAAGCCATAATGCTCGGACCACACATCTCTGCAATCTGTAATTGATATTAAATGGCCTACCATATAAACTTAGAAGCTTTTATCAGCATATAGACAAGAGGGTGGGCCATTTATATTGATATACCTAAGTAAAATGGGAATGTTGGTGATATAAACTTCCTGTTTATGGCACATTAGTATATGGGAGGGGGAAATCTTTTCCAGATGGGTGGTGACCATGGTGGCCATTTTGAAGTTGGCCATTTTGGATCTTCCAATTTTTTTTTTTTCAATGGGAAGAGGGTCATGTGACACATCAAACTTAGTGAGAAATTCATAAGAAAAACTATGGTGTGCTTGGTTTTAACTTAAATTTATTCTTTGATTAGTTATTTTCAAGTTTCTCTTTGTTTACAGCCATTGACATGTTGCAGAGGTTAACACGTGAGGAGCGGATATAAATTTTGTTGATGTCTGGTGAACGCAGTACCCGGGTCATTGCAGCAGATTTCAATGCAAGAAATCCTACGAGATCACCCATCTCCATGCTACAGTTAGCAAACTGCTTACCAAATTTCGTGAAACAGGTTCAGTGTTGGATTTGTCAAAATATGGAAGCAAGAAAACTATCACTAATGAAGAGCCCACAGCGTAGCACTCACCGCATGTCACTGGAGAGTGGCATTAGTTGAATTTCCCTTCAGCAGATATTAGCTACTCACACTGGCACCATTACAAAATCCAGCTGCTGCAGCATCTCAATGAGAATGACCCAGATCGGTGCACTGAATTTTCAGAATGGGCAAAACAAAAATTGGAACAGAACCCTCAGTTTACAGAACATTATGTTCAGTGATGAGACAAACTTTTTTGTGAATGGTGAAGTTAACAAATAAAACCACCGCTTTTGGTCTAACACTAACCCACAGTAGATAGATCCCTCCAAGACTGTTGGAACACAAAAATTGATGGTATGGTGTGGTATATGGGGTACAAAGGTAGTGGGGCCATTCTTCATCAATAGAAACCTTAATGCCACTGGATATCTGAAATTACTACATGATAATGTGTCACCCCCTTTATGCACTGAAGATGTCATGTTCCCCGAGTTTTTCCAACAAGATGTTGCACCACCACATTGTGGGTGTTATGTCTGAGCATTCTTACATGAACAGTTTCCTGGAAAGTGGATTGGTCATCGTGGGCCAGTTGAATGGCCACCAAGGTCTCCAGATCTGACCCCCTTAGAATTTTATCTTTGGGGTCATCTGAAGGCAATTGTCTATGTTGTGACGATATGAGATGTACAGCATCTAAAACAACAGATACTGGAAGCCTGTGCTAGCATTTCTTCTGTGGTATTGCTATTAGTGTGTCAAGAGTAAGAGAAGAGGGATGCATTGACAATCCAACACAATGGGCAGCACTTTGAACACACTTTAAAAGTGGTCATAAACTTGTAAATAACTCATGAAAGAATAACATTACGTTAAAACCAAGCACACCAATGTTTTTCTTATGAAATTCTCAATAGGTTTGATGTGTGCCATGACCCTCTTCTCAGAGGAGAAAGAGTTGACAAGAAGCACAGCACTCCACAGAGTCAAGAATAATATAAAACGATACATTTTATTCAGGTCACATGAACACACAGATTAAAAACCACAAGTTGGCCAAATGGGGGGGGCTGCAAGAGTCAGTATGAATCAATACCAATGCAATGCATGCAGATAACAAAATAAACTGATGGCAAGAGAACGTGTACAAGCACTAAGCAGTGTCCGAGTGTGAAGTCACTGCAAGTGAATAATAGAAAGCCAGTCTAGATGTGCAATGTTGTTAAAACAGATAGTGCTATAGAGAAGAGATGGCTTTAGACATAAAAAAAACTATATAAAATGCCAATGTGTCCACTAGGCATGTAAGGGAATTGTAGGCTGCATCCCATGGAAAAATGCAAAAGCACACTGATGAGTAGATTTGGTAACACATAACATGATCAACAATTAGGAATTATTTTTCTACTAAAATTCTTTTGTGGAAATGTTGATATTGACTTTTAGAATTTTTCCATCCAATAGGTAGCACTGGAGTTTAGATTCTCTTCCTTTCTCAAGGGGCAAATTGAATATCTAATTTCCCAAAGGAGCATTGTATGGCTTATAAGCAGGGCCGGACTGGGACCAAAAAGCAGCCCTGGAAAACAAGCCCCAGCAGCCCACACACTATATCACCCATCAGCCGTGATCAGTGAAGTTTGCTTTTACATTGTCGTGGCCTCATCACTTTCTTAAAGGAGTTTTCTGAAGAGCCACATGTGAATGGTGCAGCAAAGGGAAATCAACCGCAGCACCATTTACATGGTGCTCTACAAAGCCACATTTCTCGGGATTGTGGGGTCCCAGCGGTCAGATCCAGAGCGAAGGGAAAGTCATCACATATACAGAAGTGATGACTTCCATATTGGGGATAATTAATTTAAACACCATTTAAATGCTGAAAATAACAAAGTCCAATACTGCCTCTCTGACAACAGGACAGGAGAAGTGGTACTGTGCAGTGTATATACAGAATAATACAGATACTGAGGATTACACCCAGTATACAGGACAGGAGAAGCGGTGCTGTGCAGTGTGTATATACAGAATAATACAGACACTGAGGATTATACCCAGTATACAGGACAGGAGAAGTGGTACTGTGCAGGGTATATATACAGAATAAAAGACACTGAGGATTACACCCAGTATACAGCACAGGGGAAGTGGTACTGTGCAGTGTATATATACAGAATAATACAGATACTGAGGATTGCACCCAGTATACAGGACAGGAGAAGTGAGGCTGTGCAGTGTATATATACAGAATAATACAGATACTGAGGATTACACCCAGTATACAGGACAGGAGAAGTGGTACTGTGCAGTATATATATGCAGAATAATACAGATACTGAGGATTACACCCTGTATACAGGACAGGAGAAGTGGTACTGTGCAGGGTATATATACAGAATAATACAGATACTGAGGATTATACCCAGTATACAGGACAGGAGAAGTGGTACTGTGCAGGGTATATATACAGAATAATAGACACTGAGGATTACACCCAGTATACAGGACAGGGGAAGTGGTACTGTGCAGTGTATATATACAGAATAATACAGATACTGAGGATTGCACCCAGTATACAGGACATGAGAAGTGGTACTGTGCAGGGTATATATACAGAATAATACAGATACTGAGGATTATACCCAGTATACAGGACAGGAGAAGTGGTACTGTGTAGGGTATATATACAGAATAATAGACACTGAGGATTACACCCAGTATACAGGACAGGAGAAGTGGTACTGTGCAGGGTATATATACAGAATAATAGACACTGAGGATTACATCCAGTATACAGGACAGGAGAAGTGGTACTGTGCAGTGTATATATACAGAATAATAGACACTGAGGATTACACCCAGTATACAGGACAGGGGAAGTGGTACTATGCAGTGTATATATACAGAATAATACAGATATTGAGGATTGCACCCAGTATACAGGACAGGAGAAGTGGTACTGTGCAGGGTATATATACAGAATAATACAGATACTGAGGATAACACCCTGTATACAGGACAGGAGAAGTGGTACTGTGCAGGGTATATATACAGAATAATACAGATACTGAGGATTATACCCAGTATACAGGACAGGAGAAGTGGTACTGTGCAGGGTATATATACAGAATAATAGACACTGAGGATTACACCCAGTATACAGGACAGGACAAGTGGTACTGTGCAGGGTATATATACAGAATAATAGACACTGAGAATTACACCCAGTATACAGGACAGGGGAAGTGGTACTGTGCAGTGTATATATACAGAATAATACAGATACTGAGGATTGCACCCAGTATACAGGACAGGAGAAGTGGTACTGTGCAGGGTATATATACAGAATAATACAGATACTGAGGATTATACCCAGTATACAGGACAGGAGAAGTGGTACTGTGCAGGGTATATATACAGAATAATAGACACTGAGGATTACACCCAGTATACAGGACAGGAGAAGTGCTATTGTGCAGGGTATATATACAGAATAATAGACACTGAGGATTACATCCAGTATACAGGACAGGAGAAGTGGTACTGTGCAGTGTATATATACAGAATAATAGACACTGAGGATTACACCCAGTATACAGGACAGGGGAAGTGGTACTGTGCAGTGTATATATACAGAATAATACAGATACTGAGGATTGCACCCAGTATACAGGACAGGAAGGAGAAGTGGTAATATGCAGGGTATATATACAGAATAATACAGATACTGAGGATTATACCTAGTATACAGGACAGGAGAAGTGGTACTGTGCAGGGTATATATACACAGAATAATAGACACTGAGGATTACACCCAGTATACAGGACAGGAGAAGTGGTACTGTGCAGTGTATATATACAGAATAATACAGATACTGAGGATTGCACCCAGTATACAGGACAGGAGAAGTGGTACTGTGCAGGGTATATATACAGAATAATACAGATACTGAGGATTATACCCAGTATACAGGACAGGAGAAGTGGTGCTGTGCAGTGTTTATATACAGAATAATACAGATACTGAGGATTACACCCTGTATACAGGACAGAAGAAGTGGTACTGTGCAGTGTCCACCACACACATCCAGATGCACACACATACAGTAAGGGACTTTTCATATCTGCGTTTTGGCTGTGTTTGCCTTCATTTGCGGTTGTATAAGTTTTTACCCCTAAAAACACATTCCAAAACGCACCCATAGGGTTTAATGCAAAAGCAATGCAAAACGCAAAACACATGTGCTTTTGCAAGTACAGCCAAAGTGGGCTGCAACGCTTTGGGCTGCAGTTGCAAAAACACATGCGTTTTGTATTAAATTAAGCCAAACACAGCCAAAACGCAGATGTGAACTGGGCCTATATATATATATGTATGTGTATATATATGGAATGAAAGAAAGCAGCACAGTTTCTTTAGGGTGCAATTCAGTCCAGCCTCATCCACTTACTGCCTCCAGTATAATAACAAACGACTGCAGCACTCCTCTTGTTTTAGTAACCTCTTGCCTTTATTGGGCCTTCAGGTGTACAGGGCAACGTTTCGGGACAAATCTCCCTTCTTCCAGCAACTTACCACAACTAAAGCAAGGTTCTTATACTACCCAACACCTCATTATCATAATTTGACAATCACCTAATTGAATTTGCATATTATCACCTGTTAATCAATTGTATACATGTGAATGCATTACTCTCAGTCATATGTCTAATAGTGCACCACCTCCAGTGTACATTTTACTTCCAGTGTTACAGTTCTGTATGTTTATATGCTAACATTGCATCCTTACTGTCATTACTGTACTAATACTGCACCTTCAGCTGCCAGATATCATGACTTTCGGCGGGTATCGCTATTCCTAATATGCGCAGCGTCATCCGACATGCTTTAGACGCCGGCGCATGCGCATTGCAGAGGGTTTACGGCCGTCGTTATGGATATACCGGATATCCTCCCGACGCCATCTTTAGACTCGCGCGCATGCGCGATACGCTTTATGAAGCCTACACTCGCTCTAATCGCTCGATTTCTCATAAATGTTACATTACATCTTTTGGACTTAATAACCAATCAATTTTCTTTGCAAGTTAGTCCTGCTGCTTATTCATATTATATATTATTAAATCTATCGTATTTTTACTATAAATGAGCATTAATGTGAATATATAAACATCAAGATTCTTGGAAGATATCAACCCTTCACCCAGGGTTCCCCTGGTATAGCGTCCTCCAACGCTCATTACAGGTTTACCTGTCGGCCCACTATGTACGGTTTTTACCCCACTACATAGCAACCAGTCTTGGGATCAATCAGGTTTTTCAGCTTCACATTTTCTTGATATTAAGATCAATAATGCTCATAACTATATGCTGCATCTCAAATGAAATTTATTCCATCTCAGGATTTTGCATTCATGATTGGTTAATATTAATAAAATTAAATCTTATCTCCAAAATTCCTTAATATATGCTGTAGTTCTGAGGATATTCTGCTAATCCCGCTATCTTCGTCATGGTATCTTTCAACTGTTACATCACCTGCAGTATATAAGACAGAATATTAACACTAGTACATACAAACATTCTGAAAAAGATCAGGGTACAATATTTCATACTTATTCATTTTTTACTTATTTTTTACTTATTATTGTACCAATTAGTGACTATATTGTGACTAGTGCTCCTTACCTAATATTATTATAAAACTGTACATAGTGGGCCGACAGGTAAACCTGTAATGAGCGTTGGAGGACGCTATACCAGGGGAACCCTGGGTGAAGGGTTGATATCTTCCAAGAATCTTGATGTTTATATATTCACATTAATGCTCATTTATAGTAAAAATACGATAGATTTAATAATATATAATATGAATAAGCAGCAGGACTAACTTGCAAAGAAAATTGATTGGTTATTAAGTCCAAAAGATGTAATGTAACATTTATGAGAAATCGAGCGATTAGAGCGAGTGTAGGCTTCATAATGCGTTCCGCGCATGCGCGCGAGTCTAAAGATGGCGTCGGGAGGATATCCGGTATATCCATAACGACGGCCGTAAACCCTCTGCAATGCGCATGCGCCGGCGTCTAAAGCATGTCGGATGACGCTGCGCATATTAGGAATAGCGATACCCGCCGAAAGTCATGATATCTGGCAGCTGAAGGTGCAGTATTGGTACAGTAATGACAGTAAGGATGCAATGTTAGCATATAAACATACAGAGCTGTAACACTGGAAGTAAAATGTACACTGGAGGTGGTGCACTATTAGACATATGACTGAGAGTAATGCATGCACATGTATACAATTGATTAACAGGTGATAATATGCAAATTCAATTAGGTGATTGTCAAATTATGATCATGAGGTGGGGGGTAGTATAAGAACCTTGCTTTAGTTGTGGTAAGTTGCTGGAAGAAGGGAGATTTGTCCCGAAACGTTGCCCTGTACACCTGAAGGCCCAATAAAGGCAAGAGGTTACTAA
The DNA here is from genome assembly GCA_033576535.1 of Allobates femoralis. NCBI lineage: Eukaryota > Metazoa > Chordata > Amphibia > Anura > Aromobatidae > Allobates > Allobates femoralis. The sequence goes on from JARQOC010000005.1 coordinate 178,664,479, forward strand.
AACAAGAGGAGTGCTGCAGTCGTTTGTTATTATATGTATATATATATATATATATATATATATATATATATATATGAACATACATTCATATAACACACACACACACACACATCCATATGTACACACATACATTATATATACGCACACATCCGTATGTACACACACAGTATATGTGTATATGCAGACACATCCATTTGTACACACATATACATTATATATATTTTTATATATATACATATACACATCCATATGTACACACACACATCCATGTATACACACACATCTATATGTACACACACACATCCATGTATACACACACATCTATATGTACACACACACATCCATGTATACACACACATCCATATGTACACACACACACATCCATGTATACACACACATCCACATGTACACACACATCCATGTATACACACACATCCATATGTACACGCACACACATCCATGTATACACACATCCATATGTACACACACACATCCATGTATACACACACATCCATATGCACACACAGACACATATACACACAGACACATGTACACACACACATCCATATGTACACAAACATCCATGTATACACACATACATCCATATGTACACACACAGACACACATCCATGTATACACACATCCATATGTACACACACACATCCATGTATACACACACATCCATATGCACACACAGACACATATACACACAGACACATGTACACACACATCCATATGTACACACACATCCATGTATACACACATACATCCATATGTACACACACAGACACACATCCATGTATACAGACACACATCCATATGTACACACATCCATATGTACACACAGACACACATCCATGTATACACACACACAGACACATCCATATGTACACACACATCAATGTATACACACACACATCCATATGTACACACACTTCCATATGTACACACAGACACATCCATATGTACACACATACTCCCATATGTACACACAGACACACATCCATGTATACACACACAGACACATCCATATGTACACACACATCAATGTATACACGCACACACATCCATATGTAACACACACTTCCATATGTACACACAGACACACATCCATATGTACCCACATACTTCCATATGTACACACAGACACACATCCATGTATACACAAACATCCACATGTACACACAGACACACATCCATATGTACACACATACTTCCCTATGTACACACAGACACACATCCATGTATACACACACACATCCACATGTACACACAGACACACATCCATATGTACACACATACTTCCATATGTAAACACAGACACACATCCATATGTACACACATATCCATGTATACACACACACACATCCATATGTACACAATCATACAGTACATACACACATTTACAGTACACACACATATACATGGACGGATATACATGGTCTTACAGTGCTGCTCTGCTGCCTGAGTCACAATTACCATGCAGGACAGGACTCTGCTCTGCGGTCCGTCGCTCTGTCTGTGGGATTGATGGCAGATATTTGACAGGTCACATATCTGGAGGGAGAGGGGGGCAGAGAAAGGTCAAACAACTGCTATAAATCCCCTGTGCCTCAGATGGACACCGCAGACACCAGACAGACATCTCACTGCAGAAACCTCCAGGCTGGAGGCATAATACTCCTTCTTACTGCCCAGGATGAAGGAGCTTGCTCAGCCCACGCAGGAGATGAAGCCAGAGGACGTGCCCGGTACCAGCCGATAGTACAGGTACTGCAGCCATGGCCCCAGGCCCCTGGTCAGCAGAGTAGGGTGTACAGAAGCTTCAGAGAGGCTGGAGCCGCTGAGGAGTGGAGGAGCAGTCATCATACTCCTCCTCCAAGAACCGGCTGCAGGAACAGAGCCGGAAGCTCCACACCGGAAACGCGGCTGCGGCTACTGTGCAGCTCCCTGTCTGTGCCCGGCCGGCAGTCCCAGAAAGACAGAAAGGGGCCGCAGGTGACCTCTTAAAGGTAAAGAGTGGCCGCAATGGTGCAAGTCCCCTTCAGTCCACCGGGAAAACTCCCGGTATGCCCTATGGCCAGTCCGGGCCTGCTTATAAGTCTCCTTAAACTGGCACTTCAGACATGTCACTCTCCACAAGGTGAGATGTTATTCCTTAGATCCATTTCCAGAGATAGATTTTGAGTAAGCTATCAGCCTCTATTTTCTCCCTAATTGACACTTAGGCTGGGATCTGTCATTTGCTGCAGGAAACCCTGGATTTCATTTGCACTGTCAGAAAATGTTTTGAGACATTATGTAAAAGATATCCATTTCTTATATTGGAGCAATGTTTATTCAAGTGGGCTTGCATTTTTTGCACAGTGCAACCCACATATTGGAGGCCGCATGTGCATTGTAGCAGATACATTACATGGCTGGAATGACAATCCACTTTACAATTTATCTAAAAAAAAATTCCAGTTGTTTGTGAGCAAAAATATGTAGCGCCATCACTGATGGTTTTACTACATAAACAGCCTGGTGTTTTGCTCGAGAGACAACCATTTGTTTTTTTTTTTGTCAGACATTGTTTCAGCCACCTCTGTTTTCAGCATAGTGTTGCTTGATGACACCAGGGACCATAGATTGCAATTTCTTCTATATATTATATTGGGTCTACTAGGTAGATGTTTACATTGAATAGGGTCACCTTTTAGAATAAACCAGCACTGATTAAGTAGTTTCTGTATGCTTCTTCTAGATTTATTAAACGTAGTAACCATACTCCAGTCTCTATATCCTGTCTCGACTGTGCAGTTTTTTGGTTCAAGAATCCTATTGATACAAGATTCTTGGGTAACGGACTCAGTTCTTTTATATGTGTCCCTTATCAGTTTTTTTTTTAAACCCTTTTCCACAAATCTTTCTCTAAGGTTGGGGTTACACATGAGCCCTTGGTCCGTTTTTGGCTTCATTTTTGTTAATTTTTTTTTCTAAGTCCAAAAACTGACAGAAAACGGATTGGATGTAATAAACACCCTGTCCGTTTTTTTCTGGACCTCAAAACCTTGCTCTGTCCGTTTTTGAGCCAAAAACGCTGCTAGCAACGTTTTTGGCATCAGTTAAAAAACGCATGCGTTTTTTTAACATGGGGCCCTATGGGAAACGCATGCGTTAACGCATGGCATATATAGCCACTTGCATTAACGCATGCGTTAACGCACATGCGTTTTTAAGGAAAAATAATGAAAAAATGACTAAGTCCAAAAACGTTCAGGGGTGTAGGAGGCTCAAAAAGCACCCTATAAAAAACGGATTGGTGATAAAAATCACTTCCAAAAACGGACTTCTATGTGTAACCCCAGCCTAAGAATGTTCGCTTCTTTGATGAAATCCTCCTTTAGGGTTCAATTCTTCCGGATTCGTTAATACTGTCCATAAGGGATATTTTTAATCCACCTGGGGAGGTGTCCACTGTCAAATCTAAGATACCTATTGACATCTACAGGTTTAAAGTGGGTTGACGTGGACACCTTCCCCAGGCTCTCAAATTTTAATACTAGATCCAGAAATTGTATGGATTTATTGGAGATCAAAGCAGTGAATTCCAGGCCCCAGGGGTTCTTGTTCCACCCCTTTATAAAATCTAATGGCGAGCTTTTCGTTCCATCCCATATGAGGAAAAGGTCATCAATGAAATGGTGATATAGTCCCAGGGGGACTGTGGTATGTAGACGGATTCAAATAACCCCATGTATAGGTTGGCATAACTTGTGGTGAATCTGGTCCCAATCGCACAACCCCTTATCTGTTAGTAACAAATTCTCTCAAAAGTGAAGACATTAATCTTTTATATGAAATCAATGGCCCTCAAAATGAGAAGCATCACGTGATCGGGTACGGAAGAAACAGCAGACGGAGGAGTCAGAAGAGAGCCGAGGACATGGTGGTCTGAGCCTCCAGCTCCACACGCGTTCACCGAGGTTGTGCAGGGGTGCACAACCTTTTAAGGTGAGAGGCAAATCCTCCCCTAATATTAATATCCCCACAAGACCACTGGGTACTTCACAGGGGAGTGTTTTCTCTCCTTTTGTTTTTACAGATTTTTATATACACACACACAGACAGACACACACACATACTATCCTTCACATCCCCTAAGGAAAATTTTAATTTAGACTACCTTCTCAAAAAAATTTGATTAATATTGTGCATCCTTAGACATGAGTCTAAAGACTTCACTGCACAATTTCTGACCCATTTCAAAGGTTGCTCATTAATCTTTCATTGTGAAGCATATGTGTTAAAGAGGTTTCCACTACTAACATGACCCCCTTTCTTTTGTCCTAACTAACACTTTCCCAATATACTAATAATAATGCTACCTACGTTGCTCCTATAAGCTGATTGTTCTGAGACTTGTAAATATATTTATTGTTGCTCTAGCTTTGATCCTTCCAGTCTGGAAGTCAGAATTGGATAAACTGAGCAGGGCATGTCACTGGTGAGGGTGGGGCTGTATTTCTGTGAGTGACAGCAGTCTGAGCACTCATGTCTAGATCATATATCACTCTCCTCATAGCCCCCACCTGTGATGTGCCCTGCTCATTTGTCAAATTCCAGTCTCCAGACCTGAAGGATAAAAGCTAGATCAATAAGAAATATATTTACCAGCCTCAAAGAGATCAGTTTACAGGAGCAGAATAAGTGACAGTAATATATTAAGAAAGTGTTAGGGAGGAACAGTTAGGACATAAGAAAGTGAGACACATTTGTAGTCCTCTTAAATAGTATATAAAGCTTTATTTTCTTGTGCAATAGTGATTTCTGATGTGTCAACTCCCCTGGGTCTTTCTTTTAGATGTCGCTGAAATAAAAACAATAAAAGCAGGAAAATATACAGAAAGTGCTAGTTGAAAGTGAAATAGTGGTGGGTGTGGTATAACACTTACGGCACCAAGGTAGGGACCCAACCCAACACCTTAAATTACACTAATTACACTATGCCATTTCAATCAAGAAAATTCAATGCATTTATATGCTTCTATTATTCTGAAACCAGCAACAAATCCAGAAAAGACCCACAAGGGTTGAAATATTGAATGTCCACTGTCACTGAAGGCAATGATGTCTTGCTTAAATATTAACAAAATACATTATAGCAAGTTTTGTTTTTCTCAACAAAAGACTTTGTCACTTTTACAGTGAATCAGTGGGCAATTCATTTTTCAATTACGGTATGTATTATCAACATGCTATGAACCTGACCCAACTTTTTTAAGGTAACAACGTATTCCTACGATATGCCATCATTTACTGACCAGTTAGAATCCCAGAAGATTTGTTAAAATGTAGATCTATCTAGCTAAGAACTGCAGTTCATGTAAAGATTTTGCTGAACTTTATCTAGCTTTTATCTAGAAAAGTTGGAATAAGTTCTATTTCTTCAATCAAGTGACTAATGAAGGACTCAGACAGTTACGCCAACCAAATGCTAACAAGAGAGGACCACATTCAGTGTTTGATTGCCGACATATCCTGGTAGATATGTTCTCAATTCTACCATCATTTTTATTGTAGTGTAATGGCCACTTTACACACGGCTACATTTCTAGCTTATCCACAGGTAACTTACTGGCTGCAGTGAAATCATGGAGACATTATTCCATTTGTACACAGCAACAAGATAGAACCATGTCTCCATGATTTCACTGCAGCCAGTAAGTTACCTGTGGATAAGCTAGAAATGTAGCCGCGTGTAAAGTGGCCATTACTGTTGTCTAACCAGAAGAACCAGAGATTACTAATTAATTTACCAATCACTTTTTAGGTTAGTGATCCTGTTTTATAAAACTGCAAAATTAAAGTAGTGATATGAACCAAAGTAGCATTTCATCCTCAATGTCCATAAATTTAGGTCAATCCTCTAGTCCTTTTAATAAATAACAATCATAATAATATTAATAATATTTGTTTATATATATATAAGTACTTATTTACAATGATGGTCCAGCTATCTTGAAGGAATAGGGAATAGATAAGTGCTTTGTGGGTGAGAGTTGTATGTTTGAATTGGATCCTATAGTGTATGGGAAGCTAGTACAATGACTGGCATAGAGCGGAAGCATCCAAATACCGCTTAGTGAATTAAGTGACCCTGGCTGCTGCATAAAAGATGTACTGGAGAGGGGAAAGTCTAGTGAGGGGGAGGCCAATTAATAGAGAATTACAATAGTCAAGGCAGGAGTGCATCAGGGCCACAGTAAGTTTTTTTTTTGTTTGTTTCCATGGTGAGAAATGGGCAGATTCTAGAGATGTTCTTCAGGTGAAAGTGGCAAGAGCGGGCAATTGATTGTATATAGGAAGTGAAGGAAAGATCAGCATCAAACATATCACCCAGACAACGAGCCTGCTGCCTAGGCGTTATCGTGGTGCCTCACACATACAGGGAGATGTCAGATATAGGGAGGTTAGTGGAGGGCGGGAGCAAAAGAAGTTCAGTTTTGGAAAGGTTGAGTTTTAGATAGAGAGTGGACATGATGTTGAAAACTGTGGTTAGACCGTCATTGGCATTCTGTAGTACAGTGGGGGTAAGGTCAGGGGAAGAAGTGTATAGTTGTCTATCATCAGCATAGAGATGGTACTGGAAGCTAAATCTGTTGATAGCCTGTCCAATCAGGGCCATGTAAAGAGAAAAGAGAAGAGGGCTTAGGACTGAACCCTGAGGGAGCCCAATAGTAAGAGGAAGAGGAGAAAAAGTAGAGCCAAGCAAATGATTCCCTGAAAGAGCAGTCAGAAAGATTGGAAAATAGCGAGAAGTGATGTCCTTTGTACCGATTAAGTGCTGCATAGTGAGTAGGAGATGATGGTCAACAGTGTCTAAAGCTGCAGACAGGTCAAGAAGAATAAGTAGAGAGCAGTCACCATTACATTTTGCCATCAGAAGGTCATTGGTCAGTTTGATGAGGGCAGTTTCTGTAGAATGTAAGGGGCGTAAACCAGACTGGAATGGATCTAGAAGAGAGTGAGTGAAGAGGTAACGGGTGAGGCAAGAGTAGAACAGGCTCCCCAACAGTTTAGAGATGAAGGGGAGTGTCACCCTGCGGCCAGCGGAACCCGTCCTCTAGGTGAAGGGGGATTGGGTTCCAGCTGGCTGCCGGCACCCCTAGTGCACCGCAGACATTCTTACCAGGTCCATGCTCCCACGCTGCCACCTCCATCTGCAGCGGCTCCCTAGCATCTCTCTCTAGCCTCCTCACTTTCTGGTTTCCCGGGGAACACATATAGGTCTGCGCGCCGCTCTTTGCAAATTTAAAGGGACAGTACACCCTTTCTGTGACACCACCTCTCAACCAATCGCTGAGAGACTGGTGGGTATTTATGGACTTCCAATGGGAGGTGCCTGGGCAACTTCGTAGTTAGTCTAAGTTGCCAGCTCAGGTGATTAGCAGCGCATGCTTTCTCTTGGTTTCAGTGCTAGATCCCTCCTGTATGTTCACCCGCAGACCCATACCACTCACGCTGGTCTCTGGCTACCTTCCAGACCCCGTCTCCTGCATAAAGCTCCGTCCCTGCCTTCTACTCTGGTTCACTGGTTTCTGTGTCCTGTTCCACCTTGGGTCGAACCCACAGGTTTGACTGGTTCATTGGACTGGTTGCGCTTGGAGGAATACCTATATAGGGATAACCCTTCTTGAACTCCCTTAGGGGGACTCCAGTGCTCTGGCCCTGTGGACTTCCCTTGGGGATCTATCCTTTATTGTACCAAATAAACCCTGTTCATTATCTGACTCTCTTGTCCAGCTCATTTCTGGTATCAACCTCCACGGTATATCCATGGTATAGTGGGTCCACTAGTCAGCTTCGCCTATGGTGACGTGACAGATTTTGCCCAGGTCATGGACCCCGCTGATACCAAACTCTCCAAACAAAGAGAGATAGCTGGCCTCCAACAGAGTCAGGATCAGCTCGTTACATTTATGCAGACCCTGGATGCCTGTATCAGCTCTCTCCAGACGGCCGAACCCACTAATGCCAATCAACTCACAGGATTAAACCAGGAACTTGATTGACAACAGCAGATGCAGACCCAGGTGTTGAAGTACATGACGTCAGTGGACCACAAGTTAACCAACATGCAGATGACAGCTGCTCCGCCTGTAAAGGTCCCCGTGCTTGAGCCTGTGGTCGCAGCAGTTTCAGGACCCTCTCCTCATCTCTGCAAACCCACAAAGTACTCGGGGGATCCCAAATTGTGCAGGGGGTTTCTTAATCAATGCCAGCTGCATTTACGGTTGTTGGCACACCAGTATCCCACAGAAGTAGCCAAAGTGGCAGTCCTTGCCTCACATTTGCAGGGAGAAGCCCTGATTTGGTTTAAACCACTCCGGGAGAGGAACGACCCCATCATATCCAATCTCCTGACCTTCTTGGACACCTTCCATAAGATCTTTGACAAACCCAGTCAAGTGGTGTCATGATGGAGGCCCTCTTCAGCTTACAGCAAGGTACTCTCTCTGTCGGACAGTATTCTATCCAGTTCCGTACTCTGGTTTCTGAGCTCCAATGGTCTGACGAGCCCCTGATCGGTGTCTTCCGACATGGATTATCTGGGAGGCTAAAAGATGAATTGGAGGTTCAAGACCTAACCAATACCCTGGATAACTTCATGTCTCTTGCCATCCAGATCGACCTCCGCCTTCAAGAGCGATCCAAGGAGAGGACCCACGAGAGGCGACTTCCTTGTTTGGCTTCATCATTTAAAAGATCCCTAATTCATTCAGTTCCAGCTTCGAGTCCTGTCAATGGACCCATGAAGGTTGACCGTCTCAAGCTGAGTGAATGAGAAGAGAGGCATGCCAAGTAGCTGTGTTCTTACTGTGGGAGTCTCACCCGTTTTCGCCACCAATGTCCCAAGAGGCCGGAAAACACCTCCACCTAGGACAGGTAAGAGAGGCCTACCTAGGTGAAAGCGATTCCTCTCTACCCCTTACTGTGTTGATACAGGTAATGATCGGTGGCAGGCGATTTTTGGAAAAGGCTTACTTGGATTCCGGTTCTTCAGGTAAATTTATGCAACAAGCTGTGGCTCATTAGTTTGGTATTGCTGTGGTTTCCTTGAAGCATCCTTGTATCATCACCTCTGTTGACAGAAGACCCTTGCAAGACTCCATGTTGGGCATCACTGAGAAGGTGGAACTTCAGATCGAGGCTCTCCACAAGGAGAAGATTGCCTTCTACGTGCTACCTAACCTCTCCCTTCCATTTCTGCTTGGTCTCCCACGGCTTCGCACCCATGAATCGGTCCTGGATTGATGGACAGGGGACGTTCTTTGTTGGGGTCAGGCTTGCCATAGCCACTGTCTCCTATCAGTTCAGCCGGGTTGCATGCCACAACCACCATCAGCCTTGCCTGGATTGCAAACAGCCTACTGTTCCTATGAGGATGTGTTCAACAAGCAGGAGGCGGAGACCCTACCACCACACAGGTTGTATGATTGTCCCATCGATCTCATTCCAGGTCGGATTTACCCTTTGTCACCAGCCGAGACCCAAGCAATGTCTGACTACATCAAAGGGAACCTTGCTCTGGGATTTATCCAGAAGTCTACCTCTCCTGCAGGCACTGGGTTCTTCTTCATGAAAAAGAAGGACAGATCTCAATGCAGTGACGGTAAAGAACAAGAATCCTTTGCCTCTCCTTCCAGAGCTGTTTGACTGCCTTCGTGGATCCCGCATCTTCATCAAACTAGACCTTCGTGGGGCTTACAATCTCTTCAGGATTTGTTCTGGAGATGAGTGGAAGCCGCCTTCAACACTCGCGACAGCCATTATGAGTCCCGCGTAATGCCTTTTGGTTTATGTAACGCACGTGCAGTATTTCCGGAGTTCGTCAACGATGTCTTTTGTGACCTGCTCTAAGTATGTGTAGTTGTGTACCCTATCTTGGTATTCTCCTTAGACCTCCCTACACATAGAAAGAATGTCCACCAAGTTCTTCAACGGTTACGAGAGAGTCGTTTATATGCCGAGTTCGAGAAGTGCCTATTCAAGCGGAACTCTCTGCCCCTCCTGAGGTATGTCATCTTTGATACAAGTCTTAAAATGAATCCTGAGAAGCTGTCTGCTGTCATGAAGTGGCCACATCCTGTCGGAGTCAATGCCATCCAGCGATTCCTAGCATTCGCCAATTACTACTGGCAGTATATCCCTCACTTTTTAGAATTGACCAAACCACTCACTGCTTTGACTCAAAAGGGATCTGCCCCCATGAAATGGACCCCCTTTCAATCCCTCAAACAAACCTTCTCCACCACTCCTGCTCTTCATCGACCTATGGTGAATAAACAATTCTTCATGGAAGTGGACGCGTCTTCTTCTGGGGCCGGAGTCATACTCACACAGAAACTTCCCTCCGGAAGAATGGTGACCTGTGGTTTCTTCTCTAAGGTGTTCTCACCCTTTGAGTGCAATTATTCCAATGGCCACAGAGAGTTGTTGGCCCTCAAGTTGGCCTTACAGGAGTGGCGCTTCTCCTGGAGGGTACAGTACATCCAGTGGTAAAGTGGTGATTTACATGGATCATAAGAAACTGTCCTATCTGCAGTATGTTCAGAGGCTCAACCCTCGTCAAGCTAGATGGTCTCTGTTCTTTGCTTGGTTCGACTTCCATCTCCATTTCCGTCCGGCAGAGAAGAACATCAAGGCAGATGCATTGTCCAGGTCCTTTGTCTCTAATAACCAAGAGGAGGAACCACGTCCCATCATCGATCCATCCAAGATGGTCACAGTAGCACCGGTCCAGCAGATGCAGACACCTCCGGATAAGACATTTGTTCCAGATCCCGACAGGAGGCGTGTACTTCAGTGGGGTCATTCGTCTCAGATAGCTGGCCATGTGGGACTGATGAAAACCCTACAAATAGTCACACAGAATTATTGGTGGCCCAAGATGCGTCAGGAGATCACCGATTTAGTCTCTGCCTGCCCATCCTGTGGCCGTAACAAGACACCCAAGCAGTTATCCTCAGGTCATCTCCTGCCCCTACCAGTACCGTCTGTGCCCAGGAAGCATATTGCAATGGATTTCATCACTGACCTACTGGTGTCCTCCGATTGTACCGTCATATGGGTCATGATAGACCAGTTCTCCAAGATGGGTTATTTCATTCCTTTGTCTGGGGCTTCCCTCAATGCACAAGCTGGTGAAGATGTTTGTCCAGCATGTTCCCCGTCTTCAAGGGTTGCCTCTTCATATTGTGTCTGACAGAGGAGTGCAGTTTGTGTCCCGATTCTGGCGTTCCCTTTGCAAGCAGTTGGATGTTTCCCTGCATTTCTCTTCGGCATACCATCCACAATCCAATGGGCAAATCGAATGGGTGAATCAGGAATTGACCAACTGCCTGCGCCATTTTGTCAACGCACTTCATGATGACTGGGTAGCCTTATTGCCTTGGGCGGAATTCTCCTATAGCAACCATGTCGGTGAGTCCTCTTATAACACTCGTTTTTTATTGTGTATGGGTACCACGCTAGGATCCAGACTTCTTTCGACATCTCGACCGACAACCCAGCAGCCAAGACGCTGGCTAGAGACTTCTGTAAAATCTGGTCTGGGAAGAAGGCATCCCTGGAAAGAGCATCCAAGTGGATGAAGATCAATGCTGACAAGTGACCCCATTTTGGAAACTAGACCCCCCAAGGAACATATCTAGATGCATAGTGAGCACTTTAAACCCCCAGGTTCTTCACAAATTAGTCCGTAAAAAGGAAAAAAGAAAATTTTTGTGAAAAAAAAAAAGGACTTTTTCATTTTTACGGATCAGTTTGTGAAGCACTTGGGGGATCAAAGTGCTCCCTATACATCTAGATAAGTTTGTGGGGCATCTAGTTAACAAAATGGAGTCACTTGTGGGGGAGTCCCAATGTTTAGGCACATAGGGGCTCTCCATACATGACATGGTGTCCACTAATAATTGGAATTGTAAGCGGATGCCATGTTGCATGTGGAGAGCCCCTGTGTGCCTAAACATTGGAGCTCCCCCACAAGTGACCCCATTTTGGAAACTAGACCCCCCAGGGAACTTACCTAGATGCATACTGACCACTTTGAACCCCCAGGTGCTTCACAAATAGATCCCTAAAAATGAAAAAATACTTTTTTTTTCAACAAACATTTTCTTTGTTCATTTTTACAGATTCATTTGTGAAGCACCTGGGGGTTCAAAGTACTCACCACCCATCTAGATAAGTCCCTTGGGGGGTCTAGTTTCCAAATGGGGGTCACTTGTGGATGAGCTCCAATGTTTAGGCATGCAGGGGCTCTCCAAACACGACATGGTGTCCGCTAACAATTGGAGCTAATGTTCCATTCAAATTGTTAGCGGACACCATGTCGCATGTGGAGAGCCCCTGTGTGCCTAAACATTGGAGCTCCGCCACAAGTGATCCCATTTTGGAAGCTAGACCCTGCATGGACCTTATCTAGATGAATATTGAGCAGATTAAACCGCCAGGTGCTTCACAAATTAAGCCGTAAAAATGAAAAAGTACTTTTTTTTCCACAAAAGTTTTCTTTTTTCATTTCTACAGATTAATTTGTGAAGCACCTGAGGGTTGAAAATGCTCACAACCCATCTAGATAAGATCCTTGGGGAGCTGCAATGTTTAGGCACACAGGGGCTCTCCATACACAACATGGTGTCCTCTAACATCTGGAGCTAATTTTCCATTCAAATTGTTAGCGGACACCATGTAGTGTATGGAGAGCCCCTGCATGCCTAAACATTGGAGCTCCCCCACAAGTGACCCCATTTTGGAAAGTAGACCCCCCCAAGGAACTTATCTAGATGCATAGTGAGCACTTTGAACACCCAGGTGCTTCACAAATTGATCTGTAAAAATGAAAAAGTACTTTTTTTCACAAAAAGTTTCTTTTGACCTAAATTTTTTCATTTTCACATGAACAACAGGATAAAATGCATCCTAAAATTTGTTGGGCAATTTCTACTGAGTACAACAATACCTCATATCTGATCATAAACCACTGTTTGGGTGCACGGTAGGGCTCGAAAGGGAAGGAGCTCCATTTGATTTTTTGAATAGAAAATTAGCTCCAAAAGTCAAATTGCGCTCCTTCCCTTCCGAGCCCTGCCGTGCACCCAAACAGTGGTTTATCACCACATGTAAGGTATCTGTGTAGTCAGGAGAAATTGCCCAACAAATTTTAGTGTGTATTTTATCCTGTTGCCGATGTGAAAATTAAAAAATTGAGGTTAATATAACATTTTTGAAGGAAAAATGAAAATGTTAATTTTTTGTTTCCACTTTGCTTTAGTTCCTGTGAAGCACCTGAAGGGTTAATAATCGTCTTGAATGTAGTTTTGAGTAAATTGAGGGGTTTAATTTTTGGAATGGTGTCACTTTTGGGTGTTTTCTGTCATGTACGCCCTTCAAAGGGACTTCAAATGTGATGTGGTCACTAAAAAAATGGTTTTGTAAATTTTGCTGGAAAAATGAGAAATTAATGATGAACTTTGAACCCTTTGTGGTGATGTGACCCATGGCCGGGTTCATCACATGGGATAACAGCATAGGAACCTGTTTAGATGAGCCTGTTTTACTGTGTGTGTGTGCTGTGTTACACCTGTCCGGTACATAGTGGGTTAACAGCTGAGTGTGAGTGCTGTAAGATCTGAGAGGTTGATGAGACGAATGAGTGGCCGAGAAATGAAGTGTGTTATTTGACCAATCCCAGGAGTGGGTGTGTAAGGTGGGTGTGGAAGCGACGTTAAGAAGCTGCTTGGAGCTGTGTGTGAGAGTTCAGCTAAGTTTGGTCTGTGGGAGAGACCCAGCAAGTGTGGATGTTAGTCAGAGGAATTCTGTCCCTTTGGGATGAGAGGGAGGCTTGGCCTGCAGCATGCGGAAGGCACCTGTACCTCTGATGGTGCGTGTGAACTTGTGGCCAGATGACGGGGTTAAGAGGGTTTCTAGAATGGGGAACCATGGCCGATCCTGAAGGGTGCTCGACTCAGGCGTGGGGCACAGTCGTCGACCTGGAGACCTGTCTGAGAATGGAGGTTTGATGGCAGCTGGTGGCCTGGACACGTGGTGAGGAGGCCTTAGTGACATTTGGTTTGCTGGGTAACTCAGGTTTGCCAATCCCTGTTATAGACGAAGAGGAGCCGCAGTCCATGGATATCGTATGATGGTCTGTGAGCTTATGTGAGGACGTATGTGATCCATGGATGTGGTATGATGGATCACATGCGGTGTGGAAGTTACCAGTCAGGCTGAAGCCTGTACAATGCCATGTGGTGTGAGACCGAGTACGTCTCAAGGGCCAGGCGATCATAGTCGCCATTGGGACCAACCATGGGTCGTGATATGGTCCCGTTGACCTTGGATGAATGTGTGTGGAGGCTGTCCGCAGTATAACAGCCTGTATGAGACCTGTGTGAACAGGGCTGTACCCGGATCCTGGGAAGGGGTCTATGTTAGTATTAAGTGTCGTGCTGTACTATGTAAATAGTCAGGTGGCTGGACCCGCCATTGCGACCCACAGGGCACGGTGATAGATATTTATATTAAATATATGTGTAAAGTACAGAGAAGACCCAGTGGCCGTAACAACCAGTGGAGCTGTCGTTAGGGCTCTTAGGGTTCGCTGGAGATGTGGTTACCAGTGATTGTAGTCTTAAATGTAATATGTGTTCTATTGTATATGTAATGTAATGTATCATGTGATGTGCATTTCTATTGTATATGTACTGTATTATGTGATGTGCTTATGTGCAATGTTTTCATGTGCTACCCAGTTTATGATATAGGTGTGCTAATTAAACGGGTGGTCATTTGTTACATTGTAAGCATGTGTTGGTGTTTTTCCGTTGCCAAGCGAGTTCCCCGGGGTGCTACCTCACACCTTATAACTTCCTAACCAAAAATTTTTTTTTTCAAAAATTGTGCTGATGTGAAGTAGACATGTGGGAAATGCTATTTATTAACTATTTTGTGTCGCATAACTCTCTGGTTTGACAGAATAAAAATTCAAAATTTGAAAATTGCAAATTTTTTAATTTTTTTCATAAATAAACGCAAAAATTATTGATCTAAATTTACCACTAACATGTATGTCACGAAAAAACAATCTCAGAATTGCTAGTATCCATTGAAGTGTTCCAGAGTTATTACCTCATAAAGGGACATTGGTCAGAATGACAAAAAACGGTCTGGTCATTAAGGTGGAAATTGGCTCCGTCACTAAGGGGTTAAGTGGGCTAGACCCACAAAACGCGTCCAGGCTCCTCTGGAGGATGTGTGAATTTTAATTTTTAATTATGAAATAAAAATAATTTTTGTGGCACCGGATTCTACACCATTATTCTATTGCTACGGCTGGTTGCTAAGCCACCTTCCAGTTTGCCTGGGTGCCCTGGGAACATTAGATGGTGGAGCTAATCTTTTTCTTGAATTTTCAAACTTCATAGTTAGTCTAAGTTGCCAGCTCAGGTCTCTAGCAGTGTATGCAGTTTCCTGTGTCCTCTGAGATCCTAACGTACTTTCTCTTGATTTCAGTGCCGGATCCCTCTTGTCTGTTCACCTGCAGACCTGTACCACTCTCGAGGGTCCCTGGCTCCGCCTGTGGTGACGTGACAGGGAGATTGGAGACTGGTTTGTAGTTTTTAGTGCATGATGAGTCAAGAGACATTTTCTTTAATACTGGATTAACGATAGAGTGTTTGAAGGAGGAGGGAAGATGCCAGAAGAGTGGGAGAGACTGAAGTCTTTGGTTAGGTGAGTGCTGAAGACCAGAGACAGAGACTGGTGTAGATGTGAGGGTGGACCATGCTTAGGAGAGATATCACCTGACAGGAGCAGCAGTAAAAAGATGAAGATCAAATAGCTTTTTGATTTGTGACATTGTGTATGATGATACAGCTTGGAATATGATGGACTAAGATGACTCATTAAGATGAAGACAGTATGGGAGCTGTACATGGTAGAGGGCAGAAGAGAGGGCTGATGTGGATGAGGGATGATGGAAGGGGGATGGGATGGTGAAAGTGGATGACAAAAGCACATAGGAACATAGACAATGAAATTAAAGATATATTTAAAAAGAGTGAAAGAGTGTGGATTACCTAATTCATATAAACATTGTTTATAGTAACTGTGTATTCTATTACCTTGAGGTTCTTTCCTGTCCAGTTCTGGTGTAATTCATCGTATTGCACTTGAAATACGGCATTGATCAGACTAAAGTATTGATCAGATTAAAAGCATTGCAATATATTTCCATCTAACAGCTATCAGATGGGGGAAGGGGCATGATGAGACTGGATGCAAAAATCACAAATACTTAAACAAAGGTCATGAGTAAGGAGGAGCGGTAGAGTGACCAGATACAGATATATCACAATGAAATAAGCAAGAGGAGTGGGACACTTCATGGAAAAGCTGGGTAGGAAAACAGTCGTACAAGATTGAAAAATATGCCCTACATATGGAAGATGTCAGAAGCATAGGAAAGCTAAGTAAAATGGAGTCATACCAGGTTGAGATACAATGCATTAAGCAGGGAAGATTCAGAAGCAAAGGAAAGCTGTGTATAATGGAGTCATACCAGGTTGAAATACAATGCATTAAACAGAGAGGATACATCAATTAAAAATTTCCTACCATTTTCTCCCTAAGCTAGACCCTGTTCTACTAAGCATACATCAATTCTGATGCATGCTCAGTGATTGCGCCATGCTCACAGTACTATATTCCTTTGAATGCAGTGACAATGCACTCCCTCATCAGGTCTTGTGAGGAGTAAGAAGCCAATAACAGTGTGCATTTCCTGTTCGCATTGAAAAGAAAAAAATGCAACAAACAGGTAACAGAGATCAACCCAAACATCAAAACAGACATCACTGCCCTGAAGCAAGATGTCATTAGTAGAGATGTTTAAACGCACAGATGATCAGGTTCAGTGAATCCGGCTGGACTTTAGTAAGAAAAAAAAAGTCTGGTTTCGGGATGGACTTCCCCTGGACATGAGCTTGAAACCCATATAAATCTAAGGGTACTTGGATTTCTGTGCTATAAAATAGTGGCCAGGGGGCTACAAAAGGAAGCAAAGTGTTTCCTTGCCTATTGTCAAGATGGTCTTTGCTGTTTTACCATGTATATGTGTTTCCCAGCCTTCCTGCTTTATAAGTTCTAGTCCGTCTTCCAGTCCATCACTTGAGTATTTTATTCCTGCTCTTGCTCAACTGGTTAATCACCTGCTTCTGCTACTCAAACAGTTCTGCATTCCTGCTTGGCAATTACATGCTCTGTGCTACGCCTGTTCCTCTCCAGCAGCTAGGGCATGCCTCCCAGGGATCTTAGTACTGCCAGATCCACACAGACTACTGTGTCTCATGTAAACCTTGTTTTCTACATACTGTTTGTTGTGCTTCGCTGCAGTGCATTTTCCAGGACTTTCTGGGACTCTGTTTACTAACCGCAATGCATAGCTTTAAGTTCAGAACTTTGATTACTATGTGAACTTGTTTCAAGGACTATACCTTAATTTGGCCTTGTTCAATGTGAACTGTATTACTAGGACTACACGATAAATTGGCCAGACCAGATTAATTTGGCATATGAAAATGTCAGCCAAAGTTAAGTGGCTTTAAATGGCATTAATGGTTCATAAGTAATTATAAGAGAGACTGACATAGTTAAAATATTGAAAAAAATGATGGTCCCCAAAAAAGCAGGGCCAAATGCGCATCAGGGTGGAGGGGCGCCATCTACAGTAACTATTACCTACTACAGGTATTTTACAATGTATTACTACATCATACTTTATATATGCAGTACTGTCCTACACCAGACCTTTACCCAATATCTCAGATCCTTCTATATCTTAATTCTTATAATACCTTATAAATAGTGCCCCTTATATGCCTAGATCCTATTTGGCCCTTTTGATGCATACACTGTGAATTATTTATGGCTAATATTACCCTGGCATGTATATTATACGAATATCCTATATAATACTTTGCTTCCATATTCACTCTAAATTGCACTTATGATGTACATTTAGCACCCTATCTATGGCTTTTCTACTTAGACATGTATATTATACACATACCATACACAATGCCCTCCATTTGTTTGCACCTTAAGTTATACAACTAATGTAACCGATTATCTCTTTCTATTATGATTATATTTGTATATAGATATAGAGATAATTTTATTCAAATTGATTTAGGATAACTCTGCTAGGATTATGCTTAATTGCTTGTACTACCATCTATTATACTGGCCAAGTGCTTTTATAAATACAGTTGAAATCAATTTACATACACTATATAAAAAGACACATGCATGTTTTTCTCACTATCTGACATGAAATCAGAATAAACCTTTCCCATTTTAAAAGTCAATTACGATTACCATAATTATTAATATTTGACAAATCCCAGAAAAATGAGAGAGAGAATGTTTTAAGGCATTTTATTGCTTTCTACAAAGTCACAAGTTTACATACACTAAGATTACTATGCCTTTAAACAATCTGGGACAGCCCATATGATTATATCATGTGTTTAGAAGCTTCTGATAGGTTTATTGGCAACTTAGATTGTGTCGGTCTTTTCATAGAATAACCCTAAGACATCACAAAGTCGTCAACAGTTGATTATTGCGAGGTTTGTGGGGCAAAGGAAATTATCCCCTTGCAGTAGGAAAATGATTATTCCCAACCGCTGTGAGAAATCCTCTGATGACTGTGTTTCAGGGTTAAAAATAGAGAGGAGCATTCCCTGAACACCCTAAAGTGGTCTTTCTCCCCTGAAATTTGTCAAGGATTGCTATTACTGGTTTGGGAGAGATGTACTGCATATCAGAAGATAAAGCATTAAAGCTTGCTCTGGCAGGAGAGGGCTCTGGGAGGCATTATTATTATTATTATTATTATTATTATTTATTTGTATAGCACCATTAATTTCATGGTGCTGTACATGAGAAGGAGTTACATACAAAATTGTATATATATTTTACAGCAAACAAATTAACAACAGACTGGTACAGAAGGGAGAGGACCATGTCCTTGCGCACATACATTCTACAGGATAATGGGGAGGAGAAAGAAGGATTGGGGTATGGCAGCTCAGTTGATGGTGAGGCGGCAGCTCTGGTGGTGGTGAGGTTGCAGCTCCAGTGACAGTGAGGCTGCAGCTCCTGTAATGGTGAGGTGGAAGCTTTGGATATGGTGAGGTGGCAGAATGGGCATTGCAGGCTGTAAGCTTCCTGAAGAGATGGGTTTTCAGGTTCCATCTGAAGGATCCAAGTGTAGTTGATAATTGGACATGTTGGGAAGCAGAGGATGGGGATATTCAGGAGCAATCTTGCAGGCGGTTGTGTGATTAATGATTAAGTGTGGAGAAGAGGAAGATGACTTGTGAGGATCAAAGATTACATGAGGGAAGCTATTTGCAGGGAACAGGTTATGGACGGCTTTGTAGGTCAGTGCCAATAACTTGAATTGGATTTGTTGTGGAATTGGAAGCCAGTGAAGAGATTGGCAGAGGGGAAAAACAGGGGAGAAGTGTGGAGAGAGGTGGATTAGTCAGGCAGCAAAGTTGAGGACAGACTGGAGTGGTGCAAGAGAGTTAGCGGGAATGCTAACTGGAAATATTTTTGAGCTGGAGGTGGCAAGAGGTGGCTAGAGTTTGGATGTGCGGTTTGAAGGACAGGGAAGAGTCGAGAGTTACTTCGAGGCAGCGGATTTCAGGTGCGGGAGAGAGCATTATGCATCTATCACACTAACTGACCCTTCAACTAAGACTGTATCATCTCCAGTTTCTGGTTCCCCCTGTTCAGATCCTGAATAATCTGGGTCAGATTCATCACTTAATTGCACAGTGTACAAATAGGATCCATACTAGTGAAATGGAAAAAATGTCTGGCCAGTTGTAATATGACAATAGTCACTAAATATGGGCTATCCATTAAGCCAGGTAGTCAAGATGTCCAGGTCAAATACCAGGAGGGCTGGCAATAAACAAAGAGTGAGGCAAAATCATAGTCAAGTCATTGTCCAGATCAAAATTTTAGGAAGGTAACGGATCAAGACAAAGGGGCTAGACAAGTTCCATGGCGGCATAAACAGTAGCTCAGAATGATCACAAGAACAACAGACACGCAAACACCATCTAGATAAAGCTATAACTGACAGTAATTGAAGGAAGGGAGGCAGCTAAATAGTAAGGTAATCACTCCAAACAGAAGATAAATGGAGGAAACCTTGAATACTCCACCTCGATTGAATCGCTGATCTGTCAATAACCATAATGACAGCGCAGCATGCCCCTGCCTTCGATTGGATGGTTGAACTGTTACTCCAAAATTAGGGTGAGACAAAGTCATAGTCAGGGCATGGTCCGAGGTCAAAATTTTAGGAAGGTAATGGATCAAGACAAAGGGCTAGACAAGTTTTAAGGTCTAGTAAACAGTAGCTCAGACTGAACACAGGAACAACAGACATGTAGACGCCACCTATGTAAAGCTATGTCTGGCAGTAAGTGAAGGCAGGGAGGCAGCTAAATAGCAAGGTAATCACTCCAAACGAGATAAATGGAGGAATCCTTGCATACCCCTCCTTGATTGGATGGCTGAGCTGTTGATAACCATAGTGACAGCACAGCATGCCCCTGCCTCTGATTGGATGGTTGAAATGTTACTCACTAGTCCAGACAGGAAGAATATCGACTCTATCTATCTATCGATCTATCTATCTATCTACTGTAGAAAAAAAATCAGGCAGCACATCCAAATAATAAAGTAAAGAGGACTTATTCTCCGTGATGTGACGTTTCGGTCACTCGGACCTTTGTCACTTGGTGTTTGAGAAAGGTTTTGGTCCCTGGGTGCTTGAGAAAGGTCCCAGTGACCAAAACATCACACCACGGATGAATAAAAGTCCACATTACTTTATTATTTGAAGGTGCTGCCAGATTTTTTTCCTACTGTTGATGTTGTTTTGGGCAAGAAAACATTTGGGTGGAGCACTCCACACTTTATACTTAAATTAGGTGCTGTTCAGTTTTTATCTATCTATCTATCTATCTATCTATCTATCTATCTATCTATCTATCTATCTATCTATCTATTATTCATCTTTTTTAATTATCTATTTTTGTACTTCTATAAAGTATAAGTCTAGAGTATACTAGGCACATACTTCAATGTCATGCCTAGAACGATAGCTAGTAAACTGTAAATGATAAACATAATAAAATAGATAAACTGACTTTAGGTTATTAATCCCCAATATATTTGATGCAGCAGCAAACATTTACAGAAGACATTATCTGTTTAAACAGCTGCATATCTTTATAGGGCTTGAATAAGGATTTAAAATTTCTATTTCCCTGTTGCACTACTCTTATCATTTTATTGCTCTATTCTCTTTGCAAATATAGATCTCATTCAGAGATATACCTACATCTGTCAGTTCAAATCCTTATAAATAATATGGTTAGCGAAAACATTTAACATTATACCACCTTTGCAGCTTTAAAAGTGCCTCTAAAGCATCACATACAATGCGCTGAATGTTCACTCCTTCTGACCTTAGTGCATCTCTAAAGTATTTTCTTCTTCAAGCTGATAACACCTTTCATCTAAAGAACCTTGTTATACACGATAATGCTTTGAATACAAAGTCTAGGTATGGCAGTATATATAGAAATAAGCTGCCACATACCGTAGATGAAATCTTAGCCTCCAATGTAATTAGAAAGTTTATATATAAAGTCACTGTCACATTTCTGTGTTCTCCTTAAAGTATGGGAGCAATGTATTTTTTAACCAATGCCTTTCCTACGATAGAGTGATGGTATTGTATTTTAAGTGGATTCTGGTAGAGTAATACCAAATGCTGATTTCTCTCAATGACAGATTTCAAACTATATTATGAGTTCCTGAGTGATGGTCATTTTAACATCTCTTGTTCCTAACCTTCCGCACAACTTTGTAAGTCCATGTAAAAAGATCAATATTTGGGTACAGATTTAAAGAATGATTGATTTTTGCATTCCATGTCAACTAAAATGACTGCTAATTTAAGGAGCGGTAGCAATTGTTCATTTTCCATGTAGCATGTTATGATATAATAATGAAATATATTACCCCTTCATGTCATACGCTGTACCTGTGCGATGCTTGCAGGAAGTGCTGCATTCCTACAAACCACTGTACCGCCACAGTGCGATTATTGTGCCAACTCACTAGTAGAGCCAGCAAAATCATTCACGTGTGTCATCTTTATTTCAGATCTGACACCCTACATAAATTGCTCAGGATTGGTGTTAGCAGGAGGGATTTCCCTTTTTCCTCTGATCTGCACAACATGATTGCGATCACATTATGCCGAAGGTCTCCATAGTGAATTTCTCTCTTATGGAAAACTGGAAGTATGTACCAGAACCTCAATCATGATGCTCTCTTCTCACGAACTACAAATATAGAGGCATAGGAGAAAGAAATAAAAATTGAAATCCAAACCGACCTTCTACACAATATTTTTGATATCATTAATACAAATATTCCCTGCTCTTCCCCAGTAGAAACTCATAAGATTTACACCTGCTGGTATCTCACTCCTCTTAAATTACACTTAAGCCCTAAACTTAACTCTCCTCTATGCTGGAGAAACTGTGCAACTACCAGTAACCTGACACATGTTTTCTGGGGCTGTAAGGTTCTTAGGCTGCCTTCAGACTTGCAGATGCATCTGCAGCATTTTGTAGATGCATCTGCAAGCATCTGCATGCAGACCGCGGCCCCTATGTTTATAATGGAGCGCACGGCGGTCTGCAGATGCTTGCAGACCGCCGTGCGCTCTCATTGCCCGCCATTAGTGATCTGTGCGCATGTGGATGCCTGCGCACAAATCACACACTCTCGCCCGCACCCGGGACGCAACATCTCGCGTCCCGGGTGCGGGCGAGAGTGTGTGATCTGTGCGCAGGCATCCGCATGCGCACAGATCACTAATGGCGGGCAATGAGAGCGCACGGCGGTCTGCAAGCATCTGCAGACCGCCGTGCGCTCCATTATAAACATAGGGGCCGCGGTCTGCATGCAGATGCTTGCAGATGCATCTGCAAAACACTGCAGATGCATCTGCAAGTCTGAAGGCAGCCTTAGATCCTATTGGGAAGGGATACAGTCCCTACTAAACAACCTAACAGGCTGAAATTTGATGCTCACACCCAAATTTGTTCTTCTTCTCATAGGAATCGACCCCATTCCTAATAGATACAGACCGATAATTTTTGGGCTGAAAAACTCGGCTTATACACGAGTATATACGGTATACCAAAAATTAATATATTTTTGTAAAAATAAAAATAAACAAAGCATATAAATTTGGCATCAACATTATGCTTTTTCATCATACTGTCAAAAAAGTGACAAATAATCTGATCAAGAACACAAGTATAAAAAATGGTACAGCAGGCCATTTTTGCAGGACATTCAGCTCTATCAGTGGAAAAATGTAAAAAATGTGTGTTATCAGAATAAAATGATGCAATAATAATTACGATATAATTGTGCTGACCTGACGAATAAAGTTGTCTCACCATTTTACTTCTGGGTGAACGACATAAAAAAAAAAAAAATCCTAAATAGCTGGCTTTTGTTTATGCTGCCTTCCAAAAACTGGAATAGAAGCTATCAAAGAATTTTATGGAGCTATAAATAGTAAAAAAAACACCTCCATCAAGTTGTCCTGCAAAAATAAAGGCCTCAAAAGAATCTGTTGGCATACATATACAAAAGTTACAGGTTTCAAAATATGGTGATCAAAAACCTTTTTTTTTGTTAAAAAAAATGTTTATTATTATGTAATGGTTGATGAACATAAAAACCGTTACAATTGTGGTATCGCTGTTATCATAGTGACCCGAAGAATAAATATGTCTTATCAATTGTACCGCGTGAGGAATGGCATATATTATAAATAAAATCAATTCTAGAATTGCTTTTTAATTATTCATTCTTCCTCCAAGTCCGCAATAACACTTGGCTCACATATACCCTGCGCTGTATGATTAGTGATTACACAAGATTTGTGGGTAAATATCTGATTCAGGCCAATCCCGTAATGGAAAATTCCCTATAATGAGGCAGAAGGAGTCACCTTGGGATGGTCTATGCAAATGGAGTCCGTGGAGCTTTGGTGAAGAGTCTCAAACACGGGACTAGCCAGATATTCCTCCAGGGAAGGACCTAACCCTGGGGTGGAATCCTTGCGGAGACCGCCATAATCTTCCACCCCAGGGCTAGGTCCTTCCCTGGAGGGATATATGGCTAGTCTCGTGTTTGAGACTCTTAATCGAGGCTCCACAGACTCCATTTGCATATTCGAATTTCCAGGGGGCAGTGCACCATGGATTTCACTGTGTTTGAGCTCTTTAGCCGGCTGCCCGCAGTGTTTTCCTTGGCTGGTCTCCCTGAGATCATTGAGTGCTTTGTGACCTTGGGATGGTCTGGTATATGATCTGGCTGTGTGAAATATATGTCATCCAAAATTATATGTAAAATATTTCCAATAAAAGCATTAACACAAGCCGCAAAAACAAAGTCTACACTCAGTTTCGTGATCTGTCAATGGAAATACACTGCGTGCAGAATTATTAGGCAAGTTTTATTGTAGAGGATTATTTTTATTATTGATCAACAACTATGTTCTCAATCAACCCAAAAGACTCAAATATCAAAGCTTAATATTTTTGGAAGTTGGGGTGTTTTTTTTTATAGATTTGGGTATCTTAGGAGGATATCTGTTTGTGCAGGTATCTATTACTGTGCAAAATTATTTAGCAACTTAATAAAAACCAAATATATTCCCATCTCACTTGTTTATTTTCACCAGGTAAACCAATATATCTGGATAAAATTTAGAAATAAACATTTCTGACATGCAAAAACAAAACACCAAAAAATTAGTGACCAATATAGCCACCTTTCTTTATGATGACACTCAACAGACTTCCATCCATAGATTCTATCAGTTGCTTGATCTGTTTACGATCAACATTGCGTGCAGCAGCTACCACAGCCTCCCAGACTCTGTTCCGAGAGGTGTAATGTTTTCCCTCCCTATAGATCTCACATTTTATGAGGGACCACAGGTTCTCCATGGGGTTCAGATCAGGTGAACAAGGGGGCCATGTCATTATTTTTTCTTCTTTTAGACCTTTACTGGTCAGCCACGCTGTGGAGATGTTGGATGCATGTGATGGAGCATTGTCCTGCATGAAAATCATGTATTTCTTGAATGATACCGACTTCTACCTGTACCGCTGCTTGAAGAAGTTGTCTTCTAGAAACTGGCAGTAGGTCTGAGAATTGAGCTTCACTCCATCCTCAACCTGAAAAGGTCCCACAAGTTCATCTTTGAGGATATCAGAAAATTATTTATTAACGTTTTGTTGGGCTGTACTGTAAAGACATCATTTTTGAGATTGTACAGGCTAGAGTAATAGTCTAGTTTTCATGGCTCTTACAAACTTGTGGTAGTCTTTGAATAACAATACTTTTGAGTTTGAGGATATCTTGATGCAAATGGTTGGAAGGAGATTTAAATCCTAGACTCAATGAAATTTGGATTAGGACTCTTCTAATTACAGCTTTGTAGGCATTCCAAATTGTTGATGGAATCAGTGGAGTTTTCTTCAAAGAAATATTTGATGAACTGTTCGATCTCTTTCTTGAAGTTAGGGTAATGAAGAATATCAGAATTACATTTCCAAAGAGACTTTTTCGAGATGAGTGACCAAGTGTGATGGAACAATAATCTAAAAAAGACCTTCTTGTACTTGGAGATTATGAGCAAGATAGTTAAATCAAAATCAATACAGGAAAAGGTCTTGTGGACATCCAAGTAGTACTTATAATCTCTAGAAGTATTGATGCATCTAAAGACATAAAAAAGTTCTTAATTGAAGAGCCATTGATCGAAGGTCGTAAAAGATTGACAATTTGGAGCTGTAGAATCCAGTAGACCATTAGGAACAAGGTTGAAGTCTCCAAGGACAATGAGATCCCCTTTTCTTATTTCTTATTAAAGAGATTATTCAGAAAAGCAATGTTGGGGACATATGCATTCATTATAGTGCATATTTCATTGTTTAAAAAACAAATTAATGGTACCTTCCAGATTAATCTTTTAGTTGTGATACCAATTCAAAAGACAAAGTGCTCCTTAGAATAGTAATAGATGGCGGTAGTTTTTTTTTCATTAAAAGTATTGAAAATGTGTGAGAAATTTCTGTGTTCAAATTTTGGATGGTTGCATTTAGCAAGTTTTATCTCTTGTAAACAGTTAATTTCACATTTGCTAAATTTAATTTCCTTTCATACTAGGGGTCTTTTTGCGGGGTTATTGAGGCTTTTGGTATTAAAGAAAACGGAGTATGGTGTTCATTGGTGTAGATTCTCTAAGAAGAGGGAGTAAAAAACAAAAAAAGGAGGGAATAAGAAGAGTGAGAAAAGTAAAGGTAGGAGGTGAGAAAGAGCGATGAGAGATAGTAAAAGTGACAGAGAAGTAATATGAGTAAAATACACTAACTTTGTATATGTAAATTAATATTTAGCCTAAAATAGATGCAAGCTATATATATAAAAAATAAGTAGTATATTAAAATGAAAAATATTTCACTAAATAAAATATCCTCTGGGAGGAACCGCAAAACAAAATTATTAGGGATGACCGAGTATGCTCGGCACTACTCGTTACTCGCCCGAGACACCCAAAAGATCCCTGCGACCATCGGGTGTCGACTCATTGCTGGGGAATCACTGGTGAGTCTGCCTGTGTGGCATCTCACCAGCAATCACATACTGATGTTCCAGCGATCCTGGTCTGGTCGGATCGTTGATCGGGTCGCTGGAACAACAGTATGTGTAACCCGGCCTTTAGGCATCCAGGTAAGTCATTTTTGCTATGATGAGAATTTGTGAATTTCATTTGTGAATTTTTTTCCCTTTGAAGTTTGGCATCTTCAACTGGTTGTTTGCTATGTGGCAGGGATATGTTTATTTTGGAATTTATAAAGTCTATATTCTTCTCTTATTTGTAATAATTTTGTAATATCAGAAATGTTATAGGTCACCTTAGAAGAAGCACTGACCTGCTAGAATGTTCACTGTCAGAAATGATATGAAGTGGAGTAGATAATGTATGAACTGCCAAAGGTTTACGCGGTGCTTTAGATGGCTTTCTCTCTCAATGCATATTATTTAACTATAAAGGTAATGGGTGGCATGGTGGCTCACTGGCTTAGTGGTTAGCAATGCAACCTTGCAGCGCTGGGGTCCTAGGTTCTATGTCTAGGTACCACTGTCTG
This sequence comes from Allobates femoralis, assembly GCA_033576535.1. NCBI lineage: Eukaryota > Metazoa > Chordata > Amphibia > Anura > Aromobatidae > Allobates > Allobates femoralis. The sequence continues at coordinate 178,691,871 of JARQOC010000005.1, forward strand.
AGACAGCGCAATGCTCAGCTAAAGTCAGGCTGCTCTACAGAAACCGTGAAGCTGGACTAAGAACACTGTCAGAGAAAGTGCTTTTCAAAGCACAGGGTGTTTGGAATTAGTTATTACATATAACTATTAATTTTGTTTATTGGTAAATTTTATCTTTTCTTTTATTCAGAGCAGCTAAATCATCAGCCCAGCGAGCGACTCTGACAGTTGTTGAGTGTTAATATAAGACAGTGGCTATTGTAGAATGATTAATGAAATTATCTTCTACTTTCTATCTTCCTTTTCTATTAGGCTAGCTTCACACCATGGTTTTTGGGATCCTGTTCTGTCCGGCTTGAACAGGACAGAACAGGATCCGGTTTTGCCTACTATGTATCCCTATGGTGCCGGATTGGTCCTATTTGGCCATCCATTTTTGTGTATTCTGTGCCGGATTTGTTTTGTCCGGTTTTTCACCATCCCCAAAAGCAGAGCCTGCAGCATTTTTGGGCTCCGGTGAAAAACTCGGACAAAATTGGACAGTCCCAGATCTGGGGTGATTAGACACGAAGAAGATGGGAGTCTATGGGCGCCGGATCCGTGAAAAAATGAGATAGTTTCTCAGATCCGATTTTAAGCACAGAGCATGCTCAGAAATCCTGCCATGCACACTTCAGCACCATGGACAGCAGTACTTTAAGCACAGGCTGTGAATTCAGCACCAAGAACAGCGGCAGAGCAGACACAGACAGACTTCAGCACCATAGACAACGGCAGAAAATGAAACCTGCAAAAAACAGGATCCGGGACCATATTTGGCTACACTTTCTACACATCCTGTCCTGTCAGGTTCTGTCAGGGGGATCCTGCAAAAAACAGGATCCACCCTGACAGCCAAAAACCATGGTGTGAAGCTAGGCTTAGAAGCCACTATACAATGTGTTTATAAGTACAGCATTTGCAGAGTGGCTGTGTATTTAGAATTGTGCTTTGAAGATTAAGGCAGCTCTGCTAAAGGTACCGTCATACGCGTTAATTTTGCTAGCAATTTCACTGGCAATTTGCTGGTTGCAGTGAAATCATGGACACATTGTTCCATTTTGTTGCCGTGTACAAATCTAACAATGTTTCTATGATTTCACTGCAACCAACAAATTGCCAATGAAATTGCCTAGCAATATTGCCGCGTGTGACGGTACCTTAAGAGTAGGACACATACTCTTGAGTTACCTGCATTGTTACAGGGGGTTTTGAAGAATATGTGACTTTGACTAAAGTTGAAAATTGTTAGAGAAGTTTTCTTGAGTGCTGTGTTGGTGGACCTTTGATTTTGAACTGTTGCCACTGACAGGCTCTGCAGATCAGGACACAAAATTAGTCAGTGTTGTTATTCCTGGGTTGTTAAATTCTTTATTATAAGATTTTTTTTTTGTCACAGTGGGGACTCCTGCAGACCGGCCTCTAAGTTTTGTAAAGGACCTATTTGATAGAAAGTCTCTTATCCTGCCAGCAAATACAGTGATTGAAGCATGTGCAGCACGGTTCACAGGCTGTTAATGGCACTGAAAGCATCTCTTGTAGATAAGATTTTATTTATTTTGAGAGATCAATGAGTCCCATCAGGAGCAGTTTTGGTCACAAAGTATGAGAAAATGAGGCTATTAACACTTTTTGGGATACCCACTGTTGAGAGGCAGCTGATAATGACACAGTGACAGGGCTTCAGCATCTGTCTCCTGGGAAACATCTTATCTGCAATGCCTCCTATCTATGGAGAATTGGCAAAGGCACGTTCACCTTCACACAGGGGCCGTTAATGGGGATTATATTTTGGAGACAGTGTTTCCCTCATGAATGAGCACAGCCCAGGGAATGATAAGATAGGGTTTTCAATATATTCAAAGGGCCCTGGCATCACAGGGATAGCTGCTGCATATGTAACTGAACTTTAGCTTTCTTACTACCCCCTCAGCATTTCTCAATAACTTTAGTATGCCACCACCAAAAATGTCAGAGAAGGTCTTAAAATGTTCCTGGGCATATCCCAAGTCCAATAGGTCCAAGTAGGAGATAAAGCTTCACTTCTGAATTTATTTAGATTGTCACTTATTGAAGATGACCATAAGAGCACGCTTACAATGCGACCTACATCTTCCGTAGCACACCATGCCCCTCGGCAGTGCGGTTTTTAACCCTTCATCCTCCCTACTTTAATTTTCTGAGATAATGACCTTTGGGTTGTCATTGATTGTAAGCCATAATCATCAACATTAAGAGAAATAAACACCTGAAATAGATCACTCTGTATGTAATGACTCCATATAATATATGCGTTTTACTTTATGTATTGAATTATTAAATAAAAAATTATATTTGGATGATATTCTAATTCTTGAGATGTATCGGTATATGTCTCCTTAAAATTAAATGGATTTTATGACTTTGCATGTGAATTTGTCAATCACGGCTTGATGAAAATTGCCTACTATTCTAATGTAATGATAGGAACTACATTACCTTTAATACTTTAATAATGATACTATTCTATAAATAACTATAAATTTCACAATGTTATTGTGCTCAGTCCAGACATATAATACAGACTGTGACTATAATCAAGTGATTATTATAACATATTAAATGTGCATACTGCTTCATTCATTGTTCACTCAGAAGAAATACCATTTTACTTATTGAAATAAATCTCATAATATATTTTTAATTTAATCCCTTCCCAACCCTTGACGTAATACAACATCAAGGGTCAGGTCCCGGTGTTTAATGTGAGCTCCGGTGCGGTGCTCACATCAAACACCCGTCATCTCAGCTGATCTCATCAGCTGAGATGCCAAGCTTCTAGCACCGATCGGATCCGGGATCCAATCAGTGCTGTTAACCCGTTGGATCCCAATGTCATTCACTAACAGCGGTATCCAAAACTGCTGTAGCGGAGGATGCGCTGTTCCACACCTGCACCAGAGATCTCGCGATAATATCACAAGATCTCTGTTGCTCACATGGTAGCCTGGGATCCTGCCAAGACCCTGGAAGCTATTAAAGATTGCTCGCTGTGAGTAATTGGCAAGCGCTTCCAATCACTGACAGTGCAGATTTGTGAGAGGTCCTGATGTGCTACAGCTAATCAGGACCTGTCACAAGTGATCAGACTGTGCAGAAGTGTGGTCCCGCTATGGGGCTGTGTAAAATAAAGAATTAATTAAGTTTTTAATAACATGAAAAAAAAATTCAAATCACCCCCCTTTTCCCCATTTAAAATAAAAGTATTAAAAAAATACACATATTTGATATCACTGAGTTCAGAAATGCCCGATATATCAAAACATAAAATGAATTATTGAAAGCCGTAAACTGGGTAACGGAAAAAAAAGGTTCACACACTAAAATTATGTTTTTATGGTCGCCGCAACATTGCTATAAAATACAATATTGGGCAATCAAAACAGTGCATCCACCCAAAAATGATATTAGAAACATCAGCTCGAGACGCAAATAATAAGCCATCACACAGTCCCATATCCCGAAAAATGAGAACGCTATGGATTGCAGAACATGGCACAAAAAGTGTGATTCTTTTTTTATTTTTTAAACTTCAGAATTTTTTTCACCACCTACATACCAGTGAAAGTAACATGTTTAGTATCTGCGAACTTATACCGACCTGAGGCATCACACCGTCACGTCAGTTTTACCATATATTGAACATGGCGACTAAAAAACCCCGCAAAAAACAAGCCATAATATGTCTATATTGATTGAAAAATAAAAAAGTTTGTTCAATATATCTGCACTTGTGACACCTCACCAGCGATCAGTAAGGTACCGTCACACTTGATGACGCTCCAGCGATACCTACAGGTCGTATCGTTGTCGGGATCGCTGGAGCGCTGCCAAGTGTGATGGTACCTTACTGATCGCGATGATCAGCTATCTCAGAGCGGGGGCCTGGTCGCTGCTGCATGTTACACTGAGCAACATCGCGAGCAGCCAGGAAATGACCAGCCTCCTATACATGAAATTATTTTTGTATATTAGGTTGTCTTGGGTTCTTTTTAGGGGGGGGGCAGGTTATAAGCAGTGATTCAAGCTAACAGTATTCTTAATTTTTTGTTTGTTTGTTTTCCTTTTTTTTATGTCTCGCACTATGTACTCGTAAGGTCTTGCAAATCCTTTGTGAGCATGTTGAGATATTATTACAGTATTTTTATTCATGATTTTTCTGTAATTAGAGCTGGTATACTGGCTCCAGTTACAGGAAAAATTCACCCATCCGACTGCTTAGTAGATTTGACTGGATCTCCTACAGCAGCTCCTGCTCCTTTCCTAAACCCAGGGATCACATGATTATACACAAGCCCTAATTCAGCTTGGGCATAAAGAAATGAAGAAGGTATCACTTGTAATAAACCATATATATATTCTAAGATTAAGGTAGACTTTAAGGTTACTGGAGTTAACAGCCACTCGATCTTGCAGCAGCTGTCACCCTCCAGATGTCCCAACAGCTAGGAACTTCAGTAAGCTTAAAGGCTCCCTTAAAGTCTCCCTTAAGGTTACCAGAGTTAACAGTCTCTAGGGCTCTCAACAACTGGGAACTCAAGGAAGACTAAAGGCTCACTTAAATTTACCAGGTTGACGACTCCTGCAAGACCCGTTGGCTGGGAAATAGTGTATCCTTAAAAGGAATCAATAGGTAAAAAATACATATGTAGTTCATACCATTTTCTAATTTCTCTGGTGAAGCTTTTTCTCTGCATGCATTTCTTTTATTCATACTCAACCCCTATCCTCCGTAAACTGCAAAAAATGATATTCATTCCATTTGTCAATCACAGTCAGTCATCACATACTTCTCTGCTGCCTACTCTCTAGGGAATTAATATTCATATAATGACATCACTGCACTGCATTGCCTTTCTCTGCAAGCATACAACCAAAGTGCAGTGAAAATCACTCCGATGGGGGGGATATGTGTTATGTGTCCTCCTTTATGTGTTGCTCTCCAGGGCAGTGGATTCTGTTTTTGTTAACAGATAAGTGCTATAAGCTGCATATCTGACATCTTCATTTGGCTCAAGCTTGAAGCAGTATTATTGTGAGTATCTGAGACATACAGTGGGTACGGAAAGTATTCAGACCCCATTAAATTTTTCAGTCTTTGTTTCATTGCAGCCATTTGTTGAATTCGAAAATTTACTTTTTTTTTTTTTTTTAAATGTACACTCTTCATCTTGACTGAAAAAAACTGAAATGTAGAAATTTTTGCAAACTTATTAAAAAAGAAAAACTGAAATATCACATGGTCATAAGTATTCAGATCCTTTGCTCAGACACTCACATTTAAGTCACATGCTCTCCATTTTCTTTTTATCCTCCTTGAGAAGGTTCTACTCCTTCATTCGAGTCCAGCTATGTTTAATTAAACTGATAGGACTTGATTTGGAAAGGCACCCACCTGTCTATATAAGACCTCACAGCTCACAGTGCTTGTCGGACCAAATGAGAATCATGAGATCAAAGTAACTGCCCAAGGAGCTCAGAGGCAGAATTGTGGCAAGGCACAGATCTGGCCAAGGTTACAAAAGGATTTCTGCAGCACTCAAGGTTCCTAAGAGCACAGTGACCTCCATAATCCTTAAATGGAAGAAGTTCAGGACCGCAAGAAGTCTTCCTAGACCTGGCCGTCCAGCCAAACTGGGCAATTGTGGGAGAAGAGCCTTGGTGAGAGAGGTAAAGAAGAAGACCAAGATCACTGTGGCTGAGCTCCAGAGATCAAAAAATAGCAGTGGCAGCACTCCAATTTACAAAAGCTTAGTGGGACTGTGGCTGAGCTCCAGAGATGCAGTAGGAAGATTGGATAAAGTTTCACGAAGTCAACTATCACTGCTGCCCTCCACAAGTTGGGCCGTTATGGCAGAGTGACCAGATGGAAGCCTCTCCTCAGTTCAAGTCATATGAAAGCCTGCAATGAGTTTGCAAAAAAAACCACATGAAGGCCTCCCAAACTATGAGAAATAAGATTCTCTGGTCTGATGAAACGAAGATATAACTTTTTGGTGATGATTCTAAAAAATATGTGTGGAGTAAACCAGACACTGCTCATCACCTGCCCAATACAATCCCAACAGTGAAACATGGTGGTAGCAGCATCATGCTGCAGGGTCAGAATGACTAGTTGAAATTGAAGGAAACATAAATGTGGCCAAGTACAGGGATATCGTGGATGAAAATCTCTTCATGAGTGTTCTACACCTCAGACTTGGCTAAAGGTTCACGTTCCAACAAGACAATAACTATTATAACTTTTTTCCTTCTATAACTCTTTTTCTCATATGTCTTCTTATATGTCCTTCTCTTTTCTGGACCGTTTCCCTCTATTTTCTCAATTGACGTTTATCTATCCCCCTACCCATGCGGCATAATCATCTGTCAGGTCTCAACTTATCACATTTTATCATCGGTACCCCACAAAGACGGGTTAACCACTGTTCACACAATCCCTATTGCGGACACCATTCTTCTATGTCACATAGGTATGTATTGCACTATAACTCATAATTAAAACAATTTTGGATTTGATTTCAGTTATGGAACATTTCATGTCCTTGACCATGTCCTAAGAGGCAATTGCATGTTATTTTTTTGTGAAACATTTTCCTGGTGTATGAATACAAATATATCAGTAGTCCTGTATTTTGTTTAGTTTTATTTTTCATACAACAATAATGTACTTATGTTCCTTCTGTATGTATGATGTATGATAACGTTCTTGACAAAGACTCGGTTAGAGTTGAAACGTTGAATATCAACAGTGAATATAACTGTGAGATCTATGTGAATAAATAACCTGCACAAATACCACAATATGTTTTCTTGAGTCTGAATTGTTTGCCGAAGTACATCCTTTTACAAACACTTTAGGCCATGACTATGCAGTCACTTATATACAACATCATCCAGTACTACATCATACTTCTCATCTGAATACTGCTTTATCCAGCAGTATATCACTTTTCTCTATCTACACTATATCCAGTCCTAATCTGCAGTATTCCATGCCTCTCATCTTCAGTATATACTGCCCCCTTCTGCTGTATATTGTTCCACTGATCTATATTTAGTCCATGTCTCCAGTACATCACAATTCTCATCTATATACTACCCCATTAAACTTTAAAATGATGTTGGCACCCTTGTAATTGCTCCACAAAATGAAGTACTTCTCATAGAAAATTGTTGCAATTAAATATATTTTGTTATACACATGTTTGTTTCCTCTGTGTATATTGGAACAACACAAAAAACTAATAAAAAGGCAAATTACACATACATTTACACAAAACTCCAAAAATTGGCTGAACAAACTTATTGGCACCTTCAAAATAACCCTTGAAGTGATTTTTCATTTTTGTTTTTACAAGACCTGCATGTCCATTAACTGGAAAAAAAACTAGTCACTCAACATTTCAATGCCATAAAAATTGAGCTATTATCCCAACTTGAATCAGCTGCACTGCACATCTACACCACAGAAAGACTTGGAAGAACAACATGTGCCACCAACAGAAAATTCAGTTGCAATCTGGCAACTAGAAAGTACGGCTTCTGGTCTGAAACAGCAAATCTTAGTTAACCTAAATGCCATTTACCCCAGAGATCAGCTGCCAAGGCTCAGCAAAGAAATACTACCAGAGTGTATGGTAAAAATATACCAATAGAGCACCAGCATCAATACCTACCACCACCATAACTCAAACTAATGAACTGATCTATGCCACTGCCTCAGCAATCCTGGAAAGGCTTGGTATACAAGCAAAAAGAACAGCGGAAGTATGTGCCCCACTTGTAAGACAAGACTGTAGACAAAGATTAAGGTGACACGAAGAGAAGTCAGCGAACTATCAGAATTACAGAAGGGGTTAAAGATGAAGAACAAGACTAAGCTGGACAAGTACAAAGACCAGAGGCCATCTAAAGCCCTAGATAGAGCTTAAAAAGGCTCAGATTACTTGCTGCAAGACTAGAGAGATACATTAGAAATCTGAGGCCATGAAGATAAATGTACAGTTCTCCAAAGAACCATTTAAGGTGTACACACAAATGCAGAGTAACAGCACAAAGGCAGCAACTCCACCAATAGCATAGATTAAACAATACTGGAGGAACATATGACAGATAAAAAAAAAAACACAACACTAGTACAAAGTGACTGCAAGATCTGAGAATGAAACACAGTAACCATCTAGAACAAGAACCATTCACCATTGCAGAAGCAGACATCCAACAACGCATCAATCACATAAATAACTACACAGCACCTGGCTAAGAAATGGTTCACATCTGCTGGCTAAAGAAATTAACAGCAGTACATATGTTGGCATGGTGTGCTCACAAAAAGAAGAGATGGAAGTTGCAGATGTGCAGACCCGGAACCTCCTTACAATGCATGGAGACTTCCACTCCAAGTCTACCACCCAAAGATTGTATACCAACAGAAAGGATGGTAGTCGAGGCTTGATAACCATTCTAGAATACATCAGAAAAATGACACCAAAAAATGAGATGCTGAGAGAAAGCATAAGGCAGTAACAACATTAGTTGTGTAGGGCAAAAGAAGAACATTAAGTGCCATGGCAAGACAAGCCACCTCATGGTATGCATAATCGACAGATAATGGAGGTGGCTGAAATGGAGAAATTCTACCAATGGCTAGAGAAAGCTGGACTCCAAGACAGCTTAGAGGTACTAATCATAATGGCATAAGAGCAGGTGCTAAATACCAGACGCATAAAAGCAATAAAAGCAGGAATCTACCACACAAGACAAGACCTATGGTGCAGGTAAGCAAATAAACCTCAGAAGCTGTCCAACACATAGTGACAGGATGCAAAATGCAAGCAGGGACAGCATATTTTGAAATCCACAGCAAAGTAGAGGGAATCGTATACAGGAACATCTGTACAGCATATAGGCTAAGTCCTTTTAAGTCCAAGTGGGAGACTCCATAAAAAAGTGATGGAGAATGAAAGGGCTAAAATCCTGTGGGACTTCAAGATCCAGACGGATGAGCAGGTTTTGGCTAACCTACCAGATATTGTTATAGTAGACAAGGAGAGGAAGTCAGCTATGATTATAGATGTGACAGTGCAAAATGACAGCAACATCAAACAGAAGAAATATGAGAAGCTGGAGAAATACCAGGGCCTCAAAGAACAAATTGGGAAAATGTGGAAGGTGAAGGCAACAGTGATTCCAGTGGTGATAGCCTCACTTGGAACAGTGACCACTAAGTTGGAAAAATGGCTTGAACAGATTCCAAGAGCAACATCTTAACTCTCTGTCCAGAAAAGAATCTCAGGATCAAAGGTTTTTAATGATATGAAAAATATTAAAAAGGCATGTAAGTGCATGTATTTTTGTACATGACAAATAATACTCAATATGGCAAATCAAGGTGTTTTAAACATGTTGCTTCCAATTTTTCATATATTTTAAAGGAGTGTATAGATAGATAGATAGATAGATAGATAGATAGATAGATAGATAGATAGATAGATAGATAGATCAGTATGACTGGGTTATAATATGTTTAATATTAATTAGAACAATTCAAACATCTTCTATGTACTTTGAAACCCATAGGACCGATCTCTCACATCAAGGGTTACTTATTTACATACATTGATCCAATGTTTAAAGAGTAGGCTAGCTTCTTTTTAGCAACAATCATCCCAAAGAATGGTTGTAAAATGATCAAGTTGACATAATATCATTAATTACAATAGGTAAACCACTGTATATGAACTTTCTGAAGCCAACTTATCCTAATTGTACCCATAACTCAACTTTCATTCAAAGCATTCTTCAGAAACCAACTTTGTGAATTATTTTATTTACATTTGCTTTTCTTAAAATAACTGCTTAAATCAAAATTAAATACAATTAGATATTTGTGTTCTTCATGTTGCAGCAAAGTTGAACATTTTACAGGTTTTATGTGTGTAAGACACAGTGCTTTCACTCTCGTACATGTAATATATGGAAATCATATCCATGTAAGTATTTTAGAATATTCAGTTAGAATGCTAACTTTGGTTAATGTTTACTTGTAAAATGTAAAACAAACATGTTTTCAAGAAAGTTGAAATATTGCATACTTACACACTTTTGTCTTTTATCAGTTTGGGAAAGTCCACATCATCCATCCTGTTACCAGTTAAAGGCTCTTATGTTCAGTTTTACAAAACTCCCAGTATTTTACTGCCTGCTATTTTGGGTGTACTGGGTGGTAAACACGGAACACAAGGACTTTTGTGTATGGCATAATGAGACTTCTCTGATGTGCATTCAGCTCATTAGATTAAAATGCAGAAAGCTTCAGCAAGCAAAGTTCAAGCTCAAGAAGAAGACTACCCTTGTAAGTTATGCATCTTGTACAAGTGTAATTTGTAACCTAAATGACACTGTCCTCTGTTTGACTCTGTCACAAAGCTATTTGTCTAGTTTTGCAGCCACCATGTAGAAAATCTTGTAGTTGTAAAGAGTACGAAAATGAAGTCCTACGGTAGAAAATGTACAATTTTTAAATTTTATTATATAGAAATCTGTATACCAGGAGACAATTAGAGTGTGGTAATGTTGAAGTAAAACAAAGTAAGCCACATCAACTGTTTTGCATGTCATATGCTGTGTCATGGTTTCTTTTACAGTTTGTAGTGACTTTAGAACTGAGAATATGATAAAGTTATTAAATAACAAAAACCACTATATATGTTTTCATGGGTCATTTAGTTGTGACTAGTGATGAGCGAGCATGCTCGGCGCTACTCGGTACTCGCATGAGTATCCCGGTACTCAGGATGCTTGGCGAGCTCCGAGTACCACCGAGATGCTCGGACTCTTCACTAATAATTATTGATCTGACACAAATACACAGCTCCCTTCAGTGCACACAGTGAGCTGGCACCTCACAGAGAGAAGATTGATTGTTAGGGTCCCTCTGGGGGGCACAGCAAGGTGTTGTATGCTGCGGCGATTTGAAAAAGCCCACCCTCCCGCCCTTTCCGAGAAACACTCGTTTTATAGCCGGAAGTCTGTGGGCGGAGCCTGTCACTAATTGACATACAATGGCCTCGGTGCTTAGTCGAGCACCGGAGGATCTTGAAATGCTCCACCAAAGCATCGAGCACCCGAGCATTTTAATGCTCGCACATCATTAGTTGTGACTTATAGGGGTTGTCTTAGCAAGGAAATTAAAGGGACTCTATCAGGTAATTTTTCAGCATGATACTAATAGTACCCTTGAATAGTGCTCAAGTAGACCTTTCAGAATATGTAAAAATCACTAATATACTCTGTGTAGTTCTCTTGCTATAAGCATTTTCACATCCTGTAAAAGTGATTGAGATGACTCCTGAGCAATCTGAAAGTCACAGCATGTAATGGTTATTTAAATACCACTCCATCTCAATGCTTTATAATATCATCAAAAATCTATTTAATATTGCCATGTTTCTAGGTGTCTCTGGGAGCCCTGAAACACGTTGACTAATAAATCAATAGTATAATCACTCTTTGATGTCTTGTGGAATATGGAAGCATGTTTTTTTACCCTTCATCCTCCCTACTTTAATTTTCTGATATAATGACCATTGGGTGTTCATTAGCTGTAAACCATAATCATCAACATTAACAGAAATAAACACTTGAAATAGATCACGCTGTTTGTAATGACTCTATATAATATATGTATTTCACTTTATGTATTGAATTACAGAAAAAAATTTACTTTTTGATGATATTCTAATTTATTGAGATGCACAAGTATCCACCCTTATACAAGCTGTTATCTGTCCCTTGCCTCTGCTGAAGTTACACTATATTTATCAGGCTTCTACAGGCTGCTGGGGAGGGGCTTGAAGGGGGAGGTGTTTTGCGGTACTACTCTTGTAGTAACATCACTACACTCTGTGCACTCTCAACACAACCAGATTAGGGTTTTTTTTCCCCAATCTCAGGAAAGATTCTCACAACAGATAATTAATTTACCGTATATACTCGCGTATAAGCCGAGTTTTTCAGCCCAAAATTTGGGCTGAAAAGTCCCCCCTCGGCTTATACGCGAGTATATACGGTAATATGAAAAAAAAAAAAAAATACAGCCGCAGCCCCGGAGGTATACAGGCCCCCCATCAAGTTCCAGGGCCCCCCCCCACTTGCGCGCCAGCCTGTAAGGTAAATTCATACTTACCGGTGTCCAGTCGCGCCGCCCGCAGCTGCCGACATGACGATTCCGGGCTCCATTCAGCGTCTTCCCGCGGCTTCCTGTAGTCGCGGGCAATGACGTCATTGCCCGCGACTACAGGAAGCCGCGGGAAGACGCTGAATGGAGCCCGGAATCGTCATGTCGGCAGCTGCGGGCGGCGCGACTGGACACCGGTAAGTATGAATTTACCTTACAGGCTGGCGCGCAAGTGGGGGGGGGGCCCTGGAACTTGATGGGGGGCCTGTATACCTCCGGGGCTGCGGCTGTATACAGCCCTGGGGCTGCGGCTGTATACAGCCCTGGGGCTGCGGCTGTATACAGCCCTGGGGCTGCGGCTGTATACAGCCCTGGGGCTGCTGCTGTATAAAGCCCTGGGGCTGCGGCTGTATACAGCCCTGGGGCTGCGGCTGTATACAGCCCTGGGGCTGCTGCTGTATACAGCCCTGGGGCTGGGGCTGCTGCTGCTGTATACAGCCCTGGGGCTGGGGCTGCTGCTGCTGTATATACCTCTGGGACTGCATATGGGGCTGCATATACCTCTGGGGCTGCATATGGGGCTGCATATACCTCTGGGGCTGCATATGGGGCTGCATATACCTCTGGGGCTGCATATGGGGCTGCATATACCTCTGGGGCTGCATATACCTCTGGGGCTGCATATACCTCTGGGGCTGCATATACCTCTGGGCTGCATATACCTATGGGGCTGCATATACCTCTGGGGCTGCATATACCTATGGGGCTGCATATGGGGCTGCATATACCTCTGGGGCTGCATATGGGGCTGCATATACCTCTGGGGCTGCATATGGGGCTGCATATACCTCTGGGGCTGCATATGGGGCTGCATATACCTCTGGGGCTGCATATGGGGCTGCATATACCTCTGGGGCTGCATATGGGGCTGCATATACCTCTGGGGCTGCATATGGGGCTGCATATACCTCTGGGGCTGCATATACCTCTGGGGCTGCATATACCTCTGGGGCTGCATATACCTATGGGGCTGCATATACCTCTGGGGCTGCATATGGGGCTGCATATACCTCTGGGGCTGCATATACCTATGGGGCTGCATATGGGGCTGCATATACCTCTGGGGCTGCATATGGGGCTGCATATACCTCTGGGGCTGCATATGGGGCTGCATATACCTCTGGGGCTGCATATGGGGCTGCATATACCTCTGGGGCTGCATATACATCTGGGGCTGCATATGGGGCTGTATATACCTCTGGGGCTGCTGTATACTACCACTGGGGCTGCTGCTGTATACTACCACTGGGGAGGCTGCTGTATACCTCACTGCTGGGGGTTGTATACCTGTGCTGGAGTCCACCCTCGGCTTATACACGAGTCAATAAGTTTTCCCAGTTTTTGGGGGCAAAAGTAGGGGGGTCGGCTTATACACGGGTCGGCTTATACACGAGTATATACGGTACTATTTATTTTTTATTTATTTGTGTTAGAGAGCAAACCTTTATTATTGCAGAGGGTCAACATCATGAGATGCCTCCTCTTCTACACTTATCTGCTAGCAATTCAGATAAAAATAGCATATGTCCATTATATGCTGTATACAATTGAAACCAGAGGTTTACTTACACCATATAAAAAGACACATATATATGATTTTCTCACTATCTGACATGAAAACAGAATAAACCTTGCCAATTTTAAGTCAATTAGGATTAATATAATTATTTATATTTGCCAAATGCCAAAATACTGAGAAGGTTTTATGGCATTTTTATTACTCTCTGTAAAGTCAAAAGTTTACATACACTAAGATTGCTATGCCTTTAAACAATTTGGGAAAGCCTATTTGATAATGTCATGTGTTTGGAAGCTTCTTTGTTGGCAACATCTGGGTAAATTAGAGACACACACGTGGATATATTTTAATGCACACATGAAATGCACTGCTTTTTTGTGTAGCATCATGGGAGAGTCTAAATAAATCAGCCAAGATATCGAGAAGATCATTTTGGACTTGCACAAGTCTAGTTAAAGGGATCCTGTCACCTCCAAAAAGTCACCTAAGCTACAAAAACATGTCCCTGTAGCATCCTAGCACCATTCTCACACTCCTTTTATCTCCTAAAAGCATCCTGTAAAAGTAGATAAAAATGATTTTATACTCACTCATTAGGCATTATAATTAGTAGGGGCTATATTCTTTAGCCCTTAGGGCGTGTTTGTTTTGCAGGCTCCAGGATCTACCCTCTCTCTCTGTGCTGCTTTGCTTGTGCAGGCTCTGCCCTCCCCCTCTCTGTCACTCACAGAATGCAAATCATTAGTCCTGCCTTCGGCTCCACATCACAGCAGCACAGAGAGAGAGGGTGTATCCTGGAGCCTGCAAAACAGCATGCCCAAAAGGCAATTCCATATAGCCCCTACTTCATTATCTTCCTAATGAGTAAGTATCAAAGTGTTTATTTCAACTTTGAAAGGAAGCATTTAGCACAGAGAAAGATGGTTATAATGCTAACAGGAAGGTGCATTACATGTATTGATATGTTAGGTCGTTTCTAGGAGGTGACAGGATCCCTTTAATCTTTGGATACATTTTCCAGATACCTGAAGGTGCCTCGATCATCTGTACAAACAATTATATACAAGTATATACAAGTAAAAACAAGATGGGAATGTCCAGCCATCACACCGCTGAGGAAGGAGATGGGTGCTGTGTCCCAGAGATGAAAGTGTTTGGTCCGATATGTGCATAGTACTCCCAGAAGAAAACAAAAAGACCTTGTGAAGATGATGGCAGAAGCTGGTAAGATTGTGTCATCCATGGTTAAACGAGTACTGTATCAACTTGAACTGAAAGGTCACTCTGCTACAAAGAAACCATTACTCCAAAAGACACTTAAAAAAAAGATCATTGTTTGCAAATGCACACATGAACAAAGACCTTAATTTTTGGAGACATCCTGTTGTTTGACGAAACTAAAATTGAACATTTTGATCATAATGCCTATCTTTATGTTTCGAGCGAAAAGGGAGAAGCTTGGAAGCATAAAAACATCCCAACTGTGAAAAACGGGGTTGGTAGCATCATCTTGTGGTGTTGTATTCCTGCAGGAGAGTCTGGTGAACTTCACAAAATGAAAATAGAGGGTGGGCAATTTACATGGATGCACCTAAAATAAAATGGGAATGGTTAGTGATATCAACTTCCTGTTTGTGGCACATTAGTATATGTGGGGAGGGGACTTTTCCTGATGGGTGGTGACCATGTCGGCCATTTTGAAGTCACCCATTTTTGATCCAACTTTATTTTTTAATGGAAAGAGGATCATGTGACACATCAAACATATTGAGAATTTCATGAGAAAAACAATGGTATGCTTGGTTGTAATGTAACTGTATTCTTTCATGAGTTATTTACAAGTTTACGACCACTTATAAAATGTGTTCAAAGTGCTGCCCAAGGTGTTGGATTGTCAATGCAACCCTCTTTTCAGACTCTTGACACACTGATAGCAACATCACACAAGAAGTACTAGCACAGGCTACCAGTATCCATTGTTTCAGATGCTACACATCTCGTATCTTCACAGTATAGACAATTGCCTTCAGATGAGTGATGAGGAAAACTTTTATACACATGGAGTACAAAGATAGTGGAGCTATTCTTCATCAATCGAAACCATCAATGGCTGCCACCGGATACTTGAATCATGTAGCAATTTCAGATATCCAGTGGCACTACCTTGGTACCCCATATACCACACCATACCATCAATTTTTGTGTTCCCACAGTCTTGGAGGGATCTATCCCCTGTGGGTTAGTGTCAGACCAATAGCGGTGGTTTTGTTTGTTAACTTCACTATTCACAAAAAAGTTTGCCTCATCACTCATCTGAAAGCAATTGTCTATGCTGTGAAGATATGAGATGTGCAGCACATTTTATAAGTGGTCATAAAATTGTAAATTACTCATGAAAGAGTAAAGTCACGTTAAAACTAAGCATACCATTGTTTTTTTTATGAAATTCTCAATAAATATGATTTGTCACATGATCCTCTTCCCAATGAAAAATATATATTTGGATCCAAAATGTCCGACATGAAAATGGCTGCCATGGTCACCACCCATCTGGAAAAGTTTTCCCCTCCCATATAGTAATGTGCCACAAACAGGAAGTTGATATCACCAACCATTCCCATTTTATTTAGGTTCATCCATATAAATGGCCCAACCTGTAGATGAGGAAATACTGAGGCAATATCTCAAGACAACAGCCATGAAGTTAAAGCTTTGGCAAAATTGGTCTTTCAAATCAACAATGACCCGAAACATGCTTCCAAAATAGTTACAAAGTGTCTTGAGGATAGCAAAGTCAATGTTTTGCAGTGGTCATCCAAACCTCTGATCTAAAATCCTAAATAAAATTTATGGGCAAAGCTGAAAAGACAAGTGTGAGCAAGGCGACCTACAAACATAACTCACTTATATGAGTTCTGTCAGGCGGAATGGGTCACAATGCCTACCAATGATTGTACAAGGCTTGTGGAAGGATATGTAAAATGTTTGACCCAAGTCATACAGATTAAGGTAATGGAACCAAATACTTCCCCCTTCATGCACTCTGCCTCCTGTGTGCTCTCTTCTCCCCTCTGTGTTCTCTCCTTTCAGCGGTTTCTCCCCTGTGCTCTCGCCCATCTGTGCTGTCTTCTCCCCTCACGTGCTCTCTCCTTTGAGCTGTCTCTCGCCTGAGCACTCTCTCTCCCCCATTAGTGCATTCTCTCCCTGTGCACTCTCTCCTCTAGTGCATTCTCTCTCCTTCCCTTGTGCACTCTCTCATCCCCTTGTGCACTCTCTCATACCACTGTGTGCTCATTCATCCCTTGTGTGCTCTGTCTTCCCCCTATGTGGTCTTTCCCCTGTGCCCTCTCTCTTACCCATTTGTGCTCTTTTTTGCCCCTGTGCATTCTCTCTTCCCATGTGTGCACTCAAATCCCATGTGCACGCTCTCTTTCCCCTTTGTGCTCTCTCCTCTTGTGCTGTCTCTCCTTTTGCGTGCTCTTTCTCCCCCCATACGCTCACTGTCACTCCTGTGCTTCTTCTCCCCCTGTGGCCTGCCTCTCCCTCTGTGGGCTATCTCTTCCTCCTGTGTGCTCTCTATTCCCTTGTGCTGTCTCTCGAGCGCTTTCTCTCTCCCTGTGGGCGGTCTCTTTTACTGTGCACTCTCTTTCCTTTTGTGCTGTTTCTCCCACCTGTGGGCTCTCTCTTCCACCTGTGAGGACTATCTTTTCATCCTTTGTATTCTCTCTCCCCTTGTGCTGTCTCTCCCCTGTTCACTCACTTTCACCTCTGTGTGCTGTCTCTGCCCCCTGTACTTTGTCTCTCCCATTTGTGCTTTCTCTCACCCCCATGTACGCTATCGTCCCCCTGTCTGCACTCTCTTACCCATGTGTACTCTCTTTCCCCTTGGGCTGTCTCTCCCCCATGCATACTCTCTCCTCACTGTGTCGCCAAGGACGAGTGTGGGCATCACTGCTGTCCGTAGCGTGCAAGGGGCCAATACCGCCAGCAGCTGCCATAATTGCATACCCATAACTTGGGTGTGCAAATATGGCTGTAGATGGCACGTGATATGAAGACATTGGGACAGCAACGGATGCCAGACAGGACTTCAGGATTATGTAAATAGATTATGGTAATCCTAATTGGTCTAAAACAGGAAAAATGTATTCTGATTTCATGTCAGATAGTGAGAAAAACAGGCATATGTGTCTTTTTATATAGTGTATGTATATGTCTGGCTTCAACTGTACATGGTCTAATAGGTATGTTCAGACTCATAAAACCCTATAATATGGATATTGCTTTTTGAAAATTTGCAAAACCTTTATTTTCTTTCCTTCCACACATTCAGAATAAAGATTTTTGTCATGTGCACAAGTGTGTGTTATAGCATTAATCTTGAACCTGTCCCTGCAGTGCTTACTACCCTTATGTACCATTCCAGATGAACTGGTGAGCTGAAAAAATGATTTTCTTTTTCTTACTTTTCCTACATATATGTCAGGCTTCAGTCATCAATACTCCCAACCACAAGCACAGGTGTTACCTGTGGCATGGGGAATTGGATTTGAAAGTCAGGTGTCTTCAGCAGCCCACCCCATGGATCAATGAGGAGTAAGGCAAAAAGATTGGGTAAACAATAATATCCCCAAAGCAACTGGGCCCATGTGCTGGAAGTGGTGGGACCCTAGGCAAAAAAAAGATGCATTGCTACAGAGGTTGGCACCTTCTTGGGATTGCTGTACAATGCAGCAACACTGTGTACCGTGTGCCTGCAGTCCACACTTTGGGGACCTGATGGATTTTCCCTGAGACATGCTAGCTCTTGAGGAGCTGATTTTCCTCACGATCACGAGTGTCATTGCAACCATAGCAGCCTGCAGAGGAGATTCCAATATACATGAGCTGGAGTATGATCACATACCCTACATTGGACAAATTTACAGCTAAGTCAGGATCCAGTGCTAGTCCCAAATCCCTGAAGGTGTCCCACCCAAAGATAGCTCAGAGTAAGGAGAAGATGAGCTCTTCCATATGCCAGCTAGGACCTATAGAGGGCAGGGTCAGGATCATAATTTTATTTTTCTCCTTTCAATGTTTAGCACTGGTTGTGTTTCCCCTGCTGGATTAGCAGGATTGCAGCCTTCGGGCTACATTTCAAAGCCGTAAATGGATTGTTCCCTTAATGGACTGTCACATTGTCTTGATGGCTTGTACACTATTTTAATGAACTCTGTGGGACTTGCTCAGTCTTACGGACTGTTATGTGAAAAGGGGAAAATGGGACAACCCAATGTTCCAGTCAGGTCATTTGTTTGCAACATTCATGAACAGTGAAGGATTCAATTTATGCAGATTTTCCCTGTGTTGTGCTACTGCCACAATGCCAAAATTGATTCCAATGCCTATCCAGGCCTTTGTGGAGTTTATACTCTAGTTGTCCTGTTTTAGGGAAAAATGGACTTTGACTCTTTAGTTCAGAGATCTCATCCCGGTGAGACCGGAGTAGAGACGATGCAAAGAAAAAGGGTAAAAAAAATTATAATTCTGTTTGTACCTGTGTTTTATGTGCAATGATGTGCATCAAGTTTTCCAGGTGTCCACTGATGACCGCTATGGTTAAAAAGAGGAAGTATGTGGGGGTGAGTGTCAAGTGTCTCCATGAAGTCTTTATCCTCTACAGACATCAATGCTACTGTGTATATTTATATAGGTGTTTTTTTTTAGACTTATTATGAATAGTCTGTGCTAAGTGCATATTTGACAATGATCAGTGTTTGTGTAACATAAATCTGAAAAATTACATCAAGTGCCCACATGTGATTATTTTAAACTCTGCAACAGTAAAGCTTTTTAACTCTACTCCTTGTCTGCTGGTCTGTTTGTGCATAGTACAAATTGCTTTGATACTCCCCTACAGATGTTGGAGAACAAGCTGCAAGGCCTTTGGCCTGAAGGTGTCAGGTATGAAAATTAAAGACACTACACACACTCCTGTAGAACAGTGATGGGCAACAACTGCTCCCAAGGGTCGCAAACAGTGCATGTTTTTAGGATTTACTTAGCATTGTACTGGACCGGTAAGCGGTGACTCCTGAGGTCACTATTCAGGTAAACATGGTGGTTGCTAACCATAGCCGTGTACCATGGTTACCTGATCTGTCAGTGAGTGACCTCTGGAGTCACCACTTACCAGACCGGAGCTGCAGCTCACTCATTCAATGTTTAGACGCTGCGGTGACAGTACGCTGTGTAATTTACTGCAGCCTGCAATCAAGAAGACGTCGCAGAAGATCAAGGATGGGCATGAGGGAGTAATAAAGATGGAGTCCAGATACATGTTTGTGTTTTTATGTCTAATTAAAGACACTGCATATACAAATGCACACACCAAAATAATATTAAAAGAGTACAACTTTATAATATATATACCGTATATACTCGCGTATAAGCCGAGTTTTTCAGCCGAAAAATTGGCTCCTCGGCTTATACGCTAGTCACTGTATACTGTATACATTGTATACAGTGTATACAGTATACAGGTCCGCCCCCATCAGTATACAGGCCCCCCTGCCTTGTGCACAATCCTGTAAAGTAAGAGATTAGTATACTTATCACTGTCCGCTGCCGCTGTCCCGCCGCCGTCATCGCACTCCTCCGTCTTCATCCGTCTTCTTCCAGCTTTCTCCGGTCGGCGCAGGCAATGACGTCATTGTCTGCGCGACCGAGGAGCAAACCGGAAGAAGACGGAGGAGCGCGATGGCGGCGGCGGGATAGCGGCAGCGGGACAGTGATAAGTATACTAATCTCTTCCTTTATAGGATTGTGCACAAAGCGGGGGGGCCTGTATACTGATGGGGGGGCTGTATACTACCTCTGGGGCTGCTGTATACTACCACTGGGGCTGTATATACCACTGGGGCTGCGTGTATACTACCACTGGGGCTGTATATACCTCTGGGGCTGCTGTATACTGATGGGGAGGCTGTATACTACCTCTGGGACTGCTGTATACTACCACTGGGGCTGTATATACCACTGGGGCTGCTGTATACTACCACTGGGGCTGTATATACCACTGGGGCTGCTGTATACTACCACTGGGGCTGTATATACCACTGGGGCTGCTGTATACTACCACTGGGGCTGTATATACCTCTGGGGCTGCTGTATACTACCACTGGGGCTGTATATACCACTGGGGCTGCTGTATACTACCACTGGGGCTTTATATACCACTGGGGCTGCTGTATACTACCACTGGGGCTGTATATACCACTGGGGCTGCTGTATACTACTACTGGGGCTGTATATACCACTGGGGCTGCTGTATACTACCACTGGGGCTGTATATACCTCTGGGGCTGCTGTATACTACCACTGGGGCTGTATATACCTCTGGGGCTGCTGTATACTACCACTGGGGCTGTATATACCGCTGGGGCTGCTGCTGTATACTACCACTGGGGCTGCTGTATACTAACTACTGGGGCTGCTGCTGTATATACCACTGGGGCTGCTGCTGTATATACCACTGGGGCTGCTGCTGCATACTACCACTGGGACTGCTGTATATACCTCTGGGGCTGCTGTATACCACACTGCTGGGGGCTGTATACCTGTGCTGGGGTCCATGAGTATACATGAGTCAATAGGTTTTCCCAGGTTTTGGGGGCAAAAGTAGGGGGGCCAGCTTATACACGGGTCGGCTTATACACGAGTATATACGGTACTAAGAACACAAAAGCACCATTTAAAAGCAGTTAAAACAATATTGATGCGGACATAGATAAGATGGCGGGAGATGCTGTTAAAGTTCCATGGGTTTCAGTATGTTTTGTTTGCTTTCCCTAATGGGCCTGCCTCTTGGTTTGAGTGCCATGATTCACACCAAAACAATCAGTTCTGGAGTTGAATGTGTGCACACTATTGTTGTCTAATGTTGAGCTGCTAATTAATACCTGTATGTCAGGTCACAATGTATATAAACTAGGTTGCGGATACTTAGTTGCCATCATTACTGAATCGTTACATGTTACTGTGAAACATAATGATGAAAATAAATAAGTTTATTCAGGTCAACATTCAAAATCAATTAATCTGGAATGCTCAATTAGACTACTGGTCACTGCTGGAATGCCAGGACAAGTGGAATATGCAATATACATGAATTGTGATCCCCAATGTGGACGGTGCTACAAATGTATGTAACGTGCTATGGAATTAATAGCGCTATATAAATGAATACATATTATTAGTAGTAGTATTATGATTATTTTGACATGAAAGAGTGCATTTTTAATAGGCAATTGTCTTACTATGCTGTTTAATCAGTGTGAACAGACCTATAAGATCATGGATGTGAAGCGAGAGTTTTGTTCCTAAATAAACAGGTAAAGATTTAGGGCCATTTTATATTTCAAACTTATTTCCAAACAAATCCATGTTCACTGACTTTTGGGGAAAGTGTTTGAATTCATGACATTAATCCAAACCAGCTATGTTCTTGCTGATTTGCAATTGGCGAACATGTTTAAGCAAAGTTTGCTCATCTCTAGTCATAATGATGTAGCCGCACTGAGTGTCTTTCATTGGATATCATCTTGTGTGGATTATCATTGGAGCTGGGTATGTTTGGGTTTAATAAAATGGGTTGTCTGTGTTTTATTTACAATAAAGCATTTTTCTCTGTGTGTTTTATTTCTAATTAAGGATTTCTCTCTGCATCTCCATTTTTTAGATGCCTCAACATTACCAATTCAAGGTTTGGATACAATACAATATTTATCTGTCATTAACCCTTCTAAAACTCCATTTTGCACTGCACCAGAGCAGCGGGAAGAGTTGGGATGAAGCACCAGGATATAGTGCTTCTAATAAATACACCATATTCTAAAGCGGCAGTGGGCTTCTATTCTTTCCCTATAGGACAGGCAATAACTATGCGCCTATCCAGTGTAAGAATATCAACCACCAGAAGTGTGCTTTATCTTGGCTGGTATTAAAATTTGACGGGGAACAGATGCCCATTTTTTCATTTACTTATTTATTTGTACAGTAATCAGTCAGTTTGATTGCCATACTACCACCAATCACCGATGCCGGCAGAGAGGGTGGGTGACTTTAACTAATCAAGAGGGGGGAGAGCAGTGAATATGTCTGAGGTTCATGAGCAGGCCTGGAAGCAGAGTGACAGTGGTGCTGAAGTTTGGTAAGTAATAGCCTAGGAAGTGGGGCTCCACTGTAAAATGCCTTGAGCTGTGTTTGACAGCTTTTGGTCCCCTTTGAAGGTGTTTTCTGCTGTGCCCATGATTTTACCTCTCTTTATTTGAATGGGGTTCTGAAGTTCAGCCAACTGCTCGCCAATCTATAATCAAACATTTGCTCGTTCGGCAAACCGAATTTAACCTGAACATCAAAAGGTTTACTCATCTCTACCTGCAAAATAAACCCCAAAGCATGATTGTTCCACTCCCATGCTTAATAGTTGGCAAGTTGTTCTTTTCCTAAAAGGATGTACCCTTTTTTTCTCTACACATTCCTTTAATCATTATAGCCCATGAGTTCTATTTTTACCTGATCAGTCCAAAAAACTTGTTTCCAAAATTCATGAGACTTGTTTAGATATTCTTTTGCATACTTCTGACATTGACTTTTATGGTAAGGATGCAGGAGAGTTTTTTTTTCTGATGACTCTTCTATGAAGGCGGTATTTGTGCAGGTGTCTCTGAACAATAGAATAACGTACCATAAAACCAGAATCTGCTAACTCTTCCTGAAAGTCCTAAATCTTCTGTGCAGTCAAGCATGAATTCTGATTTGCCTCTCTAGCAATCCTAAGTGCAGCTCTCACAGAAATGTAGCTTGGTCTTTCAAGATCTTAACTGGACCTTCACTATTCCTGCTATTTCTTAATTACATTTAGAACTGAGGAAAGGGCAATTTGAAAATGCTTTGCTATCTACTTATAGCCTTCTCCTGCTTTGTGGTCATCCACCATTTTCATTTTCTGAGTGTTTGGCAGCTGCTTACACGAACCAATAGCTACTGTTTTTTTTTTGGCAAAAGGTTAGAGGAGGCAGGGTTTTTATAAAGAAGTGAAATCTGCATCAGCTGGCATTTGTTAACGATGACAGTGAACAAGCCATAACAGTAAAGAAGAGGGGATAACTTTATTTATTCTTGTTGTAGTTTAATGGTTAAAAAGCACATAGTGACAATTAGTGTATGGTGCAAACAGTGTTTAAAAGACTTCCCACCCCCAATGACAAACTACATAAACTACCCCGAGGTGGTGTCTAGACCGAGGTCTAAGGTTTGGATTACGTCACGATGTGGTCAAAAAAGGGGTTTTGGATGCAGTCACCTGAGGGCTCCCCGACACACTGTGCGTCTAAGGGTGGTCACAAAGGTTCCTACATATGGTCAAATACTGGTCAAAGTGCCGTCGTCCTCCTGTTTCAAGGTCCAACCTAGTCCCCAAAATCCAAAAACCACTCAAGTGGTGTTGGTCAAATTCAAGTTATACAGAAC
Organism: Allobates femoralis; assembly: GCA_033576535.1. Lineage (NCBI taxonomy): Eukaryota > Metazoa > Chordata > Amphibia > Anura > Aromobatidae > Allobates > Allobates femoralis. The sequence continues at coordinate 178,716,203 of JARQOC010000005.1, forward strand.
AGTGATATGATCTGTTAGCAAAGAGGAAAAGAGGATTTGCCATAACACTAACAGGCTAATGAAGGTCTGAAATTTTGGTCAAAGTTGTCTAAGACATAAATATCCAAGAATGCCTAAACGTTTGTACTGGCCCATTTACCGTATATACTCGCGTATAAGCTGAGTTTTTCAGCCCAAAATTTGGGCTGAAAAGTCCCCCCTCAGCTTATACGCGAGTATATACGGTAATATGAAAAAAAAAAAAAAAAAAATACAGCCGCAGCCCCGGAGGTATACAGGCCCCCCATCAAGTTCCAGGGCCCCCCCCCCACTTGCGCGCCAGCCTGTAAGGTAAATTCATACTTACCGGTGTCCAGTCGCAACGCCCGCAGCTGCCGACATGACGATTCCGGGCTCCATTCAGCGTCTTCCCGCGGCTTCCTGTAGTCGCGGGCAATGACGTCATTGCCCGCGACTACAGGAAGCCGCGGGAAGACGCTGAATGGAGCCCGGAATCGTCATGTCGGCAGCTGCGGGCGGCGCGACTGGACACCGGTAAGTATGAATTTACCTTACAGGCTGGCGCGCAAGTGGGGGGGGGCCCTGGAACTTGATGGGGGGCCTGTATACCTCCGGGGCTGCGACTGTATACAGCCCTGGGGCTGCGGCTGTATACAGCCCTGGGGCTGCGGCTGTATACAGCCCTGGGGCTGCGGCTGTATACAGCCCTGGGGCTGCTGCTGTATAAAGCCCTGGGGCTGGGGCTGCTGCTGCTGTATACAGCCCTGGGGCTGGGGCTGCTGCTGCTGTATATACCTCTGGGGCTGCATACGGGGCTGCATATACCTCTGGGGCTGCATATGGGGCTGCATATACCTCTGGGGCTGCATATGGGGCTGCATATACTTCTGGGGCTGCATATGGGGCTGCATATACCTCTGGGGATGCATATACCTCTGGGGCTGCATATACCTCTGGGGCTGCATATACCTCTGGGGCTGCATATACCTATGGGGCTGCATATACCTATGGGGCTGCATATACCTCTGGGGCTGCATATACCTCTGGGGCTGCATATACCTATGGGGCTGCATATGGGGCTGCATATACCTCTGGGGCTGCATATGGGGCTGCATATATGTGGCACCCCTGCGGGGGATTGCCACAGGTTACACTGGTGCAAGGAAGGATTGACACCTTGGTTTGTTCAGCACACAACACCTTCCACTCCAGACCTGAAGGGGGAGCTCTACTGGCTGCATTAAGTCAGTTCCCCTTTAAGGAGATCCAGGCTGAGAGGAGGAGACAGTTGGTCCTAGGAGACAGTTGCTAGGCAGTTAGTTCGTGTGAGGAGAGGAGAAAGGTGGAGGCAAAGCTGCTGGTCTCTGGAAAAGACTGATGCCAGGACCAGAAGGGACCATTTTGTCAGCTGTTCACACCCCAGGGAAGGGGCCGGAGGCAAGGAGAAGAGGTAGGGAATAAGAAGAGGGATTAAAAGACATTCCCCTTGAGCACAACCGGACACTGGAGTCCGATGCTGTGGGCTTACAGAGCCACAGTAAAAAGCCCAGCAGTTTCAGGTGAAGTTTAGCCCTGAAGGAAGATAGTAAAGATATTAAAAACTAACCAAACAGAGGACCAGGGGCCACAGGATAAACCGGGTTCCCGCAGAAGGGCCTGATTGTTAGTTTTAGACAATAGAGAAATTGGAGAGTTCAAACTCAGGAAAGACTCATCCCTCAAGGCAAAGAATAGAGATAAAGGAGGCCTCATATCCTTCCAAGGAGCTGATCCTAAATTGCACCAGGGACCCGGTTATTACTCAAGACTGTACCTGTTTTGTGACTACTAGTAAAAGGTACCGGAACAACCATCCCTGTGTGTATGTGTGACTGTTAATCGGCTATAACCCACCATCTTACTCCTTCACTGCTCTCCCGCACCATCATCCTTTATTGCTGCCCTGAGGTAAAGCTCCACCTGTGGGGAGCTGTACCACACTTTGCTGCCCCCTCCATCACCTCAGCGGCCGGCTGGCAGCGCTGGTACCAAATTACCGGACACTACAGGTGGCGTCACGTTCCCCCTGTAAATAATTCCCTCACAACCCCCTTCAAATGATCCCCAGGGCACGGCACCGGGATACCGTCCACCTGTGACTCCCTACTCAGCAGACCCGGTGACCGAGTACCCCCAGACAGCCCTGGCCTCATCATTTTCTGGCGTCACGAACAGGATGAACCAGCCTGGTATCTACCAGGTGAAGTGTGCCTTAAGACTTTATTAATTGACTGTTTGTGCGGCCGCCATTACACCGCCTCAGAAATTACAGCTGCGTCACAGCAGGAAAAAGATAAGCCCCGCCCCCTTCCACTCTGCCGGAGAGACTGAGGAAAGCGCAGCTCCCTGTGAGAGAGACCTGAGGTGCCCGCTCCAGCTGCAGAGCCGCCAACGGCTAAAGAAACCAGTTTTCCTCTTACAGGTTGGCAGCCATTAACTAGGGGGGGCCTCACCATGAGTGACACGGATGATGTGCAGGTCCATGACAGGGGAAATGGCGCGAACGCAGTACCTGAAGCAGCAGCCCAAATAATGCCTATAACCATGCCGTATGTACCGGGTGCAAAGTGGTTACCGACATATGAAGGTAAACCTGGTACGTTAGCAACATTTAAGCATAAGATGTGTGCAATGCTGGACATGTATGCTATGACACAGAAGCAACAGGCTACCGTTGTGCTGGGACAATTAATAGGCGCAGCGGAGCTGGAGGCTGAGTCCTGGAGAAATGCTGACAGGGACTCTGCTGCCAAAGTGTTTGATAAGCTAAAATTGGTGTTTGAGAAGCGCACACAGTCTGATTTGAGGATGCTGTTTTATCAGTGTAAGCAGAGACCGCAGGATACCATCAGAGACTATGCCCTCCGTTTACAAGGGGCACTCCGGTCCTTGAAACAGGTAGACCCGGCAAGTGTACTGGAAGAGGATAAAATGCTTGCTGAGCAGTTTACAGAAGGATTAAGATCAGACTATCACCGCCAACAAGTGCATATGTGGGTATTGGATCACCCAACAGTGAGTTTTAGTGACTTAAAAGATCGTGCTATAACTGTGCTAAGAGATCCAACACCTGCAGAACCTGCCAATCAATCCTGGCAGGCTAATGCTTCTTCCATAGACTTCAAACCTATTTCTGCAGAACCTGCAAAAGCAGAGAGTCAAGCTGTAGCAAATGATAACATGCAAAACCAGGTGCTGCAGTTAACTAAAAACATGGACTATGTACTAAAGCTCTTGCAAAATATGCCTGGGGCACCACCACCAAGCAAAATTCAACTAGTTGATAGCCCTGAGGATGTCCCATGGATGCAGAGAAGACCCGTGTCGCCCGCGCAGGGGACCAACGCACCATTCCAACGCAGAACCGGGTCGCCCGCGCAGGGGACCAACGCACCATTCCAACGCAGAGCCAGGGATTACACAGATTCTTCAGGACAACCCATCTGCCTGCGATGCAACAAACCAGGACACTTTGCAAGAGGATGCCCTTTAAACACGAGATTCCTGGGTCCGAGGGCCAACTCCCAGGAGTAGAGCAACTGGGCCCAAAAGACTGGTGTAAGCGGTACGTGGGAGGCCGTCCGTACCTCAACATTACACTAGAAGGAATTCCCATGTCGGCCCTATTGGACACCGGGTCGCAGGTTACTACGATCCCGCATATCCTTTATAAGCAGTATTGGTCTGATGATGATCTTGAACCCCCAAACCCCAATTTTTATATTATTGCAGCTAATGGCCAACCACAGAAACAGGTGGGGTACAGAGCAGCTACAATAAAGTTGGGGAGGGAGGAGTTGAAAGGTCAAGGGTTATTTGTAGTTGAAGATAATCCTAATGAAAAATGCCCTTACATGGTTATTGGTACAAATGTTATTGAAAACTGCTTTGGAGAAGTGTTGTTTTTACTCCGACAGATTTCTCAAACTGCTGGTTATGGGCGGACAAGAGTTATCCAACGAGAGATCCGAGCCCTCATCCACAAGCAACAGGTAAATCTGTCTGGGGGAGAAATTGGCAGTGTGCGGGTAATAGACTCGGTTCCTATTGTAATACCACCAAATAGTGAAATGATGATATGGTGTCGAGCAGCGATAGGTTGTAGAGGACAGGAATACCAGGCAGTTGTAGAGCCGGTATTTTCAGAGCACAGACCTACACTACTGACAGCCAGAGGGGTGGTGGATGTACGCAAGGGACGAGTACCAATCCGTGTGCTAAATTGTGGGGCAGAAGAAGCAAAGTTACCCCGGTATGCTACCGTAGCAAAGCTGTATACCGTTTGTAACAACAACATACAGGCAGTAGAACCTGTTTCCTCGCCTAGTCCGGCGGAGGATAGTAACTCTAAAGGACAGCAGGAGGAGTGGTGTCAACAGTTGCATGTAGGAACTGATGCCACCCCTTCTCACCTGAAGCATGGAGTGTACCGGGTAGTGCAAGAGTTTGAGCAGATATTCAGCAAACATCCATTAGATTTTGGGAGGATTAAAGGGGTACAGCATCACATACCCACAGGAAATCATCCACCAATCAAGTTGAGACACAGACCCATTCCACCAGGTCACTATCAACATGCCAAAGAAATGCTGAGGGACATGAAGGAGGCCGGGGTTATAAGAGATAGTAGTAGTCCCTGGGCAGCCCCTTTAGTCCTAGTCAGGAAGAAGGATGGCACAATGAGGATGTGTGTGGATTACCGGGAAGTCAATAAAATCACTCACAAAGATGCTTACCCGTTACCCCGAATAGAGGAGTCTCTTGCTGCATTAAAGACTGCTAATTATTTCTCCACATTAGATCTCACTAGTGGGTATTGGCAGGTCTCCGTTGCAGAAGAAGACCGGGAGAAGACTGCATTCACAACGCCAATGGGATTATGCGAATTCAATAGTATGCCATTCGGGTTATGCAACGCACCAGGAACGTTTCAGAGAATCATGGAAAGTTGCCTGGGACATCGAAACTTCGAAACCGTACTTTTATACCTGGACGACGTCATCGTGTTCTCTAGAACCTACGAAGAACACCTGAAACACCTGGCGGAGGTATTTGAGGCTTTAGCAAAGTACGGAATGAAACTCAAACCATCCAAATGTCACCTGTTGAAACCTAAAGTCCAATACCTGGGACACGTGGTCAGTGCAGATGGAGTAGCACCAGATCCGGAAAAGGTAACAGCAATCCAGGATTGGCAAAGACCAACGACCATCACCGAGGTACGCCAGTTCTTAGGTTTGGTTGGATACTATAGAAGATTCATTAAGGGCTATACAAAGATGGCTGCGCCCCTACAAGATCTACTGATAGGCCAATCTAAGAAGAGAAGATTTCCAGAGTCACCATTAGAATGGGGAGAGGAACAAGAAAATTCCTTCCAACAGATGAAGCAGGCTCTAACCGGTGAGGAAATTCTGGCTTACCCCGATTATAACCTACCATTTGTCCTTTACACTGACGCAAGCAATGTAGGCCTGGGAGCAGTCCTTTCTCAGATGCAAGATGGTAAAGAACGAGTAATTGCCTACGCTAGCAGAAAACTTCGACCCACTGAGAGGAACCCAGAAAATTACAGTTCCTTTAAGTTGGAGTTCCTAGCCTTGGTCTGGGCTGTAACAGAAAGGTTCAAGCATTACCTCGCAGCTTCGAAGTTCACTGTCTTCACAGATAATAACCCGTTGACACATTTAGATACCGCGAGACTTGGAGCATTGGAGCAACGTTGGATGGCTCGACTGTCGAATTATGACTTTACTATCAAATATCGAGCAGGCCGCAATAACGCAAATGCAGATGCTCTTTCTAGAAATCCTCAAGTACATCCACAAGTAAGTGAAGAAGAAGATGAATTAGAGGAAATAGAACTCCCAGCTTTCCATAAAAGTAGAAAATGGCAAATCGCTGAAGATCGAGTCTACCAAAATCGTCAGACTGTTGAACTAAACCCGTTGCCTCACTATGGATGGAAAGAGACTCAAGACAGTGATCCAGCAGTAAGTCTAGTAAAGAAGTTAATAACCCAACCAGATTCTAAACTTGAAAAGAATGCTCCACTGGAAGCTCAATACTTGTGGAAAGAAAGAAGCCGGTTATTCATTTATCAAGGTCAATTGTGCAGGCGGTACATCAACCCAAGAACACATGAAATGGTATGGCAAGTTGTGGTTCCAAAGAGAGATGTTCAAATGGTATTGCAAGCGTATCACAATGAATCGGGACACTTTGGATGGAGAAAATTAGAAATACTGTTACGTGAAAGATTCTATTGGATCAGCATGAGAGCCTGCATAGAGAGATGGTGTAAAAATTGTGGACCATGCTCATTAAGAAGAAAAGACCGTAACAGCCAGAAAGCACCCCTCAAACCTATCATCACCAAAGAACCATTAGAACTGGTAGCCATAGATCATGTCAAACTTACACCCAGCAAATCAGGCTACACTTATGCTCTTACCATGGTAGACCATTATTCCAGATTTCTTGTGGTAGCTCCAGTAAAAGATTTAACAGCTGAGACAGCAGCAAGAACATTTCAAGCTTATTTCTGCAGACCCCATGGCTATCCAGACCAGGTATTGACAGACCAAGGACCCGCCTTTGAAGCTGAAATATTTCAAGAGTTCTGTCGCCTATACGGATGCAAGAAAATACGCACTACGTCTTACCATCCTCAAACAAATGGAATGTGCGAAAAGATGAATCACGTGGTAATTGAAATGTTAAAAACTCTGCCCTTAGAAGAACGTAACCAATGGCCAGAAAAGTTACCAGATCTAGTTGACATTTACAACAACATCCCAGTAAGTTCAACAAATTGCACCCCTGCATACCTCATGAGAGCAAGACCAGGAAAATTGCCAGCAGACTTTGAGTTAGGCATAGTAGTTCCTGAAGCAGATACTACAGATACAGATTGGGATACTCGTAGGAAAGAACAATACCAGAAAATCCAAAAATGCGTTGAGAGAAGTCTGGAAAGATCAAGAGGAAGACAAGAAACCAACTTCAACAAGAGTGCACAAGGAACGCCCTTAACACCAGGTGAATTGGTTTTAAGAAGAAAAAGGAGAATGCACAAACTAGATGATCAGTGGGAAAAAGAACCATACACTGTATTACCATCCAATTTTGACAATCAGAAAACCTGTTTAATCAGTAAAGATCATGGTGAAACTACAGCAACAGTGTCCAGAGATCATTTGAAAAAGTGCCCTCAACAGCTTCAACCAGAAGAAGATGTACCTTGTCCAAAGCCAGAAGAGCAAGAGAAGCCAAAGACAGTCCAGACAATCATTGGAGAGTTACCAGCAGATTGGCCTCAAATAGAAGGTACATATCTAATCCCAACTTTAATGTTTCCATCAGCAGTAGAAGTGCCAAGAATACAAGAACCACCCGTTGTACTGGAACCAGAGATCCCTACAATCGGTGTATCTGCCATTCCTACTATGAGATCAGGTAGTCGCAGACTGCTACCCAGTTTACCAATTACACATAGACCCACTCTCACAGACCCTACACCAGTGTTACGTAGGTCAACACGTGTCAATCTAGGACACCCACCACTTAGGTACAGAGAATAGGTCATAACACGTGGGAAAATGTGAAAATATTTAAAATGTAAATATGTTCAGAATGAAAATGTTATTAATGGTAGTGTATAGAAGGGTGGAGGAACTGGACTGGCCCCCATGCACATCAAGTTAGGAAAAGAAAGTGCCTGGGGGTGGTATAAGTGAAGCCAGGCCTCCTAAGCAGATATACCCGTATTGTATATAGTTATGCTTTTTATTTTAATTCTAAGAAACTAAATTTGTTGGACTTTTGAACTTTCCCTTTTTCCTATTTTCAAAATGGACCATAGCCACAGGACTGGTAGTGGCAAACCCCTGTTTCAACACCCCCTAAACAGCCTGCAGTGAATGGACTAGCGCTGTATGGACTGGTAACCTGTTTTCTTATTTTTCCTTGGTTTTTGTAAATTTTTCATTTTTAAGACTTTGTTCAATAATCAAATGTAAATAGTTATAATTGGTTGTGTTATGAAAAATGTTTCAGTCCCGGAGGACTGTGTTTAACTAGGGGGGAATGTGGCACCCCTGCGGGGGATTGCCACAGGTTACACTGGTGCAAGGAAGGATTGACACCTTGGTTTGTTCAGCACACAACACCTTCCACTCCAGACCTGAAGGGGGAGCTCTACTGGCTGCATTAAGTCAGTTCCCCTTTAAGGAGATCCAGGCTGAGAGGAGGAGACAGTTGGTCCTAGGAGACAGTTGCTAGGCAGTTAGTTCGTGTGAGGAGAGGAGAAAGGTGGAGGCAAAGCTGCTGGTCTCTGGAAAAGACTGATGCCAGGACCAGAAGGGACCATTTTGTCAGCTGTTCACACCCCAGGGAAGGGGCCGGAGGCAAGGAGAAGAGGTAGGGAATAAGAAGAGGGATTAAAAGACATTCCCCTTGAGCACAACCGGACACTGGAGTCCGATGCTGTGGGCTTACAGAGCCACAGTAAAAAGCCCAGCAGTTTCAGGTGAAGTTTAGCCCTGAAGGAAGATAGTAAAGATATTAAAAACTAACCAAACAGAGGACCAGGGGCCACAGGATAAACCGGGTTCCCGCAGAAGGGCCTGATTGTTAGTTTTAGACAATAGAGAAATTGGAGAGTTCAAACTCAGGAAAGACTCATCCCTCAAGGCAAAGAATAGAGATAAAGGAGGCCTCATATCCTTCCAAGGAGCTGATCCTAAATTGCACCAGGGACCCGGTTATTACTCAAGACTGTACCTGTTTTGTGACTACTAGTAAAAGGTACCGGAACAACCATCCCTGTGTGTATGTGTGACTGTTAATCGGCTATAACCCACCATCTTACTCCTTCACTGCTCTCCCGCACCATCATCCTTTATTGCTGCCCTGAGGTAAAGCTCCACCTGTGGGGAGCTGTACCACACTTTGCTGCCCCCTCCATCACCTCAGCGGCCGGCTGGCAGCGCTGGTACCAAATTACCGGACACTACAGGTGGCGTCACGTTCCCCCTGTAAATAATTCCCTCACAACCCCCTTCAAATGATCCCCAGGGCACGGCACCGGGATACCGTCCACCTGTGACTCCCTACTCAGCAGACCCGGTGACCGAGTACCCCCAGACAGCCCTGGCCTCATCATATACCTCTGGGGCTGCATATGGGGCTGCATATACCTCTGGGGCTGCATATGGGGCTGCATATACCTCTGGGGCTGCATATGGGGCTGCATATACCTCTGGGGCTGCATATGGGGCTGCATATACCTCTGGGGCTGCATATGGGGCTGCATATACCTCTGGGGCTGCATATACATCTGGGGCTGCATATGGGGCTGTATATACCTTTGGGGCTGCTGTATACTACCACTGGGGCTGCTGCTGTATACTACCACTGGGGAGGCTGCTGTATACCTCACTGCTGGGGGTTGTATACCTGTGCTGGAGTCCACCCTCGGCTTATACGCGAGTCAATAAGTTTTCCCAGTTTTTGGGGGCAAAAGTAGGGGGGTCGGCTTATACACGGGTCGGCTTATACACGAGTATATACGGTAATTTAAAAAAAGGGGACTTGTTTTAAGTCTGTGCACTCTGTAAAATATTTCTGTTTATATGAACATTGGTTTTCCTCCATACATGTAATATGTGTATCTGCTGAGCAAATTTTCAAATGTTCGTATAAACACAAATAAATATCTCAGAGCACACCCCTTGCACATGCCTTGAATACATACAATGAATGAAGATCTTAGAGCTGCATCTACAGAGAGAACACACCTCCTCCCCCCTCCCTTATCCTCTGTTTGTCACACAGCACAATAAGAAAGACTTATTCTGATTTCATGCCGATAGTGAGAAAAAATGAATATTTGTCTTTTTATAAAGTGTATGTTAACTTCTGGTTACCCAAATCAGTTCAGAACCCTGACCATCATAATAAAAAATATTAACATCTCCGACGAGATTTATAGTCTCACTCTCCTATTCATGATCTCTCTCTGTTTTGGCTGCTCCCACTTACTGGGTAAAAAATCACCTAATTGGTACTGTAGGGATCAGTCTCTATAGCAGCAGCAAGTAAGGCAGTGACACTCAGGCTCAGTCCAAAAACAAGTGTGTTTTATTTCACACAATGGCAAAGCAAACAAAAAAAAACAGTCCTTACATCAGGATAATAGCGTCGGCCTTAAATCTGCTCCTCCTGGAGCTCGCCTAGGGGTCCTTCCCCACCTTGGGGTCCGGTACACGCTCCCTGTGTGCTCACAGGCTCCTCTTTCACCGACTAAACTCCTCTCCAGTCTGATCTCATCTCACAACACCTTGACAGCAGTCTCTTCCGGCCTAACCTTTCTCACCTGTCTTTCCCTCCCAGCTACTTCAAAAGCCTGGGGCGGGAGATGAGGAATGGAGGCCCGCCCAAAAACCTTCCCCCATTCCTCATAGATGAGGTCCCATAACAGGCTTTACCAACAGCCACCGTTCTCAGTAACGGTGGCCACACCTACCTCACCTATGCTCATGTAAGCATCTCCAGTCCCATACATGCAGTAGCTCACCATCCTGGGGGAAACATAGCGTCCCTCTACCACCATTCCCCTTGCTACCTCACAGTACTAAGAATTATATAGAAAAACTCACCGAAGTTTTGACACTTTTTCTACCCCTTGCATCTAGCAGATGGCTGCAGATTCCCCCAGGAGGTGACACATGCGTCCAGACACTGGTGCACAGCCCCCTGCAACCCATAACATGGGGGCGGTTTGTGGCAACCAGGTGACCAGCCATGCTAACAAGGAGGGGGCTGGTGGTGAATGCAGACACATAGACTCCACTAGGCCTCTGCCACTCACATCCAGGTGATACATAAATGTCTGAGCAGCCTATTGGTAACGCCCCAAGACCGGGCGAGCCGCTCAGCACTGAGGACATGCATCACTGTGACAGACGCCCCTAGAGGAAAACAACCTCAACTGCAATGGATAAAAAGATGCAAGCTGACACTATAATAAATGATGTAAAGTGTCAGTTTGGTATTATGGCGCCAGAATATCGTAAGCTCGTGACCCATCGTCAAGGGCCCTTACACTCACGAGTACCTAGCCACATGTATAACACTTGTATAATTTAGTTTTAAGCAAAAAATCACCGAATTGGTACTAAGAATTATCTAGAAAAACTCACCGAAGTTTTTACACTTTTTCTACCCCTTGCATCTAGCAGATGGCTGCAGATTCCCCCAGGAGGTGACACATGCGTCCAGACACCGGTGCACAGCCGCCTGCAACCCATAACATTGGGGTGGTTTGTGGCAACCAGGCGACCAGCCATGCTAACAAGGAGGGGGCTGGTGGTGAATGCAAACACATGGACTCCAACAGGCCTCTGCCACTCACATCAAGGTGATACATAAGTGTCTGAGCAGCCTATTGGTAACGCCCCAAGACCGGGCGGGCCACTCAGCACTGAGGACATGCATCACTGTGACAGACGCCCCCTAGAGGAAAACAACCTCAACTGCAATGGATAAAAAGATGCAAGCTGACACTATAATAAATGATGCAAGGTGTCAGTTTGGTATTATAGCGCCAGAATATCGTAAGCTCGTGACCCATCATCAAGGGCCCTTACACTCACGAGTACCTAGCCACATGTATAACACATGTATAATTTAGCTTTAAGCAAAAAATCACAGAATTTGTACTAAGAATTATATAGAAAAACTCACCGTAGTTTTGACACTTTTGCTACCCCTTGCATTTAGCAGATGGCTGCAGATTCCCCCAGGAGGTGACACATGCGTCCAGACACTGGTGCACAGCCCCTGCAACCCATAACATGGGGGCGGTTTGTGGCAACCAGGCGACCAGCCATGCTAACAAGGAGGGGGCTGATGATGAATGCAGACACTATATTTATCAGGCTTCTACAGGCTGCTGGGGAGGGGCTTGAAGGGGGAGGTGTTTTGCGGTACTACTCTTGTAGTAACATCACTACACTCTGTGCACTCTCAACACAACCAGATTAGGTTTTGTTTTCCCCAATCTCAGGAAAGATTCTCACAACAGATAATTAATTTAATTTATAAAAAAGGGGACTTGTTTTAGGTCTGTGCACTCTGTAAAATATTTCTGTTTATATGAACATTGGCTTTCCTCCATACATGTAATATGTGTATCTGCTGAGCAAATTTTCAAATGTTCGTATAAACACAAATAAATATCTCAGAGCACACCCCTTACACATGCCTTGAATACATACAATGAATGAAGATCTTAGAGCTGCATCTACAGAGAGAACACACCTCCTCCCCCCTCCCTTATCCTCTGTTTGTCACAAAGCACAATAAGAAAGACTTATTCTGATTTCATGCCGATAGTGAGAAAAAATGAATATTTGTCTTTTTATAAAGTGTATGTTAACTTCTGGTTACCCAAATTAGTTCAGAACCCTGACCATCATAATAAAAAATATTAACATCTCCGACGAGATTTATAGTCTTACTCTCCTATTCATGATCTCTCTCTGTTTTGGCTGTTTTGCCCACTTACTGGGTCCAAACCACCGCAGCATCCCAAGTCTAAATGGAAATGATGCCCATTGCATCAATTCAGACAGAAAATAAACACTTGGATGGGGGTTCACTTTTTTTACTCAGCTCAGAAACTGCCAACTAACAGTGAACTATAATATAATACAAGAAATTGAAATTAACTATTTATAAGGGCTGTCCAGGATTATTAAAAAGAAATGTAAAAGCTATTCCAGTTCAACCACTTTGGTGTTCCCTGCTGGATGTTTTATGGGACCACTGTAGTTTATTCGTCCTATGCCATCCATAAGATATTTGGCACCAAGGCTACTAATTGTCTGAAGCAGGCAGATTCATATAATAAAAGGCAGTGCTGAAGTGCAGTGGTCAAAGGGCCAGGGTATTCGACCTCCCAGGGGTTCATAGTTCAGGGAGATGGCACGGTGGCCTTCCCTGGAGGTCATAGTCGTGACTGGTCGTTGTAAAGGGGTGTATTTACAGGAGATAAAGTTTGTCATGACGCCAGCTGGAGTTCTGGCCTGTAGGTGGCTGCTGTGAAGGGGACCCCCAAAAGATGATTGTATGGCAGCCAGGTGGTTAGCCCTCTCCAGTTAGGGATGAAATCCCTTGGTGGGTGTAAAAGGATGAATGGAGGAATGGTGCAAGTTACAGGGTGAGGAGGTTCAAGGTAGCTGAAGCTCTGGCTCTACAGGTGGGTGTAGGGAGGCACAGGAAGGATCAGACAACATGCAGGATTCTCGTGGTTCTTACCATTTACTTGTTGCTGAAGCAAGTTACTACCCTGCCAGGGTACATAGTCCAACAAGCTCAAAACCTGGCCAGCCCAGAAGTATTCAGGGTCCACTTTGCCGAGAAATAGGGTATATGGCCTTCCTTGCTAATTTTCTCTTCCTGACACTTGCTACTCCTGTTCCACCTAAGTGTCCTCTGGTCGCCAGTCCCAGCAGGCAGGTGACTGTGGGTTCTGTGAGCACAGTCTTGCTAGTCATCTTAACCCTATATAGTTCCTTGAGCCTTGGGAGGGTCCACTAAGAGCACCACTACTTGAAGCCAAGTGACCTCCAGATTTATGGCTGGTCTTGAAGACTCCAAACCAAATTGGGGCACCCCTTCTGCAGCTACCTCCTTGACCCGGCTTGAACAGCCAGCAACATATTCATGCCCTCAGGTCCGGGACTAGCACTCAACTCCACATGTAGTCCTAGCTTCCAAGCTGTCTGACTGGATCTCACTAGAGTTGTCTCCTTCTGCCTTCCACCCCTAACCTAACTCCTCCCTCGATTCAGTAGGTAGGGACTACCCTCAATATGGGTTTCTTCCGCCCAGCACCTCCCTGGCCTGGAGTTTGGATTGTGTTGGGTGCAAATGGCGGTCTCAGTAAAGCTTTCCCTTCTTACTTCTGGGCATGGTACCATACATGTAAAATGCATGCAATACCATTAGTGTCAGCTGAACTACAGGGCCATCACAGCAGCATGGACCAGCAGGGGAAACTAATAATGAATAATAACAATAATTTTATTTGTACAGCACCAACACATTCCTTAGCACAACTAAATGGGGACATGTACAAACAATAAAGACAATACAATGTACATATAGTTCATCAGTTACAAGAGGAGTAAGGGCCCTGCTTTCAAGCTTACAATCTAGTGGGGACACATTAGGGAAAAAGTAGTTGTCAGATATCATTGCATGCAAATGTTTGGGAAACCCTGTTGAAAACTATTGTTAATATGAACAATTAAACAAGCTAAAGATGAAATGATCTCTAAAATGTATAAAGTTTAAGTTGACACATGTCCTTTGAATTTTCAGCAAAAAAAAATGTTTATTTTCACTTTTAACACTAAAAAATTACAAAAAGTAAATTGAGCCAATGCAAAATTGTGGGCACCCTTTGAGATTTGTGTGATTGGAAAACTGTAACCAAAGTTTCAGACCTTAATTAGCCTGATAGCATGATGGATTGTTCACTATCATCATTTGGAAAGGACAGGTGATGCAAATTTAAAGGGAACCTGACCTTGAAAAATGTGCCCCCAGCCTCTATATACCTGTCCCTGCACCATGCTAATACATTTCTAGCCATCCCTTTGTGCTTGTAAAGCGATATAGTAAACTTTAGAAAAGTTGTTTTGATACCTTATCTGCGGCTTCTCATTATTTGAGAAGCTGCAAAAGGCGTTACTTTCTGGACCTTCCCGCCGCCTGCCTGTAAATTATTCACGCCTCGATGGGCGTGCTACAGAGCAGGGAGACAGTGCTCGTCATGTAAAGGGCGGTAAAGCCGCTATGATGCTACCTGCGTCATATCCGGCTTTACCACGTCAGTGCACCCATTAGGGTGTACTGCCGACCTCGCGATGCTGAGTATGCATGTGCGAGGTATATTCACGACACCCTAATATGTGTACTGATGTGATAAAGCCGGATATGACGCGATTAGTATCATAGCGGCTTTACCGCCCATTACATGACAAGCACTATCTCCCTGCTCTGTAGCATGCCCATTGGGGCGTGAATAATTTACAGGCAGGTGGCGGGGAGGTCCAGAAGGGAATAATGAGAAGCCGCAGATCATGAGGTATCAAAACAACTTTTCTGAACTTTACTATATCGCTTTGCAAGCACAAAGGGATGGCTAGAAATCTATTAGCATGGTGCAGGTACAGGTATATAGAGGCTGGAGGCACATTTTCTGAAGTCAGGTTCCCTTTAAATTCACACAAAAGGGCATAATCTTAAAGAGGACCTGTCACCTCCCATAGATGATGATCTAATTGCAGCACTGAATGCAGCATGTCTGCTGTATTCAGGCAAGGGGTCCCCCATCCCTTGATCCCCCCTGTACCCCAAGATAATTGATTTAGAAAACTTACAAACTAGAGCTGGATAGGAGGGGTCTAGTGGCGTTTTGTGACGATGCTGTCATAGACATAGAGCAGGGCGGGTAAAGTTGTTCACGTCATCGCAGGAGGCTTGGTAGATGGACAGCATCATCACAAAATGCTCCCTCGCACCGCGCCTGCATCCTGCTTGGCATGCAGCAGGTGGGGGAGACCATGACTGACAGGGAGGAGGCGGCAAGTTTTCTAAATCAATTATCTCGGGGTACAGGGGGAATCAAGGGATGGGGGACCCCTTGCCTGAATGCAGCAGACATGCTGCATTCAGTGCTGCAATTAGATCATCATCTATGTGAGGTGACAGGTCCTCTTTAAAAAAAAGCTCACCGAAAACAGCCATAAGGTCAGATACTAAATGCACTAGCAGGCCATCAGGAAGATTTAGCACATCATGGAGTTGTGGTACATTGTTTCACTGTTCAGAGACACCTACGCAAATATGTCCTTTATGAAAGAGTCATCAGAAGAAAACCACTCCATGACCTCACTGTCACATGGTGGTCATAAAGGGGGTAAGGTAACTGGTTGGCAGTGATGGGAAAGATAATTGCAGTTACTAGTCTGACCCTTAGACTAAAAAAAACAAAACAATAAAATCTGTGAGAATGAGCTATTGATAGCTTCTATAACATATAGTACAACAAAAAAAAATAAAAAAAATTTATTTATATGGCGCCAATATTTTCCACAACACTTTAAAATTCAGAGGGATCTTGTACAATCAAGAACACGGGTTTGACAGGTACTAGAATAGACTGAAGCTATATATTACAGGCATTACATTAGCGAAAGGCAAAGTGATTGGTATAAAAACAAAACCAATTTAAACACCAACAACACAAAAGGAATTCTGGGAGATTGCAGCTCAGGATAGTAAATGTAACTGTTGATGAGAAAGTAGATTATCGCTATGTACCTCTAAATATACATTCATTTCTTTCATTTCTCATGAAGACTTGTACATAGGTAACACTGCCATGCTATTTGCACTGTATAATTAGCCTGTAATGTTTATTTCACAGGTTCAGTACTTACACGCATGATAAATGGGATCCCTTTGCACGATGCTATAAATAATAGTGAATATAGATCCTGTCTTGAGTACGTTGAAATCTTGTAGGAAAAGTCCCCAAGGGGAAGAAAGAAGAGATGCACAGATGTGTTCATTAACCACGAGGTGTTTACCATTGCAGGACGTTGTTTTGGTAATGAATGACTGTGTATTCTGGGCACCTGAAGGCCCAGGGAAATTCTACTTTACAATATAGTTCCTCAAATAAGAAAACTCGCTCAACCGCTGAAATCATACAACAGCTGTTGGATACTGTAATGTTTTCCCAGCCCCTAAGAGAGATAGAAAATTAAATTTAACATTAAGTGGTGCGTGGTGAATAAAGGGAGAAAACACAGTGACAGGTTTTCAGAATCACCGTTTGATGTAAATTGAACATATTAATTTCCAAATTCCACATTATCTTTTTCTTTTCAAGTGATGCGAAAGAGTTTCTAAAGACTGAAAAATATATGTATAAATATTTTTATCTGTCCTGACAAAAGAATATATGTATGTATTAATGTGTGCTTTACCTCTTACTAAATTGATGTGTTCATTAGATTCTTATTACTTTTTATTGCATCAATTGCAAAAATGTTACATCCAGAAGTGTTATTTTTTTGTGTAGCAACAACATTTTGTGACTTTTCAAAATGTTCTTGGCCAAGATACTTGAAGAATCATGATCACGATCTTTACTTTTATCCTTATTCAGATATTTTCTATATACAAGGGTTGAATGAAAAGTAATGCCTCCATTTTTGTAACTTGGGTTTCGATGGAAATATTTTAATAATCAAAAGCAGAAGTAATCCTTAGAATGTGCTCTTTAATTACCGATATTCACTTTTCCACATAATCATTAGGCAATTGGATATACTTTTGCCAACAATGAACAAGTTTTCTGAAGCCATCACGGAAGAAGTCGATACTCTGTTTCCGCAATCAGCCTCTCACAGTCATCTCAACTTCTTCATCAGATGCATGGTGATGTCCTCAATCAGTTTTGCATATTTAACTAAGTAGTTACTATCATAGGACGTCAAACTTTTTCTTTGCCACGCAAGTCAGATGTTCCCGCTTCACTACCTGTAAACTTACTAGCCGAATGACGCACAGTGTTCATATAAATACAATCATCATAAATAGCTTGCATTTTCTGTTGAATTTCCTTTGGGGTGATACCTTCTGCTGTCAAGAATTCAATGACAGCACAGTGCTTAAATCGCATTGACCGAACGTCTGCTCAGGGTTCCATTCTTTACACTGTAAAAACACAACTATTCATTGCTAAGGCTTCCTGCCAACTGGAGCTGTAGAGGAGAGTCTACTGGAAAGTCCAGTACCTGCCCCATACCAGTGCCGTCATCTGCTGAGGAGTTACGATCATGGAGGCATTACTTTTCATTCAACTCTCGTATGTGTGTCAAAATGGGAAAGAAGTTGTTGCATTAAGAAATACACTTACATCATTTTGATTGAGTGAGCACAATAGATCAGCTCACTGCCATAAGCTAATTTTGTGTGACAATCATGTTCCTGCAGTAGCCAATGGAGTCAGTGCCCAGGCTGTTTACTTCCCTACATTCACTAATCAATAGCAATTGTAGCAGGCATGGGATTGTGAGCAAGATTGGGCTTCCACTCTTATCCCATCGGCATCACCCACAATGCAAGCAAAAGGAGATCATATGTGTGGCTACTGGAGAAGAGCATCTGGGTCTTTTTGACATGGTGGTCTGAAGGTAAACAAACTGTAAGCGGTCTACGACAGCACAACCTGATAAGGTGAGTGGCCACCTATTAGTACGCCATGCTAAATAAAGCCCCCCTGGTAACCGCACTATTGCACCACTTTCTCTCTCTTTTCTCTTGCATGATATGGTGGTCTGGTAGTCCATGTCACATGCATGGTCTACCAGATATCTAGTCAGTGTAGCACTACAATACACAATATAATTCTAAGCAAGCATTACAGGCTATTAGACCAAAGATTAAGCAAGTTAGAGTTAAATTCCTACTATTTAGATTTAGAAAACTATTTTAAAAAAAGTTAAAATATTGTAAAACTAAAAGCCCTCACCCACAAAATAAAAAATGTAAAAATTGTGCAAAAATGCTTTCTTTATGTAACAACAAAAATAACTCCCAAAAAGCATACATGTTACATATTGACGCCTCCAGAATGAACTAATCTTTAATATATATTAAAAAGGCACATCACTTAACCAGAAGGACAACAGTGTTGAAAAAAAACCTACTAAAATATTGCTTCATCATTCATAGCACAAAACTAGAATAAAATTTGAAAAAAAAAAGGAAACGTATGCAAAGTACAATTGTTTAAATGAAAACATTATGTTGTCCCACAAAGAAAAGACATCAATCAACTGTGTTACTGGAAAAATAAAACAGTTGAAGCTTTTAAAATATAGCAGTGTATAGATAATTAAGACATTGGCACAGGCACTATTTTTTCTCAGGTTACACTGCTTAAGGGTAGTGACACAGTAGCCATTTCTACAGGGGGAAGGAGACTGCAAATGTGGCGCCCTACATGGACAGGTGTCACACCAGGGTATTGCACTCGTAAAAGTGGTGTAATTATCCCCAACTGCAAGTGGATGCTGGGCTGGTGGGTGGGGCCCATTTCTGCACTCCCACACGAGACTAGTAATGGGAGGTTACCTAGGAGGGATCTAGCACCTCTGGGGAGAACGTTGAAGAGTTAGGAGTTGGAGAGGAGTCGAGGAGGATTGTGGAGCGAGGTGGAAGGTCTAACAGGACAGCTCCAGTCTGATCCTGAGGAAAGATGAAAGGGGATCCTGAGGGGAGGGTGCCTGACGCATGAGTCTGGGCCCGAGAGAGAAAGGGGGAACCCTAGAGTGGAGCGACCATACTCCAGGGAATTCCCCAGTCCACCACAGGAACGCTGGACCCGAGGACATGGCCAGAGTCCACCTCTGAAGTCGTCAACCAGCTGCTGTGGTCTGTTTACCGGCTGCGGCACCCTGCCAGATGGAGCGGTCTGCCTCCTTCTTCACTTCGAGGGAGGGGAGCCCCAAGACTACCTTCAAGGAGTAATTGGGTATAGACTTATCCTAGGTGGGGAAGAAAGGACACGGGTTCGTCAAGTAAGGCATACCACGGGTACCACCATACCACCTGGCATCCACTTGCAGCCACCCGTAGAGCTACCTGTTTCTTTAACAACTTTTGCTGAACTGTGGACTTGTATGCTGATGACCATTTACAGGAAAGTACCCGGGAGAGTGACTTTGCCTTCGTGTCTTTGTGCCATTGATCATCACCATCTTTGTTTACAGCAACGCTGCCCCGGAGGACCAGCTCCACCTGTAGGGAGCTTTGCCATCATTGCCGCAATACCATCACCCTCCGTAGGACTGTGGCGGCGCTGGTGATCCCTCACCAGATACTACAGGTGGCGTCACGTCACTTTGTACATAACCCCTCTATTGAAGTGTCACCCTGGCCACGGGCTCAGGCACTGCCACCCATGACATCCCCGTGTACCCCTCTGAGCCTGATACCCGAGTACCCCAGGCATGGGGCTCGACACAAACATCAAAAAAGCCTCTGGCCCACAGGAAACAGTAACCTCTTGAATCAGCTCCATTAGGTGTACCTAAATGGGACCACGTACATGGAAACATCCTAGATCAAGAAGACCATGAAGTGTGCTCTAACAAAGGGACCTCAATATCGGAGTGTGCATTCAAGAGACACATATATAGCCAAGAGGTGGACATATTTCACAGGAACACTGAAACAAGATAAGGATTTAGACCAGGGACATTTTGAACATATCCACATATAGATGAATGAAATAAGGATTCAAGAAGGGAGAAAATTATACCAATAAAGATGTAATACCGAGACACGAGGGATATCGAGTACCTGACTATTGGGGCTGTATCATATAATTTGAAGTGTCCTCATACTATTCTTGTCCACAAGACAATTACAAGTCTCCTCCTCATTTATATGAACTAAACAGTGGGTGTAAACTCACAATATTACGGGTTACCATACCATATCAGGGAACCTGACAGTATTTTTTTATATAATAATGTGTTTATTTCAACAAGTGATACATTAACAGCCCCTGATGAATCTTTGTGCTACAAGTGAAGGCAAGATGCATTGAGCAGGGCGTTAGACCATACCTATGGTCAAAAAATCAAGAAAATTCATCAATCTACCCTTCTTGAGGGACTACTGACAGTAGGACAGATAAGACCTTATGACTGCTAAACCTCGAACAAGGGCTTGGACATCAATTCCACATAGTGACCAGACCCATAGATTTATGTCATATAGATTTACCAAAAACATATAGGGGTGAGTGTACTCCCCCGACACCTTATGGAGACAGATTGTGTCCAGAGCTCTCTGGGGACCACAACGTCTGCCATTATCCATATATCAGATAAATCTAGTCTGTCTAATTTATTCACCTCTGAAGTGGTGTATACATTTTGGGGTGGGTTATTTTTAGTCACTTGCCACATTGTCACTAGTCTACACCTATTTTAATTACCGTATTTTCCGCACTATAAGGTGCACCTAAAAGACTAAGATTTTCCCAGAAATCATAAGTGCGCCTTAAAGTGCGGTGCGCCTTATATACATTTTTTTCTGACAAAATTAGTGTATGCTAAGTGGGTGCTAAGGGGGTACCATTTGCCTGCAAATATTTGGCACCCCCCAGAAAATAAGGTATACCTGATCGGCCACAAGATCCTCCGTCCCCGCCATCCCCGCTGTCCCCGCTGTCCGATGTCCAGTGCCCGCCGCTGCATCGCTGTGCCGCTTGAGGGGCGCGCTCACAGTCCAGGAGCCCATCAGCCAATCACAGCTCCACCCAGGAGCCTTGAGCTAATCCGAGGCCTGCTGACGTCAGTCCATAGCCTCTGATTGGCTGAGGGCTCCAGCACTGTGATTGGCTGAGGGCTCCAGCGCTGTGATTGGCTGAGGGTTCCAGTGCTGTGATTTGCTGAAGGCTCCAGTACTGTGAGTGCCTGACCACACAGGAGTACAGTAGTAAGCAAATTGTACAAAAAGTAAAGATCAGTTTATGTGTGCATCTGACTGTGTGTGTGTGTGTGTCTGACTGTGTATGTGTGTTTGAGTGTGTGTGTGTGTCTGACAGTGTGGGATACTGGAGAGTGATACTGGAGGGTGATGGGAGGCTATAGAGCGATACTGGAGGGTGATGGGGGGCTACAGAGGGATACTGGAGGGTGATAGGAGGCTACAGAGGGATACTGGAGAGTGATGGGGGGCTACAGAGGGATAGTGGAGGGTGATGGCAGGCTACAGAGTGATACTGGAGGGTGATGGGGGGGCTACAGAGTGATACTGGAGGGTGATGGGAGGCTACAGAGGGATACTGGAGGGTGATGGGAGGCTTCAGAGGGATACTGGAGGGTGATAAGAGGCTACAGAGTAATACTGGAGGGTGATGGGGGGCTACAGAGGGATACTGGAGGGTGATGGGGGGCTACAGAGTGATACTCGAGAGTGATGGGAGGCTACAGAGGGATACTGGCGGGTGATTGGGGGCTACAGAGTGATACTGGAGAGTGATGGGAGGCTACAGAGGGATACTGGAGGGTGATGGGGGCTACAGAATGATACTGGAGAGTGATGGGGGCTACAGAGGGATACTGGAGGGTGATGGCGGGCTACGGAGTGATACTGGAGAGTGATGGGAGGCTACAGAGGGATACTGGAGGGTGATAGGAGGCTACAGAGGGATATTGGAGGGTGATGGGAGGCTACAGAGGGATACTGGAGGGTGATGAGAGGCTACAGAGGGATACTGGAGGGTGATGGGAGGCTACAGAGGGATACTGGAGGGTGATGGGGCCTACAGAGGGATACTGGAGGGTGATGGGAGGCTACAGAGGGATACTGGAGGGTGATAGGAGGCTACAGAGGGATACTGGAGGGTGATGGGAGGCTACAGAATGATACTGGAGGGTGATGGGGGGCTACAAAGGGATACTGGAGGGTGATGGGGGGCTACAGAGTGATACTGGAGAGTGATGGGAGGCTACGGAGGGATACTGGAGGGTGATGGGGGGGGGCTACAGAGTGATACTGGAGGGTGATGGGGGGCTACAGAGGGATACTGAAGGGTGATGGGGGCTAAAATGTTGAATAAAGTTTGACTTACAGTCTGAGCTTTGTCTTTTTTTATGGTAATATGGTGCGCCTTATAATCCGGTGTGTCTTATATATGAACCAAGACGGCTTATAAGCCCTTTTTTGAGGGTGCGCCTTATAATCCGGTGCGCCTTATAGTGCGGAAAATACTGTAAACCTAAAATTAAAATCCATATATGAGTTGTTCCCTTAAATTTATGCTTAGGGACACAATAACATAAGGCATCCAATGCAAGAACATCAGATGCTTTATGCTAATGATCCACTTCTCAGGCTCTGCCATGCTCATGAGCCGAGTGTGTTATGAAACTATGATTCGTTCCAGTGATCGAATCACAGCTGCAGAGGAGATGGAAAAATTAATCTCCTTATCTCCTCCATTGACAATCTTTGTGTTTATCATACTGCTCTTGCATATGTGTCAGTGTAGTGCGATATATCACTTGCACCGGTAGACTTTTATGTCTGTGAATTATTTGAGACTAGCATACAATTGCAGCATGCTGCTATTTTTTCCTCGCTCCATAAAGAAGCAAGGAAAAAAATTGCAGGTCTGTGTCTGATCGATTAATGTTGGTTGGAGTGCAATGCGAGACTATCTCGCATTGCACTCATGTGAATTTGATGAAAGTGTGGCTTGACCCCAAGGAACATACCGGCAGTAGTTTTCCTGAGATGGTTCTTGTAGTGGCCTTGCGGTTGTTTTTGCGAAGGTTCCAGTTTTCACTCTATGTGTTAAGCATAGAGAGCAACTGGAAGCTGCATGAAGAATGAGCATGTGACTTCTTTTAATTGCTTTACAGTTTTGAAATTTTGCAGCTTTTAAATGAAGTGACAAAAGATAAAACTTGTGGACAGCAATGCCATTTGGAAATTGGTATGCACTATCTGAATTTCCTTCCCAACCTTTTACATAATGGGATGTCAAAGGTTGCGGTTAGTGATAGGCGAGTTCTAAATTACTCGGAATCGCTTGACTCTAGCGAGTCCGAGCCCGGGACTCGCTACTCGTTGCGAGTCTAGCGAGTCCAATGTTAATGAATGGGGAAGCGAGTAATAGCGAGTAGTGTGCGATTTACAAATCGCAGATGTGTCTCGGAAGCTTCAGCCTGAAGCAATCCTAGTTTTGTTAGAGACTCTGACAAAACTAGGATTGGCATTGACTTGCATTGGACTCGTTTACTGTGCAAGTAATCGCTGGGAAACTCGCACAGATAAGAGTCCGGTTGTCTGCTCTGTGTGCGGGCTGCCGCAGCTCCAGGGTCCTAGAGCCCGCATGCTCTTCCTGTGTGTAGCAGAGCTGAGATTGTTCTCAGTCTGCTCATCCCTGTGCATAGACATCTATATCTATGCACAGGGGATGTAGCAGAGAGGACATTGTGTTTTGGACTACGTCGGACGGAAGAGGATTTTTTTAATTAAAGATGAAGTCCCTAATGGCTTTTTTTTTTATTTCTAATAAAAAGTTTTATCTGTGTTGTGTTTTTTTTAAAACAATTTAATAGAAATTCATGGCGGTCATGTCTAATATTGGCGTGACCGCCATAAATTTCGGGCTTAGGGCCAGCTGATAATACAAAGCTGGCCCTAACCTCTTTATTACCCAGCGTGCCACCGCCACCAGTGCCGCTGGAAGAGCCGGGTTCAGCGCCAGAAGAAGGCGCTTCAATGAACGCGCCATCTTCTGGGGCGGCTTCGGGCTGCAATTTGCAGCTGGTATTAAGCCCGAGATTCTTAATGTCAGGCAACGTTTGACCCGGCCACTAAGAATCTCCAATAAAGGGTTAAAAAAACACAACATAGAGAAAATTTTTTATTAGAAATAAAAAAAAAGCCATTAGGGACTCCATCTTTAATTAAAAAAATCCTCTTCCGTCCGACGTAGTCCAAAACGCGATGTCCTCTCTGCTACATCCCCTGTGCATAGATATAGATGTCTATGCACAGGGAATGAGCAGACTGAGAACAATCTCAGCACTGCTACATCATCTCTGTGAGCAGGTGTGCTCTAGGACCCTGGAGCTGCGGCAGCCTGCACAGAGCAGACAGCTGGACTCGGCTCGCAAAGTAACAGCAGTTACTTTGCGAGTTTCCCTGGCATTACTTGCACAGTAATCAGACCAATGCAAGTCAATGGCAATCCTAGTTTTGTCAGAGTCTCTGACAAAAC
Source organism: Allobates femoralis (assembly GCA_033576535.1). Taxonomy (NCBI): domain Eukaryota; kingdom Metazoa; phylum Chordata; class Amphibia; order Anura; family Aromobatidae; genus Allobates; species Allobates femoralis. The sequence continues at coordinate 178,741,140 of JARQOC010000005.1, forward strand.
TAGGATTGATATTGATTTGCATTGGACTCGTTGCTGTGCGAGTAATCGCTGGGAAACTCGCAGAGTACCGAGTCCTGCGAGTCCCTTACTACTCGCCCATCCCTAGTTGCGGTGACTTCCTGACCTGTGACATCCCACAAAGTCATGGCGAGATCGCAGCACCATTGCCGTGGTAACTACCATCACGCCCCAGTATTCTGTTATTCTTATCACATAATACTGGAGCTTGATGTCAGGGGGGTGGATTCCCCATGCTGCCCCCAAAATCACTGTGAATGGCTGTTAAACAACTATTCTCAGCGATCGCCACTCTCCAGCTATGGAATTGGCTGTCATAGGCCTTCCATAGGATGGAGCACTGGAGGGGGCGAGTATTGCCCCCTCCAGCACTGATAGGAGTTATCACTCCAACCAGCTCAAGTATGGCAGCAGTGCAGTCCGTGTGTGTCTGTCCATCTGTGCCCGCTACTCCTTCACAGCAACTGGAAGTGTCTGGGCACAGTGACAGAAAATGGCGCTTCAATGAATGCGCCATTTTCTGAGGCAGCTGTGGGCTTCAATTTGCAGCATGGGGGGCCAGAAAGCTTGGGGCTCTCCATGTCTAAGATTCCAGCCCCCAGCTGCCTAGCTGTACCTGGCTGGCAACCAAAAGTACAGTGAAGCTCTCATATTTTTTTATCAAAAAACAATGTTGGGCTTCACTATATTTTTGGTTGCCAGCCAGGTACAACTAAGCAGCTGGGAGTGGGTGGCAGTCCATAGCTACCAAGTTGTACCTTGCAGGCAACTAAACATACGGCGAAACCCCACATTTTTTTAGTATTTCTATAAATAAAAAGACAGCATGTAGCTTTGCCGTATTTTTGGTTGCTAGCCAGGTACAACTTGGCAACTGGAGGCTGTAATCGTCAGTATAGAGAGGCCGAAACATTCTGGGTCCCCAATGCTGTGAATTGCAGCCCACAGCCACCCCAGAAAATAGTGCGTTCATTAGAGGCACTATTTTCTGGTGCTGTATACCGACTCTTTCAGTTGCCCTGGTGCCGGTGGCAAAATGGATAATAAAGGGGTTAATGGCAGCGCTATATATTGGCAGCTGGCACTAAGCCCGAGATTCACAATGTCAGGCCAATATTAGACCCCCCCCATTAAGAATCTCTAGTAAATAGTAAATAATACACAACAGTCAGAGAAAATATTTATATTAGAACAAAAACAAACAAACTCCATATTTATTACTCCCACATAACCTTCCACGATCCTTAATTCAGAACCCGCAGGGAGAGAACAAGCGTCTTCTCCCTGCAGTGTCTGCTATTGCACTGACCGCAGGGACTCAGGAAATGACGTCACACGAGGCAGTCAGAGACTGCCACAGGGGAGTGGTGATGTCACTCGCTGAGTCACCAGGGTTCCCTGTTGCAGTGAACTCAAACTGTTGTCACTTGTAAGGGGTTTATACTGTTTAGGCACACAGGAGCTCTGCAAACAGGACATGACACCCACAGACCATGACATCAAAATCTGTTCTCCAAAATGACACTACCTTTGTTCAGAGCCTTGCCATGCACCCAATCAGTGGTTTTCTGCCACATATGAGGTATCGGTGTACTCATGAAAAATTGTCCAACAAATTTTAGCGTCCATTTTGTCCTGTTGCTCTTGTGAAAATGAAAAAATTGAGGCTAAAAGAACATTTTTGTTTAAAAAAAGTGCTTTTTCATTTTCACAGCTCAATGTATGAAGCACCTGGGGGTTCAAAGTGCTCACCATGCATCTAGATAAGTTCCTTGGGGTCTAATTTCCAAAATGAGAAATGAGGACAACAACGCGTACAGAGAGCTCTCCTTAGCAAAAAAGGACTCTATCTGAACCCACCCAGCCTTGGAGGTAGAGTGCCACCAAGTTTTAGCCTCTTCCAATATGATGGCCCTGTAATATGCAACTAAATTTGGGACACTCATACCTTCACTGCAAGACAGGAGGAACATGATTTTTCACTATTTACTATCTTTTGCAGTTTTTTCATTAGATGGCACGCGAGGGCAATTGGGACACATCTGAAGCAGTAGAGTATTTTCGGGAGAAAAATAATTTTTAATGTGTGTATACTGGCAATCTAGGAGAGGCTACGGAGGGGGTGTGTGTTCATTTCTTCCGATATGGACTTTACAAGAGCTTCGAAGTTGCGGACTGCCATCACCGAGACTGGGTCAGGAGGATACCCAAATAGGGAATGCCATCAGGGACCCATTTAAAATGAAATTCAGCCTGCAGACAGGTTACTAAAGGTTGGGGTACTAAAATTGGAAGCATCACCTATTTGGAAGTGTTTAGTTTTCAATAGGAAATTTTTTAGCAGCTGGTAAGGGACTTCATTATCATCGGGAGGGATTTTTCAATATTAGTGCCTGAGATAATTATATTGTATGCATGTTGACCAAATACATGTTTTGCTGAGCCTACTTGGACACCTGAAATCTCTGAAAAGGAGCAAATTGAGGCTGCCAACGGCTCCACGGCCAAGGCAAATATGGGACGTGAAAGCGGGCATCCCTAATGAGTGTGATTGGTGATAGAAAAGCTGGAGTAGAGGAAGCCCAAGGAGAGGATCTTAGCATTAGGGTTGGAAAAAAGTGACAGGACTGCGGAGAGAAATGGCCCAGAGATCCCAAATCTAATCAGCAGTTGTTCGAGGTACCCCCAGTGCACCCTGTCAAAAGCTTTTTCTGTGTCCAAAGACAGGAATACACTGTGATCCCCCCTTCTCTCTGGCACCTTAACAAGATTCAGCATTTTCTGAGAGCCATCCTTAATTGCCGGCTCACCACAAATCCCACTTGGTTGGGAGCAACCAAGAAAGTAATCACTTCCTGCAGTCTAACAGCTAGGCATTTAGAAAACACTTTAACGTGGCAATTCAGTAGTGAGATAGGTTGATAAATACCCGAAGAATCCAATGGATTCCCTGGTTTGGAAACAGCAACAATAGTGGCTTTTTAATTTAGTGGGGGAATGGCTTCAGATTGTTGCCAATATCGAAAGGTTCTGCTTAAGTATGGGCAAGAATGTGAGAAAAGACATGGTAATAATCATTAGGAAACCCATCAGGGCCAGGAGCAGATTGGCATTTAGTACTATTATTTACCACTGCAACCTCATCAGTAGTGAAAGGGCCCCTGTCACCTAAGGGAGATCCAGTTCTGCCAGAAAAAGCTCTATCTCTTCCCAGGAGGGCTGGGGAATGAGAGGGTCCTCTCTGTGGTTATAGAGATGCGAGACAAATTGAGCAAAAGCTTCCGCAATTGGGTTTCTAACCGTCTTCCCTTTTGAGTTTACCATTGCCTGTATCATGCTTTTAGCATTCCTTTTCTTAATTCCCCTAGCAAGGAGTACATCCACTCTATCTCCAGCAGCATAATAACAGGTCCTGAGACGTCTAAGGGAATGTTTATGTTAAGTAAGTAAATGGGCCTGAAGCCGAAACCTGACTAGCATGTTCTGCCGAGAAACCCTGGGGGGTAGGGTTCAGCTTGTCTACCTTTTCCAGTTGGTGAAGATGAAAAAGGAGGGAAGTTCTATGTTGGTTCTTAGCCTTTTTAAGTTGAGAGGCCATGTGTAGAAAGACTCCTCGAACAAACGCCTTGAAGGAGGACCACAGGGTGTCATTGTCACACCCCAGGGCATAGGGGCACTAGGAAGCGGGTTTTGCTTCTTCCGGGGGAGTCACAGGGGTCGAGACCCAGCTTCCATGACTCTGCGGATTGGTTTAAAAAAATTCTGAGGGGTATGATGTAGGGGATAGGTGTCGTGACGCCACCCATGTTAGCTAGCTATTGGGGCCAATGCTGCAGTGCAGGACCTCCGGGGATGATGGATAGGCAGCTACGGTGGTATCGATCCCCAAGGATGGAGCGGTTCCCCGGGGTAACCGTTAAGTCTACGGCAGTGGTAGGCCATTAGAATGCAGGACTCAAGGCATTGAATAACCATCAGACATGCAGGGGTTCTTTCCTTTACCTTTACTGAGGTAGCAGACGTCAAGTTACAGTTCACAGTCAATGTTAGGAACCTGGGTGGCCTGGAAGCAAGTTGGAGATCCCTCACCCAGCTGGTTCTTAGGCCTTCCTGCTGCACCTCTGCCTGCTGGACCTAGCTTCCTGGAGCTAAACTGCGATCTCTGTTCCTGCTAGACAGTCCTTCACTGATATGGCAGGCAGCTCAAGCCCTACCTAGGTGCCTTTTCTATGACCACTGACCTTGGGCTTTTTACGCTGCTGTGCCCCAAGTGCTATTATGGTCAGGAGACTTGGAATTTCCCGTCCGCTGGTTTTGACTGCTGGGCCTAGAGCGCCCATGCACCCTCGGACCCCGGTGTCCGGTTCTGGCACTCTGCTCTGGTGTAAACCGTTGACAGGCTCCACTCCCCAAGCCTACTCCTCTCCTCAGACCATTTCTCATGGGTCCCTTATGCTGGCTAGTGAGTATCCTCGGCCGAACCTGTCACTGCTCCTGTGGAACCCTGCCAAGCAGGTGTCACAGAGGGGTACTGCACCAGTAAAAGAGGTGCAGATGCTCCAGCTGCAGGTGGACCCTAGGATGGTGGGTGGGACCCATTCCCAGCACTGCCACATTAGTTTACACGGTGGGAGGTTACCCGGGAGGGAATAAACTCACCTCTAGGGGGAACAAGGAGGGCTTTTGAGGTCTTGCAAGGTCTTTGAACCTCTAAGTTTTTGCTGCTAGGTCACTCGGCTGAGGGACCGGGAGGAGAGATAGAAGAAGAGAGGGTTTAAGGAGAAGAGAAAGGAGCTTTCCAGGAGAGCAGCCGGTTTGGGAAAGAGGATCCGTTGATAAGTTCTCCCAGACAGCTTATGGGCACCGGAGCCCTCAGACTGCTGGAGTTACATGTGCAGCAGAGAATCCTGATTCCCGTGGAGTCTTCAAGTCTCCTGGGCACCAGAGCAGTCACACACGAAGGGTACCAGGCACCGCCAAAAGAACGAGTGGCCAGCCAGTAGAGGGTTACCTGACGATAGCGAAGGTGAGAGAGGACAGGAGGCCAGGCTGGATTCTAAGTCACCAGGCTTCACATAAACTGGAAAGCAGGGAAGGACAGACACGGGTTAGTTAAAGAAGGCACAGCAAGGGCTTCACCATACTACCTGGAATCCACTTGCAGCAACCCGTTAAGCTACCTGGTCTTGTAACATCTAAAGTGCTGAACTGTGAACTTTGTATGATGCCGATGCAAATTAACAGTATCTTTAAAACTAAATCTTTCAAAGTACATTTTGTAAGTACAATACTTAGAAATAGACTAGAAATGGACTGGAAATGACTTGAAGGTAAAGGAATAGAAAGCCGCCACTATATTTCTTTTCTATTCACTACCACCCCTTACTACCTCATTTCTTATTAACTCCTTAAATCCCTCCAACCAGTAAGGAACTAGTCATCTTTCCACACATCCTCACCAGCCATCTTAGGCTACCTTCACATTTGCGTTTGTGTCTGCATGCTGATGGCATGCAGACACAAACGCAGTCAAAAGCATATCTTTTTGATGTGTCCGCAGGGGAGAATAAAAACAGAGAGGGGGGGGACAAGAGGTGCAATAGTGCCCTTATCACTCGACACTAGCTGATGCAATGGTGAGAAAGGTTAATCCACTCACCTATTCCAGTTGTGAGACCCACAACTGGTTTGTAGACCTGTTTGGATAAATATCCTGATGGCTGCTGCTGGACCTTCACCGGTCTCACACGCGTGGAGACGAAGCCAGATGCTTTGGGAAGGAAGGTGTGCTGTGGTCCGCGCTGCCAGGTTAACCTGGCAGCGCGGACCACAGCACACCTTCCTTCCCAAAGCATCCCGCAGCGGAGAATGTCCGCCTGCGGACACATCACTATGCAGCCCGGCCAGCCAATTGTAGGTGTCCGGGGGCGGGCCGGAGGCGGAGATCAGCGCCGGAGATCTCCTCCTCCCCGCCGCCGGTAAGCTCCGGGACGTGTCAGCGGGGAGAAACAGCTGATGAGACAGCTGTTTGAATCTCTCTCGCCGACACAGAGAGGAGATGTCGGCGCGGGAAGATTCAAACAGCTGTCACATCAGCTGTTTCTCCCCGCTGACATGTCCCGGAGCTTACCGGCGGCGGGGAAGAGGAGATCAGCAGAGGCTCAGCTGATCTCCCGGTGGCCGTCGGTGATCTCCGGTGACATCACCGGCGTCCACCGGGAGAGATTTCAATGGGTCCACAGCGTTCTCCTGCGCTGTCAAGCGCAGAACACTGCGGACTCATTGACACCAATGCATTTTTTGTGCGCTTGGGGACGCTTGCTGATTTTCCAAGGTCCCCGAGCGTACTAAAAATGCAACATGCTGCCTCCCGGGCAGGGCCGGCGTTAGGGGGGGGGCAGCCAGGGCATTTGCCCAGGGCCCCCAAGTTCCAGAGGGCCCCCAGGGCCGGATTATAGGTGGGTCTTGCAGCGCGCCCCAGGGCCCCCCACTAGAAGAGCATGAGGGGCCCCCCCCCAGAGTCCCGGAGTCCGAGCACAGGAATTGTTTTTTTTTTTCAACCTCGGCAGCTTGTGGAGCCGCCCGTGACCGTCCCAGAGCCAATCACATCAGCTCAGGAAGTCCTGCGGGATTTCCGAGCTGATGTGACTTTGCTACACAGCCTACAGGCACCACCAGCGTCCATCTTGGCACTCCCTGGGGCCTGGGCACTGCGCCGGCTGCAGCCTCCGCTCTGTCCATTGACGTTCGTGGCTGCCCGCATCGGAGGCGAGACTCGCCGTCCGACCGTGGACAGGGCTGGGTGAGTTAAACTCGGGCCCGGGGCTGGTTGCTTATGTGTGGGAATCACTGTATGTGACAAAAAATGCTTTGCATGCAAAAAAAGTTGCACTTTACTCTTTCTAGTTATTTAATAAAACATATAGTGTATATTCACATGGTTTAGATTTGTTTTAATTGGGTTGATTTAACACAACTGTATGGGTACTATTTTTATTTCATAGTTTGGGGCCCCACTTTCAATCTCGCCCAGGGCCCCACTTGGTCTAAAACCGGCCCTGGTCCCGGGTGCGGATGGGAGACCCTGGAGGGAGCAGATATCTTCCGCATCCGCACCCGAACGCAGCAAACGCAGGCACTATGCATTCCTATGTTAAACATAGGAACGCAGTGCGCATGCGTTTGACTGCGTATGGGAACGCAGCATACGCTGCCTTCCCATACGCAAATGTGAAGGCAGCCTTGCCTCCTCCTGACTACTGTTCCTCCACATACTGGCTGCATCACCACATCCTCCAGTCACATCATTTCATCCCCTGGCTGCAGCATCCCATCATCTCGTCCCCGGCCAATCTACCTTGCCTCAGGTGCATCATCTAGTTCCCGAATGCGCTATCTGATCCCCAGCTACATTCCCCCTGGTCTGCATCTCATCCCTCGATCACCGCTGCACATTCTCATTCCCGGCTCCATCACCTCGTCCTCAGCTCAACCATCCTGTTCCGGACTGCTCGATCTGGTCCCCAGCCACATCTCCCCTGGACTGTAGCTCATCCCATGGTGGCATCCCACCCCGGACTGCTCTTCGGACCACTGACCACTAGTCCACCACTACAGCTCTCTTTCCCGCTGCACCTGACCCCTGCTGCGTTCGACCCCTGTAACCCCTGCCCCCACCCTCCATCCACAATGCTTCCGGTCCTTTGCACTCTCACTCCTACCCTTCTTCACTTCCTGCTACCCCCTCTCATCCTACCACCAAGAACCAAAATACTTCTCTCACTCTCCATCCTACCTAACCACCTCACCCATTTCTCTGAACTTTTCCTTTACTTTCAATCCTCCATCTCCAAACAGGCATGCCCACCACGTCAACTCTCCTGCTCTCACCTGCTAACCCTCTCCCTGCTCCTCCTACTCGCTGGTGACATTTCCCCTAATCCCAGCCCCCCGCCACATCCCCACAGTCACCTACACCCCACCCCAACAACCCACCACCAACCCTCGTAATCTCACCATCACCCTCCCTCGCAACCTCACCAACCTTAGACCCATCCCCCCAGCCCCTGCTCCCCCAATCTCCCTGCGAGGCGCACTCTGGAATGCCCGTTTAGTCTGTAATAAACTCACACACATCCACGAACTCTTTATTTCTAATAAATGCTCATTCCTTGGCATCACAGAGACCTGGCTCACCCCCTCAAACACAGCCTCCCCTGCTGCCCTATCCTACGGCGGTTTCAGTCTTTCCCACAACCCCCGCCCCTTAATAAACATGGCGGAGGTGTCGGCATACTCCTGTCCGACACCTGCTCCTTCGCCCAGATTCCACTACCCCCCTCTGCTACTCTTCCCTCTTTCGAAGCCCACTCTGTCCGTATCCTCTCCCTCTGTAACCACCAGCTGGCCGTCATCTACCGCCCCCCTGGATCCATCCCCACCTTCCTCGACCACTTCACCACCTGGTTACTTTACTGCCTCTCTGCTGATATCCCCACCATCATTATGGGTGACCTCAATATCCCCATCGACACCGCCCACCAAACCGCCTCTCCACTTCTTTCCCTGACCTCCTCCTTCTGGCTCTCCCAATGGTCCTCCTCCACCACCCACGAAGGTGGCCACACACTGGACCTCATCTTTACCCTTCTTTGCTCCCTCGCTAACCTCTCAAACTCATCCCTCCCCATCTCTGACCACAATCTACTGACCTTCTCTTCCCTCTCCTCCCCTACTACGCCACCTCCTCTCTGCAAACTCAATCACCCCCACAGAATCCTAAAACACATTGATCTACACTTACTCTCTGAATCCCTCCTCCCTCTCACCGACATAACATCCATACGCGACACAGACACTGCCACCACTCTCTACAACACCACGCTAACCAAGACCCTCGACCTAGCTGCACCTCTCACACACCACGCTCCACACACTAACATTCAACCCTGGCCCTCTCCCCAGCCCTCTCCTTCCATCAACTGCTTCCCCCCCATAACTGAAAACCAGCTCTCCTCCCTCCTGTCAAAATCACACCTCACCACAAGCGTCCATGACCCGCTCCCATCCCACCTCATTCCCAACCTCTCCTCTGTCATCATCCCAGCCCTGACTCATCTTTTCAACCTATCACTCACCACCAGCACCTTCCCCTCAGCCCTCAAACACGCCTTGATCACACCCACCCTCAAAAAATCCTCCCTTGACCCCACGGCTGTCTCCAACTACCGCCCCAAAATCTCTCGTCCCCTTCGCCTCCAAACTTCTTGAACAGCACGTCCACTCTGAGCTGTCCTCTCACCTCTCCTCCTGCTCCCTCTTCGACCACCTGCAATCCGGCTTCCGACCCCTCCACTCCACTGAAACAGCTTTGACCAAAGTACCAATGACCTTCTTACTGCCAAAAGCAAGCGCCACTACTCTGTCCTCCTCCTCCTCGACCTGTCCGCCGCCTTCGACACTGTTGACCACTCCCTTCTACTTCAGATTTTGGAATCTCTTGGGATCACGGACCTTGCCCTCTCTTGGATCTCCTCATACTTAATGGACCAGACCTTCAGCGTCACCCAGTCCCACACATCCTCATCGGCCTACGCCCTTTCGGTTGGGGTCCCCCAGGGCTCGGTGCTAGAACCGTTAATCTTCTCAATCTACACTCTCAGCCTAGGGCAATTCATTGAGTCCCATAGCCTCCAGTACCACCTCTACGCCGACGACACCCAAATCTACCTATCTGGACCTGACATAGCCTCCCTACTATCCAAAATTCCACAATGCCTGTCCGCCATCTCTTCCTTCTTCTCTGCTCGCTTCCTTAAGCTCAACATGGACAATACCAAATTCATCGTCTTCCCCCCAAGCCGCTCCCCCTCACTACCTGGCCTATCCATCGTCGTCAACGACTGCTCTCCCTCCCCAGTACCCCATGCCAAGTGCCTCGGAGTTATCCTTGATTCTTCCCTCTCCTTCAAGCCCCACATCCAAGCCCTCGCCACCTCCTGCTGACTCCAGCTCAAAAACATCTCTCGGATCCATGCTTTCCTTGACCACGACACCGCTAAAACCCTTATTCACGCTCTCATCATCTCCCGCCTCGACTACTGCAATCTCCTGCTCACCAGCCTCCCCGCTACCTCCCTTTCACCTCTCCAATCTATCCTGCACTCCGCTGCCCACCTTATCCATCTGTCTCCCCGCTACTCCCCTGTCTCCCCCCTCTGCCAAGCCCTTCACTGGCTCCCTGCTTCCCAGAGATCCTGGTTTAAAACACTAACCATGACATACAAAACCATCTACAACCTGTCCCCTCCATACATCTCCGACATGGTCTCTCGATACCTACCCTCACGCAACCTGCGATCCTCTCAAGAACTCCTCCTCTACTCCCCCTTCATCTCCTCTTCGCACAACCGCATACAGGACTTCTCCCGTGCATCACCCATACTCTGGAATTTGTTGCCCCACCACATCAGGCATTCCCTTACCCTAGGAACCTTCAAAAGAGGCCTGAAAACTCACCTCTTCCGCCAAGCCTACAACCTGCAATAAGACCCGGTCCACCGCACCGCCTCACGACCAACACCTCCCCCTCCTACTGTATCCCCACCCGCCCCTCATAGACTATGAGCCCTCGCGTACAGGATCTTCTCCCCTATTGTATCTGTACGTTAGAATTGTCCACAGCCATTGTTACTTGTATTGTTACTATGTTACTTGTCTTAGTCTGCCCTCTTATCATGTAAAGCGCCATGGAATATTATGGCGCTATATAAATAAATAATAATAATAATAAAATAACAAAAATAATAAGGCTAAGCAGGATCTGAGGCACCAGAGCCCGGGGCTAGAAGAGCTGAAACGGGTTCCACCGGTGGAGAGTACAAGTTGGGCCTGACTAACAGCCAGAGAAGCAGAAGCTTACTAACACAATAATCAGGCACCTCCCAGCAGTGGAGGCAGCCTGATATACCGGAGGACGGACAACTATTGGCCAAGGGGAGTCTCAGGCTGAGCCATGCCGGCCCCTAGATTCACAGGGGAGGAGCGTGGCCGTGCCCAGTGCACCGCTCATTATACTGTCCATTGTAGTGTACTGGTGTGTGAACCAGGTGACCGGCAGACAGGAAGGGGACCCGGTGATGGCTCCGAGGCACAGCACGCCTGGACGCCGGATGCCTGACTGGCAGAGCAGCAGAGGATCCAGAGCCAGGGAAGGTGAGCAGGGGAGCGGTGCCAGGGGACCTAACAACTAACATGGCATGCCTGAAATGTTTGCTCTACAACACCAACTGTATGATTATTTTAGTTCGGAAGCATCAGAAGGGAACTTGCGGCATGACATTGGATACCTAACCGAAGATCACATGAGACACAGCATCATAATGACAGAGCCCAGCAAACTGTTGCACCTAAGGTAATTGAGAACACTATCTAAGACCCTCACTTCTGAGTCACAATATACCCCTCAGGAAGAAGCTCACAAGAAACACATTTAAAGTGCATCCTGTGAGCACTTATTTTGCCATATTGTGGTAATTATAACTGGCTTTTCACACTTTTCTGATATTATTATTATTATTATTATTATTATTATTATTATTATTTTAGTCTCTCCCCTCACTCGAGGTTTACAGTAGGTAATAGTTGAGGCACTAATACATAATATATACTACTCAATTTACCTTACTAGAAATGAGATTTTTTTTGTACACACCACATAGTTTATTATATTCCATCTTTTATTTGAAAAGCTGTTGGACTTTTTATGCTGGTATTTTTAATTAAGCACCTTATTGCATCCTTTTTGAGTTAATTAACTAGATATGCATTTGCCCTAACACCTTATAATCCCTCCTTTCTAACTTCATAGATTACTAGTATCTATACCCTATAATATTGTCCGATATAGTAAATATATATACATTTGCTCCTAGCACCTTATCTATTTCATTATACTCCATTATTTGGAGGCAATTGCTAGCATATGGATCTTGTGCCTGTATATTAATCCTGCAGCTACTCCAATTTGGTCATGTAATTTAATATATGTATATAAAACTGTGTCACATGAGATTGAATTTTATTTTGTATTTGAATAAAGTTGTATCATTGTTTATGACAAAGTCTCCTTTGTTTTTGATAAGTTTTCTATATTATATGGACTATATTAATTAATTTAACCTATAAATCGGTTAATTATTGTATTCAGAAAATATAGTACATTTAGCAACTTGCACCTGCACATTATTCTGAATGGAATACATGTGAAAAATATATATTATGATGCTGCTGCCTCCTTCTTGGTCCATTTTGTTCACTCCAGATATCCAAAACTAAGACTATAAATTGCATTGATATGTTTGAATAAATCATATTTTTGATTGTATCTAGTGATCAATAAATCTTTTAAAATTAACGACCTATGAGGTATGGGTTCATCATAGGTTATGTCCCTCCCTTTGATGTGAGCTTCCATGGTGAGCTCACATAATTTCCCCTACATCTCAGTTGATCTCATCAGCTTATATATCGGGCTAATTGCGCCAATCAGATCCGCGATCCGTTGATCAGCGCTGTTAACCCTTTGGATTGTGCTGTCATTGACTGACAACGAGATCCAAAAGCACCGCGGTGGGGATCACGCCGTTCCCCGCCGTGATCGGAGATCCTGCAATGAGATCGCTTGATCCTCGTGTGTCACCAGGTAGACCGGGGTCCTGTGGTGACCACAGATGCTATCAGGATTCACTTCCTGTTGTTGGTTGGCAAGCACTGCCAACCACAGAAAACACAAGCGATCGGACACTGCAGCACTGTGGCGGACCATGGGGCCCTGTAAAATAGAGTAAAAATTAAAATATTAAGCTTTTAAAAATATGAAAAAACCCACAAAATTTGAAATCATTTGCCTTTTGCACCATTCAAAACAAAATTATTTTAAAAATACACACATTTGGTATCGCCACGTTTGTTCTTTCAAAATATAAAATCTGGTAATCTGAGCTGTAAACTGCATAACGGGAAATAAAGTCCAAACACCAAAATTACGTTATTTTGGTTGCCACAACAATGCAATAAAATGCAATAACGGGCAATTAAAAGAGCACTTCAACCCAAAAATGGTATCATTACGAACATCAGCTCAACACGCAAACAACAAGCCATAACACAACCCCAGATCCCGAAAAATGAGGACGATACGAGTTGCAGAACATGGAGCAAAAAGTGGAATTCCTTTTTTTTTCAAAATTCAGAATTTTTTTTCATCACTTAGATAACAGAAAAAGTATACATGTTTGGTATCTACGAACTCGTACCAACCTGAGGGATCATGCCGACACATCGATTTTACCATATAGTAAAAAAGGTGAATAAAAAAATAAAAAACAAACATGTAATTGCACTTTGTTTTGCAATTTCACAGCACTTAGAATCTTTTTCCCATTTTGCTGTACACTATATGGTAAAATTAATGATTTTATCTGAAAGTATTACTCCTGCCTCAAAAAAACAATCCCTAATATGTCTATATTGATGGAAAAATAAAAAAGTTATGGCTCTTGGAAGAAGGGGAGGAGAAAACAATAATGGAAACTGAAAAATCGGCGGGGTGAAGGGGTGAAAATGTGAAAGCCTTGCCAGTTTGGCTGTGAAATTTGATTTGTAGAAATTGACTCCCTCCAATTGTATTGAAAAAATGTAATACTTTATGATTTCCTAGGACTTTGTTCATGACCTTTAAAACTTTTTAAAGCAAACCTAATGGTAATTTCAAAACTATTACAATATGTGTCTATAGGTAAACAGATGGTAACTGTTGCCAAACAACAATCTGTTTAATACTATGCAACACGTTTGGACTATGCTTTTAAAATAAAAAAGTACAAAAAGTTATTCCATTTTGGATCTGAGTGCATGATGTGCCAGTGCTTAACCCATTTTCATTAGCATTTTATAAAAGTGGATCGGTACTTATTCCTTACTGCCATTTTAAAATGATGGCGAAAGTCCCATAGGTAACAGCTTTACATGACAATTGACACCCGCCAGGGGCGGACTGGCCCAGGTGGCAGGGGGGCAAGTGCCCCTGTAACCTTCATCAGGCTGCATAATTTTACAACGTTAACAGGCTGCAGAGGTACAATTGTACCTTCATATACACCTCCACTCTGGGAAGACTTTCTATTCTGGACCAAAACTGCAGAGATGTCACGAAATTTCAGCCCTCTACGGCTTTTCGAAAAAAAGTTACTGCAATTTTAAAAACGGAATAGTTACAATTGTACCTAGTCAGCCGGACGAAGGTTAAATGAAATGGGCCGGCTAGCCTCGGTTTGCGGCCGCAGCTGCTGTAAAGACACAAGAAAAGAGCGCGTAGAACAGAGGTCTCAAACTCGGTTGGGTTGCAACCAGCATATTGCCATTGAAATTGCATGCAATGTTGCGACGTGTAATGGTACCCTAAGTGACATTTTAGCAATACCAGAATTTTTTGCTCAATCTAGTAAAGTACAAATTCTGATCTTCTTCTTGTAGGAATGTCCCCACCCTAATCTCCTTTATGTAGTAATGTCCCCACCCTGGTCCCCTTCTTGAAGTAATGTTCCTCCCTGGTCCCTATGTGTAGTAATGTTCCCATCCTATATTAATGACCCTGATCCTGGTCCTCATCATGTAGTAATGTCCCATCCTGATCCCCTTCTTGTAGTAATGTCCCCATCCTAATCGCCTACTTGTGGTAATGTCCCCATCCTGGTCACCTTCTTGTAGTAATGTCCCCATCCTGGTCCCATCTTCTAGTAATGTCCCCATAGTGGTCCCCATTGTATATTAATGTCCCACTTACTGCTCCCCATCTGTCACTAATGTCTCCTTCTCGAAGTAATGTTCTTCCCTGATCCGTACGTGTAGTAATGCCCCATCCTGGTCCCCATCCTATAATAATGACTCCCATCCTGGTCCTCATCATGTTGTAATGTCCCCATCCTGATCCCCGTCTTGTAGTAATATCCCCATCTTGTAGTAATGTCCCCATCCTGGTCCTCCTCTTGTAGTAATGTCCCCTCCCTGGTCTCCATCTTGTAGTAATGTTCCTCCCTGGTCCATATGTGTAGTAATGCCCCATCCTGGTCCCCATTCTATATTAATGTCTCCCATCCTGGTCCTCATTTTGTAGTAATGTCCCAATCTTTTAGTAATGTTCCCTCCCTTGTCATCTTGTAGTAATGTCCTGGTCTCTTTTCTTTTTGTTCTCTCGCTCACGCACACACTCACACATATACACACCAGCACACTCACACATATACACACACACTCACATACACACTCACACATACATCCTCATACATATTCACACAAACACATACACACTCACACATTGACACACTTACATAGGGCCATATTTGGAGTTCCTGCCGGCCTAGGTACTTTCAGAGATCACGTTCCCCTCCCCCCCAGGCTGCTATCTTTGGCTGTTACAGTGCCTTACCTGACTCCACTCTTCTCATCCCGGTAGCTTCTTCCTCTGTGGCTCCCAGTCTCCCGCTTGCCGGCAGCAGCCGGCACCAGCTAGCAGCCGGCACCAGCCAGCACGCGGCACCAGCCTGCACCCAGCAGCCGGCACCAGCCACCAGCACCCAGCAACTGCCAGCATCTGGTGGCAGCCACCAGTACCAAGGAGGTGGCACTAGGTGGCATCCGGCAGCTGCCAGCACCCGGCATTAGGTGGCACCCGGCAGCTGCCAGCACCCGACGGGAGCTGCCAGCACCCGGCATTAGGTGGCACCCGGCAGCACCTGGGAGGCGGCACCAGGTGGCATCCAGCAGCTGCCAGCACCAGGCAGACGCCAGCACCCAGTGGCCGCTAGCACCCGGCTGCCGCTAGCACCAGGTGGCAGACGGCAGCTGCCAGCACACAGCTTTAAGTGGCACCTGGCAGCCGCTGGCACCAGGCAGCCGCCAGCATCAGCCGCCGGCGATGTGCCGCCCAGGCGGCGCGGGAATACACTCACACATATACACACACTCACACATACACTCACACACATATACACACTCACATACAAATATACACACACACATATACACACTCTCTTAGAAATATTCGCACACACATACACTCACACATATACACTCACTCACATATACACACAAATACACTCACACATATACACATACACACTCACTCACATATACACACAAATACTCACACATATACACATACACACTCACTCACATATACACACAAATACACTCACATATATACATACTCGCTCACACACTCACTCACATATACACACAAATACACTCACACATATACACACTCACTCACATATACACACAAATACACTCACACATATACACATACACACTCACTCACATATACACACAAATACACTCACACATATATACATACACACTCACTCACATATACACACAAATACACTCACACATACACACACTCTCTCTCTAACTCTCACTCATACACATCTGATGCTCCAGGTCATTATACATGGAGCCGCCGCGGTACCTGCTTTATTGTGACTTCTGTTTACCGCCGGCTCAAACAAGTGCCTTCGCGCCTGTACATTCATGAAAACAGGCGGCCGGCGGACCAATCAGACGCCTGCAGCTGACGTCACAGGAGGCTTCTGATTGGTCCGCCGGCCGCCTGCTTGCATGAATGTATATGTGAGAAAGCAATTGTTTGAGCCGGCGGTACCTGGAAGTCACAATAGAGCAGTACTGCGGTGGCTCCATTTACAATGTCCCGGGGCATGCTTTTTTCTTTCATCGTGGCCCGGGCCGCATTGGGGAGCGTTGTGGGCCGCATGCAGCCCAGGGGTCGCGTGTTTGAGACCCCTGGTGTAGTGTGTGAAAGGCCCCCCCTTCTCCCCCCCCGCTCCTCACCCTGCCGGACCTGAGAACAAACCCCTCCAACACCCACACCCCCCCACTCCTCAGCCGGCCAGACCTGACAGTCCCCCCAACAACCCCCCCCGCTCCTCAGCCGGCCGGACCTGAAAGCACCCCCCAACTCCCCCCCCCCGCTCCTCACCTCCTCACCAGGCAAATAAGGGCAGACAGGGTCAGGCAGCCACCCAGGTTAAGTTCCACCAGCCAGCCCTGCACCGGGGTATGTGCGGGGCCGTGGCGAGGGGTACACGGGGCTATGTGCGGGGCCGCGGCGAGGGGCACACCAGGCTATGTGCGGGTCTGCGGCGAGGGGCATACTGGGCTCTGTGCAGGGCTGTGTGTGTGTGTCCGGGTGTGTTTGTGTGTGTGTATGTGTGTGAGTCCGGCTCCCGCTTACGGCCGCCATCTTGGTTCACCCTGAACGGGTGTAGGGCTCCAGTGACGTCACGTAGCCGATGACAAAGTGACGGAAGTGCTCGCTAAAGTGACGGAAATGGGCTTGGGGTTTTATATATTAGATTATTACTATTATTATTGTTATTATTATTATTATTGCTGTTGTTCACATCCTAAATGTTTTTTAGTTCTAAACTGCTGCTTTTCTTAGTAAAATTAATTAAAGGAGGTAGAAATGATTTTATTTAAATTTTCATCACATCTTGTTTTAATTATTTGTGATGTAGCCAAATAGATTTTGTACAATATTATTTAAAATCTTAGATTAAAAATTGTATAGTAACAGACACATATGCTTTTTAAGCAAATCATTATAAGCCCTTACACACAGACATGACTGCTGTAGTCTGGAAAGAAGCAGAAGAGAAAAATAATCAAGCTCTACAGCCAGGAGCAAGACAGCTGTCATAAAAGTCAAATGGGACAGCACAAAGTCAGTTCGCCAGAAACAAGGTCAATTAGTAAGAAATCTCATAATCACCAGTCACACAAAGGGGCAACTGGTGCAGAAGATACTAGTTAACACCACTCAAAGTCAATCACTATGCTATGGAAACATCAAACTCAATACAGATCAAACATTCAAGAAGCCTGAAGCAAGACAGAAAAAGAGGACAAAAGTGATCATGATTGTTAAGCAGGTCTTATCCTATGTGCCCGAGAGGCTGTTGCAAGTTAAATCTAAAAGTTTATTTTGTGGCTTCAACATTTTAAACACAATTATAAATTGAAAGTAGTTTTATTAAATGGAAAAAATAAATTGCTAATTGGGAGCAATTTTTTTAAACAAAAAGAACGGTTTAAAGCAAAAAATATTTAATCATTTGAGACTGAATAATTTTTAGACATCTATGTATATCATTCTGTCAGCTTTGAGACAATTTCTAAACCACCTTTGACTCTTCTGCTCTTTTACTTCTTGAATTCTTAGTAATAACGAAGGCTCCAGAGCCTTTGCAAAGTTGACTAAAAATTGCAATAATCTACTTAATGAGGATTTTCTTTTAAATATTCTACACATTGGGATCCTCTTAAATCTACATTTCTTAATCAGAAGTGGCTTTCATGAATGTTTGTCAGCAGTTCTCTCTTTGTACTTCTCACAAATTATGTAAATTGTAAAAAGAAATCTTCAGTATGGTAAACTAGATGAAGGGCATTTCTGATATTTTCCATTTAGTCTGATTAAGGGCAAACCCTGAATAATGACATAACTGTGGATGTAGTGAGCCTGATTTATAACTGTATCATTCCTATCAGTTTTTTTGGATAAATTGCCATGCCTTCAGCCGTGGGGCCAGACTCCTCTGGACAGAGAGACTGGTGCCTATCATGTGGCTCTATGCACCTCATCCGCTCTGCCACTAATGTAGGGCCGGTCTTTGCTATGCAGGGAGACTGGCACCCATCACGCAACTCCGCTGGCTCTGCATACCCTTGTGCTGTGCCTTCCACTGTTCACCCTGCCTGAGGTCCCATGCTACCATCTGCCTCCGTCTCATCCATAAACCTAAGTCCTCTTGGCAGGTCTCATGGGAATGTGCTTAGGCAGTGCATTCCACACCCTGCAAACATTTCAAGGGCCAGAACATCTTTTTCCCGTTTAGCCTCAGTCTAATTGCTGGGAGGTCTAGCATATATAATGCTCCTTCCCCTTATGAGAGGTGCCTGGGCAGCATGTTCATTCCTTAAGAATATTGCCAGTGTCCAGGTCTCACACATACCGCGCTCTGCGCTAAAAAGATTGTTGTTTATCTTGCTCTTAAATATACTTACTTTACTCTCACCAAAGAATCCTCTGCTGGCAGTCCATTACTCTTGGATCTCACTGGAAATTTCAAATCCCACTTCTGGCTGTTGAAGCCTCTACAGGATTGTATGGGATTTACTGGCTGGATCAGGCTTTCGAGGATTGTACAGAGCATCCAGGATTCTTCCTACTGGGAGAGCCAACGTTTCTCAACCTTTCCAATTTTATCACAACAGTCTTTACTAGTCGCCTGGTTTCATGGCATTTAGACCTACTTGGGCTGTGCTGGGATAATCCCTGTATAGGGGTCCCCTCAACAGTGGCTCCTCCAGGAAAGTTCGATATCATGATCCAGAGGGTCCTCTCTATTTCCTTTTGCTAAATATTTCTTTAAATAGTTGGTTTACTTAAGTCACTCTCCAGCTGCAGCTAAGTTTAGGTCACTCCCCCATATGGTTACATGCCCGTATAAACCAGTAAAAGACAGTACAAAAGACAATTTGGGTCATTGTATCAAATTAATGAATCAAGGGAACCAAAATCCAATAGTGTTGCTGTGTGTGATACCAACATGAAAGCTGTGTTTTGCTTACCCTCAATAAGATTTACCTAATGCATAAACAACCATAGAAAGATATAGAAGCTCACAACCTACATAACTTAAACATCTAAGGCTAGGGTCACACTTGCAGATTTTTCATGCTTTTTTGGAGACCTGCTTTTTTAAAAACGCATGTAAAAACACACCCATAGGCCCCCATGCAAAAAACGCATGCCCCAATTGTAAAAACACATGCCTTAATAGCAAAAACATATGCCTAAAGTGCCATGCGTTTTTGGCATGCGCTTTTGCACTTATGTGAGGAGCTGCCTTCAAAAACGCATGCAAAAACGCATGGTACATTAGTACCATTTAGTACCATGCAAAAATGCATGTGTTTCCCATAGGGGCCCATATTAAAAAATGCAAGCGTTTCCTAAAAAATGCATGCGTTTTTAAAACAGCAACAAAAAATGGTGCATGCACTTTTTTTGGGTGCTGAATCAAAAACGCATGGAAAAACGCATGGGTGCCTAAAGACACCTAAAAAAAAACATGCAGAAATGAAAAAAGCATGCAGAAACGCATGCTTATTTTTAAGGCACTTAAAAAACTCATGCCAAGTGTGACCCTAGCCTAATGGCCACTTTACATGTCCCAACATCGTTTCGATATTGTATCCAACAGCACGGGAGCGCACACTTTTTTGGCTGAAATCCAAGATCGCATAGGAGCTGTAACACAGGGAGATATCAGCAGGCAACACAACTGCGATGTCTACGCCCCCTCGTACGAGCGACCCAGGGAACGACCATTTAACATGGGAGTGAATAGGGGAAGTTGCTCTCCAAGTCGGTGTTGGGTTGTCACACAGCACGATCCTGCCAGATCGTCCATCCAATATCGGGCAGTTGGAGAGCCTGCACAATTCTTCCCCGATATCGTTTTGGCATCGTTCTTGCATCAAATTGCACATTTACACCACACAACGCATGAACGATATCGGTGCCAACGCACGAACCACATGACTTTTTATTGAAGTTGGATGACGATATCGGGACATGTAAAGTGGCCATAAGACAAGATGTAACAATTAGTTTAGAGCAACTTCAGTCAGTATGGCTTTAAGGCTAGGGTCACACTTGACATGAGTTTTTTTAGTGCCTTAAAAAAAAGCATGCGCTTCTGCATTCATTTTTCATTTCAGCATGCATTTTTTAAGGTGTCTGATGGCACCCTGCGTTTTTGCATGCGTTTTTAAATCAGCACCCGAAAAAAGTTCATGCACCATTTTTTGGTGCTGTTTTAAAAATACATGCGTTTTTTTTAATATGGGCCCCTATGGAAAACGCATGCATTTTTGGATTGTACTAAATGGTACTAATGTACCATGCGTTTTTGCATGCGTTTTTGATGTCAGCTACTTACATAAGTGCAAAAACTCAAGCCAAAAATGCAAGGCACTTTAGGCATGCGTTTTTGCTATTAAGACATGTGTTTTTGCTATCAGTGCATGCGTTTTTTTTGCATGGGGGCCTATGGGTGCGTTTTTACATGCTTTTTTAAAAACGCAGGTGTCAAAAAAAGCATGAAAAAAACGCGAGTGTGACCCTAGCCTAATATTGAAGTTTAAATGTAAATAGTTTAGAAAAATATGTTATTTTAGAAAAACTGATAAGATCATGTGAAGGGATAATGTGTTTTGGTGTTGATCTGATACCTATTTATAACTTGCAGAATGTAGTGTCCACTGGTGGTAAAGTTGTTTTCTATGAAGAAATGACAGAATCTTTCCATTGTTCACAGGTGTTGGTTCAGTAACTTGATGGTTACATTCTTACAGTCATTTAAAAAAGTTTGGGTACCCCTCTTAATCTTACTCTTTTTTTTGTGTAAAATTGTTTTTTTGCAACAGCTATTTCAGTGTGATATATGTAATAACTGATGAACACAGTAATATTTCAGGTTTGAAATGAGGTTTATTGTACTAACCAAAAATGTGAAATATGCATTATTTCAAAATTTGACAGGTGCCAAAGTATGGGCACCCTTCTGATTTTCATGATTTGAATACTTTTTACTGACTTACTGAAGCACTAAATTGGTTTGGTAACCTCATTGAGCTTTGTACGTCATAGCCCAGTATATCCACTCATGAGAAAAGCTATTTCAGGTGTCCACTTGAAAGTTGTTCTCCTAGTTGCATCTTCTCTGAGGAGTGGCATCATGGGCTCCTCAAAACAGCTCTCAAATGAACTGAAAAAAAAGATTGTTCAACATAGTTGTTCAGGGGAAGGATACAAAAAGTTGTCTCAGAGATTTAACCTGTCAGTTTTCACTGTGAGGAACATAGTAAGGAAATGGAAGACCACAGGGACAGTTCTTGTAAAGGCTAGAAGTGGCCGGCCAACAAAAATATCAGAAAGGCAGAGAAGAAGAATGGTGAGAACAGTCAAGAACAATCCACAGACCACCTCCAAAGACCTGCAGCATCCTCTTGCTGCAGATGGTGTCACTGTGCATCGATCAACAGTACAGCGCACACTGCACAAGGAGAAGCTGTATGGGAGAGTGATGCGAAAGAAGTAGTTTCTGCATGCATGCCACAAACAGAGTCGGCTGAGGTATGCAAAAGCACATTTGGACAAGCCAGTTTCATTTTGGAGGAAGGTCCTGTGGACTGATGAAACAAAGATTGAGTTGTTTGGTCATACAACAAAGCGTTATGCATGGCGCCACAAAAACACAGCATTCCAAGAAAAACACTTGTTATCCACTGTCAAATTTGGGGGAGGGTCCATCATGCTTTGGGGCTGTGTGGCCAATGACAGCACTGAGAATCTTGTTAAAGTTGAGGGTCGCATGAATTCCACTCAGTATCAGCAGATTCTTGAGAATAATGTTCAAGAATGAGTGTCAAAGTTGAAGTTACGCTGGGGATGGATCTTTCAGCAAGACAATGATCCAAAACACCGCTCCAAATCTACTCAGGCATTCATGCAGGGGAACAATTACAATGTTCTGGAATGGCCATCCCAGTCTCGAGACCTGAATATGATTGAATATCTGCGGGATGTTTTGAAGCGGGCTGTCCATGCTCGGCGACCATCTAACTTAATTGAACTGGAATTGTTTTGTAAAGAGGAATCGTCAAAAATACCTTCATCCAGGATCCAGGAACTCATTAACAGCTACAGGAAGCGACTAGAGGCTGTTATTTTTTGCAAGAGGTGAATCTACTAAATATTAAAGTCACTTTTCTGTTGAGGTACCCATACTTTTGCACCTGTCAAATTTTGAAATAATGCATATTTCACATTTTCAGTTACTATAATAAACCTCATTTCAATCCTGAAATATTACTGTGTCCATCAGTTATTACATATATCACACTGACATTGCTGTTACAAAAAAACAATTTAAGAAAAAAAAAAGAGAAAAGATTAAGAGGGGTGCCCAAACTTTTTCATATGACTGTACATAAAGTAACAAGATTTATGGTTTCAACTGTCTCACAATATAATGAATTGTAGAGTGGTAGATATTTTGTACTGGCAATGGCAAATTTTTGACAGTTGGCTCACACTTGTGTCTAATTGTTGAAACATACCAGATGGCACCTACTGGTGATCCTGTTGGTGCCTGATAGGGGCATCCCTGCCCTCATGCATGTACTAGAGATATATGGACATCTATCCAATTATAAAATTAACTCAACAAAATCTGAAGCCTTTAGTTTAAATATCCCCAAAACCACAGTTGATAGACTTAAACACATCTACCCCTTCAGATGGCCACCCAAACATGTCACGTATTTATGTATCAAAATTTGAAAAACGACTAAAGACCTTCTTGATCTTAATGTATTGCCATTGCTAGATAAGGCTGTTGCAACGGCGCAAACCTGGAGAGCGCCCTTTTTATCTTGAATTGACTGGAAAAACTTGTTTAAAAGTATAATCCTTCCCAAATCTTTTTATTTATTTAAAATGCTCAATATACACATACTTAACAACACCTTTCTAAGATTAATTCCTTTTTTTTTTAACTTTATTTGGGAAAATAGAAGACCTTAAATAGTTCCTCAACACTAACATTGCCAAGACCTCAGGGAGGCATGGGAGCTTCAGATGTCTTTAAATATGATAAAACTGCCATGCTGACTAGAGTACTGGACTGGATCAGGGGCCCTACTGACAAGTAATGGATACCGATTGAAGAACAGCCTGCACAAACTCCACTGAGATCGTGGGCTGTATGACTTTCATAACAAGTACCACCCTCCACTGAACGACATAACCCGGGCTATCCTTAAAGTATGGCAAAAGAAACACTCTCAGATGAGCGCTCCTTTGTCTCCTACCTTAATGATTCAAGATGTGACTGGACTGCTCCTCACAAAAGCACGGATGGACCCTCACACTGATTCCAATCTCCCCCCTATATGCCCCATCCTGATTGACCAACTATCTCTTGATGGCGCATTGCTATCTTTTATAGAACTCCAACACATTGAACCCTTGGCCAATATTACATTTCTACAATATAATAGGTTAATAGAATACATCTGCACATATATAAAGCAAACCAATCTATTGTGACCCCCTCACTCACTTTGAGCAACTTTGTGCACACCAGCAACCTCCTAGCTAAGTTCTGTCAAAACTATATAAATACTTAGTTTGTGAAATGACCCTGGTTAACAGATCTTATATGGGCCTATGGAAAGGTACCTTAACATCCCCTTTTGGATGAGCAGATAAGGCTGGTTTCACACTACGATTTTGTTAAATCAGATGCTGTCCGATAAAAATCGGACAGCATCGGATCCGATTTAGCCCCCATGTTCTCCAATGGGGATCGGATCGGATGTGCACTTAATGGCATCCGATTTGCATCTGATCCAATTCTGTCTGATTTTTTTCAGGAGCCAAAATCAGAGACTGCTCCAATTTTGGTATCCGATTCAAAAATCGGATCGCATCGGATCCGATGTGATCCGATGCGATCCGATTAAAATAATATGGGAGTCTATGGGGGATCGGATCAGATGGAAAATCAGATCCGATATCGGATCCGATTTTCTGTATTGAGCATGCTCAATACCCTTGACCACTCCCAAAACCTCCCACAGCCCTCCCCAAGCCATTTAAAGGGATCCTGTCACCCCAAAACACCTCCTAAGCTATTAAAAGATGTCCCTAGAGCATATTCACACTTATCCTACAATCCTTTTAGCTCCTAAATGCATCTATTGAAAATGAAGATAAACGTTAATAAACTCACTCATTAGTGATGTTAATGAGTGACTACTGTATGCATAGTCACCCAGGCAGGCTCTCCCTCTTCCTAATATTACACCTCAATAGGCGTGATCTTCAACTCTCATTCAAATGCGCGCCTTCCCGCTCTCCTCTGCCGGCCGGGCACTGCAGTGTGCGGCTGTATGACGCGAATCGCGTCAATTCCGGCTTCGGGTGACGTATGTACACCCGCGCCGCTGTTAGCTTCAAGACCCGCACTGTGCATGCGCAGTGCAGGTCTTGAAGCTAACAGCGGCGCGGGTGTACATACGTCACCCGAAGCCAGAAATTACGCGATTCGCGTCATACAGCCGCACACTGCAGTGCCCGGCCGGCAGAGGAGAGCGGGGAGGCGTGCATTTGAATGAGAGTTGAAGATCACGCCTATTGAGGCGTGATATTAGGAAGAGGGAGAGCCTGCCTGGGTGACTATGCATACAGTAGTCACTCATTAACATCACTAATGAGTGAGTTTATTAACGTTTATCTTCATTTTCAATAGATGCATTTAGGAGCTAAAATGAGTGTAGGATAAGCGTGAATATGCTCTAGGGACATCTTTTAATAGCTTAGGAGGTGTTTTGGGGGTGACAAGATCCCTTTAAATCGGATCCGATAAAAAGTCGGATCGGATGGCATCCGATGGCATCCGATTTTGAGCATCCGATGCTGTCCGATTTTCATTAGACAGCATCGGATTTAACAAAGTCGTAATGTGAAAGTAGCCTTAGCCACATATACAACAGATTGCACGGGCCTTTGCATTGTGTGAAGGTCCAGGAGAACTCCTATAATTAAAAAAAAAACCTCTTTACATCTTTTTCCTTAGCAAGTGTGACAAAAAAAAAACCTCTTTACATCTTTTTCCTTAGCAAGTGTGACACAAGCTGAGTGTGACCGGAGCGTAAGTGCGAATGGAAGTAAGTGTGTGACTTGTGATTCAGTGACTTTGGATTTAGGGAGCTTGGAAGGGAGGACTTACTGAATTGCTGGTTGTATTTTAATTGTCACTCCAGTGAGGATGTGGATAAACTCTAGCGCCACCTTTAGGTAACCCCTCAAAGTCATAGACGGCTTTCTGACAAGCCTTTTAATATGACTAAGGATTTGTGCCAGATCAGAACCGCAAACAACAAACGCTGCATTTCAGGGTAATTGCCCCTCATCAGTGTAGTATGTGGGATATTCTGGCTGTATGAAAGGCTATAGACGAAGTCTGGGGAACTTGCTATGTCCTAAGACATATAAAAGTACACAAAGCAAATGGGAGATGCTTATTAGCATCCTGAATAAGACCTGTGCACAACATATACCCTATGGGAATAAACATGCTAGAAATAGGAGGAAACCACTATGGCTAAATAAGGCTGTAAGGGGTGCAATACATGACAAAAATAAAGCATTTAGGGAGTTCAAGCAAGTAGGTAGTGATGAGGCATTAAACAAATACAGAAAATTAAATAACATCTGTAAAAAGCAAATCAAGTCTGCAAAGATTGAAACAGAGAGACCCATTACCAGAAAAAGTAAAAAACATTCCAAAATATTCTTTAACTACATAAATAGTGAGAAACTAAAAAATGATTGTGTTGGCCCCCTTAAAAATAGTCTGGGTAAAATGGTGAATGAGGAAGTCAAAAAAGCCAATATGCTGAATGACTTTTTTGCAACAGTATTTACACAAGAAAATCCCATGACAGACAACATGATCAGTGATAACAAAAACTCTCCATTAAATGTAACCTGCTTAACCCACCAGGAAGTTTAGCACCATCTAAAAATCACTAAAGTTGACAAATCCCCAGGCCCGGATGGGATACACCCCAGAGTACTGCAGGAATTAAGTACCGTCATAGATAAACCATTATTTTTAATCTTTAAAGATTCCATAATAACGGGGTCTGTACCACAGGACTGGCGTATAGCAAATGTGGTGCCAATATTCAAGAAGGGGATAAAAACTGAACTTGGAAATTATAAGCCAGTAAGCATAACCTCTACTGTGGGTAAAATCCTAGAGGGTTTTCTAAGAGATGCAATACTGGAGTATCAGAAGAAAAATAACCTCATCACCCAATATCAACATGGGTTTACAAGGGTCCATTCCTTTCAAACTAACCTGATAAGCTTCTATGAAGAGGTAAGTTCTGGACTGGACCAAAGAAATACAGTGGATGTGATGTATATGGACTTTTCAAAAGCTTTTGATAAGGTGCCACACAAAAGGTTGACACATAAAATGAGAGCAATGGGGATAGGGGAAAATATTTGTAAGTGGGTTAAGAACTGGCTCAGTGATTGGAAACATAGAGTGGTTATTAATGGAACACACTCAGAATGGGTCACAGTTAACAGTGGGGTACCACAGGGGTCAGTATTGGGCCTGCTTCTTTTTAACATATTTATTAATGACCTTGTAAGGGGCATACAGAGTAGAATCTCAATATTTGCAGATGACACTAAACTCTGCAGGGTAATCAATACAGAGGAGGACAATTTTATTTTACAGGAGGATTTATGTAAACTGGAAGCTTGGACTGATAAATGGCAAATCAGATTTAATGATAAATGTAAGGTCATGCACTCGGGCAGAGGAAATAAAATGTATAATTATGTGCTTAATTATAAAACACTGGGAAATACTGTTACTGAAAAAGACCTGGGTGTATGGGTAGATGACAAACTCACATTTATTGCTCAGTGTCAGGCAGCTGCTGCAAAGACAAATAAAATAATGGGATGTTTTAAAAGAGGCATAGTTTCTCATGAGGAGAACATAATTCTACCTATATACAAGTCACTAGTGCGACTGCACTTAGAATACTGTGTACAATTCTGGTCACCGGTGTATAAGAAAGACATAGCTGAACTAGAGCGGGTGCAGAGAAGAGCGACCAAGGTTATTAGAGGACTGAGGGGTATGCAATACCAAGACAAGGTTATTAAACTTGGGGTTATTTAGTTTGGAAAAGCGAAGACTTAGGGGTGATCTTATAATAATGTATAAATGTATTAGGGGACAGTACAGAGACCTTTTTAATGATCTTTTTAGTCTTAGGCCTGAGACGGTGACAAGGGGGTATCCTCTACGTCTGGAGGAAGGAAGGTTTAATCATAATCACAGACGTGGTTTCCTTACTGTAAGAGCAGTGAGACTGTGGAACTCTTTACTAGGGATGAGAGAGTATACTCTCTACTATTCGGAACTCGCCGAATAGTAGCGGTATTCGGGTACTCATTACTCTCTGAGTATCTTATGATTACTTGGGAGTAGGAGTTGGCTGTAAGTCACAGGTCCTTGTCCGGTGATCGCAGGTCTTCTGGGACGGTCCCGGTGCAGGCGTCGGACAGGTGAGTATGTAATTTTATTACTTTAACAACTTTTATTCACTTTCAGGGTACTTTCGCAGTGTATCTATAGGCTATAGATACACTGCGAAAGTAATCGGACTCGCTATACTCGCAACAAGTACCGAGTACCGGTACCTACTCGTTGCAAGTATAGCGATTCCGAATATTGCGGTACTCGCTCATCCCTACTCTCTGCCACATGATGTTGTAATGAGTGAGTCACTACTAAAATTTAAGAATGGCCTGGATGCCTTTCTTGAAAAATATAGTATTACCGGTTATATATACTAGATTCTTTGATAGGGTGTTGATTCTGGGAATTGGTCTGATTGCCGTATGTGGAGTCAGGAAGGAATTTTTTTCCCCAATGTGGAGATTAGTTTTGCCACATGGGTTTTTTTATGCCTTCCTCTGTATCAACATGTTAGGCTATGGGTTGAACTAGATGGACTTAAGGTCTTCCTTCAACTATAAATACTATGTAACCATGTTACTATGTTAATCTTCCAATATGGCCATCGCACACGGTTCAAACCACTGAACCATCGTACAGTGCTAAGCATGGAGCCACCGTACAGTGATTGCAGGCTGAGAAATGACAATGTCAGCACTGTTTCATCACTCTGTACAGACACACATGTCTATGCAGAGTGATTGCAGGCTGAGAAATGAAAACAGTCAGGGTTCACCTCAGGTCATAGCTCAGGCTATGACCTGAGGTGAACCCTGCTGTCGAGGCCGAAGTCTGCCGACCGCCGCCGGAGATTGCCGACGGCCAGCAGAGCAGTGAATAAACCAGAAGTTAATGACTTCCGGTTTATTCACTGCTCTGCCGGCAGTCGGCAATCTCCGGCGGCCATCGGCAGACTTCGGCTTTGACAGCAGGGTTCACCTCAGGTCATAGCCTGAGCTATGACCTGAGGTGAACCCTGACTGTTTTCATTTCTCAGCCTGCAATCACTCTGCATAGACATGTGTGTCTATGCAGAGTGATGTAGCAGTGCTGAAATTGCGTTTTGGGACTACGGCGGATGGAAGAGGATTTCTTTTAAATAAAGATGGAGTCCCTAAGTGTTTTTTTTTTTTTCTAATAACATATTTTTTCTATGTCTTGTGTTTTTTTTAAAAATTCACTAGAAATTCATGGCGGTAATGTCTAATATTGGCGTGACCGCCATGAATTTCGGGCTTAGGGCCAGCTGATAATACAAAGCTGGCCCTAACCCCTTTAATACCCAGTGAGCCACGGCACCAGGGCCCTGGAAGAGTTGGGTTCAGCGCCAGAAAATGGCGCTTCAATGAATGCGCCATTTTCTGGGGCAGCTGCGGGCTGCCATTCGCAGCGGGGGTGCCCAGAAAGCATGGGCCTCCCTGCGCTGCGGATTCCAGCCCCCAGCTGCATAGCTGTCCCTGGATGGACATAGAAATAGGGCGGAGTGCCACGCATTTTTTTTTATTATTTCAGGAAATTCATGAAATAATAAAAAAAAGGGGCTCCCCTATTTTGTTGTGTCCGGCCAGGTACAGATAGGCACCTGGGGGTTGGGGGCAGCCCGTTGCCGCCTGCTGTATCGGACTTGATACAAAAAATACGGCGAAGCTCATGTCAAATTTTTTTTTGAAAAATCCAAAAAACAATATGAATGAAAGGGACTGCATCTTTATTAACCCCTCGACCATGGTCGATGGGTTAATAAAGATGCAGTCCCTTTTTAGAGAATTGTTTAATGGATTTTTCAGAAAAATTTTGACGTGGGCTTCGCTGTATTTTTGTATGCCAGCCAGATACAGCAGGCGGCAATAAGCTGCCCCCAACCCCAGCTGACTATTTGGACCTGCCGGGACACAGAAATACCGGGAAGCCCTTATTTTTTATTATTTCATGAATTTCATGAAATAATAATAAAAAAAATGTGTGGGTCTCCGCGCAATTTCTATGTCCAGCCAGATCCAGCTAGGCAGCTGGGGGCTGGAATCCGCAGCGCAGGGAGGCCCAAGCCTTCTGGGCAACCCCCTCTGCGAATGGCAGCCCACAGCCGCCCCAGAAAATGGCGCGTTCATTGAAGCGTCATTTTCTGACGCTAAACCCAACTCTTCCAGGGCCCTGGTGCAGTGGCTCCATGGGTAATAAATGGGTTAGGGCCAGCTTTGTATTCTCAGCTGGCCCAAAGCCCGAAAATTCATGGCGGTCACGCCAATAGTAGACATTACCACCATGAATTTCTAGTGAATTTTTAAAAAAAACACAACACAGAAAAAATATTTTTATTTGAAAAAAAACAAAAAGACACTTAGGGACTCCAACTTTATTTAAAAAAATCCTCTTCCGTCTGCCGTAGTCCAATCCAGGGTTCTTCTTTAGCTCTGCTACATCTCTGGCAGAGAACCTCCACCAGAGATGTAGCAGAACTGTGCACCCTGAGAAAGTTCATGTGAGTTCATGCAGGCAAGCATGAACTCACTTGAACCCTGCCAGCACTGCTACTTCAAATTAACAGCTATTCATTTGAAAATCCAGGCGGGAAGGTCAAAAATAGAAAACCGTATTGAAAACCGGATTGCCCAAGTCCGTTGCAATCCGGGACCATAGAGCCCCATGTTATGGCGCGCCGGATTGCACCGGACCGGTACAATCTGGGAGAATCCGGTTTTCAGTGACAGTGGCTGTGCTTTGCGGCCGCCGTGCTATACGGCTGTGTCAAAAAAACACAGGGAGGAAGACAGCGGGACTCGCAGAGGACGGTGAGTGAACACTGGCGCTCCCCCCCCTGCTCCCGAACAATAGTGACAGCCTCTGCAAGCTGTCAGCATTGTTTAAAAGCCAGCGGCTTTTTACCGCTGGCTTTTAAACAATGAAATGGGAAATTGCAGGTTTTTCCTCTGCTGCCAGACCTTATAGGGTCCAGCAGCAGATGAATTACTCGAAATTACTCGCTTCCCCATTGACTTACATTGTACTCGCTAGACTCGCAATGAGTAACGATTATTAGGACCTACTCGTTACGAGTCTAGCGAGTACGAGTATTTTAGTACTCGCTCATCCCTAGTCACAAACCGAGACAATCCGGGTCAATCCGGTCACATTTAACATTGCTGTGTATGGGACCGGATTGAACTGGATTTAACCGGATTGGTACAATCCGGTTTCACATTAAATCTTTATGCTTTTTAGCGGTGGCTTATAAACTATGATTAAATGAATTGCAGGTTGTTCCTCTGCTGCCAGACCTCTTTTTTTATCTTTATGGGGTCCAGCAGCATAGGAATTACTCGCAATTACTCGCTTCCCCATTCATTTACATTGGACTCGCTAGACTCGCAATGAGTAGCGAGTCCCAGACTCGGACTTGTTAGAGTCTAGCGATTCTGAGTAATTTAGGATTCACCCATCCCTAAATAGGAGGCAAAATTGACGGCAAAGAAAAGACCTTCAAAGGGGCTCAAAAGCTGCCAAACCCAGCTCAAACCCTTTTACAGTGGAGTCCCACTGTTTTCGAACATAAATTAGCTTCACAAATCACTTACCAAGCTTCAGCACCGCTGTCATCAATTTTCCAAAGTTCCGGACCCGCTCATGAACGTCACAGCTTCCCATCTCTTGATTGTTTAAAGTCAGATTTACCCCAACCCACCTTCTCTGTCAGCATCTGTGATTGGTTGCCAGTATAGTAACCAAACTGACATCAGCTTACTGTAAAAAATAAATAATTGAAAAAGTGGGTGTGTGCTTTATTTTTGGCTGCTAGCCAGTTAAAACTAGACAACTTGCAGCTGCAATCTTCAGTGTGGGGAAGCCAGATCATTCTGCCCCCCCTGCTGTGAATTTCAGCCCACAGCCACCACAGAAGATGGAACATTAATTACAATTGTTATTTTCTGAAACTGTACCCACCTCTTCCAGCTGCCCTCTTGGGTTGGAAAACTGGGTAATAAAGGGTTTAATGCCAGCAATATATTGCCAGCTGGCACTAATCCTGAGGTTCCTAATGTTGGGCCAATATTAGACCTGTGTTCAAGAGGCCGAATGAACATTGCCAAATGCAGTCCAGATTTAAAATTGGCGAACATATTTGAGGAAAGTTCGCTCATCTAAAGTCATTGTCTTGCGGTCCTTTTCGTACCCATAGTACTTGAGTGTATGAAGTAACTCGTCTTGTAGGATACTCACATACAGCTTAGTATTGAGACCATCACCAATCCTGGTCAAGTATCTGGTCAAGTATCTAATTACTTTAGCTGTGAAACAATTCCATGATGCCAGACTTCCTCCTCTAAACTTGACAGTTCCTTCAATTTTTTTATCAATTATCTCCTTTTTCCCTTGTTTCTTCCAGACCAATTCGAACCCATCACAGCCCAGTCTATTGACTTGCATGTCATTGCTCCAAATCACCCATTTCCAATCTTCTACTTTCCACCTTTTGTACTTTTTTGCGAACTCAAGCCGACACTACTTATCTCGATAGTCAAGTCTAGTCTTCATCTTTTTTTTTGGGCCAATACTCCAAACTTGTGTAACATACATCGTACGGTGCTGGTATGAAGGTCTCTAATTTCCCTATTATGAACCATACAAACCATTGATGAGCCAACTTGTTCATTTCTATATGTGCCTCAACTTCCACTTCTTGGCTTTTGATTGAATGAATGGACTTCATTTCATATTCTTTAAACTGTCCTGGAGATCACATGATGCAGTGTGGCAATTTATTTTGGCTGAGAGACCACTATCCATGAGCTGGATGATGATGTTTCTCTTTTCTTGGGAGAGCTTCATGGCTGCTTTTTCATTTGATCCAGTGACCTTTCACTTGGGAATAAATGCAATAACATACTGAGCTGTTAGTAAATGTGAGAGTAGGTTGTATTTTGTAGTATACAGGAAAAAAAGATTTTTCAATTACCAGATGTAAAATAATAACAATGCAGTAAAATGATAACAAGATCTGCCTAACTAATCATATGCTATATAGTTGCACTTCAAATTTATGTATGAAACAACCAAGAATAATTGTTTATAAAGTAAAGGTAGTCTCACACTCAAAGCTGTAGTGGAGATTGAGCTACGGAACCTGCAAATCACAAGTTTAAAACATTCTTACCCTTTTGCTCATCAGTGTAATGGCAGGAGGATTATATCAAACCTGATACACTTATGCACATACCAAGGAATGTTTCTTAATGGTTGGAATAAGAGACTGTTTGAGGTATCCCTTACTCTATGCAAAGAGGGATGAAGGATTCCTGGTTTCCTTTGGCTATGTCCACACACCTCCGCTGTAAGTATTTAGTGGTTCTCCGCTAAATACTTAGGTTTTTTCAGAGAATCGGAGGTGCGTGTGCACCGCCACTTCCTGCGGTCGCAGCCCATGGTTACCCGATGTGTATCGTGGTAACCATTTCACACAGCAGGATGCCTAGTGTCCGCTTTCCCAGAGCGGGCAGGGAAACGCTGCTAGCAGCGTTTCCCTGTGCGCTCGGCTTAAGCGGACACTAAGCAGCCTGCAGTGTGAAATGGTTACCACGATACACATCGGGTAACAATGGGCTGCGTCTGCAGAAAGCGGCAGGGCACATGCACCTCCGCTTCTCTGAAAAAACCTAAGTATTTAGCGGAGAACCGCTAAATACTTACAGCGGAGGTGTGTGGACATGGCCTTTCTTCATCAGAAACATCAGAATGGAGGACATTAAACATCAGAAATATGCAGTGTATATATGTATAAATCCAGCAGTGAGCTGAGATAGTACTAAAAAGCAGCAAGCATGGTCTTTATGTTTGTTCCTTCCTCTTTCCTTCTATTCCTCACTTCTACTATTGATGCAGTACAGTGCAGTATACTGATTCCTCCATGCACTGGTAGGCATTGTTCACACACATGCGTTTTTTTGCCCATCTCTGCGTTTTTTGGGCTGTTAAAAAAAACGCAGGTGCGTTATCGCAGGGTACATTTGAGTGTACATGCATTTTTCACCTGCACTTGCGTTTTTTTTCCCCCAGTCCAAAAAAACGCAGGGGTGGTTTCCCAAAAACACATGCGTTTTTTTAACATGGGGCCCTATGGGAAACGCATGCGTTTTTAAAAGGCACATAAATGCACCCTGTGTTAACGCATGCGTTTTTGCCTGCGTTTTTGAGGAAAAAATGATTCTAATCTTTTCACTCACACAAGGGACATTTTTTAGCACTCTTAAAAAAACGCATGTGGTTTTAGGAGTGCTAAAAAAAACGCAAATTGTGTGTGAACAATGCCGTAGTTTCTTGTATCTTGAGTAAGGCCAGTTTTAACAGGTTTTAAAAATGAATGATAAGTTCAAGAGACAGGGGGTGAGAAGAAGTGGCTAGTAAGAGGTAAAAGAAAGATAATTTTCTGACAAGCTTCTAATATTTGTTTGTACTCAAAAGGGAACTGTGTGGAGATAAAACATTTTTTGTAATGTCCCGGCCCTCCAACATGATGAAGCAGAGCTTTCCATTACAGTTCTAGAATGTTTAGATCACTTATAAATCAATAAATTAATATCTTTGCCTCAACACACACCCCTCCCTTGGGGTCAGAGAAATTCAGTCTCATGCAGTGAAGGGAGGGGTGTCAGAGGTGTGGACCCTGGGCGCTCCAGGATCATCTTACATTCCAGCCCCTCTTATTCTTCTGTATGAATAGGGGGCATGGCAGGGGGCATGGTCACACTACAATCCTGCTCCTGAAATACATCCTATGTAATATAAAAATAGGGGTGTTCTCCCTTCAAAAAGCAATCATGTCACCAAGAAGATAGAAATACACGCTGTGAATTTCTGCTCTTCAATAATATGATGGTGCATAATGTATACTGTCATGTATCAAGATCAGGCTAGGTAGTTAAGAAATAATATAAGCAGTCTAAATGGGAGCACTAGGGCAGAGGGACCACAATGAAGCAAATTGGGTGACAAACTTATTATTTCACCATGCCACTTTTAAGTAGCAGGCAGCTACCGAAACGCGTTGTGGTGAAATAAACGGTTTCTCACCCAATTTGCTTCATTGTGGTCCCGATGCCCTAGCGCTCCCATTTAGACTGCTTATATTATTTCCAAATTACTACTTCCCTACTACGAGGGTACGCGGCAGGAGCTGCTCTGAAAAGAGAACCACTCGCTCATCTAACGTTGAAGACCTACAGTGACCTGTTTCTGGGTGGCAAGGTCACATGATCGGATTAAGGATCACGTGACTGAATCCAGGAAGACCAGCATGGCAGCGGCAACGCCACCGCCTCCACTGACAAACCAAACTCTGGGGTTGTGCAGGGGTGCACAATCTGAGAAGATGAGAGTCTAACCGCCTTACATTTCTACATATCAACTCCTAGACCACAAGGTGCTTCTCATTGTGTGCTTCTATTTTTTCTACTCAATGTATCAGGCTAGGAGCAGAGGCAAAGCCCTGCATTGATTGATTCAGCACTGCCATCATCTCCCCTCTCCCATATCAACTTAGTAGCTTCCTGTCCCCTGGAACTTATGCACTATGCATGACTGAATTTCTCTGTCCCCAAAGGGAGGAGTGAATGCTAAGAAGCAGATATGATTTCATTTATGCAGATATGATTTATTGACTTGTAAGCAATCTATAGATTCTAGAACTGTAGTGGAAAGCTCAGCTTCATCATGTACGAAGGCAGAGACAGTACCAAAAATGTTATCTCCCTAGATTTCCCCTTTAAGATTTAAGCAAAGTTTGTTGGCATGAAAGTGATCATTTAAGCCATTTATTGACAGAAATGAGTCAGAAACAAAAGATGATTTTTTTTTTTTCTTTTACAGTGATGTTCAGGTTAAATAAAAAAAAACATTACTTTGTTTGCTTTATTGTTTTTACCACCATGACAAAAGTGCATGTTATATTTTATACATTACATTTTAATGGGATATTCAGGATATTATTTTTAACCTGTGTCTAAAAACTAGCACACAGGTAATTAATAACTACCTGAGTTTTGTGTCCAGCACTGTTCTCCTTTGGTACAAAATGGTCACATCAGCTTTTGCTGGTGTAACATTGGCAGAGCTTTGTGTTCTCTTCTGCTCTGCTTTGTA
Source organism: Allobates femoralis (assembly GCA_033576535.1). NCBI lineage: Eukaryota > Metazoa > Chordata > Amphibia > Anura > Aromobatidae > Allobates > Allobates femoralis. The sequence continues at coordinate 178,777,556 of JARQOC010000005.1, forward strand.
GACAGGGTGTGACTGATGATGTCATGCTTATTGACTGTCAGTTCCCCACTGCCCAAGTGCTGGAAACTTGCTGTCAATCAGCCCCATTCACAAGAGCAGCCTGGCAAAATAGCTTCCTTTTTGATGTCATTGCATTCAGGAATATTCAATGACCATTCTGTGCTGGCAGCGGGTACAACAGATAGGTAGTTGCTTCTGTTAGCAACTACCTACCTGTTAGTTTTTAGCTACGTAGTAAAAAAAAATGGCCTGGGACACACCATTAATTGCAATGTTTTACACTGCTGTATTTTTGTTGCATAGCATTTTATTGTATGCATTAACTTTTTCAGTTGCAATCAATCTTCTTCATACAAGTTCTTTATACTGTATAACTTTTCTTAGATTAAATTCTACATACTTAGTAAGCATGACGCACCCTTACATTCTTTTAAGTAAATATATTCTTAAACAGAGGCTAACAATGGCATAGAATATGTAATGTCCTCTGTCATCTGGAAACGTCTGCCGTAGACAGTGTTCTAGTGTCAGACCGCTTTAGTTCAATAATAGTGTTGCACTCTTTCCTGTGATGATAAATGATCTGAACACTCACTGTGCATAGATGATTTATGTTGATGATATAGCTCTGCACAACATTCATTAAACATAATAGGAAACAACTTTAAAACATGTTACACTAGCTCAGCAATCGGTCAAAATGCAATGAAAAATCACCCTAAACAAATTAGTAAATGGATGGTGTAGAATGCTAATAGAGAAAAACTCAAAAGCAGGAAAATTAAGACGGTTGCAATGTGCTGGAATTCGTGTGCATCATTGGAAGTGACATTAAAATTGTTATCATATTTTGCTCCGTTATTGCTTATTGTGCTCCTACTGGAAATGGAACAATCAATAGTACAACATTGTTTCACAATAAAATGAATTAAATTAGGAGAAATCAGAGAAAAAGACAAGGTCAAATAAACAATTTCAGTTGACTACCATTGACATTCCGCCTAGTTTACAGTCATCATATTGGATCTCAGATAATTTTGCTTACAATTGGGCTTCATATTTTTTTTCTTTGCTCCATTAGTACTTACAGTGTAATATTTTCCAGTATTTAGGCGGTAACTAGAATGATGTGACAGGAAGGCAAAAATTAACATATTAATTAATATTTGCCTGTTTTCTACAAATTGTGAAATTTAGTGAAGCAAGTTGTACAGTAGCATGCAAAAGAGTCTGCACCCCTGGTCAAAATTACTGTTTGTAAAAACAGATAAGCAAGATGAAGATGAAATAATCTCCAAAAAGCATAATGTTAAAGATGACACATTTCCTTTATATTTTAGTCTAAAAAAATATTTTTATCTTATATATTTAAAAAAAAATTAGAAATAGAAAAATGGGCCAATGCAAAAGTATGGACACCCTTCATTGTTAGTATATACTAGTACCCCATTTTGCAGGTAATACAGCTTGGAAATGCTTTTTATACCCAACTAAGTTTTTCTATTCTTGGTTGAGATTTATTCGTCCACTCTTCCTTAAAATCAAAGCCTTTTTTATTTTTTCAATTATTATTTATTTTTTATTTATTTGTGTTAGAGAGCAAACCTTTATTATTGCAGAGGGTCAACAGCATGAGATGCCTCCTCTTCTACACTTATCTGCTAGCAATTCAGATAAAAATAGCATATGTCCATTATATGCTGTATACAATTGAAACCAGAAGTTTACTTACACCATATAAAAAGACACATATATATGATTTTCTCACTATCTGACATGAAAACAGAATAAACCTTGCCAATTTTAGGTCAATTAGGATTAATATAATTATTTATATTTGCCAAATGCCAAAATACTGAGAGGGTTTTATGGCATTTTTATTACTCTCTGTAAAGTCAAAAGTTTACATACACTAAGATTACTATGCCTTTAAACAATTTGGGAAAGCCTATTTGATAATGTCATGTGTTTGGAAGCTTCTTTGTTGGCAACATCTGGGTAAATTAGAGACACACACGTGGATATATTTTAATGCACACATGAAATGCACTGCTTTTTTGTGTAGCATCATGGGAGAGTCTAAATAAATCAGCCAAGATATCGAGAAGATCATTTTGGACTTGCACAAGTCTAGTTAAAGGGATCCTGTCACCTCCAAAAAGTCACCTAAGCTACAAAAACATGTCCCTGCAGCATCCTAGCACCATTCTCACACTCCTTTTGTCTCCTAAAAGCATCCTGTAAAAGTAGATAAAAACGATTTTATACTCACTCATTAGGCATTATAATTAGTAGGGGCTATATTCTTTAGCCCTTAGGGCATGTTTGTTTTGCAGGCTCCAGGATCTACCCTCTCTCTCTCTGTGCTGCTTTGCTTGTGCAGGCTCTGCCCTCCCCCTCTTTATCACTCACAGAATGCAAATCATTAGTCCTGCCTTCAGCTCCACATCACAGCAGCACAGAGAGAGATGGTGGATCCTGGACCCTGCAAAACAGCATGCCCAAAAGGCAATTCCATATAGCCCCCACTTCATTATCTTCCTAATGAGTAAGTATCAAAGTATTTCAACTTTGAAAGGAAGCATTTAGCACAGAGAAAGATGGTTATAATGCTAACAGGAAGGTGCATTACATGTATTGATATGTTAGGTCGCTTCTAGGAGGTGACAGGATCCCTTTAATCTTTGGATACATTTTCCAGATACCTGAAGGTGCCTCGATCATCTGTACAAACAATTTTATACAAGTATATACAAGTAAAAACAAGATGGGAATGTCCAGCCATCACACCGCTGAGGAAGCAGATGGGTGCTGTGTCCCAGAGATGAAAGTGTTTGGTCCGATATGTGCATAGTACTCCAAGAAGAAAACCAAAAGACCTTGTGAAGATGATGGCAGAAGCTGGTAAGATTGTGTCATCCATGGTGAAACGAGTACTGTATCAACTTGAACTGAAAGGTCACTCTGCTACAAAGAAACCATTACTCCAAAAGACACTTAAAAAAAAGATCATTGTTTGCAAATGCACACATGAACAAAGACCTTAATTTTTGGAGACATCCTGTTGTTTGACGAAACTAAAATTGAACATTTTGATCATAATGACTATCTTTATGTTTGGAGGGAAAAGGGAGAAGCTTGGAAGCATATAAACATCCCAACTGTGAAACACGGGGGTGGTAGCATCATCTTGTGGTGTGTTTTCCTGCAGGAGGGTCTGGTGAACTTCACAAAATGAAAATAGAGGGTGGGCAATTTACATGGATGCACCTAAAATAAAATGGGAATGGTTAGTGACATCAACTTCCTGTTTGTGGCACATTAGTATATGGGGGGAGGGGACTTTTCCTGATGGGTGGTGATCATGTCGGCCATTTTGAAGTCACCCATTTTTGATCCAACTTTATTTTTTTAATGGAGAGAGGATCATGTGACACATCAAACATATTGAGAATTTCATGAGAAAAACAATGGTATGCTTGGTTGTAATGTAACTGTATTCTTTCATGAGTTATTTACAAGTTTACGACCACATATAAAATGTGTTCAAAGTGCTGCCCATTGTGTTGGATTGTCAATGCAACCCTCTTTTCAGACTCTTGACACACTGATAGCAACACCACACAAGAAGTACTAGCACAAGCTACCAGTATCCATTGTTTCAGATGCTGCACATCTCGTATCTTCCCAGTATAGACAATTGCCTTCAGATGAGTGATGAGGAAAACTTTTATACACATGGAGTACAAAAATAGTGGAGCCATTCCTCATCAATCGAAACCATCAATGGCTGCCACCGGATACTTGAATCATGTAGCAATTTCAGATATTCAGTGGCACTAACTTTGCACCCCATATACCACACCATACCATCAATTTTGGTGTTCCCACAGTCTTGGAGGGATCTATCCCCTGTGGGTTAGTGTCAGACCAATAGCGGTGGTTTTGTTTGTTAACTTCACTATTCACAAAAAAGTTTGCCTCATCACTCATCTGAAAGCAATTGTCTATGCTGTGAAGATACGAGATGTGCAGCTTATTTTATAAGTGGTCATAAAATTGTAAATTACTCATGAAAGAGTAAAGTCACGTTAAAACCAAGCGCACCATTGTTTTTTTTATGAAATTCTCAATAAATATGATTTGTCACATGATCCTCTTCCCAATGAAAAATATATATTTGGATCCAAAATGTCCGACATGAAAATAGTTGCTATGGTCACCACCCATCTGGAAAAGTTTTCCCCTCCCATATAGTAATGTGCCGCAAACAGGAAGTTGATATCACCAACCATTCCCATTTTATTTAGGTGCATCCATATAAATGGCCCAACCTGTAGATGAGGAAATACTGAGGCAACATCTCAAGACAACAGCCAGGAAGTTAAAGCTTTGGCAAAATTGGTCTTTCAAATCAACAATGACCCGAAGCATGCTGCCAAAATAGTTACAAAGTGTCTTGAGGATAGCAAAGTCAATGTTTTGCAGTGGTCATCAAAACCTCTGATCTAAAATCCTAAATAAAATTTATGGGCACAGCTGAAAAGACAAGTGTGAGCAAGGCGACCTACAAACATAACTCACTTATATGAGTTCTGTCAGGCGGAATGGGTCACAATGCCTACCAATGATTGTACAAGGCTTGTGGAAGGATATGTAAAATGTTTGACCCAAGTCATACAGATTAAGGTAATGGAACCAAATACTTCCCCCTTCATGCACTCTGCCTCCTGTGTGCTCTCTTCTCCCCTCTGTGTTCTCTCCTTTCAGCGGTTTCTCCCCTGTGCTCTCGCTCATCTGTGCTGCCTTCTCCCCTCACGTGCTCTCTCCTTTGAGCTGTCTCTCACCTGAGCACTCTCTCTACTCCATTAGTGCATTCTCTCCCTGTGCACTCTCTCCTCTAGTGCATTCTCTCTCCTTCCCTTGTGCACTCTCTCATCCCCTTGTGCACTCTCACATACCACTGTGTGCTCGTTCATCCCTTGTGTGCTCTGTCTTCCCCCTATGTGCTCTTTCCCCTGTGCCCTCTCTCTTACCCATTTGTGCTCTTTTTTCCCCTTGTGCATTCTCTCTTCCCATGTGTGCACTCAAATCCCATGTGCACTCTCTCTTTCCCCTTTGTGCTCTCTCCTCTTGTGCTGTCTCTCCTTTTGCGTGCTCTTTCTCCCCCCATACGCTCACTGTCACTCCTGTGCTTCTTCTTCCCCTGTGGCCTGCCTCTCCCTCTGTGGGCTGTCTCTTCCTCCTGTGTGCTCTCTATTCCCTTGTGCTGTCTCTCGAGTGCTTTCTCTCTCCCTGTAGGCGGTCTCTTTTACTGTGCACTCTCTTTCCTTTTGTGCTGTCTCTCCCACCTGTGGGCTCTCTCTTCCACATGTGAGGACTATCTTTTCATCCTTTGTATTCTCTCTCCCCTTGTGCTGTCTCTCCCCTGTTCACTCACTTTCACCTCTGTGTTCTGTCTCTGCCCCCTGTACTTTGTCTCTCCCATTTGTGCTTTCTCTCACCCCCATGTACGCTATCGTCCCCTTGTCTGCACACTCTTACCCATGTGTACTCTCTTTCCCCTTGGGTTGTCTCTCCCCCATACATACTCTCTCCTCACTGTGTCGCCAAGGACGAGTGTGGGCATCACTGCTGTTGGTAGCGTGCAAGGGGCCAATACCGCTAGCAGCTGCCATAATTGCATACCCATAACTTGAGTGTGCAAATATGGCTGTAGATGGCACGTGATATGAAGACATTGGGACAGCAACGGATGCCAGACAGGACTTCAGGATTATGTAAATAGATTATGGTAATCCTAATTGGTCTAAAACAGGAAAAATTTATTCTGATTTCATGTCAGATAGTGAGAAAAACAGACATATGTGTCTTTTTATATAGTGTATGTAAATGTCTGGCTTCAACTGAACATGGTCTAATAGGTATGTTCAGACTTATAAAACCCTATAATATGGATATTGCTTTTTGAAAATTTGCAAAACCTTTATTTTCTTTCCTTCCACACATTCAGAATACAGATTTTTGTCATGTGCACAAGTGTGTGTTATAGCATTAATCTTGAACCTGTCCCTGCAGTGCTTACTACCCTTATGTACCATTCCAGATGAACTGGTGAGCTGAAAAAATGATTTTCTTTTTCTTACTTGTCCTACATATATGTCAGGCTTCAGTCATCAATACCCCCAACCACAAGCACAGGTGTTACCTGTGGCATGGGGAATTGGATTTGAAAGTCAGGTGTCTTCAGCAGCCCACCCCATGGATCAATGAGGAGTAAGGCAAAAAGATTGGGTAAACAATAATATCCCCAAAGCAACTGGGCCCATGTGCTGGAAGTGGTGGGACCCTAGACAAAAAAAAGATGCATTGCTACAGAGGTTGGCACCTTCTTGGGATTGCTGTACAATGCAGCAACACTGTGTACCGTGTGCCTGCAGTCCACACTTTGGGAACCTGATGGATTTTCCCTGAGACATGCTAGCTCTTGAGGAGCTGATTTTCCTCATGATCACGAGTGTCATTGCAACCATAGCAGCCTTCAGAGGAGATACCAATATATATGAGCTGAAGTATGATCGCACACCCTACATTGGACAGATTTGCAGCTAGGTCAGGATCCAGTGCTAGTCCCAAATCCCTGAAGGTGTCCCACTCAAAGATAGCTCAGAGTAAGGAGAAGATGAGCTCTTCCATATGCCAGCTAGGACCTATAGAGGGCAGGGTCAGGATCATAATTTTATTTTTCTCTTTTCAACGTTTAGCACTGGTTGTGTTTTCCCTGCTGGATTAGCAGGATTGCAGCCTTCGGGCTACATTTCAAAGCCGTAAATGGATTGTGCCCTTAATGGACTGTCACATTGTCTTGATGGCTTGTACACTATTTTAACGAACTCTGTGGGACTTGCTCAGTCTTACGGACTGTTATCTGAAAAGGGGAAAATGGGACAACCCAATGTGCCAGTCAGGTCATTTGTTTGCAACATTCATGAACAGTGAAGGATTCAATTTATGCAGATTTTCCCTGTGTTGTGCTACTGCCACAATGACAAAATTGATTCCAACGCCTATGCAGGCCTTTGTGGAGTTTATACTCTAGTTGTCCTGTTTTAGGGAAAAATGGACTTTGACTCTTTAGTTCAGAGATCTCATCCCGGTGAGACCGGAGTAGAGACGATGCAAAGAAAAAGGGTAAAAAAAAAATATAATTCTGTACCTGTGTTTTATGTGCAATGATGTGCATCAAGTTCTCCAGGTGTCCACTTTAGCTGATGACCGCTATGGTTAAAAAGAGGAAGTATATGGGGGTGAGTGTCAAGTGTCTCCATGAAGTCTTTATCCTTTACAGACATCATTGCTACTGTGTATATTTATATAGGTGATTTTTTAGACTTATTATAAATAGTCTGTGCTAAGTGCATATTTGACAATGATCAGTGTTTGTGTAACATAAATCTGAAAAATTACATCATGTGCCCACATGTGATTATTTTAAACTCTGCAACAGTAAAGCTTTTTAACTCTACTCCTTGTCTGCTGGTCTGTTTGTGCATAGTACAAATTGCTTTGATACTCCCCTACAGATGTTGGAGAACAAGCTGCAAGGCCTTTGGCCTGAAGGTGTCAGGTATGAAAGTTAAAGACACTACACACACTCCTGTAGAACAGTGATGGGCAACACCTGCTCCCAAGGGTCGCAAACAGTGCATGTTTTTAGGATTTACTTAGCATTGCACTGGACCGGTAAGCGGTGACTCCTGAGGTCACTATTCAGGTAAACATGGTGGTCGCTAACCATAGCCGTGTACCATGGTTACCTGAACTCTCAGTGAGTGACCTCTGGAGTCACCACTTACCAGACCGGAGCTGCAGCTCACTTATTCAATGTTTAGACGCTGCGGTGACAGTACGCTGTGTAATTCACTGCAGCCTGCAATCAAGAAGATATCGCAGAAGATCGAGGATGGGCATGAGGGAGTAATAAAGAGGGAGTCCAGAAACATGTTTGTGTTTTTATGTCTAATTAAAGACCCTGCATATACAAATGCACACACCAAAATAATATTAAAAGATTACAACTTTATAATATATATACCGTACATACTCGCGTATAAGCCGAGTTTTTCAGCCCAAAAATTGGGCTGAAAAGTCTCCCCCTCGGCTTATACGCGAGCCACTGTATACTGTATACACTGTATACAGTGTATACAGTATACAGACCTGCCCTCATCAGTATACAGGCCCCCCTGCCTTGTGCACAATCCTGTAAAGTAAGAGATTAGTATACTTATCACTGTCCCGCTGCCGCTGTCCCGCCGCCGTCAACGCGCTCCTCCGTCTTCATCCGTCTTCTTCCAGCTTCCTCCGGTCGACGCAGGCAATGACGTCATTGTCTGTGCGACCGAGGAGGAAACTGGAAGAAGACGGAGGAGCGTGATGGCGGCGGCGGGACAACGGCAGCGGGACAGTGATAAGTATACTAATCTCTTCCTTTACAGGATTGTGCACAAAGCGGGGGGGGCCTGTATACTGATGGGGGGGCTGTATACTACCTCTGGGGCTGCTGTATACTACCACTGGGGCTGTATATACCACTGGGGCTGCGTGTATACTACCACTGGGGCTGTATATACCTCTGGGGCTGCTGTATACTGATGGGGGGGCTGTATACTACCTCTGGGGCTGCTGTATACTACCACTGGGGCTGTATATACCACTGGGGCTCCTGTATACTCTCACTGGGGCTGTATATACCTCTGGGGCTGCTGTATAGTACCACTGGGGCTGTATATACCACTGGGGCTGCTGTATACTACCACTGGGGCTGTATATACCTCTGGGGCTGCTGTATACTACCACTGGGGCTGTATATACCACTGTGGCTGCTGTATACTACCACTTGGGCTGTATTTACCACTGGGGCTGCTGTATACTACCACTGGGGCTGTATATACCTCTGGGGCTGCTGTATACTACCACTGGGGCTGTATATACCACTGGGGCTGCTGTATACTACCACTGGGGCTGTATATACCACCGGGGCTGCTGTATACTACCACTGGGGCTGTATATACCTCTGGGGCTGCTGTATACTACCACTGGGGCTGTATATACCTGTGGGGCTGCTGTATACTACCACTGGGGCTGTATATACCACTGGGGCTGCTGCTGTATACTACCACTGCGGCTGCTGTATATACCTCTGGGGCTGCTGTATACTAACTACTGGGGCTGCTGTATATACCACTGGGGCTGCTGCTGTATATACCACTGGGGCTGCTGCTGTATACTACCACTGGGGCTGCTGTATATACCTCTGGGGCTGCTGTATACCACACTGCTGGGAGCTGTATACCTGTGCTGGGGTCCACCCTCGGCTTATACACGAGTCAATAGGTTTTCTCAGGTTTTGAGGGCAAAAGTAGGGGGGTCGGCTTATACACGGGTCGGCTTATACACGAGTATATACGGTACTAAGAACACAAAAGCACCATTTAAAAGCAGTTAAAACAATATTGATGCGGACATAGATAAGATGGCGGGAGATGCTGTTAAAGTTCCATGGGTTTGAGTATGTTTTGTTTGCTTTCCCTAATGGGCCTGCCTCTTGGTTTGAGTGCCATGATTCAGACCAAAACAATCAGTTCTGGAGTTGAATGTGTGCACACTATTGTTGTCTAATGTCGAGCTGCTAATTAATACCTGTATGTCAGGTCACAATGTATATAAACTAGGTTGCGGATACTTAGTTGCCATCATTACTGAATCGTTACATGTTACTGTGAAACATAATGATGAAAATAAATAAGTTTATTCAGGTCAACATTCAAAACCAATTAATCTGGAATGCTCAATTAGACTACTGGTCACTGCTGGAATGCCAGGACAAGTGGAATATGCAATATACATGAATTGTGATCCCCAATGTGGACGGTGCTACAAATGTATGTAACATGCTATGGAATTAATAGCGCTATATAAATGAATACATATTATTAGTAGTAGTATTATGATTATTTTGACATGAAACAGTGCATTTTTAATAGGCAATTGTCTTACTATGCTGTTTAATCAGTGTGAACAGACCTATAAGATCATGGATGTGGAGCGAGAGTTTTGTTCCTAAATAAACAGGTAAAGATTTAGGGCCATTTTATATTTCAAACTTATTCCCAAACAAATCCATGTTCACTGACTTTTGGGGAAAGTGTTTGAATTCATGACATTAAACCAAACCAGCTATCTTCTTGCTGATTTGCAATTGGCGAACATGTTTAAGCAAAGTTTGCTCATCTCTAGTCATAATGATGTAGCCGCACTGAGTGTCTTTCATTGGATATTATGTTGTGTGGATTATCATCGGAGCTGGGTATGTTTGGGTTTAATAAATGAGTGAAAATGGGTTGTCTGTGTTTTATTTACAATAAAGCATTTTTCTCTGTGTGTTTTATTTCTAATTAAGGATTTCTCTCTGCATCTCCATTTTTTAGATGCCTCAACATTACCAATTCAAGGTTTGGATACAATACAATATTTATCTGTCATTAACCCTTCTAAAACTCCATTTTGCACTGCACCAGAGCAGCGGGAAGAGTTGGGATGAAGCACCAGGATATAGTGCTTCTAATAAATACACCATATTCTAAAGCGGCAGTGGGCTTCTATTCTTTCCCTATAGGACAGGCAATAACTATGCGCCTATCCAGTGTAAGAATATCAACCACCAGAAGTGTGCTTTATCTTGGCTGGTATTAAAATTTGAGGGGAACATATGCCCATTTTTTCATTTACTTATTTATTTGTACAGTAATCAGTCAGTTTGATTGCCATACTACCACCAATCACCGATGCCGGCAGAGAGGGTGGGTGACTTTAACTAATCAAGAGGGGGGAGAGCAGTGAATATGTCTGAGGTTCATGAGCAGGCCTGGAAGCAGAGTGACAGTGGTGCTGAAGTTTGTTAAGTAATAGCCTAGGAAGCGGGGCTCCACTGTAAAATGCCTTGAGCTGTGCTTGACAGCTTTTGATCCCCTTTGAAGGTGTTTTCTGCTGTGCCCATTATTTTGCCTCTCTTTGATTTGAATGGGGTTCTGAAGTTCAGCCAACTGGTCGCCAATCTATAATCAAACATTTGCTCGTTCGGCAAACAGAATTTAACCTGAACATCAAAAGGTTTACTCATCTCTAGCTGCAAAATAAACCCCAAAGCATGATTGTTCCTCTCCCATGCTTAATAATTGGCAACTTGTTTCCAAAATTCATGAGACTTGTTTAGATATTTTTTTGCATACTTCTGACATTGACTTTTATGGTAAGGATGCAGGAGAGGTTTTTTTTCTGATGACTCTTCTATGAAGTCGGTATTTGTGCAGGTGTCTCTGAACAATAGAATTATGTACCACAACACCAGAATCTGCTAAATCTTCCTGAAAGTCCTAAATCTTCTGTGCAGTCAAGCATGGATTCTGATTTGCCTCTCTAGCAATCCTAAGTGCAGCTCTCACAGAAATTTAGCTTGGTCTTCCAAGATCTTAACTGGACCGTCACTATTCCTGTTATTTCTTAATTACATTTAGAACTGAGGAAAGGGCAATTTGAAAATGCTTTGCTATCTACTTATAGGCTTCTCCTGCTTTGTGGTCATCCACCATTTTCATTTTCTGAGTGTTTGGCAGCTGCTTACACGAACCAATAGCTACTGTTTTTTTTTGGCACAAGGTTAGAGGAGGCTGGGTTTTTATAAAGAAGTGAAATTGGCATCAGCTGGCATTTGTTAACGATGACAGTGAACAAGCCATAACACTAACAGGCTAATGAAGGTCTGAAACTTTGGTCAAAGTTGTCTAAGACACAAATATCCAAGAATGCCTAAACGTTTGTACTGACCCATTTTCCTTAATGTCATTCTTAAAATAGTAATGATGAGAATATTTATTTTTATTTATATTGCCTAAAACATAAAGGAAATTTGTTATCTTTTAATGCTGAAATTTCCGCAGTGGAGCTCTCCACGTGCTGAAATTTCAGTCTGCGTCTCTTTTAGCTGTGCTGTCCAGGTGCTGAATGAGCGGGGCTTGAATTTCAATGCTGGGGCCCGTTCAGCACCCGATGTCCGGAAACCGGTCCGATTTCTTGATGGATTGGGGTGATTGGGGTGATCCTGCACCCATAGACTCCCATGTTATGGGGCACCGGATCAGAGAGCATCCGATTATTTTTGATTTTTGCCCTGGACACAAAAAATGCTCCAAGCTTTGATATTGTGTCCGGGGCAAAAAAAAAAATCTGCTGGATCCTCCCGGGCAGCACAAAACCAGATGGCAAATCGCTGCCATCCGGCCCCATCCAGCCCCATAGGGATACAATAGGGGCACAATCAGATCCAAATAATTGTGGTATGAAGCTGGCCTTAACTGTTCAAAATTGCAGAAATTTTGTCCAGCAGTGCCAAAACTTTTCCATGACACTGTATATGCTTTATATACATTTGCATTTATTCGCTGTAACTCTAAATTGTATACCTTAAATATTCAAATACTCAAACACTTTTACATTTCTATTTTTTTTCTTTATAGTGGATACAGGCTAAAAGTATTGTGCATATGCACATTTGTTCTCAAAAGTTTACAAACCTCGGCAGATTTTTTGCTTTCTTGGCCTTTTTTTCAGAGAATATGAGTGATAACACAAAAATGTTTTTTCCACTCATGGTTAGTTGTTGGGCTTATTGCCATTTATTGTCAAACTACTGTGTTTTCTGTTTTTAAATCATAATGACAACCAAAAGCATCCAAATGACCCTGATCAAAAGTTCACATACTGTACCTTGGTAATTTATAACTGATAACATGCACAGAAGTTGACACAAATGGGTTTGAATGGCTAATAAAGGTAACATGCTCACCTGTGACCTGTTTGCATAAAAGCTGAGTGAGTTTCTGGGATCCAGGCAGACTATTCCATCTTTAATCCAGTCTCTGATGTTTCTGGATTATGAGACATGGAGAAAGCAAAAGAATTGTCAATGGATCTACAGGAAAAGATAGTTGAACTGTATAAAACAGGAAATGGATACAAAAAGATACCCAAGGAATTGATCACACCATTCAGCAGTGTTCAAACTGTGATAAACAAATGGAAAATCAGGGTCTTTGTAAAAACCAAACCACAATCAGGTACACCAACAAAAATTTTAACCACAACTGCCAGGAAAATTCTTCAGGATGCAAAGAAAAAGCAACAAGTAACATCAGCTGAAATACAGGACTCACTGGAAACTAGTGGTGTGGCTGTTTCAAGATGCACAAAAAGGAGGCACTTAAAGAAAATTGGGCTGCATGGTCGAGTCCCCAGAAGAAATCCATTACTGTGTAAATGCCGCAAAATATCTCACCTACAGTATGCCAAACAGCACAGAGACAGGCCTCTAAACTTATGGAACAAGGTAATTTGGAGTGATGAGACCAAAATCAAACTTTTTGGCCACAACCAAAAATGTTACATTTGGAAAGGTGTCAACAAGGCCTATGATGAAAGGAATACCATTCCAACTATAAAGCACGGAGGTGGATCGCTGATGATGTGGGGATGTGTGCACTACAAAAGCAGAAGAAACTTGGTCAAAGTTGAAGGAAAGATGAATGCAGCACACTATCAGCAAATACTGGAGGCAAATTTGCACTCATCAGTCTGAAAGCTGCGCATGGGATGTACTTGGACATTCCCGCATGACAATGATCAAAAACCCAAGGCCAAGTCGATCTGTCATTGGCTACAGCAGAACAAAGTAAATGTTCTGGAGAGGCCATCTCAGTCTCCCGACCTCAATATGATTGAGCCACTCTGGGGAGAACTCAAGCGCGCAGTCCATACAAGAAAGCCCAGGAATTTACAGGGTTTGGAGGCTTTTTGCCGAGAAGAATGGACAGCTATACCATCTGAGAAAATGAAGAGCCTCATACACAACTATAATGAAAGACTCTAAGCTGTCATTGATGTTATAAGAGGCAAAACACGCTACTAAGAACTGGGGTATGTGAACTTTTGATCAGGGTAATTTGGATATTGTTGGTTGTCATTATGATTTAAAAAGAGAGAACACAGTAGTCTGACAATAAATGGCCTAACTCAACCACTAACCATGAGTGGAAAAAATGTTCTTGTGTTATCTTTCATATTTTCTGAAAAAAGGCCAAGAAAGCAAAAAATCTGCCCGGGTATGTAAACTTTTGAGCACAGATGTATATGATTACAATGCAGTGGAGGTGTAAGACATGAAGAAATCATACCAATGGCTGAATAAAGCTGAACTCCAAGGCAGCAGAGAAGCAGTAAAAATAGCGGCACAAGAACAGGCGTTAAGTACCAGATCCATAGAAGCAGGGATCTACCACACAAGATAAGACTCAAGGTGCAGACTGTGTAAAAAACCTCAGAAACAGTCCAACATAGTGGCAGGAGGCAAAATGCAATCAGAAACAGTGTACACCTAATGCCACAACAAAGTAGCGGGAATTGTATTTGGGAACATCTGTACAGCATGTGGGCTAAGTAACCCTAAGTCCAGGTGTGAGAAAAAGTGTTGGAAAATGAAAGGGCTAAAATCATGTGGGACTTCAAGAGGTGTTGTCTAACCAACCAAATATCATGGTAGCAGACAAGGATGAGAAAACAGCATTGATAATTGATATGCAAAAATGACAATCTTTATTGGATCCAAATCAACACAAACAATTAAAACTTGTACAATACATAAACCCACATACAATAGAATCAAAATCCAAAATAGGCTCTCTCATGAGACAATACTTAGGCTAATATGAAAATAGTTTACAAACTTTGAAAGTTGTCAAAAATGGACGAAAGACTGGCAAAGTATTATTAGTCCAAAAAAAAAACCTCACAGCAACAAAGGGACCTGAGAAGTTACACATATAATATTATATTTGACAAAAAACCCTTAAAGATTAAAACATTAACCATACTAAAGTGAAATGCAGCAAGATATAAAGTTTAAGGTGTGGTAGAGGGGATAAGAACCTGATGGGAACTTTAGTCAATCCTACTAGAGTGCAAATAGCACTTTGCCCTCCACTAAGACTGATTTCACATGAGCGTTTTCTGCCTCTTGCGGAAGAGTCTGGCTGTTTTCTGCATCTACCTCATACTGAATCATTTGCGACAAGCCTGTGTTCAGCCCAATTCATGTCCTATGTGTCTTAAAGGGATCCTATCACCCCCAAAATGCCTCTTAAGCTATCCAAACATGTCCCTGCAGCATAGTATCACTAATCTCACACTCCTTTTTGCTCAGAAAAGCATCCTGTGAAAGTGGATAAAAACATTTTATAACTTAGTCATTAGTGATGATAATGAGCTGGGGCTATATTCTTTAGCCCCTAAGATGGGCCATTCTCATCCTAATATCATGCCTTAATAGGTGTGATCTTCAATTCATATTGTAATCAGCGCCTCCCAGCTCTCCTGGGCGCTGCCTGGGCTGCAATGGGGCTGTGATTACGCGAATCGCGTCATTTCCGGCATCGGGTGACATCAGTACACCCGAGGCGCTCTGCAGGTTTCAAGCACCGCACTGCGCATGTGGCGTGGGTGTACTGACGTCACCTGATGCCGGAAATGACGCGATTTGCGTCATTACAGACCCATTGCAGCCCAGGCAGCGCCCAGGAGAGCTGGGAGGTGCTGATTACAATATGCATTGAAGATCACGCCTATTAAGGCATGATATTAGGACAAAGATGGCCAGCCTTAGTGACTAAAGAATATAGCCCCAGATCATTATCATCACTAATGAGTAAGTTATAAAAAGTTTTTCTACACTTTTACAGGATGCTTTTCTGAGACAAAAGGAGTGTGGGATAAGTGATACTATGCTGCAGGGACATGTTTTGATAGTTTAGGAGGTGTTTTGGGGGTGACAGGATCCATTTAAGGTCATGTGCAGAACTTACGGTTTTGCTGGATCCGACAAATCTGGCACTTGCACCAAGTCAATAAAAACACTGTTAGCATCAGTTTTTTGACTTTCCACATGTGCCGTATTTACCAGATCGCTGAAAAACTGCAAATTCCACACATGACCACAAGTCCCATAGGGAATGAATTGGACTAAACGCAGGCTTCCCGCAAGTGATCAATTACATGACAGATGTATCAAAACTGCTGGATCTTACGCAAATGGCGAAAATTGTTGATGTGAAAGCAGCATAAGTCATTGTCAGTTAGCACTGCTGCAGTATGTCAATCATCTTGTGGATAACAGCAGAGGTTGGATGAGAATTGAGCTGAGGGAGCGGAAATGTCCAATCTGCCCAGAGCACTTCCAGTCTCATTTACAAATACCCTCCAAAGTCAATTTGTCAACAAAAAAACAGCATGTTTCATGCAATAAAAGTATGAATTCACTGTTCTTACAACCCACACACAAATGAAAGTGGTTTGGGGAGGTAGAATGAGCTGATTCTCTTTAAATCAATACATTAAAGATAAACAGTTTTAAAATGCCACTGTACTATATTCATTCCTTTCCTTTCTGAGACTGAGGTGCCACGGTAAAGCTATTTTATGGGTTATGTAATGTTAATTCTCTTACATTTAAGCATAGAGTTCCAGTATCTGCTTAATTTCCCTTAGCTATTTGGCAGCAACTGGACTATGGCTCTCCATCTTTTACATTCATGTTTTGTCTGTCTAGTCTCTGTGTGTGTTGTGTCTTAATGAGCAGTCACTTGCAACTAATCAGACCAACCTCCATGTCTATGCGGCTAAATGAAGCCCAGAGAGATGACAGAGCTGACCTTGGCCTAATGTAATATTATGTCACATTGCGATTGCATGTACACATTCAGAGTGAAAGGAAGAACCAGATAATTTGGACATTCTGCTATTTTCTAACAGTTCCTTATAGCAATTTCTATTTTTTCCCGTGTGTCTAGCATTGTACCTTGTTAGTTCTACTTCTTTTAAGATTCTAGTTCCAGTTTCCTTGTGATTCACCTTTACTACCTTCACAGTTTGTTTTCTATTAAACTCTTTTATTACTTAATGCTTCCAAAACTGTCTTCATATACTAGTTAAGGCAGATATCCGGGATATTTGGAAAAAAAAAGTGCCCAATCACTAACAAGCAGCTAGCTGTTCCTATCTGCCTGTTATTGCCGGCACCAGTCCCCTCTGTTCACTCCATAATATAATATCCATAATATCATATTTTTTGACGATGTTCTAATTCATTGGGATGCACTCATAAATCTGGTGTCACTGTAATCATACTGTGCTGATAAATAAAACTGCCTTATCACTTATTATACAAGGTAAATGGTGTAAAAAATAGTAAGAAAGCCAATTCTTCAATTGCTTTTGATTTTTTATTCTGCCTCCCAAAGATCGCAGTAAGACATGGCTCAAAATTATCATGAGCTCTCCTCTGAGCCCTTACACTGTAGATTATATGTAGATCTATGAAAAATATTATTATTGAAATTCACTGTAATGAGGCAGATGGAGTCACTTTAAACTCCTGTCTGGTCTGTGGTCCGGTAGTGTCCAAGTTTGCACTCAACTTTTAAGACATGCACAAAAGTGTTGTAACTTGTCAGCAATAGATTGTGCACCTCAAAGGAAATCAGTGAACAGAGCCAAACATAGCTCGGAGTAACTCTACTGCCTCCTTAGTGAATACATTTAGAAGATGTACATGGAAAATTGAATATACATGCTGAGCATAGACCACAGGATAAATGTGAAATCATCCTAAATATTCTGTGCCCCAAATTGCCACCAACTATCATTCAACTTCACCAACAACAAAAAAATATCCCTACTCAGGTATGTCATCACAATAGATATGGAAAAAGGCTATGGCCCCCCCCAAAAAAAAATCCAGCTATATCTGCACACCTAAATGCAACTGTCTTCATCCCTTCTGAGCCCCACTTCGTGCCTAAACCACATTTATAATCCACATGATTGGCATTTCTGTAGTGAGGAGAGCCCGCTTAATTTACAGGTTGCATATCTTTAGAAGCATGAGTTGGCACAATCTTTGGGCCTTACAACATAATAAGCATTACAATGTACTGAGCAGTACAATGTCAGACATACAACTTTTGCTCAGCAAAACCTATTGCTGCTTGTTTCTACTTTTGTAGAAAAATTAATAGAGAAATGTAATTTTCAAAATGGGGCCTCTCTAGGCAGATTCTAGTTTTCTGGCACATAAGGGTTATGTATGTAGAGTCTACAAACTATTGAACAGATGCTTGTACTCCAAGAGTCAAATAGTGCTCCTCTCCTGAGTCTCACTGCGTGGCTAAACAGTAGTTTGAAACCATATATATGGTAAAGCCATGTTCAGCAGCAATTGCGTAACAAATTTTGGTGCAATTTTCTCCATTTTCCTGTGTACAAATGTAAAATCTTGGGCAATAGCAGAATTTTTGTGCTATAAATGAGGTGCTTCAATGAGGGGTGTAGTTTATAATGTGTAGCCACTTATCGGGGGTTCTGCTGTTCTGGCACATCAATGGCTCTGCCAAATTGACATAAAACCCACAAACCAGAACAGAAAAATCTTAACCAAAACATTGCCTCAAAAGTCATTTTTGACCACATATGAAGAATTCATGTGCTCAGGAGAAACCATATAACATATTGAATACATTCATTTTCTCCCATTACCAATTTGAAAATTTGTCATTTTCATTTACTCCGCCCAATGTTATACACTTCTTTAAATTGCTTGAGATGTACTAATACTCACTATTTCCCAAAATGAATTCACTGAGAGTTTGCAAAATGGGGTCACTGGTGGGGGTTTCTGATATTTTGACATATCAGGGGTTCTTCAAATGTGACATGGCATCTGCAATCTATTCCATTCAAAGCAATACTTCCTCCCTGCTGATCTAGCAATGCCATACACTCAAACACTAGTTTTCCACCACTGATAGGATATTGGCATACTCAGGAGTAACTAAAGAACAAATTGAACAATGCATTTTCTTCTTTTACCCTTAAAACTGTGAGCTAAAGCAAACATTTTTGTAGGAAAAATGTGATTTTATTTTTATTTTCACAGCTCAACAATATAAAATTCTGTGAAGCACTTGCTAATTCAAGGTGTTCACCACTCATTTATTTAAATTTCTTGAGGGGTTTAGTTTCCAAAATGGTGTTACTTGAGAGGGTTTCCACTGTTTAGGCAAATCAGGGCCTCACCAAATGCAATATGGCGTCAGCAAACGTTTCCAGACAGTTTACCATTTAAAAAGACAAATGGCACTCCTTCTCTTTGAAACCCTGCTATGTGCCTAAACAGTGTATTCTGCCACATATGGGGTATCAGTGTACTCAGGAAAAATTGGCAAACAAATTTTTGAGTGTTATCCGTGTCACTAATTTCACGGGCTATCCTAATTCCTGTATGCTGTGCACTGTGCATTTGCACAATTAAGGGGCGCCTCTTTTATGTGGTGTCAGATCAGCTGTATTGAAGAAGATTACCTGGCATGCAGAGACCAGTGCCACCCAAACAAGTGCACGAAGAGCATTCTAAACTTGGAGTGTCTTAGAAAATAGTTCAGATTATGGCGCTAAATAGCTAAGTATTTTTAATGAACATTACTTTGGCTAATGGACCACCCCTTTAAACTATTTTTAAAATAGATAAATGTATACAATTATTTATTCCATATGAAACAAATTATATACCGTATATACTCGTGTATAAGCCGACCCGTGTATAAGCCGACCCCCCTACTTTTGCCCCCAAAACCTGGGAAAATCTATTGACTCGCGTATAAGCCGAGGGTGGACCCCAGCACAGGTATACAGCCCCCAGCAGTGGTATACAGGCCCCAGCAGTATGATATACAGCAGCCCCCAGTGGTATATACAGCAGCCCCAGTGGTATTGCAGCCCCTATATACAGCAGCCCCAGTGGTATTGCAGCCCCAGTGGTGTATACAGCAGCCCCTATATACAGCAGCCCCAGTGGTATTGCAGCCCCAGTGGTATTGCAGCCCCTATATACAGCAGCCCCAGTGGTATTGCAGCCCCAGTGGTATTGCAGCCCTATATACAGCAGCCCCAGTGGTATTGCAGCCCCAGTGGTATTGCAGCCCCTATATACAGCAGCCCCAGTGGTATTGCAGCCCCAGTGGTGTATACAGTAGCCCCTATATACAGCAGCCCCAGTGGTATTGCAGCCCCAGTGGTATTGCAGCCCCAGTGGTATTGCAGCCCCTATATACAGCAGCCCCAGTGGTATTGCAGCCCCAGTGGTATTGCAGCCCCTATATACAGCAGCCCCAGTGGTATTGCAGCCCCAGTGGTGTATACAGCAGCCCCTATATACAGCAGCCCCAGTGGTATTGCAGCCCCTATATACAGCAGCCCCAGTGGTATTGCAGCCCCAGTGGTGTATACAGCAGCCCCTATATACAGCAGCCCCAGTGGTATTGCAGCCCCTATATACAGCAGCCCCAGTGGTATTGCAGCCCCAGTGGTAGTATACAGCCCCAGTGTAGTATCCAGCAGCCCCAGTAGTAATAAACAGCCCCCCCTCCTTATCATGTCCCCCCCGGCTGCGGCAGCTGTGAAAATAACAAACAGTTAATACATCACCTTCCGACGCAGCTCTCCGCTCCTCCGGTCCTCTGCCCTCCGCTCGCCGGCTTCTTCTTCCTTGTTGTGCCGACTTCTGTGACCGCGCGCAGGAAATGATGTCATCTCCTGCGCCCGGTCACATGACACCGGCACAACAAGAAAGAAGAAGCCGGCGAGCGGAGGGCAGAGGACCGGAGGAGCGGAGAGCTGCGTCGGAAGGTGATGTATAAAGTGTTTGTTATTTTCACAGCTGCCGCAGCCTGGGGGGGACGTGATAAGGAGGGGGGGCTGTTTATTACTACTGGGGGACCCATATTAAGGAGGGGGGCTGTGTAGTGCAATATGCACGGCATCCCCCCGCCGCTGATGGACGGGGGGATGCCGTGCATATTCATTGCACTAATGAGGCGGCCCCACGTGACCGCCTGCGGTCACCGCGGCCCCCTCCTGCCTCCTACAGCCCCCGGTCACAGCCCCCCCCCACAGCATACCATATGACCCGTGTATAAGCCGAGGGGGGACTTTTCAGCCCAATTTTTGGGCTGAAAAACTCGGCTTATACACGAGTATATACGGTACATAAATAAAATTCAAAAAGAAGTACAAAGTACAGGAATGGAAAAGGGTATTATTACCTATGGTTATTAGATGTTTGAACCATGATATTATACATTCTTACATTACAATATGCCAAAGTTACAAAGCAACATTAAATTTACAAGCTACTGAAATAAAAAGAATAAAAAATAATAATCATATCTTGCATGATTGCTGGAAGAACAATTCCTAAAAATGAGAGTGCTTGAGGAAAAATTTAACACAGTAGGATTTAAAAAGATCGAATGGTTAAAAATAGTCTCCAAGTGGGGGGCGTGTCCTGGCCATGGAGGGAAGAGGAGGCTAGCAGCTCGTCTCCTGCCCTACACACAGAAAAGGACCTAAAAAAGATGGCGTTATCAAGCCGAAAACAACCCCATATGCCGACCAGGAGGAAGAGCACTCAGCCCAATCAAAGTACTGGCCCCACGGTGATCCCCGCCGTGAGTATTACTCGTTACCTTAGGAGCACGGGACGGCGCCAGTCTCTCCCCAAGATGGCGGAGGCTGCGAGTGGGAACAGCGATCAGCATGCTGCAGCTGCACAGCTGAATGTGGAGGAGAGAGAACGATCCCCTCCACACAAAGAAGCTGAGCCACTAACCGACGGAGAAGGAGACCGGCGCCTGTGCTCTGCTGCCGCAGAGTTACAGGGAGAGGAGAGCCCAGTAACACAACGGACACCAGTGATGAGTGAAAGCAACGGAGACTCAGGAGGTGAGGGAGCACAAGGTGGAGAACTGGGGGGAATGGAGGTGGATGTGGAAGAGAGCTCTGTGCTGGCCACTACATGGAGAGAGACAGGGGACAGTTCTTATACCCCATACTCAGATCCAATTACCCCACAGCTGTCGGAACACCAATTTAATGTTCCCCCTGGTCCCATATGCACAGCCCAGCAGATTTGTAGGGAGACCTCTAAACAGGTGAACATTTCTCAGGCACAGAGAGAACATGAATATGCCACAAGACACATATCAGAAGCTGAAGAGAACAGTCTGTATTCCAAGCATTTAACAAACACTGTGTCATGCCCAGCAGCATTTACTATACCAGCAGAGGCTCCTGAAACTTCACCTAGACACATGGATCCCGTGCTCCCACATACTGACTCCACATCACATGCCCAGTGGTCTCATGACAGTGCTGTCTGGACGGATTTTAAGGCACGCATAGCAGCCATCCCAACTAGAGAGGAAATAGAAGGCTTTGTCCACAGAGTAGAAACTTCATTCAGAGTGGAAACATCAGCCTTAAGAGGAGAGGTTCAATAACTTACATATAGAGTCTCCTCCACAGAATCCGCTTCTGACACCTTACACAGACGACTAGGTGCTCTAGAACAACAAGTTTCACACCAAGCATCCCATACTAAATATATGCTTGACGCTATGGAGGACTTAGAAAATCGCGAACGGCGCAACAACATTAGAGTAAGAGGAATACCAGAGACTGTTACACCACGAGACCTAGATACCACAATCCAGAGATTTTTAAGCTCAGTTCGCCATATGCCAGAAGATTCCCCTTTGGAGTTTGATAGAATACATAGGTCTTTGGGACCCCCGCCGGTAGAAGGAGCTCGACCACGTGATATTGTCTGTAGAATTCATAACTTTCGTTCTAAGGAAAAAGTGTTAGCAGGTGCACGTGAACTCAGGTCATTATCTTTCCAAGGCTCGCCGGTCCAGATCATGGCGGACCTCTCCCGCCGCATTCTACAGTACAGAAGAGAAGAGCTCTTCGTCCCCCTTAGGGACCACGACATTCCGTACTCCTGGGGATCTCCCTTCCGTCTGCAGGTTAAGCGAGATGGTCGGGGTATATCCATGTCACATCCTGATGATATTCCAGAATTTTTGGCTGAACTCGGGATATCTGCTCCTGATCTAACAATAGTGGAATGGCCGTATCATCCGGACTCTAATATCCAGAGGCCACCCCCAAGGGAGCAACATTGTAGACGTCGCAGACGAAGAAGGGGTAGAGATGCAAGGGTTGATAAAGGAGAGATGCTTGACCCCTCTGGTTGTCACAAGACATTGTTGTAATATGTTCTTCTTTCTTTCTATATGATAACAATTGAGATCTCTTCGTAGAGCATGCTTTGCCCTACTGAACTCAGTAAGAGATTTGAAATAGGCTGTACAACGTCCTGTGTCGGCAAGGAGTTAACAGTTGTTTAACAGTTTAGAGTAGAAAAGTTCTACATATTCTGATTTATAAATAAATGTTGCAGTCTAGGCTATAGAAAGAAATATTGAAGATAAACAGGCTTTAGAATTGATATCAAAGTCAGATGAACTATAAAAAATGCTCTATAAAGCCTTGGAAAAGAGAGGGGACCAAAAATTCCTTCACCAAAAAGAGTGAATGCTTACACTTTCCAAGGGCATAGCAAAGAATAGAGAAAAAAAGCCTGGTTTTAAAAACCCATTTCTCAAAAGGTCGAGAAAGCAAAGTAAGCCAATGTCTGAGCTTTCTATCTTATGGGGAAGGTTGTGACGATGATCCTGGTATATTATTGCTAATGTTGGGTACATTTTCTTCTTACTAGGCATTTTGATCTATACAAGCTAAAGCAGGAAAAATTATATTTAGACGTACCATTGACTATTCATACATTACTTTGCAGTCAGATGAAAATATTTTAATTCAAACTATTTAAAAGACTCTACACTAAGATATTCAGTGCACTTTCTTTTCTCTTGTACTTGATCAACATACATCACTATCTGGTTATTTCACAGCATTTAAGTGTCACAAATGATTATTTTTTATGTCAGCCTCAAAGATGCATTGCTTCTCTACAACATGTTTTCATTAAGTTCAATACTGATATTTTATTGAGTAAGTCATTTTAAAGTTTGTTCGATCTGACATTGATTTCCTTGGGTTATTATTTAGGCTTCTCTGCATTTCAAAATATTGCAATTTTAGTTTAATTTCTAAATAGCAGCTTCCAATAAAAGATTAAATCCAAACTCATATTGGAGAAAATATGAGATATTTTACTGCAAGTACAGTCGTACAAAGAAAATTGTTGGGTTTTTATGTTAAAAGATTAAAAGTTTTAATGCAGCTGAAACACTACACTACACTACTTTTTACTAATGCAAAGTTTGCTGATATGTATACAGTATATTACTGCTGGACACAGCTTTTACAATTGGGAGGACCCTGACTCATACAATTTTTCATACATCATTTTTAGTTAGCTATTCCCCAGCACTTTACAAGGCCAGCTACAACTTAGCAGTAGTTATGTTGATTTTTCACCTCAGAGGCCTTAGCTGGTCCTGTAACATACGTTTTGGAGGGACCACTTTAACTTCAACATTTGAGCGGCCCCTCCCTCACTGACACTGTGATAGCGGAATACATATTCCCTAGCACTGTACAATGTGCCCATTGTAGGGTTAGGTAAATTCCTCCTCCTCCACCTCCACCGCCATGTGATTCAGAGGCCCTACATTCAAATGTTCAGAAGGCATTCTCTAGGCAAGACACCTGAGTTTAGTGAGAGTTCTCATGTGGCCCTGTAACATACATTTGGAAGTGCCCTTCTGTAGAAATTTTTGAGGTACCTCTTGTGTACATTTCAGAGTGCTCTCACTTATTTATATTGTAGGGCCCTCACTTTATTATTTAACTCATTAAAGGGCAGAGACTACATGGGAAAAGGGCTAGCAACATGGATTAATAGAAAGTAGCAGTGAGTGCAGCCTGCGATCCTCAGGTTTAGCTGAACTCTGAAAAATAAAGCTGCACTAGTCAACTGGATGATGAGCTCAAAAATATCTCTTGTGCAAGTCAATGGACAAAGGATATATAGTGCCACCCTCACTCCAGGATGGGTTGGAGAAGATTCTCCAAATGGCTCAGAGATTTGGATTGACAATATTCCTCAGATTATACAGGCAGAGAAGACTTCTTGATACTGTACTACTTGGTCCACTGCAGAATGTGCATCATGTTTCCAAAAATGACTCCCACGGGCCATGTCATAGGTACAGGAAGATACCATGACAAGGGCCTCCATTGACAAACATAATGTCCGATGGACTACTGTAGTAGTTGTGGTCCTCAGTTCAAGTTTTCAGAGGGCCATCACTCGGTCATCAACATTCATTTTAAATTTCGTTTGAATATGTATCCCCTATCTCAGTGCCAATGTGGCACAACCCATACATGTTTCTCTGCCAAATAGGGTGAGTGATAGTAGATTTCTATTGAATATGTATCCCCTATCTCAGTCCCAATGTGACCCAAGTTGTGACAAGGGCCTCCAATCACAAATATTAGTTTACTCGGACCACTC
Organism: Allobates femoralis; assembly: GCA_033576535.1. Lineage (NCBI taxonomy): Eukaryota > Metazoa > Chordata > Amphibia > Anura > Aromobatidae > Allobates > Allobates femoralis. The sequence continues at coordinate 178,803,102 of JARQOC010000005.1, forward strand.
TATATTCCAGATTTGTCCACTGCAGAATGTGCACAGGGTTGGTAAAAATTTACTCTATGGGCTGAGTGAAGGTTGGTGCAGGAAGACACCATCCCAAAGGTCTCCAATAGCAAATAGTAGGTAGACTGGATTGGAATACTGTTATTACTAAACTAGCTGTGAGCCCGATGCAAATGCATCGGGATTCTAGAACGTGCATTAATTTGATTATAGTAGATAGCTATTTTTTATTTTATTATTTATTATTTTATTATTTATTTTGTTTTGTTTTTTTACTATTTTTATTATTATTAAATTTATTTATTATTTGTTATTTTAAGTGAATTTATTTGTATTAAAATTATTTTATTTTATTTAAAAACCGCATCTGCGGCGCGGTTGCGTTAATCCCCATACAAAGTATAGGGGGACTTGCGGCAGGTGCGGCAAAACCGCACTTGCCGCACCTGCCGCAAGTCCCCCTATACTTTCTATGGGGATTACCGCAACCGCGCCGCAACTTGCACTTGCGGCGCGGTTGCGGTAATCCTTGTGGGGATTACCGCTACCGCGCCGCAAGTGCTCGCACTCAGCCAGCGACTCGCAATGCGGCGCGGTTGCGGTAATCCTTATGGGGATTACCGCAACCGCACCGCAAGTGCTCGCACTCAGCCAGCGACTCGCAATGGCCTGGCGGCCATTGCTCGCGCTACCTGAGCGGGAGATCGCTAGCTTTGTGGCCGAGCCTCTGGTTCTATTTTCGGCCAGGGACTCGCAATGGCCGCTTCGCGGCCATTGATCGTACTCAGACTGCGCGAGCAATGGCCTCACGGCAATGGCACAGGCCACCGCAAGTGCTCGCACTCAGCCAGCGACTCGCAATGGCCGCTTCGCGGCCATTGATCGTACTCAGACTGCGCGAGCAATGGCCTCACGGCCATTGCTCGCGCAGGCCAACGACTCGCATTGGCCGCTACGCGGCCAATGCTTCGCCGTGGTGACGTCACAGAGTGACATAGCCACGGTCTTTGCCGGGGTCCGACACGGAAGTGCCTACGGCAATTATTATTACTAAATGTACCTGAGGAAGACTTGTATCTAGGTTGAAATGCGTTGTACTATACTGTATCGTTTTTTTAATTTTTTACAATCCGAATGAAATAAAAGAAAATATTTTTTTCAAATTAAAACCCTGGACGAGTATGGAAGCGCCGCTCCAATTTGAAACCGGTTTTCATTAACTTTCTATTAAACTGTGGAGATATCCAGTCCTTGTTGAATTTAATCAGAGTAAGGCTACGGTCACACAAAAGCCCTTGGTCCGTTTTTGGCATCAGTTTTTGCATTTTTTTTTTTTCAAAAAACTGATGGAAAAACGGATTCTATGTAATAAACACCCTATATGTTTTTTACTGCACCCAAAATCATTGCTAGGAGCGTTTTTTAGCCAAAAACGTTGTTGGGAACGTTTTTGGGTCCGGTTTAAAACCGGATCCATTTTTTTAACATGGGGCCCTATGGACAATACGGATCAGTTTTTTTGGTGCCTTAAAAAAACGGATTCGTTTTTTCTAGCATTTTTTGGCAAAAAATGACTAAGTCCAAAAAACGTTCAGGGGCACAAGAGGCTCAAAAAGCACCCAATAAAATGGATTGGTCATGGAAAACACGTCCAAAAGCGGATTATTATGTGTGACCCTAGCCAAAGTCTATTTGCATTTTCCATTGAGAGGTGTGTGCACCTATCAGTGACAATTGACCCAGCGGAACTGAAAACACACTCTGACATCACACTAGCAGCCGGGCAGGCCAGAACCTCCAAAGCATATAAGGAAGGGGAGGTAGGGCCAAGTGTTCTGCTTGGACATCCAATAATTAAAGGGAACTGAACCATCAGAAAGGACGCACGCATGGTCACTTAATTACCCCTTGACCATGTTCTGCAACTTCTCCCTCCTTGGCATTGTTACAGGCAAAGATAGCCCTTGCTGTTGTGCTGATTTTTTGAAAATTGTCCAATTTTTGCACATTTTTCCTCACCTGGTGTTTGTGTCTCTCCCCATTATCCCTTGATGTTGAGAAGAGCCAGTACCTCTGCCACCAGCATTCTCTGAGGGTGATGTTTTCAGCAACTGATCTACAATGACCCTCTTGAAAGATTCCATTGTAAAACTGTTGGGTGACTCCAAAAGGAGAAAAGGAAATTTCTCCTTGTATTGTGGATCTAGAAAAGTGGCCAACCAGTATAGGTTGCTGGATAAAATGTGTTTCACATAAGGGTCTTGCCACAAACAGTTACACATGAAATGTGCCATGCGGGCCACGCTGGCAAAAGGCAAGTCTTTGGTGTCCCCAACAGTAGAAGCAGTACCCATGCTCTCCCTACTCTAACTCTCCTCCTCCATCTACTCCTCTCCAGCCTTTCCCGCCTGGACCGACATGAAGCTTGGGTTGGGTGTCCGCTCTGTAGCATTAGGATGCCCCTTGGTAGCACAGTAAAATACATCCTCTTCCTCTTCATCCCCCTCATCTTCCTCCGCCTCACCCAATGTTGTCTCATAATATTGGCTTGGCTGGGTAGTATCACCCATTAGAAAATCTGTCCCCATGCCAACATGCTGGCCTCTCAAAGCTTCATCTTTGAAATTATTCAATGATTGTTTAAGGAGACAAAGCAGCAGGATGATTACACTGATAATAACCTGCTCACCGCTCACGAGGTTGGTGCAGTAATCAAAGTTCTCAAGAACCTCACAAATGTCAGCGATCCACACCCAACCGACAGTTGTTATGTTTAGTGGCTGACTCTAAATCTGACAGGTTTGTTGAAGCTGCTATTCAGCTACTGCCCTCTGCTGCTCACTAAGCCTCACCAACATATGATAGATAAAGTCCCACTGTGTGGGCAGGTCGCAAATGAGTCAGTGATTTGCCAAATTCAAGTGCTTTTGCAGTGCTGTAAGAGCAGCAAAAGCAATAGAGGAATGGCGGAAATGGGCGCTAATATGGTGCACCTTATCAAGGAGGTACGTCAAGTCATGGTAAGTTTTTAGAAATTTCTGAACAGCTAGGTTCAGCATGTGAGCCATGTAAGGCATGTGTACCAGCTTGAAGACCTTTAAAGCTGCCACCAAGTTACGCCCATTATTGTAAATGACCAGTCTGGGTTGGAGGTGCAGCAGGGATAGCCACTGATCAGTCTGTTGTTTTAAAGCTTGCCACAACTCTGCGACAATGGGTGGTTTCTGACCTAAACATATCTGCTTCAGCAGAGCGTTTTGCCACTTTGCCGATGCGCTGCTGCACAGGCCCCAGCTTGGCATTGATGAGGAGGGTAATTCTGTGGAGGATGAGGAGCAGGAGGAGGGTAGAGAGGAACTGGAATATGAAGAGACAGAAACCCTGACAAAAGTTACGCCTGGTTGTCTTGGCGTTGGTAGGATGTGCGATGTTCCACTTTGTGCCTTTGTCCCACCCTCCAACAGTTCACCCAGTGTGCCAAGACAGAAATGTATTGCCCCTGTCCACAACAACTTGTCGAGGTGTCTGTTGTTAGGTGGACCTTCCTGGCTACAGCGTTGCTGAGAGCACAGTTCAAATTGTTAACATATGCTTGTGTAATGCAGGGACGGCAAACTAGGCAAAATAGTGGTGGCTGGGAACACTGTATGAAGGGGTAGCCGCAGCCAAGAGATTATGGAAAGACTGAATTCCCACAAGCCTAAATGGCAACATCTCCAAAGCTAGCAATTTGGCAATAAGGGAGTTTAGTATTTGTGCCTGTTTGTGCGTGAATGGGTATTTACGCTTTCTTTCCAAGATCTCAGGCATAGACAATTGCACGCTCCGCTGGGACGAGGAAGTGGATGTGGTTGATGTTTGTTGTGAGTGAGCAACGGCAGCTTGTTGGCAGGAGATAGGAGCATCAGCTTCCTGAGCTGCAAATTCGGAAGGATGTAGCCCAGGCGACATGGCAGTGGTTTGACCCCCAAATGCTGATTTAGTACCCTGGTGTTCTTCCCACCTACTGGGGTGCTTGGCTGCCATGTGGTTTTGCATGCTGTTGTGCTGAGGTTGCCTTTGCCCTGGCCTCTGCTCAATTTGGTATGGCAGATGCTACAGACTACAATGTTTTTCTCTTAAGGACTTTCAGAAAATAAATTCCACACAGCAACTGAATGACCCCTTACCCTGACTTGGCCCACAGTGGGGGTGGTCTTGTAAACAGTTGACCCAGTTGTCACTCTGGGAAAACCATGATGAACCCTTGGTGCCTGTGTAGTGCTACATATACTTCTTCCTCTGTGTTTCTGTAATGGATATGCATGCCAATGGCCCAGGTCGGATCAGTGGAATCATCATTGACCACATCGTCTTCCATCTTATCCTCCTTCCAAGTTGCAATTGTAGGCTGACCTGATGGCAACTGTGTCTTATCATCATCAGCCTCCACCTCTGGAGACAGTAAATTACATTCCTTCAAGTGGCTTTCTTCTAGCCGTAGGTCCTCAAATACTTGAGCATTAACGCACGACAATTCCTCATGTCCTTCTTTGATGCTGCACGATGATAGGCATAAACCCATGGTTCAAATATTCTACATGTCAATATCCTAAACACTGGACACATGCCAAACATGTAATTAACCACTATTTAAAGATAACCATTCTAAATTCAAATGCGGAAAAACCCCAATAAAATTATCAAAATACCTTATTAGGAATAACAGAGAAAACCACTTACAAACAGACTGACCTATATATATATGTGTATGTATATATATATATATATACTTGAAACAACATCAATCACCTGGGCAATTTTGCATAGTTTCTGCACTCAAAAGTATTGTCAAGTTACTATTGCCCTCTGACAAAGGCAGCTGTACTCACTCACTATGTTAAATTGCACACAGGTCCAAGACGTAGAGGAGTAATTGTGGGGAGAGATCACTACATCTAATGCTGGTTTCACACTACGATTTTTTTAATTCCGATGCTGTCCGATAGTAATCTAATCCGAATTTGGCCCCATGTAATCCTATGGGGATCGGACCGATTCGGATGTGCACTAATTGCCATCCAAATCGCGTCCGATCTGATTTTGTCTGATTTCTTTCTGGTGCAAAGATCGGAGACTGCGCCGATTTTTGCATCCGAAACAAAAATCGGATAGAATCGGATCTGACAGATCGGATGGCAATTATGCCAGATCCGATCCGATTCCTGTAACATGGGGCCCTATGGAGCAGGGTCCGAGGAAACATCTGATGTCTCCTCGGACCCGATTTTAGAGTACTGAGCATGCTCAGTACACTAAAACTGCTCCTAAACGTTTAATTTTACTTCCGCAATGTATATACATACATTGCGGAAGTAAAATTAAGTAAGGCAGGGGTTAAAAATAATAAACCATCTATTCTCACCTGCCCACGAGTCCCCCGGCATCTCCAAAACATCCTGCCTCTAGGACCTGCCGCGATGTCACAGTCACATGACCGGTTACTGCAGTAATCGGTCATGTGACTGTGACATCACGCGAGGTCCTAGGATCAGAAGAAGACAGCTGGAAGCGCCACGGAAGTCGTGGACAGGTGAGAATAAAGATTTTTTTATTTTTTATTCCAGAGGAGAGGGGAGAGGAGGGGGAGCACCAGGGAAGATGAGGGGGACATACAGGGGAGAAGAGGGGGGGACACACAGAGGAGAAGAAGGGGAAACAGAGGGGAGAAGATGGGGAGCACCAAGGGAGAAGAGGGGGGACACACAAGGGAGAAGAGGGGAAAAGAGAGGGGAGAAGAGGGGAGCACCAGGGGAGAAGAGGGGGGACACACAGGGGAGAAGAGGGGGGGACACACAGGGGAGAAGAGGGGGAAACAGAGGGTGAAGAGGGGGAGCACCAGGGGAGAAGAGGGGGGACACACAGGGGAGAAGAAGGGGAAACAGGTGACAGGAGGCAGAGAGGAGCAGATGACAGGAGGAGCCGGCAAACTGATTCTGCAGAATGTCGGAATTGGATGACTATTTGGCATTCGATTGCAGGGATCAGTTTGGATCCGATGCTGTACCATTTATATCGGACAGCATCGGATTTAAAAAAATCATAGTGTGAAACTAGCCTAACAGAATCAAAGAATGGTTGTAACCAGTATAGTACCCTTGAGGAATATGGAGCTATCTAGACACTAGGGGGTTACACCATAATCTGCAATTCAGGAAAGCACTCATTGTCCCCCTGTGCACCACAGCTTAGTTACTTTCCAAGGTTTCCACAGTATTAACAAAAGAACTACCATGGATGTATTTACTGATACGAACCTATTGGCCAGGGCTTCTAAAAGCAGCATCACCCACTCCAGTCAGACTCACGACACACCTTGCCTCGACGCGTTTCATCTGTAGGCTTCGTCAGGAAGTAACTAAGCTGTGGTGCACAGAGGGATTATGAGTGGCTACCTGAGTTGCAGATTCTGGTGTAACCCCCTAGTGTCCAGATAGATGGCACAGCTCCATATTTTATGCAGAGAATGTCATTTGCATACTTCCGGCCACATTCCTAGATGTATATGGCCTCGCTTAATTCAATTGCACTGAATTAGGTCCCTCCTGTGTAGTCAGCATGTGACTTCTGGTTCTAATTAGCTTGGATTCACAGACTCTTCAATGTTTTGGGGATTTTTAAATTACCTCTCAAATTTAAAACCTTCATATTATCAATGTTATGTCCCTGGCTAACACGGTATTAAACCTTTTTCTTCTAACTTCTGGTTCTGAAACACATATTTGCAGTCATGCACCCACCACTCATGGTGCCGGCACCAGAAAATCCTGCAGCCACAGTACTAAAGCCTTGCTCCAGAGAGAAAATGAACTCCATTCCCTCTGGCATCCTCTGTACTGATACAATGCAAATGGGCCTGTCAGTCAAGAACAAGAGCATGGTTACACTCACTATGTAGCCTCACCTTTATGACTGAAAGCCAGTGGCTGCCAGGACGAATAAAGTTCATAAATTACTAAAATACATTTAAAGAAAGGTTATTAACAGTTTGGGCCATGTTTGTAATCCCTTTGGAGAGCTTTAATAGGATAATTTATTAACATGGAGAGGTAAATTTTATTATTTATCCTATAATATTTCTATAATGTAACACTGGATTAGCATTTATACAAATCACTCAATTTATCATATGCAAGAAGTGAGGGCAAATAGTAAGAAGCTCTAAACATGTCAGGTGCAGATACAATTGGAATACAATTCAAATTAAAAGATATATGAAAAACTAAATATTTTTGTAAACTACACATTGGTCTCCAAAAGAGAGCACACATACCCAGAAAAACACAGGCTATTGAAAATAAAGTGATAAAGCCTTATTAACATGATATAAAAGTAGAAAAAATAAGAGAATAATACACACAAAGAATGGATCCTATACAGCATACAAGAACCTATGAATACTACAATACTCAGGATTAACCAAAATTACTGTACATTCAATATGCAACATACTAGAACTAGTCATATATAAATATAAATAAATGAAAAATTGTACTGAATAGATTAGAAGAAATCAGCTGATATGTAACTAACAGCACCCTGTTAACCCTTTCGGATTGCGCTGTCATTCACTGACAAAACATGGCGGGTATTGCACTTTTCCCCGTCGGCATAGGAGGTCCCATGATGCGATCAAGGGACCGCAATGCATTGCCATGCTGTGAGGATCACTGATGCTTTCATGACTCATGTCCTGTGGATGCCCTGTGGGCGCCGTTATCCACAGAAAGTGATCTTTTCCCCTGTTCACAGACGTGCTTCATCAACTCCTGTGAACAGGAGAAGCCATCAGACAGTGCAGTTCTGAGACACCCTAAAAGATAGTGTAAAATAAAGTAAAAGTAAAAAAAGGTTTTTAAAAATATGGGAAAAAAACTAAGGTTCAAATCACCCCCATTTTGCCACATTACAAACAAAACTATATATAAAAAATACATATATTCTCCATCTTCAGAAATGCCTGATCTATCAAAATATAAATGCAATTAATCAGATCGGTAAACTCTGTGTAACAGAAAAAAAATCCAAATGCCAAACTTATGTTTTTTGGGTCACCGTAACATGGCAATAAAATGCAATCTACCCAAAAATGACAACTCTATGGATTGCAGAGAATGGCATCAAAAATGCAATTCTTATTTCAAATATTTTTATTGGGTTATATGGGGGTGTTTACAGGGAGTAAGACATTACAAACAGTACTACAAAACAGGGTTGGAAACAAAAACATTGGGGTCGACCGATGATTACATAGTAGAAAGTTAACATAGTATTAGGCGATCGCCTATCTCAAACAGGTGAACAGTTCAGATAATGAAAAATTCCAATAACTTTGATGGAAGTAATTGTCTTCGACTTGAAATTTGACCAACATTGGTCGAGTCAAAGAAAGTCCAAATTGTAAATATTATATACATCAAAAACATAGGATGAGTTCGCTCATCAACCTATATTACAAAGAAAATTTACAAGGAAAGGAGGAGAGAAAACCTGAGGTGATCAATACAAGAATATCCTGATAAAATCAGTAGTGATAGGTATGTATCCGAGACAATTGAGTCATTGGTTTTTAGTCATTGAGGTTAGGGGTTAGGAGGGTTATTTGTCAAAGGCCTTGGTCAGGTGTGTCAAGGATTGTGTGGAGATCCATAGTTCCCAATTGTAGAAATATTTATTATACGTGTTCTCTCTAACTGCGTAAGTGAATTCAAAAGAGCAGTGATTATAAATTCTGTCCGTTAATTCTGCGATGGTGGAAATGTCTGAGGTCTTCCATTTAGCGGCTATAAGTAGTTTAGCAGTGAGAATAATTTGGGATATTATGAATCTAAGAGTGTGGGGAATGTCTGATATGCCAATTGAGATGAGTACCAGTTGTGGGGAGAGAATGAGTCTAACATTGGTAGTTCTGAATATTAATTCTTGGACATTCAGCCAGAAGTTGAGAATCTTTGGACACTTCCAAAATATATGTGTTAATGTTCCGATTTGAGAGCAATCTCTCCAGCAGTTCGGAGAATTAAGAGGGTCTATGTGGTACATTCTGGAAGGAGTCCAATACCACCTCGTTAGGATTTTAAAGAAGGTTTCTTGTATGGAGGCGCAGTTGGTGTTTGCATAAGAATGTTCTATTGCCTTAGTTAGTTCTTCTAGTTCTATAATGTATCCTAATTCTTTCTCCCATGCTGTTATATAGGGGAGGTTATGAAGAGTAAGGTCGTCAATCAAGGTACGGTATATATGACCAGTCATCCAAGACGACTTTTTTTGTGGATTTTCTAAAAGTTCTGTGATAGGCTTAGGAAATGTAAAGGTGGATTTAAAATCCACTTGGGAAGAGTTAATCAATCTCCAAGTCGACCTGTCTAGCCAGGTGAGACCGTACTTCTGTTTCAGGACCAGAAATTGTACTAGATTCCCTTTGGATAGTAGATCATTTATGAATCGAATACCTCGGGCCATCCAGGAAGATAGGTCTAAGCCTGGTATGATATATTCAAGGGTCTCTATCGGAACTTCCCTGGGGGATGGGTTAGAAGCAAGGTGATTCATTTTTTTAAGAAGCGTTCTCCACGCTTGTAATGTGGCTTTAACTGTTGGGAGTGATGGGAGGGTCTTTGTTGGGTTATATAAGTGCACAATTATTAATGCTGATGGATTATTGGATTTAGTTAGTTCTAGTTTGATTTCAACCCATGCAGGAGAGTTTATTGAAGTATTGAGCCAACTCTGGGATAGTTTCAACACGGAGGCAAGATAGTAAGCATGTAGATTGGGAATCCCCGCTCCTCCTCTCCTTTTGTGTTTTTCTAGAATTGTGCTAGATAACCTAGGTCTAGCCTTTTGCCACAAAAATGCAATTCTTTATCCTTAAAAACCTCAGAATTTTTTTTCACCACGCAGATAATAGTGAAAGTATATATGTTTGGTATGTACAAACTCGTACCAACCCAGTGCATCATATTGACAGGTCAGTTTTACCATATAGTGAATATGGTGAATTGGAAGACCCAAAAAACAAACATGTAATTGCACTTTTTTTTTGCAATTTAACTGCACTTGGAATTTTGTTCCCATTTTCCAGTACACTATATGGTAAAATAAATGATTACAAAGAAAGTACAACTCGTCCTGCAAAAAACAAGCCCTCATATGTCTATATTGATAGAGATATAAAAAAGTGATGGCTCTTAGAAGAATGGGAGGAAAAAATAAAAAGCAGAAAATCACCTGGGGTGAAGAGGTTAAAGGGAATCTGTCAGGTCAAAAATTCATATGTAACTGCTATAATTTTCTAATTCCTTTCTCTAAGCTCCTATCCTCTGTAAACTTCAAAATATAAAATTAAGTCGGACTATCAATAACAGTGAGTTCTCTGCTGCTCAATCCATAAGAAATATTCATGCATCACTACACAGCCCTGTCCTCCTGAGATCTGTTATGTTGTGTTATTCATTGCAGAGTAGAAAGGAGGGGGAAGGAGGTGTGTGTGCTCTTATGGTACCTTTACACGCCGCTACCGAAGGTAGCAACAGGGAGGCACCGCGAGTGCACACGCGCGTTTTCAACGGTTGCTAACGGTACCTGATACCGCAAATACACGCCGCCACAAGGTGCTCCACAGGAGGTATTTTCGTTCCCTGGAAGTGCCGACGGGTGCCGCAGGTTACCTTCTGTGGAGCACCTTCCCTGATTTACACGCAGCTACCACAAGGAAATCTGGGCGCACATATTGTGCGCCGTAACTACATAGGCGTGACAGAGTTGTGTATTATGCGGCGCTCGTACGTTGATTGGACAATGCAATAACATCATGATTGGCCAGCCAGCGCAGGGAGGCTGGCTAATACATGATGCTATAGCAAATGTGTAGTGTGACTGGTCAGATCGTTAAATATGCCACCCTGGGCAGGGACAGCCAATGGGTACACAGTAGCCCCCACCAATGATGGCTGATGGGGCGTGGTATCCATGACGCTGTGGCACGCCCCTGTGAAATCACTAGGGGACGCAAAATGTGCCCCGTTTAGACGCCACTACCATGGCAATTGTGCCTTCCTGTTGCCTTCGATTTTTTAGCACGGCTCAGCAACAGTCATCTGAGTCCACTACAGGACACAGGAAGGCATTTCCCTATTTACATGCCGCCATTTCGTAGCAATTTCATAGCAACAGGCATAACTATCCCCAATGCCAGGCAGTTGCTACCTTTCAGTGGAGATATGTAAAGGGGCCCTTAGAGATCTCATATGTGTATGAGACCTATGTGTAGTGTGTGAAGTCTGAGATATTTCTATGTGACTATAAGGACATTTGATTATTTGCTCAGCAGATACATATAATACATGTCTGCAGGAAAACCAACCTTCATATAATAGAAATCTTACAGATGGACAAAACACCTCCCCTTCCCAGCAAAGAGCACAAAGGGGAGGGACAGAACACCAGCTTGGGTGGGTGTGGATATTTAAATAACAATTATACAGCAGCTGGACCATTCAGCTGTGAATATAATGGTGAGAACCAATGCAAGAGCTGCCTGAAGGGTGTGAAAATGCTTATAGTAATGAAACTATAAATGGTGCAATAATTATTTTACATGTTTTTAAAAGGTCTGCCAAGGCACTATTCAAGGGTAATATTAGTATCATACTGATAAATGACCTAACAGAGTCTCTTTACTGAGGAACTCATTGGTATATGATTCACCAATTTAATTTTAAAGCCTCAAGAAACTTAATGAATTTAGTGCACCATCTCTGTCCTCTGAGACTGAAGTAAAATTTCCGATGTACATAATCCTGTCCTAAGCAGACCTGTATGTTTTGGCTGAACTACTGCAAACTGCTGTGAAAAAGCTAAAAGCCACAACAGTTTTACTTAAATCTGTGTTGTATAAGAATATTAATGTATTTTATGCCAGTATTTGAGTGAAAATACTATGATAAAATGTATCACAAATTTGCATTTTAAAATTCTATTCTACTTTAGCATTAGCATTTCAAGATACAGTATGAAAGTGCATTTTTAAAATTAATATTGAGTTAATATAAATAAATTTTCAAATTTTTGGGATGGATGTAAAAGGGATGTTCAATTGTAGCAGACATTTAGATATGGAAAGGTCTAAATTAGAGAAAATGAGAGAAAATATGCAGGATATCCTTATATGATTGTCCTGTCCCATGCATTATGGACCTCCATACAGATGTCCTCTTAACGCTTTAATTCGACTTCCAGTCCACATTTCACCGGATGGACATGGCTGTTCCACTATGTGGGCCACTCCCAACATGTCTGAGTGGGTTACATGGGCTTCTTCTCCTGGGTATTCTCCACCACTACCTGCCCCAAACCATACTACATGATGGAAACCACTGGAGAAGAGGATGTAGGGATTAGGGAACGGCTCTCTCTCTAGCTTAAAATAAAGGAACACTGGTATCCTGGACATGCCGTTCAAGCTCTCTTGCCCCTGTGGGTTACAATCCAGCTGGCTGGATAACATGGTCAGTCTTAGCCAACCACTGATGCAGCCTCCTGCTGCCACTCTTTGACATCCTGTTTGGTGGTGACCTGACATTACTCCACCGCATACCCTCCTTGTTGTCCTTTCATTTCATAAAGGTGACCTCATTTCTAATATAGGGGGTGTGGAGTTGAGAAAGCATATGGTCATGCTTTAGGTTCATCTAATTGAAATAGAACCAGTGTCCAGTCCCATATTCAGCTAGGAATCCACACCATCTCCTCTGGAAGAAGTTCAACACACAGTTCTGGGTACATTGCTCATGAAAGCAGTTACAACGAAACACCTTCAACCACTCTTGAGCGAGGGCATCTGAGAGCCTCATCTATTCCAGAAATGACAAGGCCTGGATTGGTTCATGCCTATAAGGATACTTGTTCGGAGGGGGTATTTGGCCCCACATGGCATTCTCTCAGACAAAGGCTTCTGGTGCGGGTGCTTTAGAAGTCAGGGAAACAGGGCTTCTGCTACCACTACCTCCTTGTCCTCCTCCACCTTGATTTGCTGATCAACCAGATGGTTTAGTAAGGCAAGACATGCTGCAGGATCTTGTCTCCAACCTCTGGAGAGCTTGACTGATATACAGATTGGCTCACCTTCCCCTGACTCTGAGCTTCATTATGATGAGACCTCTTCAGGCAAGCGGGATCAACACTGCATGTTGACGGGCTGAAAATAAGGCCCAATGTGGGATGCACAGTCAAGCTCCAGCTCACAAATGTGGGCTTCACCTCTCTGGGCTCCTACGGTGGCGGTAAAGCACACTCAGCCCCTGGGGTGGTGAGGGAAATCAGCTTCTCCACAGTTGGCATGTCTTGGGGTAGATCCAACAGGTTTCCAAACTGCGGATTGCAGGTACATGGTAGCACAGTGTTGCTACATTGTACAGCAATACCAAGATGGCATCAACTTTTACGGTGACACATTTTTCTTTGCCTAGGGTCCCGCCTCTTCCAGCGCCAAAACCCAGTCACTTAGGTAATATTAGATATTATTGTTTCCCAATATTGTTGCCTAGTTATTTATTAATTCCTCCAAGGAGTGGGCTCCAAAGGGTATCTGACTTACGGTACATATCCCTATGCCACAGAGAAGAATTGGGCTTGTGGTAAAGTGTATTAAAGCCTCAGATATTTAGAGGAGAATTACGAAAAATTAAATAGTTTTCTCAGCTCACCACCAATTCATCTGTAATGTTGAATATGGCTAGTGGGCGATGCACAGACAGGTCCAAGATTAATGATTTGCTTGTTTATGCAAAGCAATAATGTCTTCTCTTAACTTTGTGAACCATTCTCTTCTAACCGAAGAATATAAGACAACTTAAAACCATTATCTATAGTGGAAATCATCTAATATTTCTCAGGAAGGCAAACAGAACCTGGTGTCTGACTATGCATCATGCTTGCAGTAGGTCAATACTAAATATTAGAGACACTTACCACGAGTGGGTTTAAAAATGTTAATAATTCTGAAGTGACAGTAGTCAGTAAAAGTGGCATTTTTTTGTTGAATTTGGAGAAACCACTTGTGATAATGAGGTATTTAAATTGTCTAACTTTGATTTTTTGCGACACCAGAAAGTTTGTAAATTAAATTTGTCAATTTTATTTCATGCTTATAATCTTTGATATACAATTTATTTAAAAATCTCTTAAAATGAAAGAGAACTAAAATAATTAACATATGGGAAATACTAAGATTAATAAATAATTTAGTCTCTAGTTTAACACTTTTTTTTAAATACCATGTACAGTATCTGTAAAATTGAGTCTTTGCTAAACAGATGGAGAAATAAAAAGTGATATTGTAAATGGTGCCAATTCTTCACTCTCCAACAGCTTGATTCTATTGGTGGCTCTTAAATGAAAAAGCATTATTGTAAAGGAAATATACAAGTTTTTATTTCTGAAAACATTTACAGCACTCATCATAAGACTTACACATTTACATTTGTGATATCTTTAATTTTTTTTTCTGTTATTGACGTCTCAAATGTTTTTCTTTGTATTCATAACTACAAAGCTGGTCACACTAGTGAGATAGCATATACAGGCACATCTCAATAAATTAGAATATCATCAAAAACATAATTTATTTCAGTAATTTAATGCATAAAGTGAAACACATATATAGAGTCATTACAAACAGACTGATCTATTTCAAGAGTTTATTTCTGTAAATGTTGATGATTATGGCTTAAAGCCAGTGAAAAACGTCTAAAAAAGACAGTAAGAAAAAAACCTGACTCATCATTTGGAGTCAAAAACAATCTAAGGCTGGCTTCACACCATGGCACAATCAGGTCTGGGGTTGTCAGGGGTGAACCTGACAGCCCTGGACCCGATTTTAGTGTAATGCAGCCCTATGGGACCGGATGGAGCCAGATGGCAGCTATCTGCCATCCAGTTTCCATCTTTCCGTGAGAATCCGAAACAATTCGGAATTTTCTCCCGGACCGAAAAATCTGCCCAAATTGGATCTTCCTGGATCCGGGGCAATCTGGCGCTCCCTAACATGGCAGTCTATGGCGTCGGATTGCCCAGATCCGGGAACCGGACACTGGCGGCTGAAGTTCAGTGTGAGCTACGATGAACTTCAGCACCAGGGAGCTGTCCCCTGTGAAGTGATAGTGATTCAGCACCATTTCAGCAGGGGACAGCTGTGCTCAGCTGCATCCGGCTGCAAACTGGACTGGACGGCATATTAGCCCTCCGGTTCTATTTGCAAATCCGGTCCAGGGCTGTCCGCTGTGGATAGTACTGTAGTGTGAAGCCAGCCTAACAATGCACTTAGCAGGATGCAGTCAGAATGCATTAAATAAGGCAAACGGAGGCACACAGAACAGATCGAATCACACTCAACCTAACAGTACATGTGGGAGGTGATTTTGCTATGCACAAGATAAGGTTTGCCTGCACAGGACACCATTCACACAGATACAGATGGTGAAGAGTGTCTGCATGCTACCCACTGGTCCCACCACCAGACCAAATGGGTAGCAAGTACGATGCTTCTGCACCACTAGATGAATGATGCCCCATGGGGCCAAACAGCACCCTGCAGAAATGATAAAAAAGTGCAAAACAATTTTTTATGATAAACAAAAAAAAAATTTTTGTGAGGTATTGGTAGACGTTTTGGCCAGAACACGTTAAGATCGTAATCCACGTCATGAATCCTCACGCTTACGAGTCCCTAACAATATGCTTAAAAAACTACCCAAAAAAAAAACTGTATAAAAAAAACAAACTCACCATTTGGAACCAAAAACAATCTAACAAAGCATTTAAAAGGAAGCAAATAAATAAATAGGTAGGTAAACGCAGGTGCATAGAAAAGATACAATCACACTCAACCTGTCAGAGCATGGGGGAGGTGAATTTTCTATGCAGAAGACAAGGTTTGCCTGCACAGAACACCATTCACACAGATACATATGGTGTAAAGTGTCTGCATGCTACTTACTGGTCCCGCCACCAGACCAAATTGGCAGCCAGTACGATGTCTCTGCACCACTAAATGAATGACGCCCCGTGGGGCCCAACTGCACCCCGCAAAAATGATAAAAAAAAAGTGCAAAACATTTATTTATGATAAACAAAAAAAACATTTTTTTGTGAGGCATTGGTAGATGTTTTGGTCAGAACACGTTTTGCTCGTAATCCACATCACGGATCCTCACGTTTGTGAGTCCCTAACAATATACTTACAAAACTACTAAAAAAGACAGGATCAAAAAAACTAACTTATCATTTGGAGCCAAAAGTAATCTAACAAAGCATTTAGCAGGATGCAGTCAGACCCCATTAGATAAGGCAAACTCAGGTGCATAGAACAGATGCAATCACACTCAACCTACCAGTATATGGGGGACGTGATTTTCCTATATACAAGATAAGGTTTGCCTGCATGGCACGCCATTCACAGCCAATGACAGCCAATGAAAACCCAAAAGTCATTATCTCAGAAAATTAGAATATTATTTTAAGATCACTGAAAAAATTATGTTTAACTCATAAATGTTGGCCTAATGAAACAGTACAGTAAATTCACTCAGTATTTGGTCGGGGCTCCTTTTGCATGAATTTCTGCATCAATGCAGTGTGGCATGGAACTGTCAGCCTGTGGCACTGAAGAGGTGTTGAAGAAGCCCAGATTGCTTTGATAGCAGTCATCAGCTCATCTGCATTGTTGCGTCTGGTGTCTTTCATCTTCCTCTTGACAATACCCCATAGATTCTCTATAGGGTTTAGGGCAGGCATGTTTGCTGGCCAATGAAGTACAGTGATATTGGGGTTATTAAACCAGGTATTGGTACTTTTGGCATTGTGAACAGGTGCCAAGTCTTGCTTGAAAATGAAATCTCCATGCTCAAAAAGCTTGTTGGCAGAGGGAAGCATGAAGTTCTCTAGAATTTCCTTGTTGATGGTTCTGCTGACTTTGTTCTTGGACCTACACCAGCAGATGACTTGGCTCTCCAAACCATCACTGATTGTGGAAACTTTTCACTAGACCTCAAGCAGCTTAGATTGTGGCCTCTCCACTCTTCATCCAGATTCTGGGACCTTGATATACAAATGAAATGCAAAATTTACTTTCATCTGAAAATAATACATTGAACCACTTTCTGGACGTCTGTCAAGTCAGCAGTCTTCCCCAAGTTTGTGTACTGAACCAGAGAAGGGACCATTTTAAACGCTTAGTAAGGCCGGCTTCACACTGTGGCGTGATCCGGTCCGGGGCTGTCCGGGATGACCCAGACAGCCGCGGACCGGATCAGCACAGAGGACTGAGGGGCTAATCTGCCCTCCAGTCTGGTGTGCAGCGCATGCAGCTGCAGCCGCTGACAGGACAGGACCGTGGCGCTCGCGGTCCTGACTTATCAGCAGCGGGAACTGCATGCGCTGCACACCGGACTGGAGGGCATATTAGCCCCCCAGTCCTCTGTGCTGATCCGGTCCACGGCTGTCTGGGTCATCCGCCGCTGTGTGAAGCCGGCCTAAGTCTTTAGAGGTATTTTGTGTTAATTATTCAGATTTTCTGAGATTTTCTAACTTTTGGGTTTTCATTGGCTGCAAGCCATAATCATCAACATTAACATAAAAAAACACTTGAAATAGATCACTCTGTAATGACTATATATTATATGTGTTTTACGTGTTGTATTGAATTACTGAAAGAATTAATCTTTTTAATGATATTCTAATTTATTGATGAGATGCAGCTATAAATTATATTTAAAACACAATATACTATCTGAGAAATGTCAATCAGTGCGATCATAATCATAGCATTGTAATTGAGCAAGCGGCTTACAGGAAACATATTTACTGAATCCTGAAAGCAATTAGCGTTTAGCTATGTTTTGTCATTTTTCAGTGGTAATGATTATTTCAACATGTGGCAAAGAAAAAAAAAGGGAAATTCTATAATCTTTTTTTTTAATAAATTCATTTTTTTTGCAGCTTTTATTTTACCATAAACCTGAAATGCAGCATAATTCTCCAGGTTAGTATGATTATGTAGATATTCACATTTCATGTTTTTTTGTTTTATTTCAGGAGTGAAAAAAAAATCAGAAATTGCAAAAAAAAAAATTTAAAAATAGCTTCTGTCAGGACTTTCTGAGAGCCGTAACATTTTAAATTTTTGGGATCTGGGACTGTGTGATTGGTTGTTTTTTTGTGCTCCGAGCTGATGTTTTTATTGACATTGGGGTATTATACAATATTTTGTTTGCCTGTTATTACATTTTTTTCTGTTGTTGTGGCAGATGAAAAACTGCAATTTTGGCGTTTTTATTTATATTTTGGTAGATGGAAAATTTCTGAATGCAGTGATACCAAGCATGTGTATTCTTTGTATTATTTTCAATGGGGTGAAAAGGGGGTGATTTCAACTTTTGAGTTTTCTTTTATTGATTTCATTTTTTTTTTTTTTTAAACTTGGCACTGTTTTTACTTGTTCAGTACAGCAGAGATCATCATCTCCTGTGAACACTGGCTTGCAGCCACCTTTCACAATTGGATCACACTGACAGACATATGGGTCATCAGCAGTGATGTGCGAATAGTAAGATATTCGGATTCGGATAGCTCTAACTGAATTATTTGGAATGTTTAAGGCCCCATTCACGCACTGCTTTTTTTGCTGCGTATTTTTACGCAAAAGCTCAAAAAAGCCAGGAGTGGAACAATCAAAACCGGGTCCAGTGGTGGTGAGGTGGCACTGTGGTCTTTGCAGGCTGTAGGTAGTTCTGAAGGTATGGGTTTTCAGTTCCAGCTTGAAGGTTCCGAGTGTGGGGGACAGTTGGACATTTTGGGGTGCAGAATTCCAGAGGATGGGGGATGCTCAGGCGAAGTCTTGCAGATAGTTAGATGAGGAACGTACAAGTGTAGAGGAAAGAAGGAGGTCTTGGGAGGATCAAAGATTATGAGTTGGATGATATTGGGAGATTAGTTCATATATATAGGGGGACAGATTGTAGATGGCTTTGTAAATCAGTGTTATTAGTAGTTTGCATCAGATACGCTGGGGAATTGTGAGCCAGTGGAGGGATTTGCAGAGAGGAGAAGTGGAGCAGCAGTGGGGAGAGAGGTGGATTAGTCAGGCAGCAGAGTTAAGGACTGATTGTAGAGGTGCAAGAGTGTTAGCAGGCTGGCCACAAAGGAGGAGGTTGCAGTAGTTGTGACGGGAGATTAAGTGGGCATGCACTAGTAGTTTAGTAGATTGAGGGTTGAGGAAGGGACAGATTCTGGAAATATTTTTGAGTTGGAGGTGGCAGGAAGTGACGAGAGCTTGGATGTGTAGTTTGAAGGATAAGGCAGAATAAGGCAGAGTCAAGGGTTACTCTGAGGCAGTGAACTTCAGGTACATGGTGAAGAGTGTTGTCATTTATTGTGATAGATAGATCAGGTAAGGGAGGTGCGCAAGGAGGGGGAAAGATGATGAGTTCAATTTTGTCTACATTTAGTTTAAGGAAGCGAGAGGAGAAGAAGGAGGAAATGGCTGACTCACACTCTGGTATTCTGGACAGCAGAGAGGCGACGTTTTATGGTGAGAGAGATCTGAGTGTCATCAGAGTACAGGAATTCATGGGACTTTATGAGTTGTCCTAGGCCAAGGGTATAGATGGTATAGATGGAAAAAAGATGGGGTCCCAAAACAGAGCCTTGAGGGACCCCAAGAGAGAGGGGATGGGGTGAGGAGTTCATGTGGGAGTGGGGGATGCTAAATGTGCAGTTGGAAAGGTAGGAGGAGATGCAGAAGAGGGCAAGGTCAGTTAAACCAATGGAAGAGAGGATCTGTAATAGGAGACAGTGGTCGACTGTGTCAAATGCAGAGGACAGGTAAAGCAGGCGGAGGATATAGAAGTGTCTGTTAGCTTTGACAGTAAGTAGGTCGTTAGGAATTTTGGTTAAGGCAGTTTCAATGGAGTGGTGGGGGAGGAAGCCAGATTGAAGGTCGTCAAAGAGAGAGTTAGATGAGAGGTGGGAGGAAAGTAAAGTGTGGACATGCTTTTCAAGAAGTTTGGAGGCGAACAGGAGCAGCGATAATGGGCAGTAGCTGGATATGGAGGTCGGGTCAAGGGATGACTTCTCTAAGATAGGTGTAATTGTTGAGCAGAAGGAAAGGTACCGGCTGGAATAAGCGTAGTGGTGAGGTTGGGAAGGATGTGGGAAGGGATGGGGTCCGATGCACAAGTGGTGAGGTGCAATTTGGAGAGGAGGTGTGCAAGTTCTCCTTCAGTGATGGAGGGGAGGAGGGTTAGTGGGGGAGGAAAGTGGTCTGGTATACATAGGACTTGTGATGGTTGGTTAGCAAAGACTTGTCTGATCTGATCGATCTTGCTGGTGAAGTGTGTTGCAAAGTCTTCTGCAGAGATATGAGAAGTAGGAGGGGGAAGTGGGGAACGGAGGAGGGAGTTAAATGTGTTGAATAACTGCCCGGGGTTGTGGGACAAAGAGGATATTAGTGTTGTGAAGTACGTCTGTTTAGTGGGGGTGAGTGCTGACTTTAACTTGAGAAGTGCTTGTTTGAATGCTGTGTAGTCTTCTTGTGAGTATGTTTTCTTCCAGTGCTGTTCATCAACCCTGGACTCCTGCCGCAGCTTTTTAGTGGTGTATGTGTGCCAGGGTTGTCTGTTGATTAGTCATGTTCTGCCATGAATGAGAGGGGCAACTGCATCAATCGCTGCTGGGAGTGTAGAATTGTAGAAAGTGGTGGTGTTATCTGTGTCATGGAGTGAGGACATGGAGGATAGTGGTAAAATAGAGTCAGAGAGTATGTGAGTGTCAACGTGTGTGAGGTTTCTGCAAGGATGTGCTAGTTGGTGGATATGGGTGGCAGGTGAGGAGGACACGGATGAGAAAGTAAGTAGATAGTGGTCAGGTAGGGGGAGAGGGAAGGTTGTGGGATTAGTTAGGGAGCAGAGACAGGTGAAGATGAGGTCTGGTGTATGTCCGTCTGTGTGGGTGACTGTGGAGCATTGAGTGAGGCCAAAGGATGAAGCAGTGACAGGAGTCATTATAAAAAATCTGACAGAAAAACATGGCAATAATATTATTTTCTAAATAATTTTGCTTAATAAGAGCTTTAAAATTGTCATATTGTTAACAAATAACAAATATCACAATCATGTTGCTGAGCAAAGTTTGGTGTACCAAGAGCAATATTACCAATAATAGCACATACAAGAGACAAATAAAGTCACCACATCCTGACCATTTATGACCATATATTACAAAATGACCAAATATTAACATGCTAATGCTAATATTCACCTCGTACAAATACCTTGTAATGTGGGGGGGTGGGAACATTTTTCCTGCCGGGAGCCATTTGGAAATTTCTATCAACTTTGGGAGGCCATACAAAATTATCACCTTCAAAATTCCCCTGCTATATTTGGTCAAACAAGTTATTCACCCTACTGTGATGGCTTGAGCTGCCTCTCTTTGGTGTGTCTGTGACTTTTGGTGATATTAATCTTGTTGCTTCTCACGGCTGCTTTTCTTGAGTTGCATCGGCCTGGAGTGCAGTCAACTCTTTGTGATTAGTTTTGTAAATTATATATATATATATATATATATATATATATATATATATATATATATATAATTCACTGGAACTGCTTTATATACATCACACAGGAGACCCTGAGGACATATACAGTACATCAGTGGGGCATGTACAGCACTGCAGAGTTCTGGACGACATATACAGCACTGGAGATGGGGACAGTGGAGTCTATACCATCACTGGGGAGGCATGGAAGCATAAACAGCACTGGTGACCGTGGGGGAATATTCAGCACTGGGGAGGGCTGAGTGCATATACAGCACTGAGGAGGGCTGTGGGCATATACCATCACTGAGGACAGTGTGGAAATATTCAGCACTGCTGAGACCTTGGGGAAAATAAAGCACTAAGGAGGGCAGGGGGCATATACCATAATTGAGGATAGTGAAGGAATATTCAGCACTGGGGACACCTGGAGGCATATACAGCACTGGGGATGGTGGGAGAATATTAAGCATTGGAGAGGCCTGGGAGGATATACAATGCTGGGAAGGGCTAGGGGCATATACAGCACTGGGAGCAGCGAGGTCATATACCATCACTGGGAGGCCTGGGGTCATATACCATCACTAGGAAGACTGGGGCCACATATAGAGTACTGGATAGGCTGCTGCAGTATTGCAGAGGCCTGGGGTCATATACCATCACTGGCATTATAACCGAGTGTGTTTGTCCAAGTGCTAAGGAGGAAAAAGATGCATAAATCATGGGTAGGAAGAGTGAAAAAAACATCCAGTTAATTTTGTCATAGTAATAGACACTGCAAAGTATTATTGCCCCAAAACAAGGCACTGGAAAGTAAGTATTATAAGTATTTTACATCAGTGTTGCCTTTGCCTTTAACATTTCAAACAAGAGTCTGGTCACTAAAAAAATCAGCGACCTGTAACTGAAGCACTGGAGGCAAGCAAAAGAGCCAGGGCAGCAGGAGAAGACCCTACTCATATTTTTACCCTTTTACTAAGCACAAAGCAGATTTCTCCACCAAAAATGTAAATGTAATCAATATAACATTGGCCTTATGGCCATGTCTTTACATTTCTACATCCTTCTGACAGGTTCTCTTTAAATCTATTACTATTATTTCCAGGCTGAGATAGATTAGCACTCATATTTTCCAAGTTGATAATCCCCCTAGATTGTCTGCACTACACCATTTGATGTGATAGCTGCATGGCATTGAGGGGACGTCTGCACTGTCACACCGGTCATTATTAGATCACTCTCTGAGTCTTCAGCAGTATGGGAAATAACACTGGACATTTTTTTCTTTTGTGATCTCTGCAATTTGAAAAGCAAACTGGTCGCATTCTTGTGACCTGCAACTTTGAGGATATTTAATTCTAAATCAATCCTGTGTTCATCTTTACTAGATACAGTTTTGTCAAATCTAACATTTTATTTAACATTTCATACAGCTATGTATGCTAGCAATTTTTCACAACCTAAATGAAAGAACATTTTTTCTACTAAGAGCAAAATGAATATATTTATTCTTGGATATCTGACATTTACTTTTACAAGCTCATCAACTGTTGAAATACATTTGAAATGAGGACTCCTTAAATGTAGATATCTATTCGTTGAACATTTTAGGAAGGTTCCATGGAACGAAAAAAGGTCATTTTAAAACACAGGTAATATCAAATACTTAGAGAGAATCTGTAAGAAGAATCAATCCTTCTAAGTCAATAGCATTGCTATTCACAAAGGATCATACCTTATGTCATTATACACATGAAACGCAGTTCACATTACATCACTTTCACAATACCACATGAATTTGTATCTCGTAGCCTAAATGTGATTGGGGTCTTCAAGGCAAAATCACGACAACCATATCCATATATTCTTGCCCTTTTAATTATGGTCTCCCTCAAATGTGCAGTAATCTAGAAGGCATCAAGCTTAAATGGGGGCCCATAAGCCAACGTGACAACAGCCCTTCATGTCAAAGGGCACAGTCCAACATTAATTACCTGGCCAGAACATCGGGCTGTCTTTCCCCCTTTCACCTTAATAACAGTTCTTAAGACTAGGGCAAAGTCATCAAGGGGACAATGTCCATAATGAGACTTGGGTAAGATCCATGGCAAACAGCATGCAACCCTCTTGCGCTAAAAGTCCCTCTATCCAGCCAAGGAACGCACAACATGCGTAAATTAACATGGGGGAAAAGAACTTTTGCCATCCATGGCTAACAAAAGGGAGTCTTGGACATTTTGCTGTCTTACACATGCAACCTTTCACAGACTTCAAACTGTCCAGTTGGAACAACGGACACAAAGAGTGCCTTCAGACATCCGTTTCCTTCTCTCCTTCAAATATCCTTTTTTTTTTAGCTCCAAAGGGTCCCTTCTTTGCACTGGTCGGGACATCAGGACTCTAGTGTCAAGGATACACCTGTCTCACAGAAAAAGGCAATAGCCTTCTGGGCCACCGGAACCAGAGCAGATCCCAGGGCAAACAGAAATGTCTCTTATACTGTCTTCTATGAAAACTCCATCTAAACCATAATTATGGTGTTCATTTCACCAATGTTCTTCATTTTCTTGTTATCCTGATTCAGCTTCCTATCCAGTGTGCCCTTGTAGTAATCAGCTCTCCCTTTAGAGGTCAGAACTTCCTTTGAGGTTGGGACCTTTAACAAGATCAGTGGGGAACAGCTGATCCCATGAAACCTCCACTGCTTGGCCCTTCTGTTGGTCATAAACCAAAGGACAGACTTGGTTTAAAGCTTATTGATACATTAGGGACTTGTCCAGAACACTCTCTTTGAGTCCTAGTCTTTTCTTGTTTAGAATATGGGGTCAGGCTCTCTGTAGAGCACCTTCAATCACTAGCAATAAGGTGCTGTTATCTCTGTTATCAGGTCTGCTGCTTGCCCATTTCAACAGAGATCAAAAGTGAGACTGAGACGTATAATGATTTATTATAATCATATAATAGGTATGAAGGCGGGTTAGGTCCCAGTACGGGAAGCATGACTTGATGTGGCTACTTCACGGTCATATGCATGGCCATATGTACTAGCTAGGGTGACACCATTTTTCAAAGTTCACTAGCTGTAATGCATTTCTAGATTCAAATCGCATGTCATAGCGTTAAGTGCAGATGACTTTTAGTTACATTGGGTAGTGTTTCAGAGTGCACTAGTACACATAGGATGAGTGCCACAGTCTTTTCTTGGTGGGAATATGAGGTCATGCCCTCTGTAGCACACCTTCCTCCATTAGGCACAAGGGGCTGTTGTCTCTGTCATCAGGTCTGCTGCTCGCTCATTCCAACAGAGATTTTTAATCCACAGTGAGGATGAGACTTATAATACAGGTATGAATTCAGGTTAAGACCCTGTACAGAGGACATGCCTCGACGTAGCTAAACCACCACTATTAGTCTGACATTAACCCACAGTGGATAGATCCCTCTAAAACTATTGGAACACAAAAATTGATGGTATGGTGTGGTATATGGGGTACAAAGATAGTGGGGCCATTCTTCATTAATGGAAACCTCAATACCACTTGATATCTTAAACTGCTACTTGATTCAGATAACCAGTGGCATTGACGTTTCCATTGATGAAGAATGGCCCCACTATATTTATACCACATATACCACACCATACCATCAATTTTCGTGTTTCAACAGTCTTGGAGGGATCTATCCACTGTGGGTTAGTGTCAGACCAATAGCGGTGATTTTGTTTGTTAACTTTACCATTCACAAAAAAGTTTGCCTCATCACTCATCTGAAGGCAATTGTCTATGCTGTGAAGATACGAGATGTGCAGCATTTGAAACAATGGATACTGGAAGCCTGTGCTAGCATTTCTTCTTGCAGTGTGTCAAGAGTGGGAGAAGAGGGTTGCATTAACAATCCAAAATTATGGGCAGCACATTTTATAAGTGGTCACAAACTTGTAAATAACTCATGAAAGAATAAAGTTACATTAAAACTAAGCACACCATTGTTTTTCTTATGAAATTCTCAATAATTTTGAGGTGTCACATGACCCTCATCTCATTGAAAAAAATAAAGTTGGATCCAAAATGACCAACTTCAAAAAGGCCATCATGGTCACCACCCATCTGGACAAGTTTTCCCCCTCCAATATACTAATGTGCCACAAACAGGAAGTTGATATCACCAACCATTCCCATTTTATTTAGGTGCATTTATATAAATTGCCCACCCTGTATAGTACTCCCACAATAGTCCTCCAGATAGTGTAATGCACACACAATAGTCCTCCAAAGAGTGTAATATACATGCCAAATTCCTCCATATGGTATAATGCAATCCCCTATAGTATTCCATATAGTATAATGCACCCCATATTCATCCTTATAATATAGTGCACTCCTCAGAGTCCATCATATAAATTCTGGGGGAATAGCCCAAGGGCAGACATGCAGATTTTGATGTAGATTCTCAAAAAAAACATCAAGCAATGCACCATGGGCACGGGGCCTATGAGAGTCAAGGGAGAGCCACAGTTGTGGTGAAAGGGCTAGAGGATTCCGCTTATCCCCTGGCTACTTCCACACAGACTTCTAGGGCAGGGGTTGCCAACTACAGTCCTGAAGTCTGAAAACAGCAAGCATTGCAAAGGTGCTAATTTCATCATTTTAGGAGGTGATGATCCTAGAACCTTGTGCAATGCTAAGGAAATCCTAAAAACATGCACTGTTTGTGGCCCTTGAGGATTGCACTTGACCAGCCCTGTTCTACAGAATAGTGTGTAGTGTCTTGCATTTCCATACCTTAGACCAGAGGTCCCCAACTCCAGTCCTGGAGGGTCGCCAACAGTGCAGGATTTCCTTAGTATTGCACAGATGTTAATGTGATCAAATGCACAGGTAATGATTCCAATCCCTGTGCAATACTAAGGAGATCCTGAAAACATGCACTGTTGGCAGCCCTCAAGGCCTGGAGTTGGGGACCCCTCGCCTTAGACCATCTTTGCAGAGGCCGGCAGCTTGTTCGCCTGCCTCTGTAGGGCAGTATAAAAGAACCTGTTTGCAGAAACATTCTAGCACACAAGGAGGGAAGTAAAAAAACTTTAATGTTGCAACTTTTGAAAAAAGGCCATGATAGTGCATGATATCATTGGTAACATTTATAAGACATAAACAGTAATAATTTAAACATAGGCACTTACTACAGACTATAATAAGTGTCAAAGACACATACACCATGTTCCAAATTATTATGCAAATCTTCTTTTTCTCTGATTTTCCTAAATGGTCTGTGCAAATGACAGTCAGGGTAATATAAGTCATCAACCGTTAGAGTATACATCGAATTTTTCTGAAGAAGCCTCCCAATTATAAAAGTATAATCTACAAAATTAAAAAAAACTCTACATGCACTGTTCCAAATTATTAGGCACAGTAGAGTTTCTAAACATTTGATATGTTTGAAAGAACTGAAAATGCTCATTTGTTGAATTTACAGCATTAACAGGTCACATTCACTGAAATGAAAAGCTATTTAACTCCAAAGCATCCTAATAGGCCAAGTTACATGTTAACATAGGAACCCTTCTTTGATATCACCTTGACAATTTTTACATCCATTGAACTTGTGAGTTTCTGGAGAGTTTCTGATTGTATTTCTTTACATGATATCAGAATAGCCTCCCAGAGCTGCTGTTTTGATGTGAACTGCCTCCCACCCTCATAGATCTTTTGCTTGATTATACTCCAAAGGTTCTCTATAGGGTTGAGGTCAGGGGAAGATAGTGGCCACACCATGAGTTTATCTCCTTTTATGCCCATAGCAGCCAATGACACCAGAGGAATTCTTTGCAGCATGAGGTGGTGCATTGTCATACATGAAGATGATTTTGCTCCTGAAGGCATGTTTTTGCTTTTTGTACCATGGAAGAAAGTTCTCAGTCAGAAACTCTATATACTTTACAGAGGTCATTTTCACACCTTCAGGAACCTTAAAGAGGCTTACCAGCTGTTTCCCAATGATTCTGGACCAAAACATGACTCCTCCATCTCCTTGCTGACGTTGCAGCGTTGTTGGGACATGGTGGCCATCCACCAACCATCCACTACCCCATCCATCTGGACCATCCAGGGTGGCTTGGCATTCATCAATAAACAAGACTGTTTGAAAATAAGTCTTCATGTATTTCTGGGCCCACTGCAACCGTTTCTACTTGTGAGCACTGTTTAGGGGTAGCTCAATAGTAGGCTTATGCACCACAGCAAGCCTTTGAAGGATCCTACACCTTGAGGTTCGAGGGATTCAAGAGGCACGAGCAGCTTCAAATATCTGTTTGTTGGTTTGTAGAGCCTTTTTAGCAGCTGCTCTCTTAATCCGATGAATTTGCCTGGCAGAAACCTTTCTCATTCTGCATTTATCTGCACGAACACGTCTGTGCTCAGAATCAGCCACAAATCTCTTCACAGTACAATGGTCACGCTTACGTTTTCATGCAATATCTAATGTTTTCATCCCTTGTCCAAGGCATTGCACTATTTGTTGCTTTTTGGCAGCAGAGAGATCCTCTTTCTTTCCCATATTACTTTCCTTTTATTGGGCTCACGTGCCAAACTAATTATCTCAGGTATCTGAGATTGATTTCAGTGATCCAAAAAACACTGAGACACAATACCATAAATGGGTTTCATTGAAAAAACAAAACAAAACCCTATGATGCTTAAAACAAATTAGCATAATAATTTGGAACATGGTGTATGTGAATGTACACAGTATATATAAGTAAAGTCCCGCAGGGATCATCAGACTCCATTACAATGGTGCAATATTTATTAAGAGCAGAGTCCATTAAGGGCTTTAAAGAGTAACCAAAGGTTGCAGTCCCACTAATTCTGCAGGGAAAATTGTAACCCGTGCTAAACTTGAAACGAAAAGAATAAAATTAACCAAAAAAAGGCCTTGCTGCTCGAAGAACTGAAAAACAACTTTAAAAAGTCCTTCTTTTGACAAAATGCTAACTAAGGGACAGGTCAGCAACCCAAAAATATGCCTTTTTTAGGTCAGTCTTCTCTTTATTCACTGTAGAAAGACTTCAGCGGGTTTTTAATCGCTGCCTTGGATAAAGGCCACAGTTCTACATGGTACTCTGCTGCCGTTTGGTCTCGGGTGGTCATAGGGACTATGCCTCCAGGGGCATTCTCTGTCACCACCTGCCCCCCGGCATGTATCATCATGGCCACCAGTGGAGAAGAGGATGTATTAAATAGGGGATGACCACCCACTCTAGGATAGACAGGACAAACTTGGGCATCAAGGACAGGTCCTGTGGGTTTGGGTGCAGCTGGCTGGCTAACTAAGAGAGGCCTAGCCTCCCTCCGGTGCCACATTCTCTCCTTGTCGGTCTCCTACTGCAACTTTTCAAAGTTGTCGGTGGTGGTTGTTCTGTCCCCATCCTAGAAGGCATGAAGGGAGGAGCGAGGGAGTGACACAAAGCTACTGGTCAGCAGGTGGCAGCAGACAAATATGAAACAGATATCAATGAAACAGTGGATTGAACTATATGAAGATATTAAGAGAACAGCACAGTGGTAACCCGACTTACACCAACCATGAACAACCACTTGCTGACCATCACCTTCATGAAGGTGACCTTCTCTCCAATGTAGGTTGTGCAGAGACTTTTGGGAAGATGTTCATGCAGCATGGTAGACCAGTTGACATAAAACTGATGACCAGTACCATATTTGGCTATGAAATCAAACCCACTATCCTAATGCCACCAACTTGACTTGGGTACATTGGTCATTAACACTAGAAGTCCCGGGAATTTCAAGATCCCCCCTGAAGTCCTGAGAGAGGGTAAAATGACCCTCAGTCCATATTGACACCTCAATTAGCATTCTTTCAATTGTAAATGTGCTCTTGCCTGAGGAATCTGCAGGGGGGATTATCTAAGATAAGTGTGTAAACAGGAGAATGCAAGCTATTCCAGAGTGTGGGGGATGCTGCTCACAAGAAAGAGATACTGGCTTCATAGTGCCTTTTTTTGTCTGTTCGTTTGCATCCTGTGTTTTACAGGGTTGGGTGCAGAGAAGATACAGTCATCCAGAGAATGGCAGCAATTCACCGGGCAGGTTTCAGCAGTATTTCTTTATGATTTATTCCATAAAAACAGGTAGTTATGCAGGGGTGGTGGAGGGGGAGGATGGGGGTCGCAACAACGGGCTGTTTTGACCCCAATCCTCCCTCCACCACCCCTGCATAACCGCCTGTTTTTATGGAATAAACAATAAAGAAATACTGCGACATTGCCTGAGCGTCGCAATGTGTAACAGGGCGATCATTCGGCAATGATTCAGGGTTTCTCAGTTCAGAGATTTCCCAACTAGCCTGGTATGCGTGTGTGACGCGGCAAAGCGATGTCTCAGGTGACGGGAGCTATAGAAAGTATAGCTCCCTGCCTCGCCCGGGAATCGCCTCTGAACTACAGGCTGGTTCTGAGGCGATCCTTCACAGACGTTCGCCGGTGACATGTCCGCGTGTGTCACGTGATTGCCCGCAGACCACCGGGAATCATCTCCCTGTGTGACGGCCCCATTAGGGCTGATTCACACATCTGTGCCTCCGGCACATGTGGGGTCTGTGCTGACACATGCCGTAGGCACGGACATACGGGACACATGTTCCCCAATGGCCCCATTCACACGTCCATATTTCCGCATGAACTTTGTCTCTGTGTGGAGCACATGCGTGTCCGTCTGCTACACACAGAGACATGTTCGGTGTTTTGCAGAAGCACAGGACGAGGAAGAGGTTTGGGAGTAGGTGACGCTGAAAGTGCGGTCTGTAAGGTATGAGCAGATCGAAGAGAGGGCGAGGTCAGTAATACAGGGTGAGATGAGATGCAGCACAGGATGAGGTAGAGATGCAGGTGCAGCCACGGGTGAGATGAGATGCAGCCACGAGTGAGATGAGATGCAGCTATGGGTGAGATGAGATGCAGCCACGGGTGAGATGAGATGCAGCCACGGATGAGATGAGATGCAGCCACGGGTGAGGTGAGATGCAGTCACGGGTGAGATGAGATGCAGTCACGGGTGAAATGAGATGCAGCCACGGGTGAGGTGAAGTCACGGGTGGGTTGAGATGCAGCCACGGGTGGGTTGAGATGCAGCCACGGGTGGGATGAGATGCAGCCACTGGTGGGATAAGATGCAGCCACGGGTGAGGTGGAACAGCCAGTGATGTGATGCAGCCGTGGGTGGGAAGGAGCCAGGAGGGTAGCGCTGGATCAACAGCAGCTACGCCTGCCGCGGTGCCTACAGTCACTGATGTGTGCGGCCGGGCAGCATGGGCAGATTAAAGCAGAGCTCTGCTGCTGCTCTGTAGCGCGTCGGCTCTCCGGGGCTGACAGGCACTCAAGGCCGGGGACAGGACCTGAGAGGCTGCACGCAGTGTGCAGAAGCAGCCATGGCTCATCGAGCGGCGGTTGGAGGCAGAGACTGCCGCTATTGCCAGCTCTGATTTAGGAGCAAGGAGAGGGTGGATCCGGCGCCCAGTGGTGGAGAGGACCAGCCGGCAAGCAGTACAGTCTGTGCGGCTGCGGTCTTCTCGGTGCCCACCGGCTGTCAGGCACTCAAGGATCTCGGGTCCCCGCCGCTAGTCACAGCCGGGGGTGCCCGGTCAGGTGCCTGTGGTCAGGGGGTCCCCTCATGGCTGTGCGGCCCTCGCGCTCACCTCCTCTGGTTGGCCCAGGCTGGGCCTCTGGTCCCCCATCCTCAGCTGCGGCTCTGCTCTCGCAATGCCGAATCAGGGCACAATGGAGGGCTCGACTGAATGCGGGCTGTGTGGGGCGCAGCGACAGTGGTGGTGTGGCTGTGTGAGGGGCCCAGGCGTGGACAGATGGGGTGGACTGAGTGCTACAAGCCCGGAGGCCTCTCACATGCGTCCATTCTCAGGCAGCCATTGTTTTCTTGTTCACTGTCTTATCACAGTTGTTTGGCCATGCCGCTAATACACTGCTCATCTTGAAAATGTGACTATTTGTTTGATGTTGCTGTGAAATAACCCTTTAGTGAAAAAAAAATCTTATTGGTTTTAAAAAAAATAAATAAATAGCATGGAAACAAATAACAGGTCTTCTTTTGTATATTTTTCACACTAAAATTTCAGTCCTCTTGTGCAAATTTTTTTTCGCGCAAAATTTGCACAAGAATGAACATGCTGTGTGTTTTTTTTTTTTTCGCTAGTGTGCTTGAGGCCTAAAGGTACCGTTACACGTTACGATCTCGTTGACGATATCGTTTGAAAACGTCACGTGATCACGTCGTTCATGCGATGTTGTTTTTCACATAGTCACATAGATATAAGATATCGGACGAACACATCGTCGGATCGCTGATCGCAGCTTTGAGGTCAGGATCTCAAATCTGACGATCCTCATCCAATTATGTGTCAGAAGATGTGCAGCATCGTTCAGTGTAACGCTGAGATGAACGATGTCCGTCTAAATTCTCCTATTCCTGCCATTGTGAAAAATCATTCTGCAAATGTTTGGGATGAGGCTGGCGCGGTGCCAAAATTTACATCGTTAACAAGATAGTTGCGTGTGAGGCCTCTTGGATGATGTAAAACAGATTGCACAAAAGATGTGATCACGTGACATTTCTTACTATATCGTCGACGAGATCGTAACGTGTAACGGTACCTTTATACACAAATGCTTCTGGTCATTACTCACAGCTGTACCTTGCTCTAAAATGTCTAATTCTTTCTTTAAAATATATAAAAAATGATTCCTTGTTTCAGTGCTTTTTTGCTCAAATAAAACTAAACTAAACACAATATGTATAGTCTTTATATTATCAAATACAATAGATTGAATAGAACTACTTAAACTAGATGGAAAACAGCATACAACCTCCTGTGGTGTGACAGTAATGGCTTTAATAACAGAACAAAAGACAGTGATTAGAGATAAGATAAGATGTAGATAAAATCCTTTATGTCATTTGACCCTTCTCTGGGTTTCAGAGGTAGAAATGTCAAATGACCCATCTCTGGGACTTCTAGTGTTAAAGTAATTGGCCCTAGGCTCATGCAGCCATTTTCTAGCAATGGCATCCACATGCAAAATCTCCTCAAGAAAGGAGACAGGATGGGGTGGCTGTATTGGATAGTTGCTTGGAGGGAGTAGGGATCTCCCTATAGCCTTTTCCCAGTTGAAGGCATGTGGCAGTGGTGCTACATACAGCTGGGAAAAATGGCCTTCTGCCCTTACTCCCTCCTGCTGTTCCTCATCCTCCTCAACATGCTCCTGATCCCCGATCAGGGATCTTCAAAGTTTTTCAAATAAAGTGAACCCGCGTTACAGTCGTGGAGGGAGATAAATAAATGTGTTGCACCAATCAAAACATCCTCAAATTCAGCAGGAACATGTTACTAGATGTTCTTTTTCTGCCCAGAAATGAGAAGAGCCTGCCAAATCCATACATAGCATTTATCTTTGAAACTCAAGAAAAGTAGAATATATTAGAGTGTGATATCAGAGAGCTATACAACACCATAGTGATAGTGATTAACAGCAATATATATTTCCATATACCCACCTAGCTTATGGTCTGTGGGTTCATCAATCTGTGGAACACTACTTCAAGAACTTGGACTATATAAATGGCTTAGCAATAGAGATGAGTGATGTTCGATTCTAAATGTTCGCCATTATACAAAACTGGATCCGGTTTTGGAAACACTGCGATGGACGCTGCTTGCATGAATTTTCCCGCAGGCTCCAAAGCTGGATAAGGTAACCGGATTGCAAATAGTACAATCCGGTTTTTGTATTGGAGCCTATGAGCTGCGGATCCGGATCCGGTTTTGAGCATTTTTAATGCTCAAAATCGGATCCAGATGGAATAAAAAAAAAACACTAATGTGACCCTAGCCTATATTAGAGTATAACCTGGCACACCATAAATAAGAAAGTATATAATTGTATGATGGTACATGTGTGTTTATACTTTAGAACACTGTTGACTCCATGTTTGTATACTCTCTTTCTAGACCCTCCCCCTGGGAAAGGCCCATATAGGATTAAAACGATGGGTTGAACTACTCTGTGTATCAAAGAGCCATTTTTTTTGGCAACTTCAGTTTTTTTCTTATTTATGGTGTGCCAGGGTATGATTATTATTATTATTTATATAGAGCCATTAAATTCCATGGTGCTTTACATGTGGAAAGGGCAGACAAAGACAAGTAGATCAAGTCACACAGGTACCGGAGGGGAGAGGACCCTGTCCGCAAGGGCTCACAGTCTATGAGGGTATACTCTACTACATGGAATTGTAACATTAAAGTAGAATGATATTTTTATTACATATGTTAGGTCCAGTGGTTTATGGGAAAACATTAACCAAAATAATTGAAAATGTTAAGTATGCTCAAAACAACATCAAGAGAATAGTTATTATCCTCTCAGTGAGCTGTTTCAGAAATCCTGTAATATTCCCACAGTTGTCACATGGCTAGAAAACTAATAAAAACTGGAAATCACAATGACTTTATGTCTCTTTAAAATCTCTAAACATGAGAACTGAAGTGTTTCAAGGATATAATAGTGGCAGTCTAATTTCAATGGGAGATATATTTTACATTTTAAGAGGTTTATTACAAAGGTCACCACTGAATAAATAGCATGTTGAAATAAGATACTTAATGGAAGTGCAGAAAAATGCAACCGTGCATAAAAATATTACAAATGAGGGTTATACAGTGAAGAAGTAACATTCATTGAAAGAGAGTCATGATTGTAATATTTAACCATGAAAACATTTCCCGGTATTATGCCGCTGGAAGTCTTCTCGGAGGTTTGGTACTTTTATGCACATTTTTATCATCCCAATAAAAACACAGTTCATTTGGGGAAAACTGCTCAACTGGAAAATAAGAAAGCTTGAAAGGATTGTCTGTCTCTCAATAGCAATGAATTAAATAAAGAGAACTCTTGATAAAAATATAGTAGTTAGAATGAAATATGCTGTAAAGCATCAGAGTATGTTCAATTTATTAGACAAATCAACAGAGTGATGTATCAAATGCTGCTACCATTTCTGCTCTTTGTAACCGAGGAGGACAAAGGAATGAATGGAAATTGATACAAAGGAAATTAAAATGTCAACGGACAGAATAAAAAAGGGCAGTGTTAATTGAGTTAATTGGGTTTCCTGTTTTGGAATCTACTTCTTTTATTTTGCAAATTCTCTGTAAATATGCCCTGAAACACAGCATTTTTAGACAACTCTATGGGCCTCATTGGTCAACATTTTTGAAATGATAAGATTTTTCTTTTTGCCTAATCCAGTCAATCAGAGACCAGCTTACTTTATAACAAATACTTTGGGAGCACAAAAGCTGGGTTCTGATTGGTTTTAGTTTCTATAACTGAGAATTTCTGCAGTGTTTTTAAATCTTTTTAGGCAATAACATCTTTGGTCTGTTAACTTTACATCAATAAGCAAAATGTAAAATGTACTACAAACAGTCTGTTTTTCTGTGTTGATTTTTTTCACTTTTGGTAAAAACCTTAAAGGGATCCTGTCACCTCCAAAAAGCCACCTAAGCTACAAAATCATGTCCTTGCAGCATCCTATCAGTAATCTCACACTCCTTTTGTCTCCTAAAAGCATCCTGTGAAAGCAGATAAAAATGATTTTACACTCACTCATTAGGCATTATAATTAGTAGGGGATGTATTCTTTAGCCCTTAGGGCGTGTTGTTTTGCAGGCTCCAGGATCCACCCTCTCTCTCTCTGTGCTGCTGTGATGTGGAGCTGAAGGCAGGACTAATGATTTGCATTCTGTGAGTGATAGAGAGGGGGGGGGGGGGCATTGCCTGCACAAGCAAAGCAGCACAGAGAGAGAGGGTGGATCCTGGAGCCTGCAAAACAACACGCCCTAAGGGTTAAAGAACATAGCCCCTATTAATTATAAATTAAGAGAAAAGCCCGCTGAGGCTGAAACATCGCAGTGTGACCCTGAAGGCCTAATAAAGGCATAAGATACCCCTATTTGGAGTGCTGCAGTCTTTCTGTGGAGTAGATAGATAGATAGATAGATAGATAGATAGATAGATAGATAGATATAATAATATAATGCAATGTAATTGCACCCTCATTAAACCTACAGGTGATGGAGGGTATAGATGGTGCCTGCCCACCGAGAGGTGGGGGGTGGACAAGGAGGGCAGAGATGTCAAATAGGGCTCATCATACCTGGAGTCATTTTGTCGTAGTTGATGAGCAAGCAGACATTGGCCAATGTATGTACTAAGAACTCTAGATTAAAAGATAAGATTATTGAGTTTTTTGAAAAAACGTAAGTTTTTGAATTTTTTCCTCAAACACATATAGCTTGTTAGCACTGTGCATCATTGGTGGTAGCTGTGTGCTGCAGGGACTTTTATTCACTTAGATAGATAGATAGATAGATAGATAGATAGATAATATCCTTACAAAATGAAGACTGCAGCACTCAAAATTAGGATGTTTCAGCCTTTAATGGCCTTCAGACAAGTTATAGCGACGTTTCGGTCAGCTTGTGACCTTCTTCCAGCAGTCACTTGTGGCTAATGCTGGGTACTTTATACATCCACCAATAACAGATGTTATTATCCAATTATCATCTTAAAAACATTTATGAGTTATTACAAAACAGTTTACATTCATATTATATATTGTGCTGTGCACCCTATGTACATTTTCAACCAATCAATACATTATAGCGTTATTGTTGAATTTACTTACTGTAGATGCTGGTGAGTGTGTCAATCAACGCCCAGGTGCCTGCTTAATTAATCATTAATAATGCAAAAAACCATGCACAAACTATTGTGCTCCATGTGTGGCCTTCCCTTAGTTGATCGCCGCCATGATTTACATTCCAATGCGCATCCACCGGCGCCCCTGCGTTCCTAGATACAGATTATCACAGGAAATTTCTTCAGCGCCATGTTAGAGTTCTCGCGCATGCGCACTAATGATTTCATGCCCGGCGGTGTCACATTCTAATTGCTCCCTTCCTCTTAGAGTTTGAACATGAAAAATGCTTATTTTTTATTCTTTTTATATCAAATACCCAAGTGCTTATAATAACTGATATATAATAGTGTTTTTCTTGTGCAATCTTACTTATGACAAACCACTGCTCTTAAAGTGCCAGTGCCAATTTTCATACTACTAATCTCTTACTTTCTTATGCCTTATAGTTTATCATTTCTTTTATGTATGGATTACATTCATATCATATTCAGTGCCACCTCCAGCAATTATCTTGAGGAAGGGACCCCTTTTTTGGTTTTCTTTTTTTATATATATATTTCTTTCTTAAAAATTTTTTTTTTCTTTGTATAGGCACTCACTATATAGTAGCACTGGAAATGTATTTTCCTAGTAAAATTGCACAATTTAAATAAATCTCTTTCAAAATTAATAAAATTTGCCTTATTATAACATAATGTTTATGGATTACTAAAATACAAAATATATGCCTGAAATTAAAAAGGTAGCTCAAGATTCACTGGTTACCTTGGGCAGGTAGTGTATGGGGAGATGATATCCCTCCAGACATTGTACTGACAGGGGAGTGCTTTAACCCAGAAATGGGAAACACTAAGTGAATAAATTGAGTGAATAATATAAAGTAAAGGTATATATATACAGTATGTATATCACTATAATCCACTGGAGGTGGCACTGAATATGATATGAATGTAATCCATACATAAAAGAAATGATAAACTATAAGGCATAAGAAAGTAACACACCTAATGAAAACCCCTAGTTGGTGTCCCTGTTCCTCGACGGCTGACTCTTCTGGTCCTAACTCTTAGTGGGGTGAAAGTGTATCCGTGCAAGACCTCCCCTTCTTATATTATACCCGGGTGTCCTGCTCTACTGTTATCAGCCCTGGGAGTCCGGGTCAATCCCCTTAGACTCGGTGGTAAAAAAATGTGTTATACCACCTTTTAGGGTCAGTAATGATCAAAAATATGGTGGTGCTTCTCTATAATTCAATCACGTCTTGGCGGGATGCGAGCTAGATCTTTATGCGAGTGAAAGGTGCTGTCACTAAAGATAATGTCCATGCAACACACTTCTCCCCTCACATACAGCCCTGGATTCAAGGTCCAGCAGCCCAATCCCGCGAGTGCACACACCATACACTAAAAGTAAACCAGACCCGTGCGTAAATGCCAGACCCACCATGCTACGTAGACCCACTAGAACCGCCATCCATTGAGAAATACAGAGGGGTGAAGAAGGGGACTTATCAGGACCCCACCCTGGGCAACCAGAGGCTGTATTGGAGGCCTCATGGAAAAGGCATTTCACTCCTGAGGAACCCACCAGGACATCATTTGGCTGGGGAAAACGCGTCGAGTGAGCCATCCTCTACAGGATAAGATGAGTATAAGCGATACTAACACTGTCTAAAAAGCTTAACCATTTGCCTGTCTGTATGTTGGTCCCTTTGGTACCGATTACTTTGATTGGGGTTGTATTGGGTACAATACCAGCTTCAACACTGCTCATCAGATTGAGAGTCAGCCATCACACATAACAACTGTTGAGTGGGTGTGGATCGCAAACATTTGTGAGTTTCTTGAGAACTTTGATTACTGCACCAACCTCGTGAGTGGCAATCAGACTATTATCAATGTAACAATCTTGCTGCTGTGTCTCCTGAAACTATCACTGCATAATCTCAAAGATGAAGCTTTGAGTGGCTAGCATGTTGGTATAGAGCCAGATTTCTGAATGGGTGATACTACCCAGTCCACCCAATATTCTGATGCAACACTGCGTGATGCCACTGATGCAGAGGAAAATGAGAAGAATGAGGAGGGGGAGGATTTGTTTTACTGTGCTACCGAGGGGCCTCCTAATGCTGCAGAGGGGACACCCAATCCAAGCTTCATGTCTGCCCAGGCTGGATGGGCTAGAGGGGAGGAGCTGGAGGAGGAAGAGGCGAGTTAGCGTGAGGAAAGCATGGGTACTGTTGGGACACAGATGATTTGACCTTTTGCAGCTTGGCTCACATGGCACAGTTCATAAGTAACTGTCTGTGGCAAGACCCTCGTGTCATACACATTCTATCCAACAAACTATACTGGTTGGCCACCTGTCTCGGTCCACGGTACAAGGAGAATCTTCCTGCTCTCTTTTTGGAGTCACCAAACAGTTTTACAATGGAATCCTTCAAGAGGGTCATTGCATAGTTGCTGAAAACATCACCCTCATACAATGCTGGTGGAAGAGGTACTGGTTCTTTTCAACACCAAGGGATAATGGGGAGAGACACATACACCAGATCCAACAGAGGTGGGGGAGAATTGTGCAGAAACTGGGCAATTTTCAATAAACCAGTTTAATGCTAAGGGCTGTCTGTGCCTGTAACAATGCCAAGGACGGAAAAGTTGCAAAACATGGCAAAAGGGTACTTAAGTGACATTACGTGCATCCTTTCTGACACTTCAGTTCCCTTTAATTACTGGATGTACAAGGTGAACACTTGGCCCGACCTCTCCTTATAGGCCTTGGCGGTGCTGGCTTGTCCAGTTGCTAACTGACATCAGAGCGGGTTTTCAGTTCCGATGGGTGAATCATCACTGAGAGGACACAAACCTCTATACGGAAAATGCAGACAGACTTTCTCTGATTAATTTCAAAAAGGACTGGATATCTCCACAGTTTGTAATCCCTCCAGATGACAGAAAGCCAACCTAAATTCACCAAAAATGTTGATTTTTCATGCTAGTGCCGTTAAAGTCAACCTCCTCCAATAAAACCTGTTTCCTTCCTTTGTCATCCATGAATCAGCCACTGGGGTTAATTTTTACAAACCCTATGCACATTGTGCAGTAGACAAACTAGTCTAGAACAGAATTCCTACTCCAGCCTAACTAACTACTATTTGTGATTGGAGGCCCTTGGGATGGTAGATCCCTGCGTCAACCATGACTGAGCCCCTAGGACTAATATTTACAAACCCTATGCACATTGTGCAGTGAACAAACTAGTCTAGGACAGAATTCCAACTCCAGTCTAACTAACTTCTATTTGTGATTGGAGGCCCTTGGGATGGTGGATTCCTGCGTCAACCATGATTCAGCCCCTAGGGCTAATTTCTACAAACCCTATGCACATTGTGTAGTGGACAAGCTAGTCTAGGACAGAATTTCTACTCCAGTCTAACTAACTACTATATTTGATAGGAGGCCCTTGAGATGGTGGAATCCTGTGTAAACCATGATTCAGCCCCTAGGTCTAATTTTTCAAACCCTATGCATCTTGTGCAGTGGAAAAATCTGGAATATGCAGTGGTCCTACCAATCTAATATTTTGTCATTGAAGGCCCTTGTCACAACTTCTACCACATTGTGATGGAGATAGGGGATACATATTCAATTGAATTGTATGCCACTCACCCTATTTGGCAGAAATACATGCCTGGCTTGTGCCACATTGCGACTGAGATAAATGATAGAAATTCAATCAAAATTTACACTGACTGTTGATGAACAACTGTTGACCCTCTGAAAACTTGAACTGAGGACCACAACTACTACAGTAGTCCATCAGACATTATGCTTGAGAAGTTGCAGAATATGGTCAAGGGGTACTTAACTGACCATGCATGCGTCCTATCTGATGGTTCAGTTCCCTTTAATTACTGGGTGTCCAAGCTCAACACTTGGCCCAACCTCTCCTTATACACCTTTTGAGGTGCTGGCCTGTCCGGCTTCTAGTGTAATATCAGAGTGTGTTTTCAGTTCTCATGGATCAGTCGTCATTGATAGGCGCACACACCTCTCATTGGAAAATGCAGACAGACTTACTCTAATTAAATTCAACAAGGACTGGATATCTCCACAGGTTGTAATCCCTCCAGATGACAGCAAGGCAACCTAAATTCACCCAAAATGCTGATTTGTCATGCTACTGCTGTTAACATCAACCCCTTCACATAAAAACCTGTTTCCTTCCCTTGTCAACCATGACTCATCCCATAGGATTAATTTTTAGAAATCTATGCACATTGTGCAGAGCACAAACCAGGACAGTATTCCTAATACAGTCTACCTACGATTTGTGATTGGAGACCCTTGGGAAGTTGTTTTCGTCCGCCAACCTTCACTTAGCTCAAAGGGCTAATTTTTACCAACCCTGTGCACATTCTGCAGTGGACAAATCTGGAATATAGAGTGGTCCTAACAAACTAATATTTGTCATTGGAGGCCCTTGTCACAACATGGGCAACATTGGGACTGAGATAGAGGATATATATTCAATAGAAATCTACTGTCCCTCACCCTATTTGGCAGAGAAACATGCATGGGTTGTGCCACATTGAGACTAAGATAGGGGATACATATTCAAACGAAATTTAAAATGAATGTTGATGACCGAGTGATGGCCCTCTGCAAACTTGAACTGAGGACCACAACTACTACAGTAGTCCATCAGACATTATGTTTGTCAAGGGAGGCCCTTGTCATGCACATTCTGCAGTAGACCAAGTAGTACAGTATCAAGAAGTCTTCTCTTCCTGTATAATCTGGGGAATATTGTCAATCAAAATCTCTGAGCAATTTGAAGAAGCTTCTCCAACCCATCCTGGAGGGGGGGCACCATATATCCTTTGTCCATTGACTTGCACAAGAGATATATTTGAGCTCATCATCAAGTTTAATTGATCATCATCAACATCATTAAGTGCAGCTTAATTTTTCCAGTTCACAGAGTTTAGCCAAACCTGAGGATCGCAGGCCGCACTCACTGCTACCTTTTAGTACTTCATGTCACTTGCCCTTTTCCCATGTAGTCTCTGCCCTTTAATGAGTTAAATGAGTTGTAGTCTCTGCCCTTTAATGAGTTGGGAAAAAGAAAACTGCAGTTCCAGCAAAGGTGATAGGTTTTTGACAACTATGAGAGACGATTACCCTGCACGACTGGTTCAGGACTCAACAAGAAGGGGGGCACTGCTAGACCTAGTATTAACCAACAGGCTGGACCGCATATCAAATATACGGGTTGGAGCTCACATGGAAAATAGTGTTAACAAAATAATAAGTTATCATATATCCTTTAATAAGATGTGTAGTAGAGGGGCTACAAGGACGCTAAACTTCAGGAAGGCAAATTTCCAAAGGTTAAGAGATAATCTTAGTGCAATAAACTGGGACGATGTCCTGAGACATAAAGGTACACAAAGCAAATGGGAGACGTTTATTATAGTCCTGAAGAGGACCTGTGCACAATATATACCCTATGGGATTAAGCATGCTAGAAATAGGAGGAAACCACTATGGCTAAATAAGGCTGTAAGGGACAAAAGATGTGACAAAAATAAAGCATTTAGGGAATTAAAGCAAGTAGGTAGTGATGAGGCATTAATTAAATACAAAAAATTAAATATCATCTGTAAAAAGCAAATCAAGGCAGTAAAGAGTGTGGCAGAGAGACTCATTGCCAGAGAAAGTAAAAAAAAATCCAAAATATTCTTTAACTGCATAAATAGTAAGAAGCTAAAAAATGATTGTGTTGGCCCCCTTAAAAATAGTCTGGGTGAAATGGTGAATGAGGAAAAAGCCAATATGCTAAATGACTTTATTTTAACAATATTTAAAATCCCATGACAGACAACATGATCAGTGATAACAAAAACTTTCCATTAAATGTCACCTGCTTAACCCAACAGGAAGTACGGCACCTTCTAAAAATCACTAAAGTTGAAAAATCCCCGTGCCCGGATGGGATACACCCCAGAGTACTGCAGGAATTAAGTACAGTCATAGATAGACCATTATTTTAATCTTTAAAGATTCCATAAAAACAGGGTCTATACCACAGGACTGGCGTATAGCAAATGTGGTGCCAATTAGGGATGAGCGAGTATACTTGCTAC
Organism: Allobates femoralis; assembly: GCA_033576535.1. NCBI lineage: Eukaryota > Metazoa > Chordata > Amphibia > Anura > Aromobatidae > Allobates > Allobates femoralis. The sequence goes on from JARQOC010000005.1 coordinate 178,845,679, forward strand.
TATTCGGTACTCGCCGAATAGTAGCGGTATTTGGCTACTCGCTACTCTCCGAGTATCTTATATGTACTCGGGAGTAGTGAGTAGTCCTAACACTTTCACAGTGTATCTATAGATACACTGTGAAAGCAGCCTAAAAGTGAGTGAAAGTTGTTAAAAATAATAAACTTACATACTCACCTGTCCGACACCTGCATCGGGACTGTCCCAGAAGACATCCGATCACTGGACAAGGACCTGTGACTACCAGCCAATCAGATGGCCGGTAGCAATCTGGCCAATCAGATGGCGCCACGTCACAACCACATGATCACTAGCGGCCACCTGATTGGCCAGATTGCAAGGTCCTAGGTGTACTGTCAGGACCTTGCAAGCTGGACAATCAGGTGGCCGCTAGCGATCACGTGTTTGTGACGTGGCACCATCTGATTGGCCAGATCACTACCAGCCATTTAATTGACTTGTAGTCACAGGTCCTTGTCCAGTGATCGGATGTCTTCTGGGACAGTCAACCCAAATTCTCCACTTAAATTTAAGTTACTGTTTAGCAACTCGCTATACATTAAATAATCAAATTAATGGAAAATGATATTTATATAAATCATTGACCGAGCGACTAAAGCCTTGAGTAGTGTTATATATTTCTGATCCATCCTCGGTCTATGAATATATAGATTGTACATCTTTCTTCATATTGTACCACCTAGATTACTAATCTCCTTTTATTGTACTTCATTGATTTCTGTATCATTTATGCTAATCATACTGTATGTTATACCGTTCTTTTATTTGCAAACCAATAAAAATATTTGAACATAATGTTATGTGTAAACTGAGGGTCCTGTTCTAATTTTTGTTTTGCCAATTTTGCAAATTCAGTGCGCTGATCTGGGTCATCCTCCTTGAGATGCTGCAGCAGCTGAATTTTGTAAGTATGGCATTTGTAAGTAGCTAATATCCGCTGAAGAGATGTTTGACTTATGTCACTCTCCAGTGACATGCGGCGAGTGCTATGCTGTGGGCTCTTGCTGAATGAAGCTAGGACAGCCACTGATATTTCATCATTAGTGACAGCTTTCTTACATCCACATTTTGACAAATTCAACACTGAACCTGTTTCAAGAAATTTGGCAAGCAGTTTGCTAACTCTAGCATGGGAGATTGGACTAGTAGGGTGTCTTGTATTGAAATCTGCTGCAATAACCCGGGTACTGCATTCACCAGACATCAGCACAATTTCTATCCGCTCCTCACGTGTTAAACTCTGCGACATGTCCATGGCTGTAGACAAAGAGAAACGTTAAATCCAAGCACGCCATTGTTTTCTTATGAAATTCTCAACAAGTTTGATGTGTCACATGACCCTCTTCCCATGGAAAAAAAACAAAGTTGGATCCTAAATGACCGACTTGAAAATGGCCACCATGGTCACCACCCATCTGGAAAAGTTTCCCCCCTTCCATATACTAATGTGCCACAAACAAGAAGTTGATATCACTAACAATTCCCATTTTATTTAAGTGTATCCATACAAAAGGCCCACCTGTAGATTAAGGGGTGTAGTGTTTATAATTGTGTAACTTTTGGTATTTTCTGTCATATATGCCCCTCAAAGTCACTTCAAAAGTGATGTTGTCCCTAAAAACAAAGTTTTGTAAATTTTGATGTAAAAAGGAGAAATGCTGATAGCTTTTGAACTTTTCTAACTTCCTAAATTGTTTCTAAAATTGCACTGATGTAAAGTAGACAGGTGGTACATGTTACAAATTAACTATTTTGTGTGACATTACTCTCTGGTTTAACTCTATCAAATCTAAAATTTTGAAAATTGTGACATTTTCAAACTTTCATTCAAATTTTCAGTTTTTTCAGAAGTAAACACAAAAAAATATTCTGTTAAACTTACCACTGTCATGAAGCCCAATATGTCATGAAAAAATAGTCACAGAATCACTGGGATCCATTGAAATATTCCAGAGTTAGAATGTCATAAAGTGACATTGTTCAAAATTGCAACATTTGGTCTAGTTATTAAAGTGGAAATTGGTTATGTGAGTAAGGGGTTAAAAACTAGAGATGAGCGATGTTTGATCGAACATGTTCGCCAATTTCAAATTCAACCTGTTTTGGGGCTGTGTTCGGGTCAATCGACAAATGCAAATGATTTGCTAAAAATGCGGTAATTAGAGGTTATGTTCAATAACGGTTCGTTGACCAAAAGCATTGCTGACTTTTCACAGTAATGCTTTTGTTCAACGTTATTATGAGTTTCAGTGTCTAGGAATAGTGTGCGGGAGGGGGAGGAGCTGTAGAGAGGTCTGTGGTCAAATAATGCAGATATCAGCACGCATAGAGCAAAGTGCACTTTTTGCACACAAGGGCTTTTGTCATTGGCTGGGTATGTCATATATCCTTGCCATATAAGACCCAGCCATTTTTCCTACTCGCCATTTTATCAGTGTTGGAGCTCAGTGACAGATGTCGCCTCTGCTGCTGTGTGCACTACAAAGCAAGTTAGATAGCGATTCCATTTCAAGTTAGGCTAGGGTCACACTTGCATTTTTTTCATGCTTTTTTGGAGACCTGTGTTTATAAAAAAGCATGTAAAAATGCACCCATAAGCCCCCATGTTAAAAAACGCAAGCCCTAATAGCAAAAACGCATGTCTTAATAGCAAAACCGCATGCCTAAAGTGCCATGCATTTTTGGCATGAGTTTTTGAACTTATGTGAGTAGCTGACATTAAAAACGCATGCAAAAACGCATGGTACATTAGTACCATTTAGTACCATAAAAAAACGCATGCATTTTCCATAGGGGCCCATGTTAAAAAAACGCATGCGTTTTCTAAAAATCGCATGCGTTTTTTAAAACAGAACCAAAAAATGGTGCATGAACCTTTTTTGGGTGCTGATTTAAAAGCCCATGCAAAAACGCAGGGTGCCATCAGACACTTTAAAAAACGCATGCTGAAATTAAAAAAGCATGCAGAAACGCATGCTTTTTTTTAAGGCACTAAAAAAACTCATGCCAAGTGTGACCCTAGCCTACGATAGATAGTAGGTTTAGGGACTACTTCCAAGCACAGCCCTTTTTAGGACTTAAAAGCACTGTGTACCAGGCAGGTCTGTTCCAGTGTTGTGCAAGCGTTTTTTACTGCATCTGGCCATATCTAGCCAAGCAAATCCTTTTTGGCTAGTAGCAGTATGTGCCAGGCACTGGTACAGCACTGTTGTGAAGAAAGCTACACCTCCTGTGTTTACTAGCTCTTTTTTACTGTATCTAGCCTAGCAAATCCTGGTTGGCTAGTAGCAGTGTGTGCCAGGCACTGGTGTAGCACAGTTGTGAAGAAAGCTAAATGTCCTGTGTTTACTAGCCTTTTTCTTCTGCACCTAGCCAAGCAAATCCTTTTTGGCTAGTAGCAGTGTTTGGATAGATATCCGTGGTCCAGTGATGTGTTGAAATCTACCACCACATAGCGCAAAAAAACACTTTTGTATTGCATCTGGCCAAACATAATTACGGCTTTGTTCACACATACCAGCTTTTTTGGCATTCTCTGCGTTTTTTAGCTGTTTATAAAAAACGCACATGCGTTAACGCATGGTGCACTTAAGTGTAGCTGCGTTTTTTAACAACACATGCGTTTTCTTTCACCATTCAAAAAAACACTGCATGCAGCGTTTTTTTGGGTGCTGTAAAAAAACGCATGGGTTGTTTAAAAAATGCATGCTTTTTTAACATGGGGCACTATGGGAAATGCATGCGTTAACGCATGGCACACATAGGCACCTGCGTTAACGCATGCATTAACGCATATGTGTTTTTAATGAAAAAATGACTAAGTCCAAAAACTTCTCAAAAATGTTCAGAACCACAGGGGACACTTTCTGGCACCCTTAGAAAAACTGATCAGTTCTTCTAAGGGCTAAAAAAATGCATTGGTATGTGTGAACAATGCCTACCAAAGTCTATTTAGGGTAGTACCACTCTTTGGCTAGGTAGCTGTCGTCCAGTGTTCTGTTGAAATTTACCCCCACACAGCGCAGAAAACACTTTTGTATTGCATCTGCCCAAACCTACTTATCAAAATCTATTTAGGGTACTACCACTGTTTGGCCACTCAGCTCTCCTAGTTTCACATGCATAGTTTTTTGTGCCAACAACTACAGTGTTGCCAATTAGTTACCCTCAAATATGAGTGGTAAAAGGTCTGCTGATGGTGGAAGGGGGAATAGGCGTGTTGGAAATGGTAAAAATGTTTGCGTCCATGGGGTGCTAAAGTAAAAGAAGCATTTCCTGAACAAATCGGGTAGGTCTGTGACCTGTTTTGGCCTACTGGGCCAGATAAACTGAAAGCTAATGCAAGCGCTCCCATCAATGTTATGCCTTGCCACACACAGGTGCGACAACTATAAATTTTGTGGAGTATTAGGCCCCTTTCACATCTAATGCAGGGCATGCATTTTTACAAACCCAGACCAAAACGTCACAAGCAACGTTTTAGTCTACTTTTGCAAAAACGCATGCGTTTTGCTTTTTTGAAAATGCACGTGCGTTTTTGCATGCGTTTTTACATGCGTTTCCATTGAAATCAATGGGGGCACAAATGCATGTGCTTTGATGCGTTTTTAGTGTTAAAAAAGCACAGAAACGCAAATGAAGCAAAACGCAGCCCTGCAGTAGATGTGAAAGGGGCCTTACGGGAAAAACTAGTCAGGTAGGTCAGTGACCTGTATATGCCTAGTGGACAGAGGAGATTGACCAAACAATGCTTTTAAGGGCCCAAAATCTGTTCATGTGTATACAGCACATTTTCCCAAACCTGGTTTGATGCCCAAAACCAGTTTACGTAAACATTAAGGGAGGTGTAGTAATCACTGCTTTTAAGCATTCAAAAATGGTGGATGTGAATACAGCAAATTTGTCAATCACTGGTTCAATGGACAAAAAGGTTGAGTATTCAAAAACAGTGGGAGGAGTGGCAGGGATAGCAAGTTAAGCAACAAACAGCAAGGAAATCCCAAGAACAGTCTCCATTTTTCAAAACAATAAGCACAGCCACCACTTAAGGCTAAGCTCAGACTTGCGTCTGCCCATAGCCTGCAGGATCCAGCAGAAACTTAGTTTCTGCATGCAGCAGCACATAGCACTACCAGGAGGTAGCGCTATGCACCACCAGGTTATGTATCTCTATGGCAACCGGACGCTTACCGCAGCCGCCGGCTCCACAGAGTTTACCAGAATATGCGCTTATGCAGAGCGCACAGGAAAACACTGCAAACACCATTTCCTGTGTGCTCTCCTAATGCACATATCCGGGCATTGTCTGTGGTGCCGGCAGCTGCAGTAAGCGTTCGGTTACCATAGCAATCCATACACAGGTGGCGCATGCGTTACCTCCTGGTAACGCTATGTGCTGCTCCATGCAGAAACTAAGTTTCTGCCAGATCCTGCAGGCTACGGGCAGACGCAAGTCTGACCCTAGCCTAAAGGTACGGTCACATGCGGCAATTTTGCTAGCAATTTCACAGGCAATTTGCTGATTGCAGTGAAATCATGAACACATTGTTCCATTTGTACACGGCAGCAAAATAGAACAATGTGTCCATGATTTCACTGCAACCAGCAAATTGCCAGTGAAATTGCTAGCAAAATTGCCGCATGCAACGGTACCTTAAGGCTGTGAGCTCACAGTCCGGAGGAGCTGCGTGTTGGACGCAGCTCCTCCGGACCTGAGTGAAGTCGCGAGGAGACCGAATCGGCCCTGAACTCATCATGTGCGGCGGGTGCAGGGTGGCTTCTCCCTGATGCCTAAGTGGCATCAATTGCCCCAGAGTAGAAATATTGAAATGGGGAGTTTAATGCAGCACATTAAAAAGTACACAAGCGTTTAGTTTCCCCTGGCTGACACAGGGGTGGAGAAGTCCTTGCGGATCCATGACTTGTTCATCTTGATAGACGTTAGTCTGTCTACACTGTCACTGGACAGCCGTGTGCGCTTATCCGTCAGCACACTACCAGCAGTGCTGAAGACACATTCAGAGAGAACGCTGGTTGCGGGCCACAACAAAATCTCCTAGGCATGAGTGGCGAGCTCAGGCCATTTTTCCAGTTTTGAAGCGCAAAATGCACAAGGGTCCAGTTCCACAGTCATGGCATCGATATTCAGCTGTAGATACTCCTGTACCGTCCTCTCTAGGCATTCACTATGTGTCAGATTTGTTCTCTCTTCTTGTGTTGCAAAAGATTGTCTAAAAAAAGGTGAAATGATTCTACAAAATTTCTGTTACCATATTCACTGTTACTGTTAATGTTTGAGTGGTGATGATTCGTCGTTCCTCGGGTTGGAAAGGTAGAACTGCAATATTCACTATGTGCACCACTGATGTTTTGGGGAAAAGCAGTACTAAGATTGTCTAAAAGTTTCTGTTGATACTCCTGCATGCGTGCGTCCCTTTCCAGGGCGAAATTTACTCTTCTATCGGGGATCTAACAATGTGGCGACCCAGTAGTTGGCTTTTCTTTGAATTCTAACAATCCGAGGATCATGTAGCAGGTAGTGCAGTAAGAAGGAACTCATGTGTCTTGCGCAAACAGGAGGCCAAAGTCCTTGTTGTGTTGGTAGCGACGAGGTAACATTCACGCTTGCTTCCTCTGACCTCTCCCTAAAAGCCTCGCACAACAGAAATTTGATAAAGCTCTCCTTCATCTGCTGAGTCTTCCATGCCCATTGCCTGTTTGCCCTCCATTTCTTCCTTGGCTCCTGCACTTTCATCAACAGTTTGGCTGCTACCATGCACCCTTGTTGTTCCCTATCGCCACCCACCTATTCCAGCCGCCTTGGTGCTGCCGACCGTCTGGAGATCTTCTGCAGAGTTGTGAAATGGCTACTAAGATGTTTAGCACTGACAATGCCATTATCAGTATTACTATTACGGTCATCTACATGCTGGAGCACACTTTAACCAGCATTCTCAGTCAGGTGGTCGGCCAAGATGAAGGGGAGGAAGTAGAGGAGGAGGCGTATGCGGAAGGGATAACAAGATCTTAGCAACAGGACCTTGCCGGAGCCATCGGTGGACCGCCGGACAGGTGAGCATACATTTTTTTTATTTTTAACACTTTATTTTATTTAATTTCACTTCCGCAATGTATGTGTATACATTGCGGAAGTGAAACAGCCCCACATAGCTGTTTATTTAGTGTTCCGGGGTGTTCAACGGTGTTCAACGAACATTCAACGAACATTCGTCGAACACCCCTCCGATTTGACAAATCGAATCGAACACAAACATCATCATCTGCCTCATTGTCTCCACCAACAAGGGTTACAGTTTGGGAATTAGGGTCTAAATTATGCTCGGACCCTTCTTCATCTGGGCCTGGATACAACTCAGAAAGATTTTGGGCATCGCTGCAGATCATTTCCTCGTCTTGACTCACTGAAGCTTTGAAGCACACCTCTGATTCCCAGGCTATAGTATAAATGAACAGCTCTGCAGACTCATCCATCTGTGTTAACCCATAGTCAGTAGAGCGGCTGGAGACTTGTGAGTTGTGAGGAAGCAAGTGCGATTGGAGTGACAGCTCAGAGCACGGGATTGTTTGTGATGTTGAAGTTGAGGTGGAGGGGAGCTCACTTGATGAAGAGCTTAATATCAATTGCAGCACCTGCTCCTTTTGGGCCGCATATAAAAGTTTTAGCGATGCTCTGCTGCATAAGAAAGGGATGATAGCAGATTGTCCACAAAAATAAGTAGACATTTTAGTTAGGCTTGAAGACAGTACTAGTTTTTCCATTAATACTCCACAAAACATATAGTTGTCCTACCTTTGTGTGGTGGGGCATAACATTGATGGGAGTGCTTGCATGAGCTTTCAGTTTATCCGGCCTACTAGGCTTAAACCGGTCACTGACCTACCTGACTATTATTTCCTTTAATACTCCACAAAACCTATAGTTGTCCCACCTGTGTGTGGCAGGGCATAACATTGATGGAATCACTTGCATGAGCTTTGAGTTTATCCAGCCCACTAGGCCTAAACAGGTCACTGACTCACTTGACTAGTTTTTCCAGTAATACTCCATGAAACGTATAGTTGTCCTACCTGTGTGTGGGGGGGAATAACATTGATGGGAGCTTTTTTTTGAGCTTTCAGTTTATCCAGCCCAGTAGGGCTAAACAGGTCACTGACCTACCTCTCTATTATTTCCTGTAATACTCCATGAAACTTACAGTTGTCCCACCTGTGTGTGGCAGGGCATAACATTGATGGGATCACTTGCATGAGCTTTGAGTATATCAGGCCCACTAGGCCTAAACAGGTCACTGACCTACCTGACTAGTTTTTTCAATAATATTCCGCGAAACGTATAGTTGTCCCACCTGTGTGTGGCAGGGCATAACATTGATGGGAGCACTTGCATGAGCTTTCAGTTCATCCAGCCCACTAGGCCTAAACAGGTCACTGACCTACCTGACTAGTTTTTTCGGTAATATTCCACAAAACTTATAGTTGTCCCACCTGTGTGTGGCAGGGCATAACATTGATGGGAGTGCTTGCATGAGCTTTGCGTTTATCCAGCCCACTAGACCTAAACAGGTCACTGACCCGCCTCACTAGCTTTCCCTGTAATACTCCACAAAACTTATAGTTGTTGAGCAATGTTTAACCTTGAAATGCTAGGCCTGGTCCTGTCCAGACAGACCCTTTGCCATGCAGGCAGGCTGGGCCAATCAGCAAATTTTGGTCTGGGACAATTGATGCCATTTTGCTGTGGTCTGACCCTTTGGGAAGAGTGAGGACTCTTGTTGAAATTCCTACTTTTACTCCTCCACCTCTTTTTACTTATTGTAGAAAACTACTGCCACTTTTCCCCTGTAACTCCATTTGTCAAATCAAAGTCAGTTTTACTCACCTCTGAAATTTTAGGTGAATGTTAAGCACTTTCTATTTTGAAGTGCTTTGGAAGAGTGTGCAGGCTGACACAGACCGTGCACCCATGTTACACCATGAGACTATTTGTTCTGTGGGTAGATTGTTGTAACGTTTTCTGGTGTTTGTTGTCAATTCTGAGTAGTTTGACAGCTTTTGGACACCTTTGAAAGTGTTTTCTATATGTTTGCTGTAGCCTGCCACTGATTCCAATGGGGTTCGACAGTGTTCGACGAACATTTGACGAGCAATTCATTGAATACACCCCAATTTGGTGAATCGAATTCAAACACTGAGGTGTTTGCTCATCACTATTATAAACCCCAATTTACTGTAATGATGTTTGAATTAAACACTTTTTACCTATCGTCTTCCTACTATTTTCTTATGAATTTTAACCTTATGAGTAAGGTCCTTATTTCAAATATAAGTGTTAATCTTTTTGTTAGGCTGGGGTCACACTTGCGTTTTTTTCATGCTTTTTTGGAGACTTGCGTTTTTAAAAAAGCATGTAAAAACGCACCCATAGGCCCCCATGTTAATAAACGCATGCCCTAATAGCAAAAACGCATGTGACAGTACCATGCGTTTTTGTGTGAGTTTTTGCTATTATATGATTAGCTGACAACAAAAATGCATGCAAAAACGCATGGTACATTAGTACCATCCAAAAACGCATGCGTTTTCTTAAAAACGCATGAGTTTTCCATTGGCGCCCATGTTAAAAAAACGCACCAAAAAATAGTGCATGCACTATTTTTGGGTGCGGATTTAAAAACGCATGCAAAAACGCAGGGAGCCATCACACACCTTAAAAAACGCATGCAGAAATGAAAAACGCATGGTAAAACGCAGGGTGCCATCACACATCTTAAAAAACGCAATCAGAAATGAAAAACACATGGTAATTGGTGTTTTTTAAAGGCACTAAAAAAACGCATGCCAAGTGTGACCCCAGTGTAACTCTATAGTGTTTTTATTGTCATTACATGTCCTCTATTAATTATAAAGTGCTGTGGAATGTGTTGGAATTATTTACCTGAAATGATAATTATATATTAATGACTTATTTTTCATGTTAGAACAAACACAATGTTTAATTTATATTTTTTCGTCAGCCAAAATAACTTTCTAGATTTTTGAATAAAGCAGCAATCAATATTTTTTGATAATTATTTTCCTTTATGAATAAAGTTTTAAGTTCACACTTGAGCATTATGTGCTTTTTATGTTATTTGTATACTCAATAGGAAATCGTGTTATAAGTGTTTCCTTTTTGTTTCATTGCCAATTGTTCATAAATATTTACCGAGCGGTTGGACTCTGACTAGGGAACAATAGTTTTAAATAACATTAGTTGTGATGTTCAAGTCCTTGGAGGTGTATACTCTAGTTTTTAAACTACACATTACATGCATTTTTTCATTACACACGTAGCTAAAGTGTCCTTGACATTCAAGAGTTTGCCATACATATTTTAGCATGAATCACTCCAGGGTGTATTTCAAAATATCCTCTATTTGCCTTTAATAATAATGAGTTGTCATATGGAATCCAAATCTTGGTTAATCTAACATAATGTACACTTTATGGGTTTTATTAACTGTCAAATGAGGTCCAGCAGCCATCACAACTATTCCTCCTTTCTGTCATGTACTCGATTTTGACCATTATAATGAAAGGTCAAAATCGACCTTTTAGTAGTCTTTTTGTGGATCATGTACATTCAGTATTCTATCTTCTTTTTTTATCAAACTAATTATTTTTTTCTACTTTTGAACAAATTGATACAACTGACTATTGATTGTGTGCTATAATATATGTGTTCAACATCATATCATAATAAGGCAATTGTCAAATTAAATAAATTAGTACATTTTTAATCTCAACCTGGAAAGTTACAACATATTTTAACCTTTTGCCCATATCAAGAAAGTTTCTGTTAAAGAAACCAAGAATACTCTTTACAGGCCAGTGGTGTTGCTATTTCATCTTACAGTGAACTCAATAAAGAAAATCAAAACCACAGATCAAAATTTGTGACAGACTCAAAAATAGTGTTCAGGTATCTGTCTCGCTAATAAAACCCTTATCTAGTACATTGTTAACTTTTTTTTAATCAGGTAGAAATATTAGTGTTCTGAGTTCATTTGATGAGGATGCTTTGCTAAGTCTTAGGTCATGGTGAGCAGGGGAGCAGGTCTAGCCAGATGACACGTGGTACTTTGAGTACCAGTAGAGCTGGGTATGTGACTGCACATGTGATAGCTTAGTTGAAAATGTAAGATGCCACATGTGCAGACAGTTCCTAGAATGAGTGGAAATGAGTAGGCAAGTAGGTGCTTCGATGCAGTAGAGTTGAGTGAGCAGGCCTCACCTTGAATCTGCAAAGACAAGTACATAGGCAGGTACCTTGATGCAGAAAAGATAAGTGTGTGAACAGTAGCTTGAACAGGCAGAGACAAGTAGGAAATCAGGTGTATCATATAATAGGAGTGTTGGTGTATGGGTAAACACAAGATACCATAACTGTAGAAAAAGATATGGACACCACTTTCAAACTTACTGTCCAATAGCAATGTTCTTAATTTTACATTTAGACTGTATGAAACCCAATGCCACATCACTGTGAAGCTTTTAGTTGGCCTGACCCTCATCTTAAAGGTGTGGTGCCATGCACTAACTATATCTGTACCAATGGCTCAATGAAAGAGCAATCTAGATCCCCATAGTACCAATGCTGCAAGACAGAGACCACAAGGCTCAGTTCATGCCATCCCACAGGTACAGCACCACAGCAGCAATGGCCAACATGGAGCATTAACACCTAATGAGAGTAGCAGAAAAACTCACTTCCCCCATGACCTCAGACTAATAGCCTGATATATCAAAACTTTTAAGTTGTAAAGTGTTGAAGCAACGTCATTTTACAACTTTTGGTGTTCTCACATCATTTTTGAGCAGCTCTGACAAAGTGGGCAAAACAGGGGTAGGATAGGGGTATGGTAAATTTCCAATTGCCCGGCTTTGGAGGCAATTGGGGTAATGGTTATTGGGGTTGATGTTGGCTGTGAACTGACATCTGGAATCAAGCCCTGGTGGTATAATTGAGAAACACCTATCAGACACCTCCATTACTAATCTGGCAAGCAAAGAGTTAAAAAAGACACATACACAGGGAAAAAAGTTATTGAATAAAAACTCCCCCACATGCCCTCATTCATCAATTCTAACTTCTAAATAAATCCTGAAAGTTCGGACATAATCCAGAGAATAATGTCCCATGACGCCCATTGGTTCTTATGGGGTTTTGTTCTGAAAACTTTCTTTAAATGAGGCTCCGTAGGTCAATAGTAGTCATCACAGGCCCAGAATTTCTCATGAGCATGATAAATACTGTACATACTGCTGACCAGGAGTGACATCTGGAGCCTCAGTCTGAGAAAGTTCACAGAACAAGGCTCCAGATATCACTGCTGCTAAGCAGCAGGCCTAGAATTATTTCTCATGAGTGTGACCAGGACTGCTGATAGGCAGTGACCTCTGAATCCTCATTGTAAGAATGTACTCTAAACGAGGCTCCAGAAGACACTCCCAGTCAATGGTATGTACAGAATTTTTCACACTGCTGAGAAATTTCAGGCCTGCCGCCGACTTGCAGTGATCTATGGAGCCCCGTTCTGAGCAAATTCTCAGAACAAAACTCCATAGCAATTGATGAATGTCATGGGATATTACACTTTGGATTATGTCGAAAATTCCAGGATTTATTTTGAAGTAATAAATTGGTGAAACAGGGCATATGGGAGAGTCTTTATTCAATTAACTTTTTTTCCCCTCTGTCTGTATCTTTTTAACTCTATACTATCCAGTTTAGTATGATGGATGGCTCTCCATTACTAGTACTAGGGCTTGTTGCCAGCTGTCAATTCACAGTAGACAACATCCCCATTAACCATTACCCTGATTGCCACAGCAATACAGCAATCAGGAAGAGCTTGGTAAAGTTCCAGAATTTGCACATCTAATGTTATGCACCCTTTCTCCGGTGGCAACTGGCTGGTATATTTAGGTTGCATATGGCCAAAATTCCATAACCCTTTCCACTCTGATAATACCAGCCCCAACTGTCTGTTTTATCATGGCTATTTATCAAAAAAAGAGTGGAGCTCACAACATTTTGTTTTTAATGAACAACTAAAAAAATAGCAAGGGATCCTCTCTATTTTTGATAACCCACCAAGGAAAAGCAGACAACTGTGGGTTCCAGCCTGCTGCTGCCTATTTTACCTGCGCTGGTTATCAAAAATAGGCAGAAGCCCATGTCATTTTTATCTATATTATTCACTCCAGATTACAGTCATCTTCTCCATGCCATAAAGCTTGTTAATTGCATGTATTGCAGTTTTTCTACAAACTTTATTAACATCAGCACCCAAACATTGAACTCGGATACTGACTATTTTTTTATGTCCCTGTTTGAGTCCGAACCTTGGGCAACAGGTGTCTGGTGTTACAGTTCGGGTTCACTCATCCTAACTATGGAGTCCCAATAAAGGCTACAGATGTCTTTGACTCACCGATTTATAAATTTACAGTTATCTGTCACCTAACTCTTCAGTCATACAGGGTGTTACAAAACCTATCATGATTCTGATCCAATTTTAGTCTACCAGTAATATTGTTAAGACAGTTACCCAAGAAGCTGTGATAAGTTAAGAAAACTGATTTGTCAGGATATAAGTAATAAGTAAAATTCATTTCTATAAGAAGAAAGTCATCAATTCAAGTACTGATCAATTTTGAGCCCTCAATGTGACCAATATAATTACTTATACTACAGTTTTATGGTCCTGCTTCTTGTAATTGAAGTAGTCTGATGTTCAATTCTGTCCTAAATTACAATCTAATACTGCAGCATTTGACCCTTTTTTCTTTGTGAACTGTGTCAAGTTTAATGATAATAAAATGACACTCTATTTTCTGAAGTTATATAAACTTTGTCTGGTGTTATCAGACAGTATGCATTAATAGTTACAATAAATAGTAAAAAAAAATAATTCACTCAATCAATTTTTACTTAATTGTCAATTTTCCTTCTTGAAGCATTGCTGCATTTTTAAGCATTTACAGGATTTTGACAATGATGATTTGGTAAATGGACAGTGATTTGTGGTTTTGGAATAGTACATCTTAAAAAAGTAAATGCTGAATCTGTGAATTCATAATTAACAATACAGTTATATGTACTGTATTTTAAAGGTAATTTCCTAAAATTACATAAAAAAGTGCCAACATAATTTGGCATACTATTACAATGCAGCTTTCGTACATTCTAATATTAAAATGATACAGTACATCTGTCAGCAGTTCACACTGCCGAGCATAGTGTACTAATAAAATAAACTAAAGTTCTAACACTTTATGCTTAGAGATGAGTGGACCCGTGAATGTTCAAGTTTAGCTGGGCTAAAAAAAAAGTTTGGTTCAGCAAACGGCCTTGACTTGAACTTGACCCAGAACAACAAACCCAATACAAGTCAATGGGCACCTGAATTTCAGTGCTGTAAAATGGCCATAAAATAGTCATAGTAAGAGCTACGAGGTTGCAAATGGAAACAAAATGGGGGTAAGAGCATGCTTAATCCCCATAAATAAATTTGATTAGTTAAATAACCTAAAGGGGATGTACCACCATAGCAATTACTGGTTATATAGCCAGTAACTTAATAAACTGAAGGCAGGAAACTCGTAGAATCCTGTTGAAGGCAGGAAACTCGTAGAATCCTGTTGAAGGTAGGAAACTCGCAGAATCCTGTTGAAGGCAGGAAACTCGTAGAATCCTGTTGAAGGCAGGAAACTCGTAGAATCTTGTTGGGGCTTCCCTGACACGCAGTTCTGCCACAAATCAATGTGGGTATGAATCTTTGATCTTTGATCTGACACCTCACTCAGGAGTTGCTGTAGGTACTATGTGATGCTGGCAGGATTTAATGGTTACCATAGGCTCTGTTTTTATGACAACATTGTTTGTGAAATTCTTCCATGTTTTAACCTTGCCCAGCCATATATTTATCGGTCTGCTGCAGCTTTGCTCCTTGTATGTTGCTATTCACTGAGTTGTATATGTTTTAATGTATTCCCTTTGATTTGTATAATGGCACTGTTTGTCTCTCACCGCCTCGTTTGTGCCTGACTTGTCTCTGTATTGAATTACAATATCAAATCCTGTTTGATGCACTGCACTTTCTATTAAATTTGAATTTTAACTGCATACAAGCTCGAGTCTTGATATTTTATATGGGATGCATTTATACATGTTCTTGCCCGTTGTTTATATGATGTTCAGATGTAGCATCCATTGACTACTAAGATCCTGGTGGCTCCCTACTAAGATACTAACTTAATAAACTGTATATTTTAACAGTCAGCCCACAGAGATGGATTTCAGAGTTTCCCCATAAATCAACAATTTATTTAAAAATACCTCCTGTTTTCACAGTTGACCTACACAGCGAAGATTGCGAGAGTTTTAACCTAAGAGCAGGAATATTAAAAGTAGACCACAATCATAGCCTCTTTCCACAGTTTACCCACACAGCCAACATTGCAAGATTAAACAGAAATCAGTTATTTTAACTACTTCACGACCTATGACGTAAGGAACATCATAAGTCATGAGCTCACATCATTCCCCTGACATCTCAGCTGATGTCATCAGCTGAAAAGTGGGGCTAACAGCACCAATTGGATCTGCGATCCGATCAGCGCTGTTCACCCTTTGGATCACACAGTCATTCACAGACAGCACAATCCAAAAGCGCCACGGTGGGGAAAGTGCAATTCCCTGCTGTGATCAGAGATCCTGAGTTAAGATTGTGGGATCTCTGTTTGTCACCTCATAGCCCGTGGTCCTGCAATGAAACTGCATACTATCAGGGATCACTTCCTGTGGATGATTGGCAAGTGCTGCCAACTACAAAAAGTGATCCTTTGTGCTATGTCCGATGTGCTGCAGCTTATTGGGACATAGCACAAGAGACTGGACACTACAGCACTGTGTCACCCTATGGGGCACTGTGAAATAAATAAAAAATAAAAAATAACGTTTTTAAAAATATGAAAAAAAAAACCCAGAAAAGTTCAAATAACCCCCTTTTACACCGTTCAAGATAAAAGTATTTAAAAAAATACACATATTTGGTATCGCCGCATTCAGAAATGCCCGATTTTTCAATATATAAAATCAATTAATCAGCACAGTAATGGAAAGAAAGTTTCAAATGTTAAAATTATGTTATTTTGATCGCCGCAACATTGCAATTAAATGCAATACAGGGCGATCAAAACAGCACATCTAACCAAAAATAGTATCATTAGAAATATTAGCTCAAGGTGCAAAAAATAAGCAATCACAAAGACCTAGATCCTGAAAACTGAGAACGCTATTGGTTGCGGAACATGGTGAAAAAGTGCAATTCATTTTTTTTTTCAAACTTCTGAATTTTTTTCACCATTTAGATAAAAGTAAAAGTATACAAGTTTGGTAACTACGAACTCATACTGACCCGAGGTATAATACCGTCACATCAGTTTTACCATATAGTGAAATGGTGAATAAAAAAAACAAAAAACAAACATGTAATTGCACTTTTTTTGCAACTTCACCGCACTTTTAATTTTTTTCCATTTTCTTGTACTTTATGTGGTAAAATAAATGATTTTTTCTGAAAATATAAATCTTCCTACAAAAATGAAGCCCTCATATGTCTGTATTGATGAAAAAATAAAAAAGTTAAGGCTTTTGGAAGGAGAGGAAAAGACGAAAACAGAAAATGAAATATCGCCAGGTGATGAAGTGGTTAAAATTAGGCCCTATCATAGCCTCTCTCCACAGTTGACCCACACAGCCAAGACTGTAACCTCTGAACAGGATTATTAAAAGTAGATCACAACGTAGCCTCTTTCCACAGTTGACCCACACAGCTAAGATTGCAGGAGTTTAACCACTAAGCAGACATTTTAAAAGTAGGCCACAACACAACCTCTTTCCACAGTTGACTCACACAGCTAAAGGTGCCTTCACATTTGCGTTTGGAACGCAGTGCACCAAATGCAGCCAAACGCTTGCGCACGTGTTCCTATGTTTAACATGGGAAAGCATTTGACTGCGCTTGACTGCGTTCGGTTGCATTTGCGCTTGGATGCGCACAATTTGTGCACCCTCTGAGCGCACTCCGAACGCAGCATGTTGCATTTTTTGTGCGTTAGCGGGCGCTTATTTTATCTGCAAGCGCACAAACCATGCATTAAAGTCAATGGATCCGCAGTGTCCTCCACATGACAGCACAGGAGAACGCTGCAGATCTCATTGAAATCTCTCCCAGTGGCAGCCGGTGATGAGCCACAGCCGCCGCTGCTCTCCCGCCAGTGTCAGCGCGGGAGATTTGAACAAACAGCTGATCTGACAGCTGCTTAAATCTCCCGCACTGACACAGAATAGGTGAGGTCGGCAGGGGAGATTTGAAGCAGCAATCAGCTGTTTCTTATCTCCTGCACCGATATCACCCTATTCTGTGTCGGCGCGGGAGATTTAAACAGCTGTCAGATGAGCTGTTTGTTCAAATCTCCTGCGCTGACACCGGCAGGAGATCAGCTGTGGCCGGGAGGAGGAGATCTCTGCCGCTGATCTCCTCCTCCCGGCCGCCCCAAGACAGCTGATTGGCTGGCCGATGTGCATACTAATTTCTCCGCTGCGTTCACATCAGTATGGGCTGCGTTGCAATGCGTTTGTGTCTGTATGCCACACGCATGCAGACACAAATGCAAGTGTGAAGGCACCCTTAGAAACATAAAAAAATGTACAGAGTAGGCAGCCACAGCTGAATACTATGGCTAAGACTAATGGAATAAGGCTAGGGCCACACTTAGTGCACCCACGTTAGAAGGATGATGATATAGCAGAGCCCAGCCTGCTGTAACGCTGACCGCTAACATCGGATGCTTCCTATGAACGCTGGTCCATAGAAACCCACTATTTACTATGGATACAGCTTCACAGGAAGCCCCAGGCAGTGCGCTTATTCAGGACGCACAGGAAAACATTGTCTGCACGTTTTCCTGTGCGTCCTGGATAAGCGCACTGCCTGGGGCTTCCTGTGAAGCTGTATCCATGGTAAACAGCGGATTTCTATGGACCAGCACTCATAGGAAGCACCCAATGTTAGCGGTCAGCGTTACAGCAGGCTGAGCTCTGCTGTAACGTCATCCATTTAACGTGGGTGCACTGTTAAGTGTGGCCCTAGCCTTAGACTCTGTTTACATTTTTTAGTTTGGTGGCACTGTGACCATGATTAGAGGGGATTTGGTCATGCTTTAGTGATGGAAGAAAGCATGGCACCTTGTCCGGGTAATGGGTATCAAGCTGGGTGGCCACCCAGTAATCAGCACTGATAAAAATCAAGTTGATTTGGTGGTCATTTGGCAGTAAATGCAGCAAGTATTTGTTCATGTGAGCCAGGCAGCCCAGAGGCAAAGACAAGAGGTGGGAGGGGTATTGTCAGGTACAATTTGAAGATTTGTCCACTAAAGAACCAATTTTAACCCCTTCATGACCTTAGAATGTTTTATTTTTCATTTTCGTTTTTTGCTCCCCTGCTTCCAAGAGCCATAACTTTTTTATATTTCTGTCAATATAGACATATGATGGCTTGTTTTTTTGTGGAATGAGTTGTACTTTCATATGCAATCATTTATTTTACCATATAGTGTACAGGGAAATTGCAAACAAATTCTAAGTGCAGTGAAATTCCAAAAAAAGTGTAATTACACGTTTGTTTTTTGGGTATTTTAGTCGCCATGTTCACTATATGGTAAAACCAACAGGGTGATGCCTCGGGTCGGTACGAGTTCGTAGACACCCAACATATATACCTTTATTGGTATTTAGGTGGTGAAAAAAAATTCTGAAGTTTGAGAAAAAAATTGACTTTTTGTGCCATGTTCTGTGACCCGTGACGTCCTCATTTTTTGCGATCTGGAGCTGCATCACAGTCTATTTTTTGCGTCTTGAGCTGACGTTTCTAATGATACCATTTTTGCATGGATCCGCTGTTTTGATCGCCTGTTATTGCATTTTATATCAATGTTGCGGCGACCAAAAAAACGTAATTTTGGCGTTTGGCTTTGTTTTCTGTTACGGAGTTTACAGCTCTCATTAACGGATTTAATATGTTGATAGATCGGGCGATTCTGAACACAGCGATACCAAACGTGTATTTTTTTTATTTTCTTAATACTTTTATTTTGATTGGGGGAAAAGGAGTGTGATTTGAACCTTTTTTTTACTTGTTTTTAAAATCTTTATTTTTTAATTGATTCTTACCTTTACCCTGCACCATAGAGAGGCACAGGGATCCACAGTCCGATCGCTTCTGGGAGATACAGATGAGCAGCAGCTCATCTGTTTCTCTCAGAATCGCAAACTAGTTGTGGTTGGCAGCACCTGCCAACCACAACCCGGAAGTGCTCCCTGACAGCATCCGGGGTCTAGCCAGGACCCCGGCCTGTCACGTGAGCACCAAAGATCCTGCAATACTATCGTGGGATCACCGGTGCAGGTGGGTAACAGCGTGTTCCCCGCCGCGGCCTCCTTGGATTCTGCTGTCAGTGATTGACAGCAGGATCGAAGGGGTTAACAGCACCAATCAGATCCCGAATCTGATCGGTGCTGTTAGCCCGACATCTCAGCTGATCACATCAGCTGAGATGTCGGCTGTTTGATGTGAGCTCCGCGCCGGAGCTCACATCAATCCCCTTTACCGGCCTATGACGTTGTACAATGTCATAGGTCGGGAAGGGGTTAAAAATGCATCTACATAGCATCTAGTCACAGTTCACCCGCACAACCTGAATTTACAGTTTTATCCCCAATATAACCAATTTTAGAAAAGCCACCAGAACGTCTTTTCAGACTTCACAAACCTCTTTTCCCTATTGACCCTTACAGAGAAGATAGTCAGAAATTCACCACAGGGTTCCAAATTTTACATAAAGGCACCGAAAAAGCCTCTTTTCCCTGTTGACCTTCACAAACAAGATAGCCTAAGATTCACCCCAGACCGCTCAATGTTAAAAAAAGACCCCTAAACAGCCTCCTTTCCTTGTTGACCCTGAAATTGAAGATAGCCCGAGATTTACCACAGAGCACCCAATTTTTTTAAAAAAGGTCCCTAAATATCCTGATTTCACTTTTAACCCCAAAATTCAAGATAGCTCAAGATTCACCTCAGAATGCTCAGCCAAGATAGCCAGAAATCCAACAGGAAGCACCTGATTTTAACCCCTTGCCGACACAGGACGTTGTACAACGTCCTGGGCCGGTAAGGGGGCTTTGATGTGAGCTCCGGCGCGGAGCTCACATCAAAGCTTCGATATCTCAGCTGATCTCATCAGCTGAGATGTCGGGGTAACAGCGGGGATCCGGGAATCCGATCGCGCTGGTAACCGCTTAAATTCCGCTGTCAGAGATTCAAAGAAATGATGGGAGTGCTGGTGTCTCACGGTCCGCGCTGCTTCAGGGTTAAATAAACTCACCAAAGAGCCAAATAGATTTCCATCCTTTTATTCCTCCTCTCTCCTACGCGTTTCAGCGCCACTGTGAGACACCAGCACTCCCATCATTTCTTTGATTCACACCACTATCCAGTGGTGGAGGTCCTGCAGCAGCTGGAACATCGTTTCCAAAAACGCCTTCAAACCAGTTGTGGGGATCACAACTGGACCAGGTGAGCAGCTTCACAGCACCACCATTGCATATAAGTGTCACTAGTGATAGGGCACTATTGCGCCTCTTGTCCCCCTCCCTGTTTTATCTTTGCTGTCAGAGATTGACATCCAAGGCGGATCCAAGGCGGCCGTGGTGGGAACGCACTGTTCCCCGCCTGCTCTGGATATCCCGCGATAGTATCGCGGGATCTCCGATGCTCATGTGACAGCCCGGGGTCCTGGCTAGACCTCGGATGCTGTCAGAGTGCAGTTTCCTGTTGTGGTTGGCAGGCGCTGCCAACCACAACAGGTCCCGCAAAAAACAAGCCGCCATATGTCTATATTGACGGAAAAATAAACAAGTTATGGCTCTTGAAAGCAGGGGAGGAAAAAACAAAAATGAAAAACAGAAAATCGCCCGGGGGTGAAGGGGTTAAAGGAAGGCACTAGACAGCCTCTTTTTCCTGATGACGCTCACAACCAAGATAGCCCAATATTCATCACAGAACACCCAATTTAAAAAAAAATGCCTTTAAAGCACTTTTAATTCCTGTTGGCCCTAACAACTAAGGTAGTCCTAGATCCAACAGAGAGCACCCAATTTTGAAAAAGGCTCTTAAGCAGCCTATTTTCTCTGTTGATCCTCACAGCCAAGATAGCCCATGATCCAACAGTGAGCACCCAAATTTTAAAGGGTATTTCTAAACAGCTTCTTTTATCTTTTGACCATCACAAACAAGATAGCCTGAGATTAACCACAGGACACCTAAAAAAGCTCCTAAAGAACCTCTATTGCCTTTTGGCACTAATAGCCAAGACAGCTCAAGGTACAGCAGAGATCACCCAATTTACAAGAAAACCCCTAAGCAGTCCTTTTACATGTTGACCCTCACAAACAAGATAACAAAATAGCTCTAGATTCACCACAGACCACCCAAATTCATAAAAAGTTCCCTAAACAACCTCTTTTTGCTGTTGACCTTCACAGTCCACATATTCTGTTATTCACCACAGAGCACCCAATTTTTAAAAGGGTCCCAGAAAAGAATCTTTAGCCTATTGGCCCTCACAGCCAAGATAGCTGGAGATTCAACATAAATCACCCGATTTTTTTTTAAAAAAGCCCCCAGACAGTCTCTTCTCCATGTTCACTCTAACAGCCAAGATACTGTAACTTAAGATTCACCACAGAGGACCCAATTTTAAAAAAAGGCCCCTAAACAGCCTCTTTACCCTTTTGTCACTCACAGCCAAGATAGCTAGAGACATAATAAGGAGCCCCCGATTTTGTGCAGATGTTGACAAAAGGACCACTGTACGACAGGGGATTTGCCAAAAAATGGTACTAGGCAAAAACTGTGGTTGCTCCCTGGATGTGGCACTTATCAGATGTGGCACTAAATGGTTTTCAGCACAGAATTGGTTCAGCTGTTCACACAAGTACCACTGTACCACTATGTTTTATCGGCCCACGACTAAGGAACTTTCTTTCTGAAACCCGTCAAGCAGGACTGTTCGCCAATGATGCTTTTAACTGTAACTTGTATGTGAACAATTTATTAAAGAGGAATATCATCTAAATGGATATTGGTACTGGCGCTTCCTTCTATTTTCTACCATTGTACCACATGGGATTTGCCAAAAACACTGGTACTAAGCCTTAAAAAGGGCTGTTTTAGGAGGGAGTTAATAAACCTATCTATCTCTCTATCTAGAAAGAAAAGAATCACTAGCTAGCTATCTAAATAACATACACAGGATCAGCAGCGTCGGCACTGCAGCAGCGAGACTGTCAGTGAGCTCCAACACTGACAAAATAGCAAGGAGGGAAATGTCCGATTCTTTTATGCCAAGGACATGTGATGTACCAAGCCAATGACACAAGCCCTTGTGTGAAAAAAATGCATTTGCTTTATGGTTGCCAGACCAGACCACTTACAGTAAATGTGGGAAATAAAAAAAATTGGAACGTGTTTATCTGACCTGAGACCTGTCACCCTTCCTCCCCTCCTGGTCGCTATCCTAGACAATGACACTCTGAAAACACAGAACAGAACATTAATGCAAATACACTATTGTTTCTGTCATCCGAACAATTACCGAATAAATCCGAATTTCCGGCTTTTCAACAAACGTTTGAGTTCGAGGTGCTGAGAAAACCACTTGCCAAATTCAGTCCGGATTTGAAATTGGCAAACATGTTCAAGCAATCCCACTTACTTCCTCATTGCCTCTTAGGAGCCACTCTCTGTCCACACTAATTCCCAACACACAATATGTCTTCCCAAATTTCCCTTCAACCATTTTCACTTCCCCAATGTCCAAAACTATAGGCCTAAATCAGATGTGTGATAAGAAAAATGGCTTGAGAAAGATGAGGCCAGCAAGTGACCAAGTATGGCGTGAAGAGGAGAAGGAGCGATGAATGAGGTTTCATTTTTTTTTCCAATTTTCAGTGCTCTACAATTTATCAAAAGTATAGACAGAATCTTTAGCTGAATTAATGCAAGTAATTAGGCAAGAAAATTGGATTCAGGTAAATGATACTTTTGTAGTATCCAAGGAAATGATTGAACAAATTCGCCACTGAAAACAAATGGTTGTTAATTTACAGTAAATGTTTGAAATGATAATGGTAAATGAAGCTACACATGAATTTCCAATAACAACTACTAATAAATGTATAAACAATATAGATAATACACTAACACGATGTCAATAAATTATATCTAAGACATGTTTCTTACCTACATTTAAAGACAATTATGGAACTTATTTATGCCTTGAAATGTATCATTATGTTATATGCAAATATAAGTATAGTTTTAATTAAAATTATCCTATAGTTTTTTCTCACATTTCAATGCCCATTAGCAAGGGTTCCTATGGAATAGAGGGTCTGCGTAAGAAAGTTATTTTCCTTCTCCAACGTACCTATATTCCAGTAAGATGACCAAAAAAAAAAGGCAGGGCATTTACTTGCTTCAGGCAAGTATAAGTGACTGCGACCCTTTCCTTTAGACTCTACTATACTATTGTATATTAGCCTCTTGGAATACAACAATGCAATGCTTTATTCATTATTGAATGTCATGCTTTAAATGTAGAATATGTGTTATATGTGCAGGATGCACGGCCTTCAACTGAAGAACTGTTTCACTTGGGCCTCAGACTCTATTTTATTATGCATCTTTTCACTGATAATTAGCAATTTCACATTTTATCCCTTGAAATCCCATATTTTATGCTATTTTAAAAGCTTATTTGTAATATGTCTAATGATGCATTAAGATGTCAGCTTTGAAAGTGTGAAAATAAATTAGAACTAATTTGGGCACTGAATCATTGACACTCTAAATGTTATATGATTTAAATTTAGAAACAAAAGTATCAAATGCCACTCTGGATGATGCTTTATCGTCTACAATGCTGTCTATATCCATGTTGCACACATAGCCAGATTATTTTGCTCAGTATGAACTTTTATTAATATCACCCTATTCCCCATTTCCACTTCTTTGCATGTGCATGAAAAGACTTGGAACAGATGTAAGAACAGGCAAACTATTATTATGTCTTGTAATTTATAAAAGTGCAATGGAAATTCCTAACACCGGAAGATGTTTAAATGCCACTTTGGAAATTAAAAGAAGTTGAAATGCCACTGACAATGCAGAGAATACAGTTGATATGTCAACATCAACATCTGCTGATACTAATGAGTCTGATTAAATTATTCTGCCAATAAATAGATATTTACAAGTTTTAAACTATTTAGGAAATTTAAAAGTTTACCATGATGTTCAATGATTACGGTATGTACAAAAGCAAAAAACAGACCGGGCGATTTTTCATATTACTTGATCTTTTTCTTCATCTTCTTACAAAACCACCGAACGTTTTTATTTTTCCATTAAAAAAATGATGTAAGAGCTTTTTTTATGTAGGATGAGTGATACATTTTAATGGTACCATTCAATGTAATGTTTAAAAAAATCAAAGTGGGGTGAAAATAATTAAAAACTGAAATTTTACATTTAGTTTAGTACTATTCTATAATGCCCACTTTGTAGTAAAAATTAATTGATGACTTCGTTTTATGGGTCTGTACAGTTTATACTGAATTTATATAGACTGGTAATCAAAATTAGAGAACAACAAACAATTTCATTAATGTTAAGGTCATTGTGATGTCCTATGTGGAAATATCCTAACAGGAATAAAATAGTAGCATTTTAAGCTTATTTTCTTAAAGTGAAAATATTCTAAAGTAGAGAATAAAAATGTAAAGGAGATAAATGAAGAAGAACACTAATCAACATTAGAGAACACTTTCAAGTTATTGGTGTTAATCTGGCACCTGGTGCTAATTTCCTTAATTATCTGATGAACCCTAATTAACTGGCAGCCTAAATTTCCAGTTTGCACTCACTTTGCAAAAATAGTGTGCCATTCCAAAATGGCTGAATCCCTCCGGCATCAGGTTGTCCATATGAAAGCCAAAGGGATCAACAGTAGTTGCTCAGTCCAAGTATGTGATTTCTAGAATATTGCATCCTTACATCATCACAAACTCTTTCAACTCCCCAAGAGAGCTGGTCGTCCTTGAAAAACAAATACAGAGAGCACAGGTTAATGCAGAGAATGGGTAATCATTTCAACACTGTAACTGGAATAGCTCACCAGTTAAGCACTAAGCAGGTTAACGATATGACTCACCAAACAGTGTCACAACATTTAAGAACATTTGGACCGAAATCCAACTCTGCAGTGACCAAACCTCTCATTAGTAGAGATGAGCGAGTACTAAAATGCTCGGTGCTCGAAGCTCTGGCCGAGCATCCCAAGATACTCATGTTCTCGGCCAGAGCACCGAGCCCAATGTAAGTCAATTAATGACAGGCTCCTCCCACTGACTTCCAGCTATAAAACGAGTGTTTCTGGGAAAGGGCGGGAGGGTGGGCTTTTTCAAATCGTTGCAACATACAACACCTTGCTGTGGCCCCCAGAGGGACCCTAACAATCAATCTGCTCTCTGTGAGGTGCCAGCTCACTGTGCACTGAAGGGAGCAGTGTATGTGTCAGATCGGTAATTATTTGTGAGGAGTCCGAGTATCTCGGCGGTACTCGGTGCTCGCCGAGTACCCCGAGTACCGAGATATTCGTGCGAGTACCGAGTAGTGACAAGCATACTCGCTCATCCCTACTCATTAGCAGAAAAAATCATAAGGCTAGACTAACCTTTGGTGAGGAGCATGTTGTTTCGATAGAGTAGAAGTAGTCCACAGATCATTTTAGTGATGAAAATAAGTTTAATTTATTTAGGTCTGAATGGGAACATTATGTTTGTTAAAAACTGGGGAAAGACTGAACCAAAGTGTGTAAAGAAGCCAGTGAAAGGTGGTGGAGGAAGTGTCATAGTTTGGGGAATATTGCCTGCTACAGGAGTTGGACTTCTCATACATTGCTACATTGCAGAGTGAATGCAAATTTGTATCAAAAACATTTTCAACACGTGGTTCCTAACTTGCCTTCAGCATTCAATCAGCCAGTAATGTTCTGCAGGACAATGCCCCCTGTCACACAGTAAAACAGGTAAAGCAGTTCCTTAACACAGAAAATATTGACACAATAAAATGGCCAGCCCAGAGTTGTAATCTAAATCCAATTGAAACTTCTAGAAAACACTTGGTGACAAAGTTTTGGCCAAGAGTACATTAGGTTGGCATGTTTATGTTGTGGTAGAGGACGTCAGGTTGGTGTGTGTTTGTGTAGTGTGTCAGGTTGGTGTGTGTGTTGTGTAATGTACTTCAGGTTGGTGTATGTACCGTGTTTCCCCGAAAGTAAGGCCCCCCCGATTGTAAGGCCGCCTAGGGGTAAAGGGGGGGCCTGCTAATGTAAGGCCTCCCCCGATTATAAGGCCTTACAACCGGGGGGGCTAATGTAAGGCCCCTAGCGGAGGGGGGGGGGAGCGGGAGCGGGTCGCACATCACGTGCGCCCGCTCATTACATATGCACTGTATCCCCCTGTCAATCAGCGACAGGGGGAGCAGTGCATTATATGGTATATATGGGCCCCCTCCTGCTGGCACACTACCCCCCTGTTCTGAGGCCCCCCCTGCTGCTGCTGCAGACATCTTACCCTCCAGGGTCTTCTTGCAGCAGCCAGCACGTCCATCCTCCGTCCTCGGCTGTCTCCCAGATCATGTGACCGGCCGGTCGCAGTCGCGATGACGTCATGCGCTGCGACGTGTAATTCAGGTTGTTGCCACCTGTCTCTTTGGATACCTGTCTTTCAGCCGTGCTGAAAAACAAGCAGGTATAAACCCTATGGTAGCAGCGTGTAATCGGGGCACAGGTACGGTATTTGAGTTACCTGGGGTGTGCTTGAGCATTATGTATACCACGCCCCATCAGCTATCATTGGTGGGGAGATCTGTGTACCCATTGGCTGTCCGTGCACAGGGCAGCATATTTAACGATCTGACCAGTCACACTACACATTTGTTACAGCATCATGTGTTAGCCAGCCTCCCTGCGCTGGCTGGCCAATCATGATGTTATTGCATTGTCCAATCACCGTACGAGCGCCACGTATTACACAACTCTGTCACGCCTATGTAGTTGCAGCGCACAATATGTACGCCCAGATTCCCTTGTGGTAGCGGCGTGTAAATCAGGGAAGGTGCGCCACAGAAGGTAACCTGCCATACCCGTCGGCACTTCCAGGGACCGAAAATACCTTCTGTGGAGCACCTTGTAGCGGCGTGTAATTGCAGTATCAGGTACCGTTAGGGACCGTTGAAAACGCGCACGTGCGCTGCCTACCTGTTGCTACCTTCGGTAGTGGCGTGAAAAGGTACCATTACTGTTGTAGCCATGGTGCTAGGACCATGAATTGTGGTCAAGAAATTGACATCCCTCTTGTCAGGAGCTTGACCACAACTATGCTGTCACCACATTGGGCACTACTTTCGCCCTATTTGAACAGCTGTCAAATTAGCAACCTAGGAAGAACGCTTTAGTTTCTGCACACAGTATCGCAAGCTGCAGTAGCTCTGGCAGAGAGAAATTGGAAGAGTGGAATGCTTATATAAAAGTTATCAATGTACAGATGATAACCTTTATCAAGCAGTAGGGGGTTCAAAATCCCATGCATTTTTCCCACTCACCCCCAGAGCAGGTTGGCATTCTAGGGGTTAGATCTTGGTGTCCTTTCTTTCGTACACGCTAAAGCTGTGGGTGTACTCTGAGGTACTCTCGCACAACTTATAGAGGTTGATACTGTACCTGGCCCTCTTGTTCAGCAGATGCTGATGGAACGTGAGCCTCTCCTTGAAATGGATGAGTACTCATCCACGCAGATTTCCCTTTGAGGAATGTACACCATGACCGGTCAAATTTTGAAAAGTCTATCAAAATCCTGGTCATCTTGAGGAAGACATTCTGTATTTTCGCTAAAATTAAAAAAATTATGAAAGGCCTCAAAATGCCTACGGGTCATAGCAATGCATAGACTATAGTACTATATAAATATTATATAGTACTATAAGTACTATATAAATTATAAACACTCCAATATTGATGCACTTCTCTCTTCTTCACTAACCTCATATGAAGAGTTAGATCCCTAAACTTCATCATTTCTACTGGGTCAGTGGGGATCCAGCTAAAAAATGATGACCCAAGGTTTTTGACCATAAACTAAAGATTCATTTGCACCACCATGAGACTAATGACTCTTCAGAGAAATAGACTCTGAAAAAGTCTATTTCAGTGTTGTTTGCAGTGTCAAATTAGATTCCTGATTGGGTAATAGACTCAAAAATTCGTGACACAAAGTTTTTAGGGACTGGGGTCAATACAGGGGCACTACTGCAAGGTTGGGGTTCACTAGCACTCTCACACTCTGCTATAGTTTTTCTACATTGGGGTCTGATTCTTCTCCCCCTAGCTTGAACTATTCTCCCCTTGCCTCTGAGTTTTTATCCCATAGGCTTGGGCCCTTTCCTCTAAGCTCTGGCCGATTCCTTGTCATGCTACATCTTCGTGGTGGTGGGTCTTGGTCACTGGAGGAGGAAGAGGAGTGGAAGAAATATAGAAATGTGGGGTCATCTCCCTCACGTTCAGTTTTGAGGGCAATGATAGCATATGTCTTTGGGAATGTGATGACTGGGATGAGTCTGACACTGTGCATGTGGTGTGCGTGTGTAAATTTACTTTATTTAGATGTGCATGTAAATAAACTTTATTTAGGTGTGTGTGCGATATAAGCTTTTGTCACTTATTACAGGAACTGTAACTAAAGAAATATAGAAAGAAAAAGAGAACAAAAAGGAGAATTTTAGATCAGAGGCAGAAGGGTAAGGGGAAGCATGCACGTAGAGGAAAAGAAAAAAAAATACTCACTAATAGCAGCGGAAGGATGCAGGACAGCAGATCTTGGCAACAGCTGAGGCGGAATTGGTGGAGCTGCGGTGGGACAGGTAGATCGCAGGGGCTGATGCGGTGATACAGGTGGATCACGGGGGCAGAAGTGGTGGGACAAGTGGATCACGAGGGCTGCAGCAGTGGGACAGTTGGATCACAGGTGCAGCAGTGGCACAGAGGAGAACACATGAGATCCATCGCAGAGGGGGAGGGAGACACAGCAGATCAGGCAGCAGAGGGGAACACAGGTGGTTAGGCAGCAGAGAGGGAGGGGGAAAGAGGTTATATGGGAGCTGTTGGGGAGGAGTAAAGAGGTGATCAGGCAGTACGGGGGAAGTGGACACAGGTGATCAGGCAGCCGCATGGGAGGGGGACAAGAATGATCAGGCAGAGGGCAACTCAGGAGATCAGGAGCAGTGGGAGAGGGGAATAGAGGTGATTGGCAGCAGTAGAGAACAGGACTAAGGTTTAAGGGCAGCAGAGGGGGACTCAGCAGATTGGGAGCAGTGGAGGAGGGGAATAGAGATCATTGGGTTGCAGTTGGGAAGGGAGACAAGAGTGATCAGGCAGCAGCAGGGGATAGTAGAGTGGTGTCCCAAGCAGAAACAGTTTGTGGCACCACTAATTCATATAGGAAGAGGCAGTGATCAGGCAGCAAACTGGCACAGGTACCTCTCTTTTCTCTCTCCATGGATGGTATGAAAGAGAGAGGAGCAGTCACAGCCCTGTCATATAGCCTCTATGCATTCTGATTGGACTGATCATGCACATGCACAATGGATCCAATCAGGGCTGTGGGGGTAGCACTGATCATGGTTCGAATATAATGTTTCAGACATTTTCAGTGGCTGAACATTTCAATCGCTGTGATTGGCTGTTCAAAACTGAACAGCCAATCACAGCGGTTGTAAATGCAGGGGCAACACTACACCCCCTGAGGTCAGGTTCAGGTTCTGTACTTCTGGAAAAATCTGGTACTGGAGCTTGAATGTACATCCTTGGTCAGGAACAAACTGGCTTTTTAAGTGAACAGGTTCGGTCCTGGTCGGGAAGGGATTAAAAATTTCAAGTTTTTTTTTAAAAGCATCGTTTGAATTACCTGTATGTCTTTTTTTTTATATGTATTCTTGTTATTCAATATCTTATATACTTCATTTAAATAAATAGCTCTAGCCATTATTACCACAGTACCTGAATAATCTGTTCTTTTGATGAGAATATTATCATTTTTTAACGAGTATACAGCCATTCTATGAAATGTTTCTTTTTTATTTCTAGAGAATAGATTTTAATATTAACCCCTTTCCATCACTGTTTGAAAGTTAACAATTATTGATCTTTATAAGATAATACTCTGGATTTCTTAGGCCGGCTTCACACTGCGTGTGTGATCCGATCCGTAGCTGTCCGCTTGAAGCAGACCGGATCAGCACACAGGACTGGGGGGCTTTTATGCCCTCCGATCCTGTGTGCAGCGCACGCAGTTCCCACTGCTGATAGGTGAGGACCGCGGGCACCCTGGTCCTGAGCTGTCAGCGGCTGCAGCTGCGTGCGCTGCATACAGGATCGGAGGGCATAAAGCTTCAAGTGGACAGCTACGGATCGGATCACACACGCAGTGTGAAGCCGGCCTTAGTCTAATTTTCACATAATCTTCATCAATTTTAACGTTGTTACATCTGTGTTCTCTAAATCATGCAAGGTAATTAACATAGTTTGTTCTAGAAAACTTAATCTCATATATTCATTAGTTAATATTTTTTATATATTTCCTCATTTTGGATTAGAATGTTATCATCATTGTTAAAAATATATTTTGTTTTACTATACAAGAATCTGGAATATTTATATACATCAGTGTTTGAACCAAATCAAAAAACATTTCTGACCTGAAATTTAAACTTTTGGTCAATATTTCAATTTATTTTGCGAGAAAATGGTGTGAGACAATATAACTACATTATAAATCTTTTATGTTATCAAATCTTGTCTCCTTCTTCTCTCATATTATTCTTTTACTTCTCCTCCTGTTGTTTTTCCAGATTGTTTTCCTTTCATATTATATGAAATTTGCTGTTAGTCATCACAGGTAAGTTCTTATAGGGACACTTTCTTGACCGTCGCGTAAGGTCTCATATTCTGAAGATTAGAAATGTACCCTCCTTTTACAAGTGTCCTGAGGTTGTTTTTTCAGAAATTATTGTGATGTATTTTGCCTGCTGAAAAAAGTATTCCACTCATAAACTTTATTATTTTTAGGGTACATTGCCACGATCAGTGTTTGCAGTATTTTAGACACAGCGTGTTTGCAAAACATAACAAAAAAAAGCATTATATAGTACAAGAACAATAAATGAGATTCATAAAAATTCAGTATCCACTGGGCTTTTCTCTGTATCTTGTTTTCTCCTTAACCGCCAGGAGATGGTTGCGATCTCAGTGGGAGAATGCAGTGAAAAACTGCCACACCTAGAACACTGATTATAGGCATGGGCAACATCATTCACCCGTGGAGATCATTCCATCTTTTGTGGAAATTTTCAGAAAATACATATGTAGGAATTTTCTTAATTCTTAAATTGAGTGGATCATTTATCGTTCAATGTAGGTACTTAAAATATTTTGATCCCACCAAGTTTTTGTTTCTTGGTTGAGCTTTTTCTCCAAAGTTTGCATGATTTTATTAATATAAGTAAGCTGTGGTATATATTCATCCATATTAAACACTTTAGCTAGCTTTGAAGATCACCCAGTTTTGTTGTCCTTCCTTGGATTTAGTTTTATTAGCAACAGACTTGTCCATTTTTGCCTTTAGTTTTACACCATCACAGTATATAACAACTCTTTTATAATGCCAGAGTATATCAGAGAAACATATTAGTTGGTTAAAATACAGTGGAAACAGGGGGCGTGGCCTGGACATGGTGCTGGATGGCCACAGTTCCTCTGAGCTCCATGCCAGCGGCTCCTTCATGGTCTTCATTAGCTCTTATCAGCCATTCCCTACATCCCCATGAAGGGGAAGACTGGCCTCCGCTCTCAGAGGACCCCGAATCCCTCCACTAAGCCTTCCAAACCTGACATTAAGAAGTACCTCTCGGCCCCGGGCACCTCTGGCTGGTGGCTATGCGCCCATCAATGGCGACCTCAGCAGCTGTGCCTTGAAGCCTGCACTCAAGCGGGATGACATAGTCTCCCGCTGCAACAGATTTTAATTCCAATGCCCGCACACCTGGAAGCGGAGCATCAGCACAGACCGGGGACAACCTCAAAAAGTGACAGCAGAGGGGAACCGGGTAGTCACTGAGGAGGCTGGGAGTGATCGCCATACCACATCACCCCCTGTCTATAACAATGGCGGGCGTTTCCTCACCATTTTCCTCTAATGAGAGAACCTGGGCCCTTTCAAAGTCTCCCCCTAATGCACATTCCTGCATAAATATTACAGAAAATGGGGCTGTTTGTGCAGTTAAGGAACGTTCTGTAGCTGCGGCTTTGGACCAGCACCCCACTAATACTGTTGTGCCCACTGTGGAGATCTCACCCCAGCCTGAGCCTAGAACATATACACAGGTGGCGGAACCATGGAGCTCTTTATTCTCAGGAGCTGATGTGCATGTGCTACTCCCATCAAAGCAAACTTGGAGGGACATATTCAACTGTTTGTGTAAATCCGAAATTAGAACCCTCAGAGAGGACACGGCTCAGCTTAATGGCACTGTCAAGGTGATTGAGACTGATGTTGCAGACCTCTCCTCCCAACTGAGGTCACAACAACAGGTGCTCGCCCAACATGCTTAAAACTTCGACCTACTCTTTGACATGATGGAAGACTCCGAAAATAAGAATCAGAGAACTAATATTAGGCTGTGAGGGCTCCCAGAGTCGGTGGCTACACAGAATTTGTCTCCAGCTCTCCAACGTATCTTCAGTTCCCTTTTGGATAGATCAGCGAATGAGCACATCGAGATGGATAGGGCCCATAGGTCCCTAGGCCCTAAGCATGCCGACCTCTCTAGGCTCAGGGATGTAATCTGTCATATCCATATTTTCCATCTGAAAGAGGATATCATGCAAAGGGCCAGAGAGTCTGAAGCTATTGTCTTTAATGGTTCACCAATATGCCTCCTTGCCGACCTTTCTCACCTGACTCTTGCCAAAAGAAGGGCCTTGAGATCCCTCGTCGAGCTTCTTCATGCCAGAGATACTCCCTACTCCTGGGGTTACCCCTTCCAGCTGCAAATATGCAGGGACTCTGGAATGGTGATATTGAGAACGCCCTTTGATCTCCCGGATTTCTCTGATACAACTGGTTTGCCACTGGTTACCATCTCAGACTGGCCCCAGATGTCCAAATTTCTTTTTAGGGGACCCCGAGGAGATGGAAAAGCACCCTTCAATTCAGAGAGGAAGAAAAAGTGAAGCTCATGCTGGCGTTACAAAGACACCAGTGGACACACCTGAGAGACCCAATGTTTTTTGCTATTTTGTTCTTCTTCACACACTCTAGGGGTCTGTCCAGGGGCAGCCTATTGCACATTCTGACCCTTCTTGTTTTATGTTTCTGCTCAAATATCCATAATTTGACATTCCCCTATGAAGTTATGAACTCAGATGACTCCCACTCCGTTATGGGATCGTGGGGATAACGGCTCACCTGTTGTGTTTTTCACTTGGGACATAGTAGTTACATATTTTTTCTCGAAATGTAAGCCTTAATTGTATTTTACTGTGGAGAGGGGGATTTATTTAGATCTTCGACCGTGAAGGTTTGACAGATTGTGCCAATTCAGTGACCTGTTCCAGTCACTTCCCACCTTAGGGATTGTCTCTGACACTACTCACAGAGATTTCTCTGTTCTGATACTTAGTCCAATAGCTTAGTTGCTATTAGACTAACTACATGGGACCAATTGATTCCCTTTTTAGTTGTTCGGTTTTTCAATTGTTCTTACTCTGTCTGCTTTTCCCTTTGCCTTTTCTCCTTACTCTTTTTCTTCTTTACTCTTCTTATAAGAACTTTAACCTTCCCTCTTTCTCCTCTCGTCTTCCAACTACTTCCCTTGTCTCCCCCCCTTCCCTTGGTTACCATCTCTGCCCCTGGATACCCATGTTAACCTTGAATTTGTGCTCCCTTAATATCAGGGGATTTAATTCCCCTACAAAAAGATCTCAGGTGCTTTACCATATGCATAAAAAACGTATTCATGTTCTTCTCCTTCAGGAGACACATTTCAGGTCGGACTGGCACTACACTCATTGGTTTCATAGCACTAATCCGGAATCTAAATCAAAAGGGGTAAGTATTGCCTTCCATAAGTCTTTATTAGCCAAGATAATTGACTTTTTGAAAATGTTTTTATTAACAAGTAAATAAAGTATAATAGTCAAGATAATAATTGTTTTGTTACATAAATAACAATCAAACTACTATTGGTAAACTGGATGGAGCAGTAAAAAAATTGACTCTAAGTCAGATCCATCTGGTAAGTTTTTGTTTCTAAAATTCAAAATTGCGCAAGAATAGTTAACTATTGCTAACTTTTATCTCCCTAACCTGGACCAAGCTTACCTACAGGTTCTTCTAGTCTTCGCCGAGAGTTCTGTAGTGGTTGGTGGGGACTTTAATTTCATCTTAGACCACAACGTGGACTCATCCTCAGGTAGGTCCCCTGTACCAGCCTCACACCTGGAGAGCCTAAGAGCCAAATTAGTGTAGTCTCGATTGGTTGACGTTTGAAGATTGATTCATCTGAAAACCCGAGACTACACCTTCTATTCCGCTGTACACGATTCATACATCAGATTCAGACTTTTTCCTAATTAGTCACAGATTCCTAGCCTCCCACCCATCTTCTCAGATTGATTCGATGATGTGGTCTGATCATGCCCAGATCACTTTGTCCCTGAAATTTTTAAACCTTTCTCTCAGTGAGTGGACTTGGTCCCTAAATTCAGGCCTGCTTAAAAACTTAGAATGCTAATCGGATTGCCATTGATTTGCATTGGACTCGTTACTGTGTGAGTAATCGATGGGAAACTCGCAGAGTACCGAGTCCTGCGAGTCCCTTACTACTCGCCGAGTAACGAGTCTTAGCGAGTAGACTCGCCCATCCCTAGCGTTCAGCTAATGTTGACAAAGTATATGTTTCAGTCTGGATAGTGACACAAACTTACCATCTCCTGCATCATTTTCACAAGATACTTTGCTTTTTTCTTGGGTTGATATAAACAAGTCGACCAAAGGACGTTCATCTCTGGAATACAGAACTCGTTTCCTTTCTGAGTGGTATGATGGCTGGACATTTCCATCTTGTTTCTACTTGCATATAACTGTTTGTACAGATGAACAAGGCACAATCAGTTATCTGAAAATTGCACCCAAAGATAAAACAGATTTATGCAATAAGAAATCAATATTTTGCAAAATAAGTGATGCTAAAAAATTATAAATGAACAAAACTTAATTCCAACATTTAGCACTCCTTTCCCAATCCTTTATTCAGCCAGTGGGTAATTCACATGGTGAGGGTGGTGGGTGGGAGGACCAGCGGGTGGTACAACGGCCATTTCGCTACCGCAAGTGGAGCTTCAACGGAGGATTGTACCCGTTGAAGTTCCACTTGTGGTAGCGAAATGGCTGTTGTACCTCCCCCCTTCCAATCCTCCCACCCTCCACCCTCACCATTTGAATTACCCACTGGCTGAATAAAGGATTGGGCATATACCGAACGTGTGCGGCTTCATCTATC
Organism: Allobates femoralis; assembly: GCA_033576535.1. Taxonomy (NCBI): domain Eukaryota; kingdom Metazoa; phylum Chordata; class Amphibia; order Anura; family Aromobatidae; genus Allobates; species Allobates femoralis. The sequence continues at coordinate 178,881,564 of JARQOC010000005.1, forward strand.
TTAATGCACTGGAAGTGACGTACCTTAGTACAAGGAAGTGTGCACCAGAGGGCTGCCTGGATGCCGCACGGGACACAGGATCCTGCATGGACTGCGGAGTGGAAGTCTATGACCGATGACATCCAAGCACCACAGAGTAGTGCTGGCCATACAAGCCAACATAGCGTGTTTTAAAGAAATGCAATAAAGATCTTTATTTTATATGTGGAAGTGCCCTATCTTCAATTTTTTCTTCCTTGAAATATTTGGTCATTGAAAAAAAAAATGACATAACTGCCATCTCTGAAGAACATTGCAACAGTGTAGGATAATAAACTACATTTTCTTTGCTATGTTGCAATAAAATTGTCATGTTACTATACTCTTACTAGCTTCATTAACTGACATGCATAATGACTCATCGTGACCGGGACTCCGGTTTAGACAGGCGATGCTTCCTTCCTCCTTGTCACGGGTGGACCGCGCCTGCCGGTAGTGGGGCCCGGTGTAGTGCAGATCAAAGTGTTGAAGACGTCTTGGTGGAACAGATTAAAGGGGTTTTTAATTTATTTGTGACGCCACCTATGAGTAGTTTCGGTAATCGTTACCGACGCTGCGGAATCTCCGGGGGATAGACAGCAGCAAGATGGAACGCTCCCCACAGGCTGAGCGGTGATCCCCGGAGGCTGGAGCTGCTTAAGATGTTGTGCGGCAGCTGCGGTTACCTTGTAGTGCGGACGGACAGTTCATAAGGAAGCACGGACACAGAAAGTCTCTGCAACGGGTCTTTACTGTAACCAGCAGGCAGTACATGGCATACAGATTACGGGTAGTAGACCGGGTGGACTCAGCAGTGATGGTGTCCCTTAGAAATCCGCAGTGTTCCTCCATTCTAACTAAGTGGTTGCCAGTGTCGCCCAGGAATACCAGGTCGGGTACGGGGAGGCTGCTTCAATGCCCTATCCAAGATGTACGTTGTGGATGTTTTGGGGAGCCTTGGATCCCTCAGTGGGTACACCGCTGGTTAGACGACTGGAAGTTGGCTGGTGGTGGGGTGCTCCTGTGAAGCTGCTCCTCCACGCTTCTGGTTCGCGTAGCAGAGGTGAACTGCTGCCAGCTTCGGTACCAGTGAACCGGCTGTGAGTTGTGGGCACGGGAGTCTTTTGGGAACCCGTGTGAATAATGCCCATTCACGGTTGATAAGGCGTCAGGTGCTGACAACCGACCGGTGACGGCCCGGGGGCTGCACGGGGTGCGGAGCCCCCGCTCCTCTCCAAGTTCTAGTCCTCGACCTTGTTCTAGGTTCAGTTCTAGATTCTGCTCTAGATTCTTGTGTCAGTTCTCCTACACACTACCCTAGCACTCCACCCACCAGGACCTAGGATTGGCCCTCTGTTCTAGGTGATGCATGTAGGGTTGGATTTCTAAATTAACCAGATCACTGCCGTGTCAGAGAATATTGCGGCTGCTTTTATGGCTGCAATACCCTCTTGTGACGCACTCGTTGCGGGGCGCCACAATAACATCTTATACAAAGACTTAGTAATTAAATAGAAAGATGATAGTTTAAAAAAACTTAACTGTTCATTAGATTTCATATCGTTTGCACTATACAAGAGTGATTCCGGTATTGTGAGTGGTATTGTGCTAAAGACGTAAAGTAGAATAGTCAGAAATAATTCAGTAATGATCATTGAGGCAATGCTTATAGAGATATAAGGGAAATAATAAAACAAAAACCAGAGCCTCTGAGTCAAGAAGAAACAGAACAAGCTTTCAAGAAGATTACTTTCAAAGAGCAATTTTCATGTACACTGATATATTTACTGCAAGGATTGAAAAAGGATGATTTATGAATGAATGGAAGTGATTAGCAGATGAGTAAGATAAAGGTGAAGGTCACCGGAAAACATTCAGTGAGATGAGCATTTGGAAAGGGTATGGTACAGACATAAAGGAACATGCCATGCTAACATTGATAGGAAGCAAAATGCCTCTGAATGGGAGACTGGCAATACATAATCCACATAACATGGGAAAGCAATGGTGAATTCAAAAGACTGCATTCACCTTAGCCATATCCATTAAAAGTCAGTATTTTATAATTCAAACTCTCGGGTTGGATTGGATAGCTACCATGTATTTCCAAAAATTACAAAATCTTTAATATTATTTAAATTTCTGAAAAAAAAAAGGCTAGGGCCCTCTCCATAGAGAACACATGAATGTAACTGTCAGAAAAACACCTTCAAGGTAAAGCTGGCCATACCATACGCCTTCAATTTACCTTGAAGGTATTTGGCCAGCTTCAGCTTGAAGGTGAATGGCCCTATCTTACATTCATAATTTCTGGTACTGTGTCAGTGTCTCTTATACTACTACGGTATAAGACTTACTGGCACTCTCAAAACAGTGGCACTCTTCTTCTCCACTATCATGAGGCTAGGAGGGACAGGAGGCTGAAGCTTGGAGCGGGACACCACATGTCGCTGCTTCTGCATGAGGGAGTAGGGCCGGATGGGAGGCAGGAGGTGGGACACTGGAGCAGCAGTCAAGTGCCGCCTTCTTGGTCCAGTCTCCAGGCCATCATTGTGACATGCTGTGGGCTTTGGTAGGAAGGAGGTACGATGCTGGAGCAGCAGCCAAGTTCTGCCTCCTTTGTCCTGCTTTCAGGCCATTATTATGACATGCTATGGGCCTCAGGAGGCAGGGGGGGGGGTGAAATGCTGGAGCAGCAGCCAAGTGCTGCCTCCTTGATCTTGTCTCCAGGTCATCATTGTGACATGCTCTGAGTCTGCCTCCTTGGTCCCACGTCCTAGACATCAATGTGACATGCTGTGGGCTTGGCTTCTCCAGCATTTCATCTCCTGTCTCCTGAGCCCACAGCATGTCACATTGATGTCTAGGAGGTGGGACCAAGGAGGCAGACTCAGAGATTCGGTGAGTACTTTTGTGTGGCTTAAAAGATTATATAGACATTGTTATTATTTGGTAATATTGGCTTAAAATTGTCTAATCTAAGACAAACACTTCAGGAAACCTTTCACAAGCTTCTCAAAATGAGTTGCTGGACTTTTGACCCATTCCTCCTGAAATAATTTCCATATCTGAGACAGATTTTAAGCTTCTTTGCTTGCACATGCATTTTCCATTCTGCTCATGCACTTGGTATGTGATTAAGGTCAAATATCCTATAAGATTATCTTGGCACACCAAGGGTTATGATTTGTGCAAACGGAAAACCCACAGTGCATTTTTCATTATAACCATTGGTGTGCCAGGGTACTCTTATAGAATTTTCAAAATAATTGAATAAAATCCAAGGTATTAAACTAGCGCACAAACCAAAGGCAAAATAATTTTTCATCTTTAAGCAAAACAATTGGTACGATATATAATGACAGCCATGCCTGAAAATAGTCAATCGTGATACAGGTGGTCAGTTTAAAAAAGAAAGCATCTACCCCAATCAGTAAGGGATATATCTAACAATGTTTTACATGCCTATACAATGGTGCATATCCCTGATAGAGGTGGATCCACCAAAACCAGTATCGTAACTAGCAATCTATTTCATAACCATGCCACATAAAATGCAAGGTGTATTGCAGCTAGAACAAGAAAGGTAGGAATATACTTTGATTACATGTAAGAAAATGATTTTGCTTTTGGTTAGTACGCTAGATTTATACCTTGAATAGAGGTTATATTTATCAATTTTAAAAGACTGTTATAATTATTTGAATGAATTAATATTAAAGACTGTGTTTTAAATAACACTCACTTCCTACAGTATTATTGTCATAGCTTTAAAAGAATGCTTGGGAGCATTATCCATTGGGAAGATCAATTTACACTCAGGATTTAACTTCTTGGCTGATAGCTTGAGATTGTTCAAAATAACCACATCATTTTCCTTCTCCATAATATCATTTCAGGGGCACTGCTAGGGTGTTAAAATATTTGGGGCCCAAACCTTCTCAACAATATGAACATTCCCTACCAAATAAGAAAAAATATTTATATGTAGTTATTGTATAACACTGTTGCTCCTATGCTAATGAGGCGCCCCCAGGCTGTGGGGTACTCAGGAAACGGATCTCTGATACTGTCGCTCTGGAGTCAGGGGAGTCGTGACCCAGTCCTGTGGCCTGAGCGTCAGTTGAAAAAGGGGATATGCATAGGGGTGGTTGTCGGGAAGCCACCAGTGGTATGTGGTCAGTGGGGACCACCGCTGCTGCAGAACCTCCGGGGATGATGGGTAGCAGCTGAGATGGGACGGCTCTCCACGGGTAAAGCCAATCCCCGGGCAGGGAAAATTGTCTATGTGTGAGATGCAGGATCACAAGCGCAATTAACAGGCAGACTCACTGTTTTGTAGTTTTCTCAGTCCTTTACTGGAGCACATGTTAAAAGCTGTCCATGGAGTCTTGAGAGCAACTTGGGGTTATTCTCACCTGACCGGGTCTTTGGCTCCGTTACTGCACTTGTAATTTGGCTCCTGCTGTTGTGTAAGCTAGGTTGCTGGCCCTGTCTCCTCCTGTAAGGTAGCGGTAAGACAGGCAACTTGAGTCCTTTCCTCTACCCTGTTCCCGGGTGTCAGTGTCTCTTAACTCTGTATGTTGCTGTGTCTCCGGTACAGTGTAGCTGGAGAATTTGGAATCCCCACTTTCCAGTGTTGAGTGTTGGGACGTGAGACCCTCCACAGTCTTGGACTCCAGTGACCGTTCTATGCGCCTTTCCTCCGGGGTGAGCACAGAGTTGCTCAGCCTCCCAGGTGTGTTCTTGCTTTTCCTTTCCTCAGACCCTAGCCTTAGGCCTGGAACTCAGCTAGCGACTCTGGAATGAGCTTAACATGGCTCTTTTACACCAAGGTTCTCTTCACAGTCTTACCAGGAAACTGAACTAACTTTCTCCTCCCCAGACCAGAATATATAGGGGAGCTCACCCTGAACCCAGGCTTGGTCTCCCCTTCTGGCCTGGAGGTATAAGTGTTGCGTGTGTGTTGCCTGATGAGAATACCCTTTGTTGCTCTCTGGGGACACCACCACACCGGGTTCAGTGATGGCACTGTGGCACTTTGACCCAGGGGTGCCACACTAGAACTAAAATTTATCTATGCACAAAAATACACTATACAAAGAACATTATTTAAAAAATTACCACTGTACTAGGTTCAAATAATGCGTTTAAATGATGACAACTACAATTACAAAGTGAATATATATTACCATACACCTACAGAGCAAAGCATACTATACATAGACCAACACAGACCACTGCACAAGGCCCAAAAAAATACTGCTACATAATGACCACTACCACAGTGCATAAATTATTTTACCGGTACCGCTACAGAACAACATACACTGTACAATGAGCAATATTACCAACAACTAGTATTATACAGTACAATTCAAAAACCATAAGAGACTCAGCGAGATAGAACAATAAAACTTAACTTTTACTACTAAAATTAAAATGAGGCAACAAGCTCAGTAACAAACCAACACACAACTCAAAAAATGTTCTGACTAGTGATGAGCGAGAGTAATAATTACTATTCGCTACTTGCACGGATAGTACAGTATTCGTGATACTCGTTACTCAGCGAGTATCACTGGTGCTCGTCAGTGATGTGTGAATCATTTTTAAACTGACACAAATTGCAAGCACCCTTCAGTACACAAATGGAGTCGGCACCCCGGTGAGAGCAGCTTGAATGTTAGGCTCCTACTGGGGGTACAGCAAGGTGTTTGTGCAGTAGAAACTCAAAATATGACACCCTCCAACCCCGTCCTGGAAAAACTCGTTTTATAGTCGGATGTGTGTGAGCAGAGCAAATCACTAATTGACTAACATTAAGGCCACTTCACACACACAGATATCTGAGTCCAATATCTGAACAGATCTCTGGTTGCAGTGAAATCATGGACACATTGTTCCATTTGTGGCTGTGTACAACATGGGCAATGTATCCATGATTTCACTGCAACCAGAGATCTGTTCAGATATTGGACTCAGATATCTGTGTGTGTGAAGTGCCTTTAGACTCACTATTCAGATGAATATGCGAGAATTAAAACTACTTGTTACGACTATAGTGAGTGCAAATAGATTTCTACTTGCTCATTACTAGTTTGACATAATGTCACTAAAGTGCAATGCAATAATACTTATACAGAAATTAGCATATGTCAGTCAATAAACTGTATAATAAGATGAGGGTTATCTCTGCAAAATGCTTAATCACTGCAGACTAATGGATAAAAACCTCTACTCTTGAAAGAAATAATATATGAACAATCTCACCAGATTGTAGTGTGAGAGTTCGAGGTGAACTTCAGTATGAACTGCCTGGAGGCTATTAGATCAAAGCCACATATTTCCCCTATTGTGAAAATGGAGTCTTGCTTGCTGTGCTAGTGGTCCTCCCTACATGTTTCGTCAATGCAGACTCATCAGGGAAGCGAAGTGGAGCCATAAAATGAAGGCAGCAACGTGCCTCCTTACGAAGCATAAGGCTGTTTCAGTGAATTGTCAGTAATTTATTACCATATAATGTCTAGCCCCCTAATAAATATCCCACATGTGAGTGCATCTAATTAGTCACATACTTATGATCAGTACAGTTGCAGAAACATGTGTGATTAAATCTTACCACCGCTATAGTGAACCACATGCCAGATTTCCTGTTGGAATCACAGGGCAGAAGTCCTGGTTTGTGATGAACTGCACAGTTGCAGGATTGTGGCACATATGCATAAGACATGCCTGCTCTTATGCAACTAACGTGGGACAAAGTATTCATCTGTCACGATGGTCTCACTTACCTGGAGACTTGTGATGGTTTTGAACCTCAAACTGGCCTAGATTCCTGAGGAGAAGGAAGCTCTCTGGAGAACCTGACTATTGCCAAGTCGTCTGCTGCCCAGGTGAAGTGGCAGAGGGCATAGAATTGTTGTTGTTTCCTTATCTGTCACCCTTTCCCACTTATCTTCTTAATTGCAGTGGTTGGGACTAGCTCTCCGCGCCATTCCCTTTTAAGGAAAACATCAGGACCAGAGAGCCTAGGTATCCTGCACAGCGACGAGTTAATGGAACTCATATAGGAACGGTAGGGAGATCAGGACACAGCACAAGTGAACACAGGAGTGTACCTCTCTCCTGTTCCCTATGAACAGGCAGTCCGCTGTATCTGTCTCCCTGATCCTCCTCGTCCGTTGTTTTGTGTTGTATGCCAGACATTGTTGGTCCGTGCGTCACTATCACACATGGTAGCAGGACATCCCCTATCCAAGTGTGACACTGAAATAACAATTTAGTGCGCAGCCATGGAATGCTGGCTTTTGTGTAAGCCGCGCTGGAACTAGCAACCACAGGAGAGAAAACTAGTGTCTCACAGAGACTATACAATTAGTCAGTTATGTTATTCAGGGGAAGTCAACATTGAGCAGAAAACCAGGTCCTTTATGGCATAAATTTCACTGTTAGGTAGTTCTCAGCATAGGTTAGCTGATAGGATTTATGTTCTCTCTCCTATCTTTTATTTCTCCTTTACTCTTACACCTCCGATAAATGCTTCACCATTATCCTCTTGTATATTCCCCTTTGCCATTGTTTGCAAATTGCTTCCTGTGTTTAAGACATAACTTGCATTGCATTGTGTAAGTCCTTTTTATTAGGGCAAAAATACATATTTATGACAATCCACATCTGACACATAAATATTTAATTCTCATATATAAGTGTATCCCCCTTATATGTATTGAGAAACCATTAAGTTTATATTTTCATGTCCCATTATCTCTGGTTATGGTCCCCTCCTTCTTTGTTATGCAGAGGGAGACCACCTCTTAACCAGATTGGCTATAGTATTGTTGCTTTATTATTTGGACAGGATAGATCTTTCATTTGCTTTGACATCGTTCCCCTATCATCCTAGTTCACTTTGCAATACTCCAGTATTCTATTTTTAAGAAATCCAACTAAGTTTAACCAATACCGCCCTTAAATTTAATATTTCCTTGTGGCAGTAATAGGTAACAATACAGGACTGATTTTTGATTAATAAAAGTTGCCCTGTGAATGTACCCTGCCTCTGTCATAGCTGGTTACCTTAGAAAAGAGGCTTAAGTACTGTGGACATCCAATTATAGGCTTACGCTAATTACATAGCATTGATCTAACTTACGGCAATTGCATGGTGTCTCCATGAGACACTACTTTTCTGTCCTCCACTGGTTGCGTAACACCGGTGCAACTTACGCAAAATGCACAACGATTCCATGGCTACATACTACCTCATAATTTCAAGACGAGCACTTTGTCCTACGTTGGTTGCGTAAGGGCCGACACGTCTTATGCAATCTGCACAGCAATACAACAACTGCGTAGCTCTTCACAAACCCAGGACTTCTGCCTGTGCAGTCCAAACACAGGAGATCCAGGGTGCAGTTCACTATAGCGGTGGTAGGATTTAATTGCACATGTTTCTGAACTGTACTGATCATAGGTATGTGACTAATTTGATGGCATCACATGTGAAATATTGATTAGCAGGTTTGCTACTATATGGTACAAATTACTGACAATTTCACTAAAACAGCCTGTATGCTTTAGCAAGAAGGCATGTTGCCCTTCAGTTTTATGACTCCCTGATGAGTCTGCATTGATGAAACACATAGGGAGTGCAGCAGGACATAGATTTTGTTTCAGCAATAGGGCAAATGTGTGGCTTTGCTCTGATTGCCTATCCCTCTAACCCAGCTGTTCATACTGAGATCCACCTAGAATTCTCACACTGCAAATCTGATGAGATTGTTCCATATATTATTTCTTTCAAGAGTAGAGGTTTTTATCCATTAGTCTACAGTGATTAATGCTTTTTGCAGTAGTGACCTCCTCATCCTATTATTCCGTTTTTATTGACGGCTATATCCTAATTGCTGTACTAAGCATTATTGCAACTGCACTTTAGTGACATTATGTCAGAACATTATTTGTGTTGTGTGTTGGCTTGTTAATAAGCGTGTTGCCTCATTTTAATTTTAGTAGTAAAAGTTAAGTTTTATTGTTCTATCACGCTGATCCTCTCACATACAGCCAGCCATAAGAAAACCACTTTTGGGGATCATCTAGTAACGTTATTTATTTTTCCAGCTAGCACCCAGCATAGAGGTGTGCCAGCCATCTTTAATATTACATATAGCTATTTTTTGGACTCTGCACCCTCCCCCCGCCCTGTAGCCGCAAGGAGACTCTGCATTTTATTTGTAGCTTTGGTTCCAGACACACCCCTTAAAAGCAGTTTTTAATTGCATTTAGTGGCATATACCCATACATGCAAGTTCACACTGCAGACATAAGGCAACTAGAGTAGGACCCGGTAGAATGAGAGACCTTGCCGCAGTTACCGGGATCGGATGTCATGGCCATCACATCAGCTAAGTTCTCATGTTAATCCTCACATAAGCATTGAGTTGTTTTCTACTGTGCCTTTTGCTCCAGTTCACACTGTGCATTAATACATGTCAGCAGTGGCGTAACTAGAGCCTGGTGGGCCCCGGTACGAAGTTCAGACCTGGGCCCCCCCTCCACGAACACGTTGGTCGGATGTATGGGCCCCGTATACGTTTTAAGTTCTATAAAGAGTCACGAATTAACCCCTCTATGTATTAATGTCCCTCATCCTGCTATATATGGTCATCATACTGGAATATGGAGCTTATCCTTTTAAATATGTCTCCCATCCTGCTATATATGGTCTCCATCCTGGAATATGGCCCTTATCGTGGTATATATGTCCCCCGTCCTGGTATATATGCTCTTCCTCCTCCCGCCACGATAGTCCTCTAATTATTATAATATATTCCCATATTCCTCCATATATTACAATAGACCCCCATAGTCCTCCATTATTATTATTATTTATTTATATAGCGCCATTAGGTTCCATGGCGCTTTACATGAGGATGAGGGAGACAAGAACAAGTACACTAAATCTAGGCGATCAGGACGTACAGGCAGTGCCGGGACAAGGCATTTTGGTGCCCTAGGCAGGTAAGGCAAACGGCGCCCCCTCCCCCCGAAATATGTCTGGGAATAAAAATGTCAGCATACTTTGAAAGTAAATTTAATTTAACGGGGACCTATAAAAGGTTCGTCCAACCACACTACAGAGACATACTGATAGGATGTTTACATTGTGAGCCCCAATGGGGACAGTGTTCATGATGTATGTAAAGTGCTGTGGAGTTCATAGTGTAATATAAATGCAAAAAGTATTATTCTTAATATTATGTCACAATACCAGGATCTGAGGATCTTCTATTTCGAGGTCAGGGACTCTCTGATGCCATGTTGCTGCTTGTCTCGCTGTTGTCCTCTTTTGAAACTGCAGTGCGGTGCACAAGAGAGCATTAACTGGTTAATAACAAGAAGTATGGAGTGTGTACTGAGCCATAAACCCTCCCCTTACCATGAAGTATGGAGTGTACTAACTGAGCCATAAACCTCCTCATACCATGTCCAGCAGACATTGTAGGATTACTACCCGTATATACTCGTGTATAAGCCGACCTGTGTATAAGCCGACCCCCCTACTTTTGCCCCCAAAACCTGGGAAAACCTATTGACTCGTGTATAAGCCGAGGGTGGACCCCAACACAGGTATACAGCCCCCAGCAGTGTGGTATACAGCAGCCTCCCCAGTGGTATACACAGACCCCAGGGGTAATACAGCAGCACCAGGGGTAATACAGCAGCCCCAGGGGTTATACAGCAGCCCCAGGGGTAATACAGCAGCCCCAGTGGTGCTGTATACAGGGCCTAGTATTTTGGGGGCCGGGGGAAAGGCGCGCGCCTTTGCACACTCACCGCGGCCTCTGTGCGTGCGTCTGATGTAAGGAGGAGAGGAGGGGCGGGCAGAGCTGCAGGACAGGAAGTCCCGTCCTCCCCACTCTCTGGCCGGCGCGGGCGCCGGCGGCCGGAACGGGGCCCCCCAGGGGGCGCGGGGCCCTCCAGGGGGTGCGGGGGCCCCCCCAGGGGGCGGACAATGGGCCCCTCATGTGGAGAAAATGCGCCCTCCACAAGATGGCGCCCTAGGCGATCGCCTAGGGTCGCCTACCTATCGTCCCGGCCCTGCGTACAGGTACAGGAGGGGCAGACACCCTGTCCACGAGGGCTCACAGTCTAAGAGGGGCGGGTTAGGATACAGTAGGATGGGGGATTGTCAGGTATGGGGCGGTCGCCTGGGTCTCATGGCAGGTTGTAGGCTTGACAGAATAGGTGAGTCTTCAGGTGACACTTGAAGCTACTCAGGGTAGGAGAGTGTCTGACGTGTTCGGGCAGGGAGTTCCAGAGTAAGGCAGATGCCCGGGAGAAGTCCTGGACTCGTTTGTGCGAAGAGGTGATGAGGGGGAGCAGAGGAGGAGTTCTTGGGAGGAGCGAAGGTTGCGTGAGGGTAGGTATCGGGAGACCAGGTTGGAGATGTATGGTGGGGCCAGGTTGTGTATGGCTTTGTATGCCATGGTTAGTGTTTTGAATTGGGATCTCTTGGAGACGGGGAGCCAGTGAAGGGCTTGGCAGAGGGGGGAGACAGGGGAGTAGCGTGAGGAAAGGTAGATTAGTCAGGCAGCGGAGTTGAGGATAGGCTGGAGAGGTGTGAGGGAGTTAGCCGGGAGGCCATTGAGAAGCAGGTTGCAGTAGTCAAGGCGGGATATGTATTATAATGCATCCCATAGTCCCCTATTCATATGGTAGCCCCAATAGTCATATCCAATTATTATAATGCACTCCTACTATCCTACATATAGTAACCTCATAGTCCTCTGTATCGTATAATACAGCCTCACAACCCTCCATATAGAATAATATAGCCTCATGGCCCCTCCATATAATATAATACAGCCTCACAGCCCTCCATATAGTATAATGCAGCCTCACAGCCCTCTATACAGTATAATACAGGCTCAGTTCTCCATGAAGTGCAGCCTCTATAGTACAGCCTTATATATGCAGCCTCATAGCTCTCCATATAGTACAGCCTCATACAGTGCAGTGTTATATATACAGCCTCATAGCTCACCATGTAGTGCAGCCTCTATAGTACAGCCTTATATATGCAGCCTCATAGCTCTCCATATAGTACAGCCTCATATAGTGGAGCATTATATATACAGCCTCATAGCTCTCCATGTAGTGCAGCTTTATATTTCTCTATATAGTGTATTATATATGCAGCCTCTTAGCCTCTCTATACGTTGCAGCCTCATATATGCAGCCTCATAGCCTCTCTATATGGTGCAGCCTCATATATGCAACTGCATAGCCTCTCTATAAGGTGAAGCCTTATACATGCAGCCTCATAGCTCTCCATATAGTGTAGCTTTATATATGCAGCCTCATAGCCTTCTCTTTGCCCCAATCTACTGTGCCCCCGCTCTCCTCCTCCTCCTTTGTCCCCCATTCTCCATCTTCTCCTGTGCCCCTTGCTCCCCTACTCTTCTGGCCCCCGCTCTCATCCTCTTCCTGTGTCCATCATTCTCATTCTCCTCCTCTGTCCCCCGCTCTTATCCCCCTCCTCTGTCCCCCGCTCTCATACTCTTCCAGTGTCCCCTGCTCTCATCTTCCTCCTGTGTGCCCCAGTCTCATCCTCCTCCTCTGTTCCCCGCTATCATCCTCTTCCTGTGTCCCCTGCTCCCCTACTCCTCTCTCCTCCACTCTCATCTCTCTCTGTGTCCTGCTCTCAACCTCTTCCTCTGTCCACCCGCTCCTGTTCCTGTATCCCCCCTGTCCCCTTCCTCTGGCCCCTGCTCTCATCCTCTTCCTGTGTCCCCCGCTCTCATCCTCTTCCTCTGTGCCCCGCTCTCATCTTCCTCCTCTGTCCTCCGCTCTCATCCTCTTCCTGTCTCCACTGCTCTCCTCTTCCTCTGTCCCCCGCTCTTATTTCCTCCTCTGTCCCCCGCTCTCATCTTCTTCCTGTTTCCCCTACTGCCCTCTTCCTCTGTCCCCCACTCTCATTCTCCTCCTCTGTCCCCCGCTCTCATCATCTTCCTGTGTCCCCTGCTTTTTATCCTCCACCATCCCCCGCTCTCATCCTTTTCCTGTGTCCCCTGCTCTCCTCCTCCTCTGTCCTCTGCTCTCATCTCTTCCCTCTGTCCCCCGCTCTCATCTTCCTTCTGTGTCCCCTGTTCTCTCCTCCTCTGTCTCTGTTCTCATCCTCCTCCTCTGTCCCCCACTCTCATCCTCTTCCTGTGTCCCCTGCTCTCCTCCTCTTCTGTCCCCCGCTCTCATCCTCCTCTCCCTGTCCCCTACTATCATCCTCTTCCTGTGTCCCGTGCTCTCCTCCTCTTCTGTCCCCCACTCTCATCCTCCTCCTCTCTCCTCTGAATGTCCCCCACTCTCATCCCCTCCCTCTGCCCCCGCTCTCATCCTTTCCTCTGTCCCCCGCTCTCATCCTCTTCCTCTGTCCCCTAATCTGATCCTCTTCCTTTAACCCCCACTCTCATCCTCTTACTGTGTCCCCAGCTCTCATCCTCCTCCTCTGACCCCCTCTCATCCTCTTCCTCTGTCCACCAGTTCTTATCCTCTTCCTGTGTCCCCAGCTCTCATCCTCATCCTGTGTCACCAGATCTCATCCTCTTCCTGTGTCCCCTGCTTTCATCCTCTTCCTGTGTCCACAGCTCTCATCCTCTTCCTTTGTCCCCAGCTCTCATCCTCTTCCTCTGTGCCCTCTCTCATCCTTTTCCTCTGTTCCCCGCTTTCCTCCTCTCTCCTGTATCTTGTTCTCTGCTCTCTTCTTCTCTTCTCTGTTCGGCAGCAGCTGGGGGGGCGTGTCCTCACTTCATGGATAATGAGCGGCCAGGACCTGACGCACCGGGCGGGAGAGTGAGGAGGAGATGGGTGACAGCTCCCCAGAGCCAGAGGGCAAGGTAGCACTGTGATTTTTGGCTGCCTGACTGTGCGGTGTGTGCTGCGCCCGGCGCTCGGATCAACGGGTGCAGGGGGCGGCTGGTGATGTGGGCCCCGTCGCAGCTGCGACCCCGGATGTTACGCCACTGTATGTGGCCATTAGCTTTTTTCTCGCTAGAATTTCTGATGTTGGTGTGCAGCGGATATTTATCTAGTCACTTTCGAGGATAGGAGAGGGAGGATTTTTCATTGTTTTCTTTTACATTCACACTATGGCTGATTGCTTGGTTTTTACTACTAGTGCGAGCCAATCAAACACTGCAGGCAGCTCGCATTCGACCAAGAACCAAGCTCGATCCAGTGATTTTCATATGTAAATCACCCGAACTCAACTGAACTCCAAACCTGAGCAGGTTCATTCATCTCTGCTCATCATCCAACCACCTCTGGAGTGCTGCCTCCTCTCTTCTTTTTGGAGTAGATGTAGATATACAGTGCTTCCGCTGAAATGGGTGCATCCCTTTTGAATAATAAGGTTTTAGACAATATCTGACGGAGCATAGGAACAACTTTCAAATTTTGAGAAAACTGAGTTTCATACAAAAAATGTTTTAACCCATAACATGAAAAAAGGATAATTATAAAGTTTTAGGACATCTATCTATCTATCTATCTATCTATCTATCTATCTATCTATCTATCTATCTATCTACATATAAAAATAGTTTAACAATATTCAAAATAGGAATACGTAGTTCTATATAATGACTTATGGCCAACTGAAGTCAAATTGATGTAATAATAAGGCATCATTTCCTTAAAGAGCTAACTTATAATCAATGAACAAAAAAGCTTTTGTTAAAATCCAGTTCACAAATGGAAAATATGCTAGGCTGGTATCCATTCCTTTACTGACAAAGCTTTCTTGTCAAATAGATCTAAAATATATCATGAATGAATTACACTATTGTTTCTAGTTTTTTCTCAATTGGATCTTCTCATTACAAAATAAAACGTATTTACCAAATAGTCCATTGAGGAACACTGCTGTCATAGGAAAATGTTGAACATGACCATTTTAAAATATTTTCTCCATCTGGATAATTACTCCCATTCATGTCTGGGGTCTGGAAGCTTTCTTGTTAATCTGGGTGAAATATTACAATCCACATTGTAACCTGATCAACATAATCCTGTTTTAAAAAGTAGTCTCTTGGTGTCATGAAACAATGTTATATTCTAAGTTTATGAAATTGTTAAAGAAAGCAAAAAGATAAACACACATCATAAATGTATGACATAGTACATGGTATATAGCGGAAACCCAATGAAAAAAAGGTTTAAGGCTGCTTTCACATCAGCGTTTTTGCGCTGATCGCGGCAGTTGCTGTAAAAAAATCGCAACTGCCGCGATTACCGCATAACGGCTGCACTTGCGGCACACTCGCGGCAAGCCTCATACAATGTATATGTGGGCTTGCGGCAGGTGCGGTGAGTGCAGTATCGGCACTTGCGGCACGTGCGGCCGCAAAAAATACGCGGTCATACAATATACATTGTATGGGGCTTGCCGCAAGTAAACCGCAAGTGCAGCCGTTATGCGGTAATCGCGGCAGTTGCGTTTTTTTCACCGCAACTGCCGCGATCAGCGCAAAACCGCTGATGTGAAAGGGGCCTAAGTGTGACTTTTTTGTAAAAAATATTCATTATAGCAATATTTTTAATTACATATTTAAAAAAGGAAAAAATATTTAGATACGTATTATATTGTGTCTTAAGATTTATTACAGTTGTTCATAATTAGAAACAGTGACCTGTTTTTCAAAAATAGTTCCACACTTATCTATTGGATGTGAATGGTATAGTTTATCCTATTGCATTTTGGGCATTATTTATTTTTTTTAGGGACATTCTAACTTCAATGGGATACGCAGGGGTTGTTATAACTTGAAAAGTATACTTGGAACTCTACAGTTCACTATAACCTTCTAAGGAGGCTATACTGTGCAGTATTATTTTCTAGGTAGTACCAGTAATTGTAGGTAATTTCTATGAGGTACAGATTTTCAGATTCACCCTCTAAGATATTCATTGTTATAAGCCCCTGTACTTTGTGTTCCCATCCCGTCTTAGATTGTAAGCTCCTTCGAGCAGGGTCACCTTCATTTTCTGCCTTTCTTATTGTATTTCCTAAGTTGATTCTATGTTTCTTGTATGTAACTACTGTTCTGCATTACGTTTCTGTACCGTATATTTTTCTTATATGTACCGTTGTACTGTAAAGCGCTGCGGAATATGTTGGCGCTATACAAATAAAGTTTTATTATTATTATTATTTGGCACAATGTCTGTGTACAATTGTTTGGAGAGAATTATTATAGTAATCATATAATTTTTAATGTATTGAGGTTGCTGCTCCATGTCTCAGGTGACGGCAGGATGGTCAGTCTATGATTGGGAATTGGTAGTAACAGTGCAGGAAACATGAGCGTTCAAATGTGTCTTTGTCATAACCTCTGCAGATAAGCAATTACTTGAAGTTTTCATGTTGATCTCAGTCAAACAGAAGGCAGTTAGGCTGTGTGCCCACTGTGCTTCTTTTTTGTGCTGCGTTTGTCAGTTGTACAAACGCAGCTGTCTATAAACAAAAGCAGCACCTCACACTGCAACTGTGCTGCTTTTGTACACATACAAAGGCAGCACAAATAAGGAGACACACAAACACAGACTGACACACATAGAGACCGACACACTATCTCACCCTCCCCAGCGAGCTCACAGTGATCTCTGGTGATTCTTACTCTGTGTAGCGGATGGAGCTGTCTTTACCTATCTGCCAAATCCTGCGTACCATGTGACAGGCTGAGTCACAAGCTGCAAAGATCCTAGCAGTGAGAAAAAGACATCTGCTGCTGCACATAGGAGGAATCACCGGGGATCACCAAAGATCACCATGGGATCGCCAGGGAGTGTGCGTATTGCAACGTTTTACTTTTGGAAATCACAAGAAAAAAGCACCACAAACAGACTGTGGTAATGCTCATCCATTTGTGGTGCTTTTTTGGAGTGGTTAGAATAGAGTCTATGGGGAAAATGCGGCCCAAAATTGGACAAGTTAATTGCAGGGACATAAAAAACACAGGCGATTTCTGCTACAAAAATGCAGCTCCCCCCCAAAAAGGAAAATCACATTGACTTTCATTACAGAGCTGTGGGTGCTGCATTTTTGGTGCAGAAACGCAACAAAAAAAATGCAACAAAATGCAAAGAGGGCACCTAGCTTTACAGTGTACTGTACATAACTCCTGTAATCAGTGGCGTAACTTCAGGTCTAGGGGCCCCGATGCGAAAGCTCCAACGGGGCCCCCAGTTATTGCAAATCTTTAATAGTAATAGTCTTTTTCGATAGGCCAAAGGGACTTTTTGGCCCCCCTAGGCTGCAGGGCTCGGGTGCGATCGCAACCCCTGCACCTATTGTAGTTACGCCCCTGCCTGTAATTACTTTTATGAAAGAAAGGACTGGGATCTAACACTATACAGTCACTATTTAGGGAACTTTTTAATAGTGGTTTTTTTTTCTTCTTTGTTGATGAACTCTTTATTGCAGTTCAGTAATTATACAGGGTAGGCCATTTAAATGGATACACCTAAATAAAATGGGAATGGTTGGTGATATCAACTTCCTGTTTGTAGCACATTAGCATTTGGGAGGGGGGAAACTTTTCCAGATGGGTGGTGACCAAGGCAACCATTTTGAAATTGTCCATTTTGGATCCAATTTTATTTTTTCAATACGAAGAGGGTCATGTGACTCATCAAATTTATTGAGAATTTCATAAGAAAAACAATTGTTTGCTTGGTTTTAACATTACTTTATTCTTTCATGAGTTATTTACAAATGTCTTTTTGTTTACAGCCATTGACATGTCACAGAGGTTAACATGTGAGGAGCGAATAGAAATTGTGTTGATGTGTTGTGAATGCAGTACCAGGTCATTGCAGCAGATTTCAATGCTAGACAACCTATGAGACCACTCATCTCCCATGCTACAGTTAGCAAACTGCTTGCCAAATTTGTGAAACAGGTTCAGTGTTGAATTTGCCAAAATGTGAATGCAAGAAAACTGTCACTAATGATGAAATATCAGTGGCTGTCCTAGCTTCATTCAGCAAGAGCCCACAGCATAGCACTCGCCGCATGTCACTAGAGAGTGGCATCAGTTGAACATCCCTTCAGCGGATATTAGCTACTTACAAATGCCATCCTTACAAAATCCAGCTGCTGCAGCATCTCAATGAGGATGACTAGATCGGCGCACTGAATTTGCAGAATGGACAAAACAAAAATTGGAACAAGACCCTCAGTTTGCACAGAAAATTATGTTAAGTGATGAAGCAAACTTTTTTTGTGAATAGTGAAGTTAACAAACAAAACCACCGCTATTGGGCTGACACTAACCGACAGTGGATAGATCCCTCCAAGACTGTTGAAATGCAAAAATTGATGGTATGGTGTGGTATATGGTGTACAAAGACAGTGGGACATTCTTCATCAATGGAAACCTCATTGCAACTGGATATCTGAAATTGCTACATGATGATATTTGCCCTCTTTATGCACTGAAGATGGCACTTTTTCTGAGTTTTTTTAACAAGATGGTGCACCACCACATTTTGGGTGTAAGGTCCGAGCATTTCTACATGAACAGTTTCCTGGAAAGTGGATTGGTCTTCGTGGGCCAGTTGAATGGTCACCAAGGTCTCCCGATCTGACCCCTTAAACTTTATCTTTGGGGTCATCTGAAGGACATTGTCTATGCTGTGAAGATATGAGATGTGCAGCATCTGAAACAACAGATACTGGAAGCCTGTGCTAGCATTTCTTCTGCGGTGTTGCTATCAGTGTGTCAAAAGTGGGAGAAGAGGGTTGCATTCACAATCCAACACAATAAGCAGCACTTTAAACACATTTTATAAGTGGTCATTAACTTTTAAATAACTCATGAAACTCATGAAAATTAAATAACTCATGAAAGAATAAAGTTACGTAAAGGTACGTAAAAACCATTAAAGGTACGGTAAAACAATTGTTTTTCTTATGAAATTCTCAATCAATTTGATGTGTCACATGACCCTCTTCACATTGAATAAAATAAAGTTAGAGCCAAAATGTCTGACTTCAAAATGGCCGCCATGGTCACCACCAATCTAGAAAAGTTTTCCACCTCCCATATACTAATGTGCCACAAACGAGAAGTTGATATCACCAACCATTCCCATTTATTCAGGTGCATCTGTGGAGCCTACTGGGATGGGGTACTCGGTACCGGACCGGGGTACTGCTGGGGATATCACGGTGGTTTTGGTCTGGACCGTGTCCCGGGTTCTGCAATAAATGGGGGTATATTTACAGGGGAGTTTGTCGTGACGCCACCCACGGGTTGTAGTCAGTGAGGGGACCACCGCTGCTGCAGAACCTCCGGGGATTATTTTTGGCAGCTGGGGATGTAATGGCTCTCCGCAGGTAGAGCTTGGTTCTTCGGGGCAATGGTAGTAATAGTCTATAGATGGTGCTATGGATATTGTAGGATAGGGGTAGTGATGGAGATGATTACAGTTGATGAGGGAGAGTAGGACTTGAGTGCAAGGATCACACAGACAAACGGCTTTGTAGTTTTCCAAGGCTTTACTGCAGATGATATTTGGCAGAGTACTGTCCACCGAGTCTGTATCAGGGCCAGGTTGCTCCCACCCTGTCCAGGTCCTCAGCTTCCTACTCCTGCACCTTGTGTGTGGCCCTGCTGCTGCTTTAGCTGAGCTGCTGGCCCTGTTTCTCCTCACAGGTACCCCCCTGGCCCCGCCGTGTTGCATTGCTGAGATACAGTGTAGATATACAACCTCCACTATCCCGGTGTTTACTGTGCTGCGTGTGTCAGTCACAGTTTTGGATCTGGTATCCGGTCTGTGCGATCCTCTGGGGCGAGTTATGGGGTAACTCGGTCTCCCAGGTGTGTTCTCCTGTTTCTTTTTCTCCTTCCCTCAGACCCTGGCTAGGCCTGGAAGTGGGTTGCAGGCTGTGGAGAGGACTAAGGCAGCCCCTTTACACCACCAGTCTTTTCTTCCTCAGTCCTCTCAGGAACTGCACTAACTCCAACTCCACTCAACTCCACTCAGGAACTGAACAAACTGTCACTACCACTCTGAAGTAAACAACATTAGCTCCTTCCACTCTTGCAGGTGCCACTCAAGCTCCACCCACCACTCTGCTCTTCCCCACTTCCTCTCCCCAGTCTAGAATATATATAAGGGAGCTGCTTGAGCTCGCCCTTCTGGCCTAGAGGTGCCAGTGTAATGTCCAGTGTTGTGTGGGGAGTGAACCCGTGCTGATGTTTCTGTGGCACAGTAACCCCTGGGGTGCCACACAACCATATAAATGGCCCACCCTGTATATGTTTATTTACATACTAGTGCATCTCAATGAATTAGATAATCATTAAAAAGTTAATTTATTTCAGTAATTCAAAACAAAAAGTGAAATGCATATATTATATAGAGTCATTACAAACAGAGTGATCTATTTCAAATATTTCCATTAATGTTGATGATTATAGCTTACAGTCAATGAAAACCGAAAGGTCATTATCTCAGAAAATTAAAGTAGGAAGGATGAAGTGCTAAAAACCACAATGCTATACTCCACGAGACATCAAACGGTGAATATAATATTGATTTATTAGTCAACGTGTTTCACGACAATATGATGTTGAGTTCTGATGATATTCTAATTCATTGAGATGCACTAGTATATACCTACTGTATTTATTAACAATTCATAATATAATATTTAGCTTGTTAGGAAATCATTTTCAGTGTACGAAATAAAAATCTGGTTTTTGCAATCAATGCAGTATTTTGTAGTATGGTGTCCTATAGAAATGTTGATTCTGCAAGGAGACTGAAGGTTGTCTTACAAATCTGTTGGCGTGTGCTTATTTATACCGAGCACTGTATGTATACTAATTATTTTGGAATATTTCTCTGATTGGAATATACATTAACCTTATTCATTAATATATAAAGTAGGAAAAGAAAAGTAAGTTAACTTTCAAATTCATTATAAGCACAATAAATGAACTCGCAATATCTTGTAAAAACGTGAGCACGTATAAAAATAATGCATTATAAGTAAAATTATGAAAATTTAAAACATGCCATAAATTCCAATTACAGGTTAACCTCGTCGGATGGAAGCGAACCAGAATTAAAGAAATGACAAAGCTTCATTATTATTTATAGAAGAATTAATGAATTAACAGCAGGAATGTAATGTTCCTAACTTAGCTTTCTCTCTGGAAATCATTACAACTCCACCATCTAAATGTTCTATGATAATAGGATTCATGTTGTTTCACAGCATTGGAGATTTGCCATTAGCAGACAGAAAAGCCGACCTTTGTATATTGTGTCTAAGTGCCTGGCTTCTTAGGGATGTTAATAGATACTGTGTGATATATAAGTTAAAGAATATAAAAAGTACAGTATAGTAAAGATTCTTTCAACTGATGTGCAAACACATTTCCAAATTGTGAAAGAGATCAGTATTGTTATTTGGTTGTTCATTATCAGACTTTGCAATATTGTTTGTCTTTATGTGATTGTATGTAAATAACCAAATTTGCTGTCCTAAATCAAACAAGCGTTGGAGAATACGACCATTGGCCATCATTTTTTACGGAACTATAATTTCTACACTACTAAAAATGGACATTTAAATAATGATACACATAAGAAATTGGTCATCAGAAGAAATATTGTTAGAATCGAAAGACTAGCTCATGTATAATGACAAGCAAAAGGGTAACAATGCTTTGAACTTTTGGCTTTCAGGCTTCCTATCTCATCATCCACTACAGCTTTTAGCGACCTACTACATTCATTTTATAGACATTCATTTCAATTTCCCAATGTTGGTACACACTTAACAACTCACATAAGTTCAACTCTACCAACAAGTGGGTTGGGGTCTGGAAATTGTGGGAACAAATGTGTACCTTTACTTGATTGTCTATGTACACAAAAGATATACTGCCATAGCTCTTAATCATTGTGCTCTGTAACAAAGTACTCAATGCCAATCACTTGCTGATTCATAGGCAAAATGCAAAAAAGCAAAAAGATAGTCAATCTTTTTGCATTTTGTACTTAATTTTCCTTGAACCACGTCTTTGCTAGTCTCGATGTATGCTTCTGGTCATTTGTCCTGTTACAACACTATGTTGTCATTGCCATACCCATAGTACTTGAGTGTAGCTTGTCTTGTAGGATACTCACTTGTAGCTCAGCATTTAGACCACCATTAATATTGGTCTAGTATCCAACACCTTTGGCTGTGAAACAGACCTATATCATTAGGCTTCGTCCACCATACTTGCCAGTTCCCTAAATTTTTCTATTTATTAGCCCCGTTTTTCCTTGTTTCTTCCAGACCCATTTGGACCCATCAAGGATTAATGTATTGACTTTTGTCTTATCACTCCAAATAACCAGTTTCCAATGTTCTATTGTCCACTTTTATCAATTTTTAGCAAACTCCATGCTTCTTATGAAGATATTAAAGTTAAGGCTTCTACACTTTTTTTGGACTACCATTCCAGAATTGTGTCATATGGTTTGCATGGTACTTGCATAGACATCTTATTATTATGACACATATGAGCCACTTCCACTGCCATGTCTGTCTTTCTTTTCTGAATCAACCTACTAACATACTAACTATTAGGAAATGTAAGAACACGTTGTCATTTGTAGTATGCAGGAAGAAATTGTTGCACCACCAGGAGCAAAACAGTAGTAAAGCAGGAACATGACAAGAATATGCATAACTAGGATTGGACTCCTGAGGCTGAGTCATCTTTCACCTTCCTCAAACAAGCCTTCTCAACCGCTCCTGCTCTTCCCAGACCTATGATCAGGTTTTCATAGAGGTTGAAACTTCTACATCTGGAGCCAGACCTGTCCTTATGCAAAAGCTGCCTATAGGTAAGATAATGACCTGTGGTTTCTTTTCTAAGGACTTCTTGCCCTGTGAACATAACTACTCGATTGAGGATAGAGAGTTACTGGCTAATAAGTTAGGTCTATATTAATGGCGATGTCTACTTGAGGGCGCAGTTCATTTGGCTGTCATCTATACTGATCATAAAAATCTCTTGTATCTCCAGTCTACTCAAAGACTTAACCCTCGCCAGGCTCTCTCCATTTCCATCCTGCAGAGAAGAAAATCAAGGCTGATGCGCTACTCAGATACTTCCTGTCAGACAACCTAGAAGAGAAGCCTTAGCACATTATTAAAGCAGCTAACATGGCCTTGGTGGCCCCGGTCAGGCTGTTGCAGCTTCCTGAGGAAAGTCTATTGTAACTGAGACAAGAAGCAAGTCGTACGCTGGGGTCAGTCTTCTAAACTTGCTCGCTACCCCTGTCAAATGAGGCCTTTACAGCTGGTTTCTTGATACTTATGTTAATCCACCTTGCGCCAAGATGTCCTAGATTTGTCGCAGCCTGTCTCTTTTGTGTTTGCAATAAAACACAAAAAAAGTGCAGCCGGATGCCTAATTCCTTTCCCGATTATGTCTGCTCCATGGCAATACATTCTAAAATAGGACAATTCATTCAGCTGTCCAGTCTTCCTTCCGCTCCTACACTTGCAGAGCTATTCATCCAGCATATTCTATGGCTTCATGGCCTTCCACTCCACATTGTTTCTGACAGAGAAATTCAATTCATCTCTAAATTCTGGTGGTCCCTCTGTAAGCTGCTGGATCTGACTTTGGATGTCTTCTCAGCCTATCACCCACAATCTAACGGCCAAGTAGAGTGGGTGAATCAACTCCTCACCAGCTATCTGCAACACTTTGTGAATGGACACCACAGCGACTGGATCATGCTTCTGCCATGGACAGAGTTTTCCAACAACAATCATGTTGGTGAGTATTCCTCTAACTCTCCATTTTGCATTGTTTATGGGCATACTAGAATTCCAACTATGTTGCCTCTTGCTCCCCGCATCCCTGAGGCTGAGCCCTGGACCAAGGACTTCACAAAACTCTGGTCGGGGACCATGACCTCCCTGAAGCAGGCATCAGTTTGAATCAAGGAGCATGCAGACAAAAGACGCATGGATACCAACCTGGAGATAAGGTATGGCTGTCTTACAGGCACATCTTTCTTAAGGTCCCCTCTCACAAGCTGGCTCCTTGTTACATTAGTCCCTTTGAAGTCCTCCACTGAATCAAAAAGGTGTGCAACTGTTTGAATCTGCCAGCCTCCTTGGTCACTACATCCAAGATCCAGTTATTTGTCCTTCTCCTGTTAGTGCTGAGGATTTCTTTGAAGTACAGGACATCTTAGCCATAAAGAATAGAAGAGGCATGACTCTCTTTCTCATCAACTGAAAGGGATTCCATCCTGAGGAGAGATCTTGAGAGCCTGAAGAGAACATGGATGCTTTGGCTTTCTCAAAATGTTTAATTGGTTGGTCTAGTGTATATAAGGCACCTTCCCCTTATGGGAGGTGCCTGGGCAGTGTTCATTCCTTAGGAACATTGCCAGTGTAAAGTATCCTCTACTGACAGTGTGTTACTCCTGGATCTCTCTGGATATTCCAGATCCCACTGTGGGCTTTTCAAGCTTCTCCAGGATTGCATAGGACTTTCTGGATTCCTTTATCAGCAGGATCAGCCTTTCCAGGATTGTACGGAGCTTCCAGAATTCTTCCCACTGATACAGTCAGCATTTCCCAGTCTTCCCAATTCTAGTAGTACAATCTGTATGAGTCGCCCCTCTGGTCCTGGATTCGTGGCATTTAGACCTCCTGGAGTTGTGCCGGGATAATACCTGTACAGGGGTTCCCTTGCCTGCTGCTTCTCCAGGGGAGTTCAGTGTCGCAATCCAGAGTGTTCTCTCCTCACATACTTTTTACTTTGATTGCTATTTCTTTAAATAAATATCCTTGGTTTACTCCAGTCACTCTCCAGTCTCTTGCTGTTTTGGGTATTCAGCTACTGTTACTCCACCAGTGGTCCAGTGAGTTCATGTATACATCTCCATGCCCCTTGAGTGTAACAACATCTGGCCAACATAAGATGTGAATGGTCCCCACTGACTAGACCTAAAAAGCCCTGCTGGTCCTGCATTGATGATTCATATCCATTATGCAACAACCACTAAAACTAATCATTGGTCTGAAATGTAATGTTTACAAGGTGTGTGGCTGATTTCAAAGGCCATGTGAATGATAGATGTGAAATATGAACGACAGCAAGGGAGAAGTGCTAGATTTGATAAGTAATAAATATTTTCTAATTTTAAGATTTTTCCAGCTCTTAGTTAATTTTTGTTAAGAATTGTAGACAACTGCTTTAACTGAAGGGTGATTGTTTGGGTTTCCTCTGGGTACTCCAATTTCCTCTCACACTCCAAAGACATACTAGAAGGGAGATTAGGTTCTGGGCCCCAAAGAGGACAGCGATGATAATGTCTGTAAAGCACATTGGATTATGTTGGTGATATATAAGCAAAGCAAAGTAAATAAAAGTGAGATGGGACACTGTTTATTATTGACTTGATTCACAGTGCAAAATGATTAAACATTGCAAATAATGTTTGATTAGTCCTTCATCGTAAAACTTAAACTGTAGATGTACAGTTGGTCTGGCACACAAACATCACGGAAGGAAATAAAAAAATATTTAGTCATTGCTTCCCAAAAATAGAACACCCATTTGTTTCCAATTCTCACTATTAGCATGGAGTGACAGCACAACATACCCTGATTTCTCTGAGAAGGTCATTTTACATTCTGTCAAATAATCTGAACTGTAAACATTGCCATAGCCAAACAATGAAAATTATAGGCATTATGGAAAATGCTAGAACCAAGATTAAGAAAAAATAAAAGTAACTGTCACACAAACAGTTTTTGTACAACTTGTCGTGGGCATTTACCTCTGCTACTGCAGACATATGTCATGACTCCCATCAGTACTAACATTCACAATTATAGGTAATGAAACTGAAAGCCGTGTCAAGGGATAATAGGAATCCAATCTACTACCCACCTATTATAAATCAGCAAGGTCACACAGTGGACTAATTGTGCTTACCAACTGTCAGAATGACCATTTACCAGCAAGAAAAACTCAAAGCTGCAATAATTACAATTCACAAAACTGATTCTTTTTTTCTTTGATTGTTTTGCAGCTTGTTTTAAAAATATGTGAGTTTTCTGTATCATAGATGCTAAAGGGATATTCTCTTCCATCAGTTCAAGGACAGTCTGATCTGTCACCATTTGTTTTCAGTTTGTTGCATTACTTATAGTGATGAGTGAGCAGTAAAATGCTCAGGTGCTTGATGCTCAGGTTGAGCACATTGAGATGCTCAGGTGCTCGACTCGAGCACCGAGCCCAATGCTAACCTATAGGAAATTCGAGCATTTTTCTGTCGGCACCCCTGGTAGTCTGCAGAAACCCTAAAAATGACACAAATATATAAGAACAGTGCTCAAATGACATGGGAACAGCATGGGGAAGACACCTTTAAGCATTTCTGACTAACAGGTCACTGCTGTGAATAATGTTGTCTAAGAATTACGCCACGTTTATGGACTCACAATAAAACATCTAAAAACAAAAACAAAATGAATTTTCTTGGGGAAAATGCTCAGGGCTCATACTCACTTGTGAGAGAGTGTTGGTGTATTATATTTTTTTATTACATTAAATATTTTTTTTTTTAAATTGGGAGGCACTCCGATGCCCCTTTGAAGAGAGTTGGAGGAGGGCTTCTTTATATAATGTTCTCATTATTATTAAGTAAGTGGGTCTCCCATAGTATTGCCGTATGCAGGGCTGCCAAAAATTGGGAGACACTCCAATGCCCCTTGGAAAAGACGTGTAGGAGGGCCTCTCTAAATAATGTTCCCATTATCAGGAAGGAAGTGGGTCTTCCATAGTGTTGCCTTATGCAGGGCTGCCAAAAATTGGGAGGCACTCCACTGCCCCTTGGAAGATACGTGTAGGAGGGCCTCTTTCAATAATGTTCCCATTATTAGAAAGGAAGTGGGTCTCCCATAGTGTTGCCTTATGCAGTGCTGCCAAAAATTGGGAGGCACTCCAATGCCCCTTCGAAGAGACATGGAGGAGGGCCTCATTAACAAATGTATGTTCCCATTATTAGGAAGTGGGTCTCCCACCCCAGGGTGGTGGGCTAAACTCCAGGGTCCAGGAGCAGTGTCTGCAGGTGACACCACTGCATCTTCCACTGTTGTGCGTGCAAACCAATCCCCTGTCCATAGTGCATGCGAAGATGCCTGCTGTCCTGCACCTGTCATTGCACAATCTGAAATACTACCCTTAACAACCACATCCTTGTTCCAGCATTCAGTTGTCCATACCCCAGTTCTTGGAGCACAAGCGTAAATACACAGACAACGCCCCACAGGCCACACTACTGAATTTGCACATTTCGCGACAGCTTGCACTCGAAATATTGCTTTTAGGCTAGTGGAGACGGAAGCATTCCGCAACCTGATGGCGGCGGCCGTCCCTCATTACTCGGTCCCCAGCCGCCACTATTTCTCCTGGTGTGCCGTCCCCGCATTACACAAGCACGTGTCCCAAAACATTAGCTGTGCCCTAAACAATGCAGTTACCAGGAAAGTCCACCTAACCACAGACATGTGGACAAGTGCTTGTGGGCAGGGATGGTATATCTCGCTAACGGCACACTGGGTTAACATAGTGAAAGCCGGGACCCAGTCAGACCTTGGGATGGAACACGTACTCCCGACGCAAAAGATTGCAAGCCCTAACTCAATCAGAGTTGCCCCCACAGTCTACAGCTCCTGCACGTCATCCTCCTCAGCCTCCTACTCCTTTTCAGCCTCCACATAAGTTACAAGCTGGAAACACTGCAGCACTGCCTCAGCCAAGTGGCAACAGGCTGTGCAGAAGCTAATATGTGTAGATGACAAACCGCACAATGCTGAAGAGTTGTGAACAGCTCTGAAAGAGCAGGCAGATCTGTGGCTCACACCGCTGAACCTGCAGCCACGCATGGTCATGTGTGACAATGGCTGGAAACTGGTGGCAGCTCTGAGGCGATGCAAGCTCATACATGTACCATGCCTGGCCCATGTGCTCAACCTCATGGTTCAGCGGTTTCTTAAATCCTACCTGTAGCTGTTGGATCTGCTCGTCAAAGTACGCCACCTGTGTGCCCATTTTAGAAAGTCACCTACTGCTTCGGCTCCCCTTGCAAGGTTTCAGCAGCATTTGCAGCTTCCGACTCACAGTGATGTCCTCACACATTGGAATTCAACACTGCTGATGTCGGTTAGGATTTGTGAACAGAAGAGGGCAGTTGTTGACTACCAGCATCAACAAGGTTGTCGGTATTCGGTTCAGACTCCACACATAAGACCTCAGGAGTGGACATGGATGTTCAACATATGTACTATCCTCCATAACTTTGAGGACTCCACCAAGATGGTGAGTGGCGATGACGCCATCATTAGCTTCACCATCCCGCTTCTCTGTCTTCTGAAATACTCTCTGCTCAAAATCAAAGAGGATTCATTGCTGGTGGAGCACAATGAAATGGAGCAAGGAACCATACAGGGTGATTACCCACAGCACAGCCTCATTTCATCCCAATGTTGATAGGGGGACAATGAGGAGGACTAAAATACTACAGGAAAAAAACGTCCCGTGTGTACTCTTGACACAGCGTAAGTGATAAAAGACAACAATACAACCCACCAACACCCAAAATAAGCACACAAAACATCCATTGTTTCAGGAGAAGGATGGTGGTCTCGTATGTGTATATGTCAAGATGTAGTAACGTAACCCTTGCTGGGCCTATCTGGACACTATGCTCCAGATCTAGCATCCAGTTAAGGGTGGTTCTGTTCTTTAGTCTGTCATTGGCATATGTGTTCATACGTGTTGGTCACTTAAATGAGCGACCCTGGTGCACTATGTTTCCCTGATAATAGGTTCTTTCTAGTCTATAGTAGCACTTTGACAGAAAGTTGTCATTTAATACCATCCATCTAAAATCCTTCTTAAGATTAGAGATGATGAAACATCTCCCGTACTAACAGATTTGTCAGTACAGGAGATGGCAGGGTGCTGACCGCACTGATAGAACCTCAACTCTGAGGATCAAAAGAACTGCCCAACAACTTGAATATTTGGAGCAGTAAGGGATACAACAATGGGCATGAAGGAGCACAAAACCCAGACTTGAGGAGGACACGGAAGCACTACAACATATGGTCCTAGGACTCATCAGATGTCCAAAGGATATTGGAGGTCCCTTCAAGGATGAACAACATTTCTCATAAGGTGTGATTGAGAACACAATGAAGAGAAGGAATTGGAAGGCACATTTGTGGACACCAAAAACCTCCTAAAACATATGTGAATAAACTACACCACTCCATTGGAACCACGTTGAGTCAACTGGGACCACAGCTCACAATATACGGGTGACTTGAGTATACCAAGGGACCCGATCATCATTTGTTGGACTTAAAATATCTTATAGCCTCATGTAAAGCCCCTGATGAGCCTTTGAACACTGAGAAAGGCGAAATGTGTTGGGAAAAGCGACCATACGTATGGTCATATATTGTTGTTTCATCATCTCTACTGTTAGGAGGGATTTTGGTTGGATGTTATTAACCTTCGTCAGGCTGCATAATTTTACAACATTAACAGGCTGCAGAGGTACAATTGTACCTTCATATATACCTCCACTGTGGGAAGACTTTCTCCTTTACTTGGTTTCAGAAACTAAAGTTCATTCAGCTACAAATTATTTCTATTGGCCAGTGTTGTTACTGCTCACTTATGTTGCTGTCAATTAAGTTGATTCAACCTGGGAGTGGCTTCTACTTCTCTTCCTGCCTCCCTCCTCTCAGTAGCCATTTTGCTGTTCATCTCATTGCTGTGAGCACACACATTTCTAGGCTTGTGAAGTCTTCAATTTCTTGGATACGAAGGTAGGAAAGTCTCACAGCATCTAACAGCCAGTTATACCTTCATTCGCCTTATGTGGGGACAGAACAGTCAGAAATTGTCTTGGACTTGGACTTGGTTTATATAAATTTTGTATGAAACTTATCACTATAGGTATGATTTTTATACGAAAAATGGATAATAATTAGTATCTACATATTGTTTTACGATGTTTTACTTATATTCAGCACAAAATAAAGATGGTGGCTCTGTTACAATTTTCCTATTGGTCGAAAAAACAGTCGAAGATGGAATGAAAATTCTGAAACCGTATACGGTTTACATAATATATAAATGACATTTATAAATAATTATCACTAGAAATAATTAACTTTTTTATCTGCACTTTAGAATTGAGTCTCATTCTACTTGCCACGTGTTACTGAACTAAATTACAAAGCCAAAATTCATCTACCAAGTCATCATGAGTGATAGTGATGCTGGATCTAGTTTCCGCCATAATCCAAGAAAACGTGTTTGCAGGTTAGTATCATTTTGTGAAAAGCCAATAATGTAGTATTGTGTAGTATTTCGGAAAATTATTTATTTTTCATTTTTTTATATTTACAGATTTACGTCTGACGAAGTAATGCGGATGCTAGAAGAATCTGATTCTGAGCATGAGGAAGAACCATATGTTGCATCTGATGATGAAAACTATGTACCACAAGTGGATGTTACTGAAGAAGATTCAGACATTGAACAAGAAATGGTCATAGAGCAGGAAAAAGAATACGATTCAGACGAAAGTGTTGAGGATGAGTCTGTGCCTCAAAGTGCAGGCGACATTTGGACTGCTAAGGATAAAACTCAATGGTGTAGTGATCCACTGCCATATGCACAAACAAAATCTCGTAATGTCCTACGACAAAGAGGTGGCCCGGCAGCAATCAGCAACCTGTATACAGCAAAAGAGCTATTCAAGTCAATCATGACTCCCGAGATGTGTGACTTCATATTACGAGAAATGAATCGAAAGGCAAAGAGAGTTTGTGATGCTTACAACAACGAACTGGTACAACGTTTTCCTGATTCTGCTGAACGGCCACCACAAAAAACATTCAAGCAATTTACTGAAACTGAACTCCATGCATTTTTGGGGATACTTATTGCTGTTGGTGTGCACAGAGACAACAAAGAGATTCTGGAGGAAATTTGGAATGTTGCTGCTCTGCCTCTTATACGTGCAGCCATGTCTCGTGACTGCTTCAAGATGATACTCAGATTTATCAGATTTGACAACGAAAATACATGTGCAGAACGTGTGCAAACAGATAAAGCTGCACCAATACGGGACATCTGGACAATGCTGAACAGAAATCTGGAGCGAGCCTAAAGCCATATAATTGTATCACCGTCTACAAGCAATTATTTCCATTTAGAGACCATACTAAATTTACCCAGTATATACCTTCAAAACCAGCTAAATATGGCATAAAGATTTTCTGGGCTTGTGACTCGTCAAACGCCTACCCATTACAAGGTCAGCTCTACACTGGGAAACCAACTGATGGTCCTCGACAAGTAAACATTGGTGAACGAACAGTATTGGACCTAGTGAGCTCGTATAAAGGCTCTGGAAGAAATGTCACCACCGATAACTTCTTTACAACCATGGAACTAGCTAAGGTATTGAACTCCTGGAACATGACACTAGTTGGTACAGTGAGAAACAACAAAAGGTTCCTACCTAGCAACATACAGCCTGCCAAAGAAAGGCCTGCAAACTCGACAAATTTTGCCTACAATCATGATGCAACAGTCTGTTCATATATACCAAAGAAGAACAAATCAGTCGTGCTTCTATCATCTATGCACATGACGGAAGAAATTGATAAACTGGAGGAAACATGGAGTATATTGCAGTAAAAGTTTTTTTCTTTTATTAAATCATGTGTAAAAACGTGTGATAAAAAGTGACAGGACTGCGGTTCTGAGATGCAACTCAAACCAGCATATTATGACCAAGCAATAGAACAGCTATACATGAATGCTGAAAAAATGGGTTTTACAATGTACAGGCATAAGGTATTATAGTAGTACCAATACTGTGGGGAACCACATATAAATAATTAAAGTGCACCAATCAGGTGAAGAAATTTCCACCTTAAATGGTTCCCCAAGCCAGGTATAGGACTGTTTTATACATACAAAGTTTTTACCCAGGTAAAGATAACAGCAACATCAGGCATAGTAGTAGCTGAACATAGTAAATTGTACCAGGAACATACCTACAAGGTCACAAAATGCGGGAGAGCAACCAGAGGGAGAGAGGGAGTAGGTCCTATGTCCCCTACATATGTTTCGCCCACACAGCTTCCTCAGGGAGAGGTCTGTAGTCAGTAGTGGACACCATGCCAGGACACCGTCGGTGTCTTTATAACGCTGTGAAACCCGGATGCGATGTAAAGCACTTCCGGGTTCACTGCTGCGTCACGCGCATGCGTGGTCTGTGCGTTGAAGCCCAAAGCGGCTCCCACTCACCGCGCATGCCCGCACCGTCATCCAGCATAGGGACGCGTCACCATATGTGCTGGGCGGAGGGGCGGCGCCAGTGGGCGGGTACCACGGCCTCTTCAGACGCAGCACAAACCATGGCTGCAGAGTTAACCATTTAGGAGCACCCAGATATAATGTGGAAACAGAGCACAAACTGAAAAAAAGAGAAATTCAGTATTATATCAATATAGGGGAATAGGAGAATCAGACCACATTAACATGTCACTATCCACAGTAAGACATTGAAATCTCTGGGATTAAGGTGATAGTCCTTAGTAATAGGATTAGTTGATCTCCATCTCACTGTCCCGACATGATCCAGTTTGTATGTTCCACATATGATGATCCAAGGGCAAGGACGCAGGGAAAGAGGCTTCTAGACCAAAAAGGTGAATAGGCAGGGTGTGTGCAATTAAAAACAACCTAAAAATAGAACCAGGAAAAAGAATTAAAAACTGAAAAAGAAAGAAAGTGAAAACCAGATTGTGACTTCAGAAACAGTCTCTCATAGATAAGGACCATAGGAAACATTCTCATTGAGCCCACCAGGGGTTAGTGTACCCAACGTCACGATCCATTTAGTCTCCAGACGGGCCAGTACCTTTTTTAAGTCACCTCCCCTATTGCCGCAACGTACCAAATCGATTCCACGGACCCTGAAGGAAGAGGGGTTGCACCCATGATGTTTAAAGAAGTGCTTCGGTATAGTTTTGAGTATAGTGGGATCTTTTGCGTCTTTCGCTGCGACAATGTCACGAACATGCTCGCGTGTGCGCACCCTTAATTCTCTCGACGTCAGACCCACATAGATCAGAGGGCAGGCACATTGAGCAAAATATACCACATGTGTGGATGAGCATGATATCCTGTACCTGATCTCATAATCACGTGAGCCGTCTGCCGAGTGAAAATGGGTTGCACGTTCCACATTGACGCAGGAGACGCAATGTCCACAGGGGAAACACCCCAAGATCGGTCCCCGAGACCCAAAAGGATTTGGCACGTGCGGCACATAGTGGCTGTTGACCAAAATATCACCAAGGTTCCTGGCGCGTCGTGGAGTCATAAATGGTCTATTAGGAATACATCTACTCAGAATAGGATCAGTGCGCAGGACCCCCCAGTGTCTCCCGAGAATGTCCCGCATGGTCTGCCACTCATGGTTATAAGTACCTACAAAACGCAATGTCGGTTCAAACTCAGGTTTTTTTGATTTCTGTTTCAGCAGAAGTTCTCTCGGCGTATGCTCCGCCCTCTGAAAACCACGTTTAATGCACCTGTTGGAATATCCACGGTCCCTGAATCTTTGCTTAAGGTCCACTGACTGACGTTCGAATCCCTCCTTGGTCGAACAGATCCGCTTCATCCTCAGAAACTGGCCGGTGGGGATGGCGCGTATGGTGGATGAACTGTGACCAGAAGAAGCATGTAACAGGGAGTTCACGGAAGTTGACTTCCTGTGGACGTCCGTCTGAATCAGACCGGAGCAATCCACCTCCAAAACGACATCCAGGAAGTCAATCTTTACCGGACTACACTTGTACGTTAATCTGATATTGTAACAGTTCATGTTAAGTTCTTGCATAAACGTATCGAGCTGCTCCGCTGAGCCCTGCCACACAAAAAGGACGTCGTCTATGTAGCGCATCCAGCACTGCACCTGGGCGCTGGCCCGCACGCCTCCGTCGCCAAAAATGTATCTCTCCCAAAAACCGAGGAAGAGATTGGCATACGAAGGCGCGCAGGCCGCGCCCATAGCTGTGCCGCGCTCCTGTAAATAGACGACGTCCTTAAACACGAAAGTGTTGTGGGTCAAGATGAAGCGGAGCAGCTCTAGAATAAACTCACCAAGGGCACCATCCACACCACCAGAATCGAGGAAGAAGCGGACCGCATTCAAGCCATCAGTATGGCCAATGCAAGTATAAAGGGATTCCACGTCAGCCGTGACCAAAAGCATATCAGGTTCCACAAAGATGCCATCAACACGCTTCAGGACGTCCGTTGTGTCCTTAAGATAGGAAGGTAGGGTCTCTACCAAGGGCTTGAGGTGGTAATCAATAAATTTACAGATTGGCTCGCAGAGACCACCTATCCCGGACACAATCGGACGTCCCGGAGGGTTGAGGGCATCTTTGTGGATCTTGGGTAGCAAATAAAACGTGGGCAGACGGGGGAACATCACCAAGAGACCATCGGCCATCTTTTTATTAATCAAACCCTGGTCAAGAGCACCATCAAGGATAGCCACCAGCTCCGACAGATGATCAGGGAGGGGGTTAGAATGTAATCTACTATAAGTAGTTTTATCTCGAAGCTGTCTAAGAGCCTCTTTTTCATATTGAGCCACTGGCCACACAACAATATTCCCACCCTTGTCGGCCGCCTTGAATACCACGTCTTTCAGGTCCTGTAGTTCTTTAATCGCCTGTCTCTGTTTATGAGTGAGGTTATCAAACTTACGGCGACAAGAGACCTGTTTGAGATCTAACTCAACTAGACGTGTAAACATATCTACCGCAGGGCAGACCGACAAGGGGGGGAACTTCCTAGACTTGGGAAGAAGGTTGTTAGGAAACACACCTGTGGTGCGTGGGTGCTCAAGTTGTAGCTCTTCTAGTTCAGCTAGGACGTCCATCTCCACAGGGGTCAAGGGGTCAGAGATTGGGTCTTTGTGGTGGAGTTTTCTCAAGATCATCCTTCTTGCAAACAGGTGCAGATCCTTTACGGCTGAAAAAAAATTAAAAGAATTTGTGGGTGAGAATGTCAAACCCAAAGCAAGTACCTCAGTCTGGGAGTTGGAGAGTTGGTGAGTGGAAAGATTCACTACCTGCATCTTATTGGGTGCATTTTTACTGGCTCTCGGGGGCTGTTGGCGTAATAATCCCACTCGTCCAGCTATACCCAGATCCAGGTTTCCACTTCCCCCTTCCGCTCCAGACCCTGGACTCCCAGTGTTGGATGCACCTGACTGCAAAGAGGAGGATCTCGAGTCTGGTGGAACACGCGACGGGCGTCTTCCCCTTTTGCGGGGGTTTTTCCACCGATAAACTTTGTTTTCCTGTTTATCTTGTGTATCTCTCTTGAATTTCTTGACCTTAAATTCTCTGACCTCCTTTTCCCACCTGGAGATGTCTTTTGCAACTTCCCCATTAAACCTGATCAATGTCTCTGGTGTTGCTTTTTCCTTAATGGCTTTCTCCAAGGTCTCAAGCTGTGACTCAATACCTTCGAGGGTGGTGCTGTTAGCCTCCACCAACAGCTCCAAGAATGTTTTGGAGCATAGGTCTGCAGCTGATTCCGACGGTGTCCTGGCATGGTGTCCACTACTGACTACAGACCTCTCCCTGAGGAAGCTGTGTGGGCGAAACATATGTAGGGGACATAGGACCTACTCCCTCTCTCCCTCTGGTTGCTCTCCCGCATTTTGTGACCTTGTAGGTATGTTCCTGGTACAATTTACTATGTTCAGCTACTACTATGCCTGATGTTGCTGTTATCTTTACCTGGGTAAAAACTTTGTATGTATAAAACAGTCCTATACCTGGCTTGGGGAACCATTTAAGGTGGAAATTTCTTCACCTGATTGGTGCACTTTAATTATTTATATGTGGTTCCCCACAGTATTGGTACTACTATAATACCTTATGCCTGTACATTGTAAAACCCATTTTTTCAGCATTCATGTATAGCTGTTCTATTGCTTGGTCATAATATGCTGGTTTGAGTTGCATCTCAGAACCGCAGTCCTGTCACTTTTTATCACACGTTTTTACACATGATTTAATAAAAGAAAAAAACTTTTACTGCAATATACTCCATGTTTCCTCCAGTTTATCAATTTCTGTCTGTATGGAGATTGTGCAAAATACCCCCTGATGGGTGATACGTTCGCCAGGGGTGCTAATATATAATGCCTTTCAAGGTTACATATCTACATGACGGAAGAAGTTGAAGAGACACTAGCAGTAGGGATGGGCGAGTCTACTCGCTAGG
The DNA here is from genome assembly GCA_033576535.1 of Allobates femoralis. Lineage (NCBI taxonomy): Eukaryota > Metazoa > Chordata > Amphibia > Anura > Aromobatidae > Allobates > Allobates femoralis. The sequence goes on from JARQOC010000005.1 coordinate 178,918,037, forward strand.
ACTCGGGACTCGGCGATTCTGAAGGTACTCGCAGGACTCGTTACTCGGCGAATCTCCCAGCTTGGACTCGCACAGTGACGAGTCCAATGGAATTCAATGGCAATAAGCTTGACTCGTCACAGATACCCGCTGTCAGCAGCGAGTCTGAGCGAGTCTACGATTCCGAGTCCTACGAGTCTACGAATCCGAGTCCTGTATACTGTATTCGGGATTCGGACTGTGGAATACAGAATCTGTTATGTTGCGAGTCAGCACAGCGTGCGTGTTAGGTCAGAAAACTTGTGAAGATAGCCAATCATAGTCAGTAATGGCATAGCAAAGTTGGTTGTGTCAGGACTATGATTGGCTGCTGTCCATCGTCATGCCTATGTCATCTATGACAGGCAAGGCAGTATATAAGGCTTGTCCCCGCCATTTTGGGCACATTCCTGAGACGATCTGACCTAGTATAGGGAGAGAGAGATATATGCTGGAGCAGATCAGGGATTGTCAGTGTAGGGAAGATTCCTTATATTAACCCAAAAAGCTCTTCTGAGAGCTAGGAGGAGGACGGAGTAGTGCTGTGTAGGCAGGCAGGCAGGCAGGGAGGGAAGGAAGGAGAAGCCTTAGTGCACACAGGACGGACCTCATAGCTTAGCTTACTCACTCAGCTTTGCTAACAGCTGCAGTCAGAGGCTTAGCTGAGGTGCTGTTTCATTTTTGTTTTTGCACCAGATCGATTTTTGTTCCTAATAAGCCATAGAGCGTTATTTTTTCTGTGGCAGACCAGTGCGTTGCTGCTAGCACGTACTCCACCTTAGGGAGTGTAGTGTGCGGCTTCACTGCCAAGTGTGACAGCGCACACTTACCCCGCCAGCAAGTGACGCATTCAGCTAACCTAACCACATCTCGGTGGCTGTGCGCACTTGAAACTAATTTTTTTAGGGAGTGTAGTGTGCGGCTTCACTGCCAAGTGTGACAGCGCACACTTACCCCGCCAGCAAGTGACGCATTCAGCTAACCTAACCACATCTCGGTGGCTGTGCGCACTTGAAACTAATTTTTTTAGGGAGTGTAGTGTGCGGCTTCACTGCCAAGTGTGACAGCGCACACTTACCCCGCCAGCAAGTGACGCATTCAGCTAACCTAACCACATCTCGGTGGCTGTGCGCACTTGAAACTAATTTTTTTAGGGAGTGTAGTGTGCGGCTTCACTGCCAAGTGTGACAGCGCACACTTACCCCGCCAGCAAGTGACGCATTCAGCTAACCTAACCACATCTCGGTGGCTGTGCGCACTTCAAACCAATTTTTTTAGGGAGTGTAGTGTGCGGTTTCACTGCCAAGTGTGAGAGCGCACACTTACCCCGCCAGCAAGTGACGCATTCAGCTAACCTAACCACATCTGGGTGGCTGTGCGCACTTGAAACTAATTTTTTTAGGGAGTGTAGTGTGCGGCTTCACTGCCAAGTGTGACAGCGCACACTTACCCCGCCAGCAAGTGACGCATTCAGCTAACCTAACCACATCTCGGTGGCTGTGCGCACTTGAAACTAATTTTTTTAGGGAGTGTAGTGTGCGGCTTCACTGCCAAGTGTGACAGCGCACACTTACCCCGCCAGCAAGTGACGCATTCAGCTAACCTAACCACATCTCGGTGGCTGTGCGCACTTGAAACTAATTTTTTTAGGGAGTGTAGTGTGCGGCTTCACTGCCAAGTGTGACAGCGCACACTTACCCCGCCAGCAAGTGACGCATTCAGCTAACCTAACCACATCTCGGTGGCTGTGCGCACTTGAAACTAATTTTTTTAGGGAGTGTAGTGTGCGGCTTCACTGCCAAGTGTGACAGCGCACACTTACCCCGCCAGCAAGTGACGCATTCAGCTAACCTAACCACATCTCGGTGGCTGTGCGCACTTGAAACTAATTTTTTTAGGGAGTGTAGTGTGCGGCTTCACTGCCAAGTGTGACAGCGCACACTTACCCCGCCAGCAAGTGACGCATTCAGCTAACCTAACCACATCTCGGTGGCTGTGCGCACTTCAAACCAATTTTTTTAGGGAGTGTAGTGTGCGGTTTCACTGCCAAGTGTGAGAGCGCACACTTACCCCGCCAGCAAGTGACGCATTCAGCTAACCTAACCACATCTGGGTGGCTGTGCGCACTTGAAACTAATTTTTTTAGGGAGTGTAGTGTGCGGCTTCACTGCCAAGTGTGACAGCGCACACTTACCCCGCCAGCAAGTGACGCATTCAGCTAACCTAACCACATCTCGGTGGCTGTGCGCACTTCAAACCAATTTTTTTAGGGAGTGTAGTGTGCGGTTTCACTGCCAAGTGTGAGAGCGCACACTTACCCCGCCAGCAAGTGACGCATTCAGCTAACCTAACCACATCTGGGTGGCTGTGCGCACTTGAAACTAATTTTTTTAGGGAGTGTAGTGTGCGGCTTCACTGCCAAGTGTGACAGCGCACACTTACCCCGCCAGCAAGTGACGCATTCAGCTAACCTAACCACATCTCGGTGGCTGTGCGCACTTGAAACTAATTTTTTTAGGGAGTGTAGTGTGCGGCTTCACTGCCAAGTGTGACAGCGCACACTTACCCCGCCAGCAAGTGACGCATTCAGCTAACCTAACCACATCTCGGTGGCTGTGCGCACTTGAAACTAATTTTTTTAGGGAGTGTAGTGTGCGGCTTCACTGCCAAGTGTGACAGCGCACACTTACCCCGCCAGCAAGTGACGCATTCAGCTAACCTAACCACATCTCGGTGGCTGTGCGCACTTGAAACTAATTTTTTTAGGGAGTGTAGTGTGCGGCTTCACTGCCAAGTGTGACAGCGCACACTTACCCCGCCAGCAAGTGACGCATTCAGCTAACCTAACCACATCTCGGTGGCTGTGCGCACTTGAAACTAATTTTTTTAGGGAGTGTAGTGTGCGGCTTCACTGCCAAGTGTGACAGCGCACACTTACCCCGCCAGCAAGTGACGCATACAGCAACACCTAACTCCAACTTGGTGACTGTGCATTCATCTACAATGTCTCAAAAAAAAACAATTACCAAAAAGGATGTTGCAAAGGGACAGGGACGAGCTCGTGGCCGCAGCAGTCTTGCCCAAGAAGGCACTGGTACAAGTACACAGCCTAGGATTGATAGAACGTCCTTTTTTCTACCTAGAAATCCCAGTACTCAAAGAAAACGTGTGTTGAGGCCGGATGAGCATGACAAGATAACATCTTGGATGGCTCAGACGCCCTCGACCACTGGTTCTTGCAGTACGCAATCATCCGTGGCAAGACATTCTAGTGTCGCTACAGACAATGCAGCGCCATCCAATCCTCAAAGTCGTCATATTGCCTCAACCCATCGGCAGCCAGAGGAAAATTTGAATATGGACCTTGGTCACTCGGATGACTTATTCGGTTCTTATCAAGGGGTTTCTTTGTCACTGCCTGACGAGATACTTGAAGTAGACGAAATGTCTACTCATGGCCAAAGTTTGGAAGTAGCGCGTCCTGAGGAAAGACACTTTCACGAAATGCAAACAGTATCTCAGGAGGTGGATGATGATGAGGATGATGAGACACACATCTCATCTGGCCAGCCTGCTCAGTCAGTTTATCCAGAATCCTTTGAACTGGAAGGGGTGGATGATGACACCACAGATCCTACCTGGATTGCTGAATTGCATAGCCAAGAGAGCAGCCAGGAGGACGAAAGTGGCTATGTACCACTGGCAAAATCACAAAGGCGTACTGTCTCCAGAACACAAACTGTGAGAACAGTTGCCCAAATAGCGTCAACTGTGGCACAAACTGTGCCAACTGTTGCACAAACTGCAAACACAGTTGCCCAAAATGTGTCCACAGTTGGTGTTGAACAGAGTCATCCTCCTCTTCCTCCAATTAAAAATAAAGGACGAACAGCCAGTGTGTGGAAATTTTTTAAGGATAGCCCAACATTACCAAATATGGTTATCTGTAAGATGTGCCAGGCAAGGCTTAGCAGAGGCACGGTAAAAGGAAACCAGAGCACCAGCAGTATGCGCAAGCATATGTCTCTTAAGCACCCAATTCAGTGGGCACCCTATCAGGGTTCAAAATCAGTGCCTTCTGATCCAAACACTTCCAGGCCACCTCAGATACATCCTTCACCAGCAAGTGTTCAGGCTTCAGCTCCTGCTCAAGCGTACTCCTCCCAAGGTGCTTTACAAGACAGACATGACAGTAGTCAATCCTCTTGTCAGTCTGGTCCAAACGTGCAGTTGTCAGTGCCACAGCTGTATGAAAGACAGCGGAAGTTCCAACCGACACACCCATATTCCCAAAAAGTGACAGCGAAAATAGCCAAGTTGTTAGCTGTGGAAATGCTGCCGTTTAGGCTTGTGGGTACAGAGTCTTTTCGGGAGTTGATGGCTGAGGCAGCACCACGATACTCTGTACCCAGCCGGTACTTTTTCTCACGTAGTGCCGTTCCCGCCTTACACCAGCACGTGGTTAACAACTTAAAACGTGCTTTAACAAATGCTGTCACCGCCAAAGTCCACCTAACTACGGACACGTGGACAAGTAGTTGTGGACAGGGCAGATACATTTCACTAACGGCTCACTGGATCAACCTGGTGGAGAGTGTCCCAACTTCTAAAACTGTACCATCTGACATACTTCCAACTCCACGAATAGCGGGCCCAACATCATTCCGGGTGTCTGCCTCCTCATATATGTCCAGTGCCCAATCTGCTTCTGCCACTTCCTTGTCCACTGCTGAGCCTCAAGCACCATCACGTCCGAGTTGGGAGCTTTGCAGTACTGCTTCTGCAAGGCGACAACAGGCTCTTCTGAAGCTTATCTGCCTAGGTGACACACGTCACACTGCAACAGAGTTGTGGAAAGGTCTCAAGCAACAGACCGATGAGTGGCTGGCCCCACTGGAACTACAACCAGGTCTAGTTGTGAGCGATAATGGTGCAAACCTTGTGGCGGCAATAAAGCACGGTAAACTTGTACATGTGCCTTGCATGGCTCATGTCCTGAACCTGGTAGTTCAGAAATTCCTCAAAATATACCCAGAGTTATCTGAGCTACTGGATAAGGTGGGGCGAATTTGCGCCCACTTTAGACATTCGTCCACAGCAGCTGCAAGTCTTTCTGCCCTTCAAATCCAATTTAACTTGCCGAAACACAGGCTAATTTGCGACATGCCTACGCGATGGAACTCCACCTTCCATATGCTGGCAAGGTTTAATGAGCAGCAGAAGGCAATAGCGGAATTTCAGCTGCAACATGCCCGTCAACCTGGAAGTCATACCACACACATCGGTACTTTCGAGTGGGTCTGGATCGCTGACCTTTGCGAGTTGCTGGATAACTTCGAATACTGTACCAAACTCGTCAGTGGGGATCAGTCGATTATAAGTCTCACCATCCCCATGCTCTGCCTGCTCCAAGAATCCCTATTGAATCTCAAAACAGATGCTTTGAGAGCACAGCGGATGGCTATGGAGCCAGAATTGAACATCGCTGATCCTAGCCACCCTAGCCAATATCAGCAGGCTACATTGGTTCAGGAAGATGTTGATGAGGGTGATGATGAAGAAGATTTATTTTTCTCTGGTACTGATGTGAACCCTGATGGGACTCCCAACCCTACGTTTATGTCGGTACAGCATGGGTGGGCTGAAGAGGAGGAGGCGGACACCGATTTAGAGGCCACGACGCGTAGTGATCTTCATTCTGTTGTAACCGAGGAGATGAGTCTTTGCAGCTTAGCACACATGGCTGAAGTAATGTGTCAATGTGTCTCCAAAGATCCACGCGTCATACACATCTATGACAGCGACCTCTACTGGTTGTCAACGTTTTTGGACCCACGGTACAAAGACAAATTTCAGTCGCTGCTGTCGCACTCATCCAGGGGCTTAACGATGGATCATGTAAAGAGGGTTCTTCTTGATATTTTGCTGGCAATATCACCGTCTGAATCCGCTATACATCGAAGAACCAGCTCTTTCCAACAGCAGCCTTTGGTTGGGACACAAACGCCATCAATGACAAGAAGAGGTGGGGGTAAGATGTCCGCCAACTGGGCGATGTTCAACAGACCTTCCAATCAAGAACGTAATTTGACTACGGTGACCTTGAGTAGGAGACAACAATTGTCCAACATGGTGCAGCAGTATCTCAGTGACAGTACCAGCTTCCTAACCGACCCTTCTGTACCCTTTAATTACTGGGTTTCCAAGCTGCACACTTGGACTGAGCTGTCATTGTATGCCTTGGAGGTGCTGGCATGCCCAGCTGCTAGTGTGACATCAGAGCGTGTTTTCAGTGCCGCTGGGGGTATAGTCACTGATAGAAGGTCCCGCCTCACCACAGAAAATGCCGACAGGCTCACTCTAATTAAATTCAACAAGGATTGGATATCATCACAGTTCCTAAGCCCTCCTGACGACAGTACACAATCCTAGATTAACCTAATCATAATTTATATGATTGGGATATTGCGCTGTTAACAATATGCCCATTTTGGACAGGAATTAATGACAAGTCCCGTAGCTCTGTTGATTTCATTCGGCACCCAGTCCAAGCAATAATATGCTATGGGCCAAGCGCCCTGCTTTATGTAAAAAAATACGTTATTAAGCCCTTTGGGCTAATTTTTTGAGGCACCAAGCCTACGACTGCATAGTTGGCCTTGCTTCTTCTATGCTCCGAGTCCAAGCAATAATATGCAATGGGCCAAGCGCCCTGCTTTATGTAAAAAAATACGTTATTAAGCCCTTTGGGCTAATTTTTTGAGGCACCAAGCCTACGACTGCATAGTTGGCCTTGCTTCTTCTATGCTCCGAGTCCAAGCAATAATATGCAATGGGCCAAGGGCCCTGCTTTATTTAAAAATATACTTTATTAAGCCCTTTGGGCTAATTTTTTGAGGCACCAAGCCTACCACTGCATAGTTGGCCTTGCTTCTTCTATGCTCCTAGTCCAAGCAATAATATGCAATGGGCCAAGCGCCCTGCTTTATTTAAAAATATACTTTATTAAGCCCTTTGGGCTAATTTTTTGAGGCACCAAGCCTACGACTGCATAGTTGGCCTTGCTTCTTCTATGCTCCGAGTCCAAGCAATAATATGCAATGGGCCAAGCGCCCTGCTTTATTTAAAAATATACTTTATTAAGCCCTTTGGGCTAATTTTTTGAGGCACCAAGCCTACCACTGCATAGTTGGCCTTGCTTCTTCTATGCTCCTAGTCCAAGCAATAATATGCAATGGGCCAAGCGCCCTGCTTTATTTAAAAATATACTTTATTAAGCCCTTTGGGCTAATTTTTTGAGGCACCAAGCCTACGACTGCATAGTTGGCCTTGCTTCTTCTATGCTCCGAGTCCAAGCAATAATATGCAATGGGCCAAGCGCCCTGCTTTATTTAAAAATATACTTTATTAAGCCCTTTGGGCTAATTTTTTGAGGCACCAAGCCTACCACTGCATAGTTGGCCTTGCTTCTTCTATGCTCCTAGTCCAAGCAATAATATGCAATGGGCCAAGCGCCCTGCTTTATTTAAAAATAAACTTTATTAAGCCCTTTGGGCTAATTTTTTGAGCCACACAGGCTAACAAGCTTATCATGGTTTGGGAGACACCCTGGCTAACAAGCTTTGTATGGCCCTTAGACCTACATGTATACCAAAAATGGGAAACAGCCCCTTGGGCTAATTTTTCGAGCCACACAGGCTAACAAGCTTATCATGGTTTGGGAGACACCCTGGCTAAGAAGCTTTGTATGGCCCTTAGACGTACATTTATACCAAAAATGGGAAACAGCCCCTTGGGCTAATTTTTTGAGCCACACAGGCTAACAAGCTTATCATGGTTTGGGAGACACCCTGGCTAACAAGCTTTGTATGGCCCTTAGACCTACATGTATACCAAAAATGGGAAACAGGCCCTTGGGGCTAATTTTTTCAGGCACCAATCCTATGCCTGCATCGTGGGCGTTGCTTGGACTATCATCCTGCTGGAGCCTGTTGAAGGGTCCCACTGTACGCTCCATACAAAACGCGTAGACGCGATGTGTAGCATGTAGACGTCCCAGCCTCTCACATGTGTGTTCATAGTCTTGTTGCCATAGCGAGGCATAAAGTAACCCCACAAACACAGGCACTGTTTGTCATCAACAGTTGTATGTGGAGTCATGATTTGACACTTAGTAACCAAGGTGACTTCATGCGCCATGCGGGCCGTAAAGTACTTGCTAATGATGCTCTCTCCCCTGTCCACCACGCCAACTGTCTCGGGGTAATCCTTGACTCCTCCCTCTCCTTCAAGCCCCACCTCTAGTCCCTAACCAAGTCCCTGTGACTCCAACTCAAAAATATTTAACCAATTCGGTCGTTCCTCAATCCTGACACTGCTGAAACACTCATAAATGCCCTCATCATCTCCCGCCTTGACTACTGCAACCTCCTTCGCATAGGTCTCCCTGCCAACTCTCTTGCAACTCTCCAATCTATACTAAACTCTCCTGCCCGGCTAATCCATCTGTCCTCACGCTACTCCCCTACATACCCCCTCTGCCAAGCCGTTCACTGGCCCTACGGCCCACAGAGAGCTCACTTTAAAACACTGACCATGACATTCAAAGCCTTACACAACCTATCCCCACCATACATCTCCGACATGATCTCCCGATACCATCCCTCACGCAACCTGCGTTCATCCCAAGAAGTTGTCCTACAGTCCACCCTCATCTCCTCTTCCCACAACCGCATACAGGATTTCTCCCGGTCATCCGCCATGCTATGGAACTCCCTGCCCCACCTCATCAGTCAGTCGCCTACCCTCTGAACCTTAAAGATACTTATAAAGACTCACCTCTTCCGACAGGCCTACAACCTGCCATGAGACCCCGCTACACGCCCCACGACCGACACCTTCCCCACCCTATTGTATCCCCACCCACCCCTCGTAGAATGTGAGCCCACGCGTACAGGGTCCTCTACTATTGTACCTGTATGACCTTATTGTCTATGTTTATTGTACTTGTCCTTCTCTACCTTTTCCTCATGTACAGCGCCATGGAACCTATGGCCGCTATATAAATAAATAATTATAATAATTATGATGACTTGAAGCCCAACCAAAAAAAAAACTCCACATTCATTCCTTGAAAAAAAGACAGACACAAAGCTTGTTTTTAAAACGGTGTTTAAAAAAAAAAAATGGCAGCACTGTTTGGACATTCCAACAAATACTACCTTTAATTAAGGTAACTACATCCAAAAAAATAAATGGAGCCCTACAGGTCCTGGTAGCTGGCTGTCCGTCCTGCAAAAGGTCAAGGGCCCCACGGATGGCCTGGCCGAACCCTTCAGGGTGGATCATCTGAACAGGTCTAGGGAACGGTGGTAGGTCCCTGTTCGCTGGCCACTGGCAGTGAGGCAAAGCCCTGTGGGGTGGGACTTGGCTGTCCCGTGTTGTGGGCCTGCCCAGCCTGGTAGAGTTTATTTTCCAGCCATCCAAATACTGGAACACATCACCGGGGTCGTTTCCTGGCTGACAGGCTTCCAGCACTATCTGTAATGCTGACCTTGCCCGCAGTAGCCTGTCAAATGGAATATTATCCATGAATGGTATAATACTGCGGGCAAAGTCAGCATTACTTTGTTGCACACTTAATTGTGCAGACCCCGGGATGGGACCATAAGCTGGGCCTGCCGCTGGTGGTGCTGGCCCTGCCGCTGGTGGTGGCGGTGGTGGTGCTGGCCCTGCCGCTGGTGGTGGCGGTGGTGGTGCTGGCCCTGCCGCTGGTGGTGGCGGTGGTGGTGCTGGCCCTGCCGCTGGTGGTGGCGGTGGTGGTGCTGGCCCTGCCGCTGGTGGGGGCGGTGGTGGTGCGGACCCTGCCGCTGGTGGCGGTGGTGGTGGTGGTGGCGGGGACGGCGGTGGTGGTGTTGATGGGCCTGCCGCTGGTGGCGGCGGTGGTGGTGCTGGCCCGGCCGCTGGTGGCGGCGGTGTGGTGGTGCTGGCCCTGGCGATGCTGGTGGTGGTGGTGGTGGGCGGCGGCGCGACGGCGTGGTGGTGGCGGCGGGCGGCGTGGGTGGTGGTGGTGTCTCCCCGCCGCTTTGTTTGGCGGTGGAGGGTTCACAGCACGCCGCCCTCTGTAGTAAGCTTCTCTGTGGGTAAAGTAAAAAAAAATTTGGTGAATGCATTGCATTTGGAAACAAAAACATAGGTCAAACATTAAGTTGCACACTTTTTAGACTCTGTGTATCTGTGTATTATTAATCAGATATTTGTTATTATTATGAAAGAATAACCAACTGTACATAACATAAAGGAATACGTGACTTTCTTTGCTAATTCCATACTAATACATAATCTTTCACCCCCTGATTAACACCCACCCCCCCCCCATCCCATCTAATCTAGACAATCGATAACACCAATGGTTCACATGAAAAAAAAAAGTCCCCCTGACTTCACTTTTTACTTGACATACTTAATTCACAAAACGTTTAGCTTATATCATCTATATAAAGCAGGGAAGGGGTTGAAAGGTATACAATATATATATATATAATCTATTTATATAATCGGGAGTTTGAAATTCCGGCACTGTAGCCTAATCCCAAACTCCTTAGCGTCACTGCGAGCGGAGACGCGTATGCGCCTTCGCGAGCCGCAGACGCTTAACTCACACAGCCGCTATAGCGTTTTCTCGAGCGGCCTCGCGCCCTCCGCTCACAGCAAGACCTGCGCCCCTCACAGCGCCCAATCCGCCCCGGCATGCTGGCATTTGTACTTCCCCCGTCTGTGCACCCACAGGTCTTAGCAGATCACTGATGCTGACAGCGGGGGGGGACAACACAGACAATCAAATCAGGAGGAGGTCAGTGTCAGGAGGAGATGACAGACGCCCGCCGGGGCCTGTGACACTGCAGAGGTCACAGCGGGGCTGTGTGTGCGGACAACGGGGAGGCCGGGGGCTACGGACGTACCGGACACGTCCTCTGCTCCTGGAGATGTGCCGCGGTTCCGCGCTCGCAGCGTATCTGACGCTGGAGCTGCGCTCACCACGCCCACACCACGCCCTCTGCCAAACAACCCACACCTCTACTAACCTCCTGCAGCTAACCACACCCCATGTTTACCTTTGCCATAATGTCATTTAGCTGCGGCCGCTATCTTTAATAAGGTCAGAAAATTATGGCAGTAATCGGATCTCTGCTCCCTCTAGCATGCCCCAACACTGTAGCACCATCTATTAACCCTATTCTCATCACCTATATACTCTGCTACCCACAGAGCCGTCTTTATACTCTGCTACCTCAGACCCGCCTGTATACTCTGCTACCTCAGACCCGCCTGTATACTCTGCTACCCACAGACCCGCCTGTATACTCTGCTACCCACAGAGACGCCTGTATACTCTGCTACCTCAGACCCGCCTGTATACTCTGCTACCCACAGACCCGCCTGTATACTCTGCTACCTCAGACCCGCCTGTATACTCTGCTACCCACAGACCCGCCTGTATACTCTGCTACCCACAGAGACGCCTGTATACTCTGCTACCTCAGACCCGCCTGTATACTCTGCTACCCACAGACCCGCCTGTATACTCTGCTACCTCAGACCCGCCTGTATACTCTGCTACCTCAGACCCGCCTGTATACTCTGCTACCTCAGACCCGCCTGTATACTCCGCTACCCACAGAGACGCCTGTATACTCTGCTACCTCAGACCCGCCTGTATACTCTGCTACCCACAGACCCGCCTGTATACTCTGCTACCTCAGACCCGCCTGTATACTCTGCTACCCACAGACCCGCCTGTATACTCTGCTACCCACAGAGACGCCTGTATACTCTGCTACCTCAGACCCGCCTGTATACTCTGCTACCCACAGACCCGCCTGTATACTCTGCTACCTCAGACCCGCCTGTATACTCTGCTACCTCAGACCCGCCTGTATACTCTGCTACCCCAGACCCGCCTGTATACTCTGCTACCCACAGAGACGCCTGTATACTCTGCTACCTCAGACCCGCCTGTATACTCTGCTACCTCAGACCCGCCTGTATACTCTGCTACCTCAGACCCGCCTGTATACTCTGCTACCCACAGACCCGCCTGTATACTCTGCTACCCACAGAAACGCCTGTATACTCTGCTACCTCAGACCCGCCTGTATACTCTGCTACCCACAGACCCGCCTGTATACTCTGCTACCTCAGACCCGCCTGTATACTCTGCTACCCACAGACCCGCCTGTATACTCTGCTACCCACAGAGACGCCTGTATACTCTGCTACCTCAGACCCGCCTGTATACTCTGCTACCCACAGACCCGCCTGTATACTCTGCTACCCACAGAGACGCCTGTATACTCTGCTACCTCAGACCCGCCTGTATACTCTGCTACCCACAGACCCGCCTGTATACTCTGCTACCCACAGAGCCACGTGTATACTCTGCTACCCACAGACCCGAAATGGAACCTAATGTATATATTAATAAATAATACAAAATGTACACAACAGTGCTGCAGACACATACCTTGGCATACGGGCCACCGGGTGAAGGAAGGACAGCCGGTCATAAAAATGGTAGTGGTTGGGCAATGGAGCGGCTCCCGGTTGTCTCTCAGAGTACTGCCGGTACTGCTTCTTATGCTGGTCCCGGCAGCTCCTCCACCGTTTTTTAAGATGGTCAACTGTGAAATGATTTGAAACCGGCTTTAGAGATGTGTAATATTTGAAACAACAAAAGTATGTGTACAAATCAACAATAACATTTTATTCATTTTGTGTGTGTAATGTGTATACAAGGCACAGTGACACGACAGTGTGGAACATCATCAACAGCATTACGGACATTGAGCTCACGTGGCCACAATCACAAATGAGGCAGGACACATGTCAACGCATAGAGAATGTAATAGTGCGGGCACCAGACTCTGGTCATTAGTGGTATTTATATACACCCAACCCCTTGGCCGAAAGAGCCAGGAGGATCAGACATTAAACTCATTGTACTGTTGTGACCCCATCCAAATATAGGCAACTATGCGGTGGAGCATGATAACACATTCAGGGTCCTGTATACCCTGCTATGGGGGCCCTGTATTCCCACTGCTGGGGGCCCTGTAAACCCACTGGGCCACTGTCTACCCACTGCTGGGGGCCCTGTATACCCACTGCTGGGGGGCCTGTACACACACTGAGGGCCCTGTATACAGGGACTGACTGGCACCCTACAGTTTGGGTCGCAACCCTCCCTCACTGGCCCGACACAGGTGAGGACGGGGTGTGGGGGGGGGGGTGATGACTGGCGGCCGCCTCACAGTCACCGCAGCTCCCGCATTATCCTATGGCTCGCTCCCAGCCGCAGCCTCGCGCTCCTCACAGCCGCTCGCTAACAGTCGCAGCCGCACGCCACTCACAGACGCTCACTCCCGGACGCAGCCGCGTGCTGATGACGTCATCGCGCGGCCAGGAGCTTCCGTTTCCGCCTGCTGCTTCAGGGACATGCGGATTATTCATGCTCCTGCAGCCGCATGACCCGTGGCACCTGGGCCAGTCCGCCCCTGCCTGTATACCACAATATGGGGGCATGTATACCCAGCTGGGGGCCTGTATACTCTGCAGGGGGAGGTGTATACTCTGCTGGGGGGCTGTCTACCAGTGATAGCCGCTGTATACCAGGATGGCGGTGAATATGTTTTCATAGTTTTTCGGGGCAAAAATAGGGGGGTCGGCTTATACACGGGTCGGCTTATACACGAGTATATATACAGTAAATGCAATATATAACGTGTAAACTCATTTAACTTACTTAGATTGCTCTGTTCCTCATGGTCACTCCGATGGAACGCAGGGAACATCTCTTGGGCGATCTCTCTCCAGGCTGTATTAATTAGGGTCGTATCCCCATACTCAGGATCTGTAGGGAGCCATAGAAATGGACGAGCCTCCACAAGTGCAATAAGACGCAGCGTGTTCACCATGCCACGTCCTGCTGCCATGATTGCACTGATGAATGGATCGCTCTGTGTGTGCGCCTGTCAGCGCGACTCGCTTCCTGTTTCCTTAAACCATGGTGTGTGCTGGAGAATCCCTTCCCTCGCATCATCGGCTACAAGCCTCAAAATAAGAGAAAAACCAGCGAGTTTGGACTCGCACACTTTCAGAGACACATCAGCGAGTTGTAAATGTCATTATTCGCTATTACTCGGGTCCCTATTCATTAACATTGGACTCGCTGGACTCGCAACGAGTCCCGAGTCCTTGACTCGGACTCGTTGGGGTCTTGCGATTCCGAGTCTTTTCGGACTCGCCCATCTCTAACTAGCAGCCAAGCCAGAGATAATAAAATACTACAACAAAACAAAAGGCGGAGTTGATGTTATGGATAAAATGTTGAGTGAGTACACTGTGAAACGACGAACATTACGTTGGCCTTTTTTCTACAATATAATTGATGTCACTGGGTTAGCATCCTACATAATCTACAGAGAACACAATCCAAGCTTCAGGGCAAAGGATCAATGAAGAAAGTTCCTGAAAGATCTCACAAATCAGCTGTGTATGCCTGCAATTGAAGATCATAGTACAAACCGAATGATGATGAGAAACCATTTTCTTCGAGGTGCAGTAGAAATGGTGCTTGGACGATGCATTCTGGTAGCATCGCAAGCAGCTGCTGGCCCTCAAATACCTCATGGTAGTCGTGGACCCTCCCCTGGTGTTGGTAGTTGCTATGTCTGCCAAGACCTGAGGCGAAAACAACGTAAGACTAGAAAGTCTTGTGTGGTTTGTGTGAAACCCATTTGCGATGAACACTCGGTAGCAAAGACAACATGCATTACTTGCGAAGAAAATCAATTAAAAAAATGTCTTACATTTTCTTTTTTAATGTAAATTAACAGTTTTTTTACTTGTTTATAATAATAAAATAGCATTATCATTAAAAAAATATTGTTTTTATTTCCTTGCATTATCTTCATTCAAAATATATGAGGGTACATTTGTACCTATGCAGCTTGTTATGGATGCAAAAATATCTCGACCCCTTATCTCGTAAGGGGGTGGAGATATTTTATTGAAATTTGGCCAATATATTCTGGACCAAAACTGCAGAGATGTCACGAAATTTCAGCCCTCTACGGCTTTTCGAAAAAAGTTATTGCAATTTTAAAATGTAATAGTTACAATTGTACCTACTCAGCCGGACGAAGGTTAATTGACGACTTTCTGACGAAGTGCTACTATGGACTAGAAAGAACCTATTATCAGGGAAACATAGTGCACCAGGGGGGCTAATTTGAGTGACCAACACTTATGAACACATATGCCAATGACAGACTAAAGAATGGAACCACTATTAACTGGATGTTAGATCTGGAGACATAGTGTCTAGATAGGTCCAGCAAGGGTTACATTACTGCATCTTGACATATACACATACGAGTATACTAGACATCGTCCTTCTCCTGAAACAGTGGACATTTTGTGTGTTTGTTTTGGTTGTGTGTGTGGGGGGTTTTATTGTTGTTGTTTATCACTTACACTGTGACATGAGTCCACACGGGACATTTTAACCAAACAATAAATGTATTGAATTTGAGTTTTTTCCTGTAGTATTTAATAAATTAACTTGGATAACTCTTGAAATTTAATTTCAGTGAAACGAGGAGGAGGAGGAAGAACAGGAGCTAGTTTCATGCGCTATAGACGGTACTATCTGCACAACTGTCATACCGTCTGTTCAGCGTGGATGGATAGAGGACAGAGAGGAGGAGGAGAACATGGTCAGTCGTCCCCTTGGTGAGGACATGGAAGTCTTGCCTGTTACCAGTCTGGTGTGCATGGCTGAGTTTATGATATGGTGCCTGTTACGTGACCTTCGCGTTCCCAAAATTTCGAGTGACACGCGTTACTGGTTGGTGACACTTTTAGACCCACTCTACAAGAAGAACTTTATATCCCTTATTCCCGAGTCGGAGATGTCTACAAAAATGGGTCCATGCCAGAAGGCCCTTGTTGCGGAATTATTAAAAAAAATTCCCATCTGAAAAAGCTGGCAGCAGAGGTCACAGTTCGGTGGACAACCAAGGAGTGTAGGCAAGAGAGACACAACTCCAATCCAGCAGAGGCAGAGGAACACTTTCAAAGATCTGGGAGAGTTTTCTGATTCCCTCCCAAGGCACAGGCCCTGAGGCACGGGGTACTCTCACAAGGACTGCAAAGTTTGGGAAGATGCTGAAGGAGTACCTTATCGACTGTACCAAAGTCCTCCATGATTCCTCTGTGCCTTATAATTATTGAGTCTCCAAGCTGGATATGTGGGAGCAAATCAGTCCAAAGTGGTGTTCAGTCACTCTTACTTATAGACCATATAACAAAATAGGATTGCAGCACTCCTTCAGGTGTTTCCCAGCCTTTATTGGCCTACAATATTTGTAAATACATGACTTTCTTCCAGCGGCCACTTCATACAAGTGCTGGATTTAATATACATATTGTCTCATTACAATGTGGATAACAAGTTCATTGTAATCAATTATTACATGTATATTACAAATCAATAAGTTACATACGGTACTTATTTATCCATGGTGTCACCATATACTGTAAACTTATGTTTCTCTCATTCATCTTTACTCATTCACAGATTATAACTGTTCTGTACTCTATACAGTATATCTTATTGTCTTAATTGGGCCCTCTACCACTCAGGTGTTTGCTGAATATATCATGTTGATGTTATTATTTAATTACCATAATTCACCAGGGCTCGTCCATTAGATATTTCTCGCCGCCACGGCATCGAGGAAGTGAGCAAGCCCCTCACTGCATCATCGTTGCTGTGGGAACCCGGAAGCTGTTATTCCGCCATGTTACAACTCCCGCGCATAAGCGGTTGTTGTTTTGTGCCCTGTTGGCCATTTTGCTGCACCTGCACTGCTACTTTAAACAGCTCCTTCTGTTTATAACTATTGAATGCTTAATTTAAACTTTAATGGTACATTTATTATAACTATGTGTTTTAAAAACATAATGAATTAGTGCAAATGTAAATATTAATCATTTTAAAGTGCTATGTATTCATATATGGGTAATCAACCCTATGATAATTAAAGTGCTTTTGTGCATATTAAATATATAGATGTGTATTCTTTCCCATGCATTAACTCAGTTTTATTATAAAATACTTTTTTTTGCTTCATATTAAAGTCTAATTAATTTCTCCATTTATCTATTATATAATCGCGAATCGGAAAGGCGCCCCTCCGCGCGCTACTTCCAGCGTGGTCATGTGGATACGAATTTAACATTGGGCGCGAAGCGCCCAATGCTGCGCGAGCAATGGCCGCAAGGCCATTGCGAGTCGCTGGATGTCCGCACAGCCCCCCCCATGTCCGCACAGCCCCCCCCATGTATGCACAGCCCCCCCCATGTCCGCACAGCCCCCCTCATGTTCGCACAGCCCCCCCATGTCCGCACAGCCCCCCCCATCTCCGCACAGCCACCCCCATGTCCGCACAGCCCCCCCCCCATGTCCGCACAGCCCCCCCATGTCCGCACAACCCCCCCATCTCCGCACAGCCACCCCCATGTCCGCACAGCCACCCCCATGTCGTCCACACAGCCCCCCCATGTCCGCACAGCCACCCCATGTCCGCACACCCACCCCGCAATGTCCACACAGCCACCCCGCACCTAAGCTCCTACCCCCTAACTCCGCCGCCCCTAAGTCCCTACCCTCTAAGCCCCGACCCGCCGCACCTAAGCCCCTACCCCCTAAGCACCGCTGCACCTAAGCCCCTACACCCTAAGCCCCGCCGCACCTAAGCCCCGACCAGACGCACCTAATCCCCTACCCCCTAAGCCCCGCCGCACCTAAAAGCCCCGTGGCACCTAAGCCCCTACCCCCTAAGCCCCGCCGCACCTAACCCCCTACCCCCTAAGCCCCGCCGCACCTAAGCCCCTACCCCCTAAGCCCCGCCGCACCTAAAAGCCCCGCCGCACCTAAGCCCCTACCACCTAAGCCCCGCCGCACCTAAAAGCCCCGCCACACCTAAGCCCCTACCCCCTAAGCCCCGCCGCACCTAAGCCCCTACCGTCCGCCGCCAAGCCCCGACCCGCGCCCCTAAGCCCCTACCCCCTAAGCCCCGCCGCACCTAAGCCCCTACCCCCTAAAACCAGCCGCACCTAAGCCCCTACCCCATAAGCCCCGCCGCACCTAAGCCCCTACCCTCTAAGCCCCGCCGCACCTAAGCCCCTACCCCCTAAGCCCCGCCGCACCTAAGCCCCGACCCGCCGCACCTAAGCCCCTACCCCCTAAGTCCGCCGCACCCCTACACCCTAAGCCCCGACCCGCCGCACCTATGCCCCTACCCCCTAAGCCCCGCCGCACCTAAGCCCCTACCCTCTAAGCCCCGCCGCACCTAAGCCCCTACCCCCTAAGACCCGCCGCACCTAAGCCCCGACCCGACGCACCTAAGCCCCTACCCCCTAAGACCCGCCGCACCTAATCCCCTACCCCCTAAGCCGCGCTGCACCTAAAAGCCCCGCCGCACCTAAGCCCCTACCCCCTAAGCCCCGCCGCACCTAAGCCCCGACCCGCCGCACCTAAGCCCCTACCCCCTATGCCCCGCCGCACCTAAAAGCCCCGCCGCACCTAAGCCCCTACCCCCTAAGCCCCGCCGCACCTAAGCCCCGACCCGCCGCACCTAAGCCCCTACCCCCTAAGCTCCGCCGCACCTAAAAGCCCCGCCGCACCTAAGCCCCTACCCCCTAAGCCCCGCCGCACCTAAGCCCCTAACGTCCGCCGCCGCCCCGCCCGCACCTAAGCCCCTACCCCCTAAGCCCCGCCGCCTCCTAAGCTCCCGCCGCTTTCCCCCGACGCTTTCCCCCGCCGCTTTCCCCCGGCGCTGTCGCTAACACCTAAAGCCCTACACCCGAAGCCCCCGCCGTCCCCTAATCTAACGTCCCCGTCGATTACTTACATGCCTTCTTAGTCATCTGATCGTCCGTCCGATCCACAAGTCCTCCGTCCGGCCAGGCGTCCTCTTCCTCCGGCCCCGGGGGTCTTCTCTCTTCTTTCCGCCATCTCCGCCTCTTCGTCCGGCCCCGGGGATCTTCTGTCTTCTTTCCGCCAACTTCCAGCTCCGACGTCCTCTTCACTTATCATTAAGATAGAATGGACGACAAATCCACCATTCTACCTCAATGAGATGTGAGGGGCTCTTCTGATTGGTCGCTGTCTACTGCCCTCAGCCAATCAGAAGAGCCCCTCATTTCCCATTGAAATACATTAGCGGTGTGTCGGCGATTTTATGGCCGCCCACCTGGTTCTATTTGTCGGCCCTAAAATCGCGGACACACCGCTAATGCATGTCTATGGGCAGTGAGCTCGAATTCTGATTGGTCGGCGTCACCAAAGAGCGACCAATCAGAAATCAGGATGACTGCCCATAGACATGCATTAGCGGTGTGTCCGCGATTTTAGGGCCGACAAATAGAACCAGGTGGCCGGCCATAAAATCGCCGACACACCGCTAATGTATGTCAATGGGAAATGACGGGCTCTTCTGATTGGCTGAGGGCAGTAGACAGCGACCAATCAGGAGAGTGCATCAACAAATAAATTTAATAATAGCGGACCTGAAGGAGAACTGGGTCTCAGCCTCAGGCTCACTTTAAATAAATAATAAATTTAATAATAAAAAAAATAATTAAAAAATAATTAAAAAATAATAAAAAAATAAATAAAAAATAATAAATAATTAAATAAAAATAATAATAAAAAAATTAAATATATGCTAATAATATCAGCCCTTTCAGCGGACCTGAAGGAGAACTGGGTCTCAGCCTCAGGCTCACTTTAAATAAATAATAAATGTAATAATAAAACAAATAATTAAAAAATAATTAAAAATTAATAAAAAAATAAATAAAAAATAATAAATAATTAAATAAATATAATAATAAAAAAATTAAATATATGCTAATAATATCAGCCCTTTCAGCGGACCTGAAGGAGAACTGGGTCTCAGCCTCAGGCTCACTTTAAATAAATAATAAATTTAATAATAAAAAAAATAATTAAAAAATAATTAAAAAATAATAAAAAATAAATAAAAAATAATAAATAATTAAATTAAAATAATAATAAAAAAAATAAATATATGCTAATAATATCAGCCCTTTCAGCGGACCTGAAGGAGAACTGGGTCTCAGCCTCAGGCTCACTTTAAATAAATAATAAATTTAACAAAAAAAAAAATAATTAAAAAATAATTAAAAAATAATAAAAAATAAATAAAAAATAATAAATAATTAAATAAAAATAATAATAAAAAAAATAAATATATGCTAATAATATCAGCCCTTTCAGCGGACCTGAAGGAGAACTGGGTCTCAGCCTCAGGCTCACTTTAAATAAATAAATTCAATAATAAAAAAAATAATTAAAAAATAATAAAAAAATAATAAAAAAATAAATAAAAAATAATAAATAATTAAATAAAATTAATAATAAAAAAATTAAATATATGCTAATAATATCAGCCCTTTCAGCGGACCTGAAGGAGAACTGGGTCTCAGCCTCAGGCTCACTTTAAATAAATAATAAATTTAATAATAAAAAAAATAATTAAAAAATAATTAAAAAATAATTAAAAAATAAATAAAAAATAATTAATAATTAAATAAAAATAATAATAAAAAAAATAAATATATGCTAATAATATCAGCCCTTTCAGCGGACCTGAAGGAGAACTGGGTCTCAGCCTCAGGCTCACTTTAAATAAATAATAAATTTAATAATAAAAAAAATAATTAAAAAATAATTAAAAAATAATAAAAAAAAAATAAAAAATAATAAATAATTAAATAAAAAATAATAATAAAAAAAATAAATAAATGCTATTAATTGTATTATTAATTTTATCAATGCTATTAATAATGCTATTACTGCTAATAATAATGCTATTAATGCTAATAATTATGCTATTAATGCTAATATTTATGTTATTAATGCTAATAATTATGCTATTAATGCTAATAATTATGGTATTAATGGTAATAATAATGCTATTAATGCAAATAATATTGCTATTAATTCTATTATTAATGCTATTAATGGTAATTATTATGCTATTAATGCTAATAATTATGCTATTAATGGTAATAATAATGCTATTAATGCAAATAATATTGCTATTAATGCTATTATTAATGCTATTAATGCTAATAATTATGCTATTAATGCTAATATTTATGCTATTAATGCTAATAATTATGCTATTAATGGTAATAATTATGCTATTAATGCAAATAATATTGCTATTAATGCTATTATTAATGCTATTAATGCTAATAATTATGCTATTAATGCTAATAATTATGTTATTAATGGTAATAATAATGGTATTAATGCAAATAATATTGCTATTAATGCTATTATTAATGCTATTAATGCTAATAATTATGCTATTAATGCTAATAATTATGCTATTAATCGTAATAATAATGCTATTAATGCAAATAATATTGCTATTAATGCTATTATTAATGCTATTAATGCTAATAATTATGCTATTAATGCTAATATTAATGCTAATTATGCTAATAATAATCATATTAACGCTATTAATAATGCTATTAAGGCTAATAATCATGCTATTTATGCTATTCAAAATGCTAATAATGCTAATAATATTGCTATTAATGCTCTTTATGCTAATAGTAATGCTATTAATGCAATTATTTATGCTATTAATTCTATTATTTATGCTATTAATGCTATTAATAATGCTATTAATGCTATTAATAATGTTATTCATGCTATTAATAATACTATTAATGCTAATATTAATGCTATTAATTGTATTATTAATGCTATTAATGCTATTAATAATGCTATTAATGCTATTAATAATGTTATTCATGCTATTAATAATACTATTAATGCTATCAATGCTAATATTAATGCTAATAATTGTATTATTAATGCTATTAATGCTAATAATAATGCTATTAATGCTAATAATTATGCTATTAATGCTAATATTAATGCTAATAATGCTAATAATCATATTAACGCTATTAATAATGCTATTAAGGCTAATAATCATGCTATTTATGCTATTCAAAATTCTATTAATGCTAATAATATTGCTATTAATGCTCTTTATGCTAATACTCATGCTATTAATGCGATTATTTATGCTATTAATTCTATTATTTAGGCTATTAATGCTATTAATAATGGTATTAATGTTATTAATAATGCTATTAATGCTATTCATGCTAATATTAATGCTATTAATTCTAATAATCATGCTATTAATCCTATTAATAATGCTATTAATGCTATTTTTAATTCTATTAATGCTATTAATAATTTTATTAATGCTAATAATGCTATTACTCCTCATAATAATGCTATTAACGCTATTATTAATGCTATTTATGGTAATAATGCTATTAATACTAATAACAATACTATTAATAGTACTATTATTGCTGTTAATAATGCTATTAATGCTAATAATAATGTTGTTAATGCTAATAATTATGCTATTAATGGTAATAATAATGCTATTAATGCAAATAATATTGCCACGTTCTAGAATCCCGATGCATTTGCATCGGGCTCACAGCTAGTTAATATATATGTGCATTGTACCATTATAATAATTTACTGATTAAAATTATACTTCTATGAGACTACTGGATTGTTGGGTATGTTCAAACATATTTTTCATTATATGGAGATACCTAATGGGATTTCCCTGGTGCGCCCCTTATGTTTCTCGACCACATATCAATACCCAGTTTCCTTGTGTCTCTATATGGCTTAAACTACCACATATTGTTTTACTTTTTTTTCTTCTTTTTTCTCAATAAACACGAATGTATGTGTAAAAAATATGGCAAATGGAGAAGGAACCGGGCACTGACCTGCTTAGAGTCTCTTGTGTCGTACAGCGCCGTTAGTGAAATCCTGTTGCTCAGCTGAAGGGTTAATCTTGCAAACAAAAATACACCTGAGGGATGATTTGTATATTCCTAAATCATACACCTGAGGGATGATTTGTATTGAACATGAGATTAGTGAGTTACTTGAGGTGTTTGATGATTTTGAATATTCATAAAAAGTGAGGAGAGCAGCGGCACTCAGGAGATCTTTTTTACATACCGGCTTTATTGTGCTTTTTCAAGTTACATCTTAGGTGCAGGGCAGGGAGGTGCAGGGGGAGCAACGGTCCGTTTCGCGGACTTCCGCTTCAACAGGCTACAGGAAGTCCGCGAAACGGACCGTTGCTCCCCCTGCACCTCCCTGCCCTGCACCTAAGATGTAACTTGAAAAAGCACAATAAAGCCGGTATGTAAAAAAGATCTACTGAGTGCCGCTGCTCTCCTCACTTTTTATGTGTAAAAAATACTTTATTTGATTACACTAGAAAAATTACCATTACAATTACATTGTGAATGTAGAATTATAAAAATATATAAGACCATTTACGGATTATTGACGTGCATTTCTTTCTTTTTTCTTTCTCTTTATGGGCTTGTCCTGGTGAATCATATAAAAACATATTTTTACATTATGGTGCAAACCCCATTTGTGAAGTGTCCAATCTTTCTTTAAATGTGTATTCTTACTTGAAACTCTATGTGACAAGAAATAAAAACATGAATATCAATTATTTTTTTCAAAGCAAATGACATTCTTCATTACACTTTTGTTAGTGACTTATATTATACAAATTCTGATTAAAGAAAGTATCTCAAAAGATTGTGTGCAGTTTGTAGTCTATATTTAGGCAATCAGGTTTTAATGTCCCCAGCCTATGAATCCATTGTAATTCTTTTGTTTTGTCTCCTCATCCCCTCATAGGTGGTACAGCATCAATCAATCTGAATATCAGATTTTTTTCTGTGTGTTTAGCCTCTGCAAAATGTTTTGACACTGGCAAATTTAATGTCTTTTTTTGTGATGCTGTAGCAGTGTTGACTGATTCTTGTCTTAAAGTTAAGAGTTGTTTCTCTGATGTACCATAATTTGCATGGACATTCCAACATGTAAATAGCAAAGTCGGAGTCACACGTTAAAAAGTGCCTTATTTTGTACTCTATACCTGTGGTGGGATGGCTGAATTTGTCACCTTTTAGCATTAAAGTGCAGTTTATGCAATTGACGCATGGATAACATCCCGTCCTTTTGTTCCCAGTTAGTGTGGTTTGTTTTGACCTTTTTAGGCTACCCACGTCTGACTTTACCAAAATATCCCTTAGATTTCTTTCTCTTTTGTATGCAATTAGAGGGGGGTTAATGAATTCTTTAATGTACGGTAGACAATTACCTAACATTCTCCAGTGTTTTCTAAGTATATCCACCACAGCTTTGGTTTCTTCCCTATGAGTGAGAATAAGGGGTATCCTATGGCTCTCTTTTTTCTTTGATGTTAATCGTTTTACTTTTTACTTTTGTTGTCTTAACATTTTTTCAGGATACCCCCTCTCTTTGAATTTGATCAGTAATTTTTCAATTGCATCTTCTTTTTCTCGTTCCTCACTGACAATCCTGTCTACCATCACCATTTGGCTGAATGGAATCGAGTCGATCATGCTTTTTGGATGGTTACTGTGATGATGTAGTAATTTGTTCTTGTCTGTTGGTTTAACGTATAATGATGTAACTAACTTGTTGTCTTTTAATGTTACATTCACGTCTAAGAACTGCATTTCCACGTATGATTTTACCATTGTAAATTTAATGGTTCCATCTATACTGTTAATGTGCCTGAAAAATTCAGTTAGTC
Source organism: Allobates femoralis (assembly GCA_033576535.1). Taxonomy (NCBI): domain Eukaryota; kingdom Metazoa; phylum Chordata; class Amphibia; order Anura; family Aromobatidae; genus Allobates; species Allobates femoralis. The sequence continues at coordinate 178,942,858 of JARQOC010000005.1, forward strand.
CTTCCTCTGTACCGTTCCACAATACGAAAACATCATCTATGTATCTCCACCACCTCTCTACTTTAGAGAAGTGGGGGGATACATAGATGTGTTCTTCAAGTGAGGCCATGACTGCCCCTGAATATGAGCACGCCGTGTGCGCCCCCAATTGCGGTCCCATTATCTGCAAAAAATACGTGTCTCCAAACAGGAAGTAATTCTGTCTGTGCGTGATTTCAAGTAAATCCATGATAAATTGTTTGCAGTGATCTGTGTAATCCATTTTCCTCAAAAGATTCTCTATTATACTCATCCCCATTTCATGCCTAATCAATGTATATAATGAGGTAATGTCAAAAGAAACTAGTATTAGTGGATGGTTGACTTCATGTTCTCTCAATTTTCCCAAAAAGTCCCCTGTATCTTTAATATAGGATTTAGATAAGAGTGAAAAAGAGCTGGGATCAAATGCCGCGCTGACCACAAAGATAAACACAGAGTAAATCACACACTCTGTTTATTTTGCCTACACGTGTTTCATGGCTCATAGGCCACTTCCTCAGGGTTGATGCCCTGAGGAAGTGGCCTATGAGCCATGAAACACGTGTAGGCAAAATAAACAGAGTGTGTGATCTACTCTGTGTTTATCTTTGTGGTCAGTGCGGCATTTGATCCCAGCTCTTTTTCACTCTTATCTGGATTCTTCAGTTCTCATCTGGGAGCCTGCAGCAACCTCCTGTGTGCTATTATTGTAGTTGTGACACTCACAACTACATCAGGTGAGTTTAACCATTTGGGGTCTGAGGGACCTGTATAATAGCAATACTACTCTATGTGCGCTTCCTTTCTCTTTTAATTAATATAGGATTTGGCAGACACTGCAAATGGGTGCAACATTTTTTCCAAAAATGTTCCCATGTTGTAAAAAATCGAATCGATTGCTGCAACAATAGGTCTCTGGGGGAGTTCAATTAATGATTTATGCACTTTTGGGACCAAATATAATACGGGTGTTCTCGTTTTTTTTTTTACCATCAGATAATCAAGAAGATCATCATCGATGATTACCCCCACTCTGGCTTCGTTTAATATTTTTTCTATGTTGTTTTGTATATCGAACTTCGGATCTCTATCCAACTTTTTGTACACATTTTGATCACTCAGCTGTCTCTCTGCTTCTTTCAAGTACATATTCTTGTCCATGACGACAACCACACCTCCTTTATTGGCGGGTGTGATAATGAGGTCGCCATCATGGACAAGTTCCTGTACACTTTTCATCTGCTCAGTTGTGATATTGGGCTTAGCTAGCTCTTTTTTAGTGTTTTTTCCTCAAATTTTCCACCTCCTGCTTCTACAATGGGAACATGTTCTGGGACAAAATTACTTTTTTTCTTTAGACCCATGCCTTGCATATCTATTTCACAATTTTTCAAAACACATACCTTATTCTTATCATGTAAATTATACTTTAATTTGATGTTCCTAAGGAATTGATACAATTCCTTCTCTACCACAAACCAATCCACATGAGTAGACATACAATACGTTAGACCTTTTACCAAGACTTCAATTTGATTATCAGTCAGTGATTTACCGGATAAATTAATGATCAGTTCAGATCTTTTTTTCGTGGTTGTTTTTGCTGTGATCCCTTCAGCTTGTCTTTTTTTCTTTTGCTGGCGGTGTTTTCTCCTCCCTCCTCGTCGTCTTCTTGGTTGAGGTTTCCTGGGTCTATGTGGGATGAAACCAGACAGTTTATTATCTAAACCACAGTTCTTTCTTATTTGATTAGTTATTTTGTAGTGACCTTTTCCGCGATCTTTTTAATTCTTCTCTCTGCCAGTTGTATACAGTATCAAGTTTATAGTCCTCAGAATCCCTGGCCCATTTCTGTTGCTTTGTCTCCTCCAATTCTATCCTCTTTTTCTCCAATTTTGTCTTCATGCTATCCTTAAACTTTTGATACTCTTCCTCCTTAAGCACGCTCATCAACTCTCCTTCTGTCTCCTTATTGACCTCTTTCATTTTTGCTATCTGTTGCTGAATGTACTCCATGGTCAACAACATTGTGTCCATGGCATACTTATTAGACAATGCCACAAACTTATTACAAAATTCAGTATATCCCAAAAATAGAGTGGGGTGCACATTAGATCTTAGTCCCCTTGGGATTTTTTTATTTCTATAGTATTGTCCCAACATAATTAGATGTAATTCCAATGACAAAACCTTCATAGCATCATTTTCATGTCTTCGCTTAAGATTAATGGTAGATGGAACACTTAAAAAATCAATATCACCTTCTGTACCTCTCAAAATGTGATCTTCATCATCTGTATAAGTGAATTTGCCTGTTCCATTTCAATATCAAGGTCAAGTGCTTAAATCTCTCTAGAACAATTGCATGAAAATGAAAAAATAGGATCAGCACTTTGTACTCATAAGTTGGGTGCAAATCAGTCCAGAGTGGTGTTCAGTCTTACTTACTTACAGACCATATAACAAAATAGGATTGAATACCACGGGTGCCATCACGACAACCATACCTGAACCTGTATTCCCCAAACTTTTATTAACACTGGCAGGGACACAGAGCTGGGTCTCAACCCTGTGACTTCCCAGCAGAACTGTTAGCCCGATTCTGAGTACCCCACGGCCCTGGGGAGGGCATGTTAGATAGATAGATAGATAGATAGATAGATAGATAGATAGATAGATAGATAGATAGATTTAAAATGGACGGCAGCACTTCCTTCATAGATGTAAAATGTGGATTTATTTCCCTAGGACAGCAAAGTTTCAGTGAATTACTCCTCCTTTGTGGATTACTCCTCCTTTGTCACTGCAACATTGCGGTCCTGGGGAAATAAATTCACATTGTACATCTATGAAGGAAGTGCTACTGTCCATTTTTTCAACTATACACTGAGCCTATGGATTTGTGGTGGGGGGACTTGCACCCACAGTATTATTTTTTGTGCTGTTCCGTTTTTTGATACTAGATAGATAGATAGAAAGAAAAAAGAAAAGAGGAACAGCACACACTTAAGACGTTACTGTGGGTGCAAAAAATCCAGTAAAAATGCGATGCCCAACTCAAATGGAAAATACAAATCAAAATATAGGCAGCTCTCCAAAAATATAAAAAAATTTGACTTTATTGGCTCAAGGTGGCGCAACGTTTTGGTGTATCAACACCTTCCTCAAGATGCTTGAGGAAGGTGTAGCTACACCGAAACGTTGTGCAACTTTAGGCCAATGAAGTCTATTTTTTTTTTGGAGTGCTGTTTTGTAGTTAGATAGATTACTTTTCTATCCATCTATACATCTACCTATGGAAGATTAAGTACTGTAATAATAAATGATTAAACAAACTATTCTTCTCATATTTAGCGGCAATTGTGAGTCAAATTTTGTGAAAAATTTTAAATCTGGGGTTAACTAAATTGTGATTAGTTTTTCTTCACTACCAATGGTAGAAAATTCTTTGACACACCTGTGGTGTCAATATAATCTTTGCACCCCTAGGTCACTTATGGAGAATTATGCTGTTTTGGTATCCCATGGGCTCTGCCAATAAGACATGATACCTGCAAAATATAAAAGCAAAATTTTAACTATAATATTGCCCTCCTGCCCATCTGAGCTTTGCACTGTGCCCGTAAAGTAGGTCCCAAATACATGTCAGGGTATTGGCGCACTCAGAAAAGATTGCACAACAAACTGTGAGGTCTATTTTTTCCTATTAGACCTTATAAAAATTAAAAATTTGGAGCTAAAACAACATTTTATTGGTTAAAATTTAATTATTCTTAACCCCCCAATGATACAAAATTCTGTGAGAAACTTATGGTGTCAACATGCTCACTGCATTTTAGGTAAATTTATTGAAGGGTGCAATTTGAAAAGTTGGACTATGGGTAGGGTCACATTGCAAACATGAATTGCATTCACCGCATCCGGATCCGGATGCGGTGAATGCAATTCCGGTCACACACATTTTTTGTCAAAAATGTGTGCAGAATACCGCACTGCGGTCACCGGATGGCTCAGGATGTGTAATCCTGAGCCATCCGGTAACTGCATAGTTTGCGGATCCCGGCTATTGCCGGGATCAGCAAACTGTCCTCTGCCTATTCAAGAGTTAAATTTAGTAAGTAAAGTACTGTGTGAGGTCTGTAGGGGGGCTAAGACCCCCCTACAGACCAGCCGCCCACTCCGGTGGGCTTCTACTACAATTTCCTATGGCTCGGGGCTCGGATGAGCCCCGTGCATGTCTCCAAACCTCCCGCCCCCCCGTATCACTATACAGGGGTGCCTGCACCCCTCTTGTATAGCGATTCCTGCATGTGGCCCTAAAGTTAGAATACAGAACACATGTAAGCTCATACTTACATGTCATCGTCGGCAGTGTAGTGTGAAATCCCTGGGCGGGGCTGTTTGCTGCAGCCTCCGCCCCCTCATTCCTTATGGCCGCCCCCTCTGTGCCTCATCCAGTGATGTGAGGGCGGCCACGTCATGAAAGGGGCGGGGCTAACCGCGTCACATATTTAGCCCCACCCCTTTCATGACGTGGCCGCCCTCACATCACTGGATGAGGCACAGAGGGGGCGGCCATAAGGAATGAGGGGGCGGAGGCTGCAGCAAACAGCCCCGCCCAGGATTTCACACTACACTGCCGACGATGACATGTAAGTATGAGCTTACATGTGTTCTGTATTCTAACTTTAGGGCCACATGCAGGAATCGCTATACAAGAGGGGTGCAGGCACCCCTGTATAGTGATACGGGGGGGCGGGAGGTTTGGAGACATGCACGGGGCTCATCCGAGCCCCGAGCCATAGGAAATTGTAGTAGAAGCCCACCGGAGTGGGCGGCTGGTCTGTAGGGGGGTCTTAGCCCCCCCTACAGACCTCACACAGTACTTTACTTACTAAATTTAACTCTTGAATAGGCAGAGGACAGTTTGCTGATCCCGGCAATAGCCGGGATCCGCAAACTATGCAGTTACCGGATGGCTCAGGATTACACATCCTGAGCCATCCGGTGACCGCAGTGCGGTTCCCAGAAACGCTGCGAAAACTGCTGCCTGCATGATTTAAAACGCAGGCAGCAGTGCCGGATCCGGCCACCGGATGGCTTGTGAAGCCATCCGGTGTTTTGCATAGGCTCCTATGAGGAGCGTTTCCTGGTCCGGTTTGGAGCTTTTTGAAAGCTCCAAACCGGATCAGGATTTATGAAACAAAACGCAGATGTGACCCTAGCCTATTTATGGGTGGTCAGCTTTTTTGCATAGCAGGGGTTCCGCTAAAGAGGCTTTGCACTGTTACTCAAAAGTAGTTTTCTACCACATATAAAGTACTCAGGGAAATTGTTTAATTAATTGTACCAATTATTTTCTCTTAATTCCTATTTTGAAAATTAAAAATTTGTTGCCAATTACATATTTTATAGGAATTTTTCACCAGCTCAGCCCACTCTAATACAATTCTGTGATTTGCCTATGGGTTAAAATTGCTTACTAGCCTTTACATCATTTCTACAAGAGGTGCAATTTCCAAAATGGGTTCACTTGTGGGATGTTTCTGCTGCTTTGGCATACTAGGAGCTCTTCAAACGTAACATGACATCTGCAATCTATTCCAGCCAAAATGGCCCTTCAAATTTCAGATAGTGCTCCTTCACGCCTGAGTTTCGTCATGTGGCTAAGCAGTACTGAACAGCCATATGGGGGTGTTGTCATGTTTAGCAAAGGTTGTGTAACAAGTTTACAAATAATAACAATCTTTATTTACACAGCACCAACATATTCCTCAGCGCTTTACAATTCAGAGGTTCTTATACATACAGTTGTAAGTAACAATTATAAAAATACAATAATTAAAGGGGAATTCCAGTGAGAGAAAACTTTTTAGTACAGTTCCTGCCCTGCTACATGATGAAGCAGAGCCGTACACTGCAGTTCTAGGATCTATAGATCTCTTATAAATCAATAAAATCATACCTGCTCCTCTGCACTGACCCCCACCTGATAGAACCCTAGATTTCTGCATGTCAGCTTCATCTAGGAGCAGAAAACAGGAGGTGTGTCGGGTGTGTGGATGTTGGGAGCTGCAGGATCAGCCTACACTCATGTCCCCTCACAATTGGGGGGCGTGGCAGGGGGCATGCAGAGATTTAGGTTCCCTGAGGTGGGAGCTAGAGCAGGGGAGCAGGCATGATTTTATGGAATTATAAGAGATCTATAGATCCTAGAACTGCAGTGTACTGTACAGCTCTCCTTCATCATATAGCGGGACAGGAACTGTACTAAAAAGCTCACTTTGTTTCACTGGAGTTCCCCTTTAAAGCAAAAACAGAGACAACCCTACTCATAAGAGCTTACAATCTACAAATTTTCATGGCATTTTTTACCTATTTTCTTATGTGAATACCGTATATACTCGTGTATAAGCTGAGTTTTTCAGCACAAAAAATGTGCTGAAAAGTCCCCCCTCGGCTTATACACGGGTATATACGGTAGCCCCAGCTGTATACAGCCCCCCCGTGGTATCCAGGGCCCCCCTTGCTGCACCTGTAAAGGAAGATGTCAGTATACTTATCGCTGCCGCCGCCGCTCCGCTTCTCGGTCACCGCGCTGCTCCGGGTCTTCATGCTTCCTGTTCCTTCTCCGGCGCTCAGGAAACGACGTCATTGTTCAAGCGCCGGAGAAGGAACAGGAAGCATGAAGACCCGGAGCAGCGCGGTGACCGAGCAGCGGAGCGGCGGCGGCAGCGATAAGTATACTGACATCTTCCTTTACAGGTGCAGCAAGGGGGGCCCTGGATACCACGGGGGGCTGTATACAGCTGGGGCTGCTGTATACAGCTGGGGCCCCTGTATACTACTTATGGGGGGGGTCTGTATACCTCTGGGGCTACTGCTGTATATACCCCCTGGGGCTGCTGCTGTATATACCCCCTGGGGCTGCTGCTGTATATACCCCCTGGGGCTGCTGCTGTATATACCCCCTGGGGCTGCTGCTGTATATACCCCCTGGGGCTGCTGCTGTATATACCCCCTGGGGCTGCTGCTGTATATACCCCCTGGGGCTGCTGCTGTATATACCCCCTGGGGCTGCTGCTGTATACTATCACTGGGGCTGCTGTATACTACTACTGGGGCTGCTGTATACTACTACTGGGGCTGCTGTATACTACCACTGGGGCTTCTGTATACTACTACTGGGGCTGCTGCTGTATATACCACTGAGGCTGCTGTATACTACTACTGGGGCTGCTGTATACTACCTCTGGGGCTTCTGTATACTACCACTGGGGCTGCTGTTTATACCTCTGGGGCTGCTGTATACTACCACTGGGGCTGCTGTATATATCTCTGGGGCTGCTGTATACTACCACTGGGGCTGCTGCTGTATATACCACTGGGGAGGCTGCTGTATATACCTCTGGGGCTGCTGTATACTACCTCTGGGGCTGCTGTATATATCTCTGGGGCTGCTGTATACTACCACTGGGGCTGCTGCTGTATATACCACTGGGGAGGCTGCTGTAACACTGCTGGGGCCTGTATGTACCACTGGGGAGGTCTGTATACCACTGCGGGGGCCTGTATACCACACTGCTGTGGGCTGTATACCTGTGCTGGGGTCCACCCTCGGCTTATACACGAGTCAATAGGTTTTCCCAGATTTTGGGGGCAAAAGTAGGGGGGTCGGCTTATACACGTGTCGGCTTAAACACGAGTATATACGGTATGTAAAATCTGTGGATAACTAAACATTTCAGGTAAAACTGTGATTATTTTTCCTTCACTGCCCAACAGTAGAAAATGCTGTGACACATCTGGGGTGCCAATATAATCAATGCACAGCTAGGTTACTTATGGTAATATCTGCATTACTTGCACCTCAGGGGCTCTGGCAATGTGACATGGCACTCATGAACCATAACAGCCAAAGCTGCTCTATATTTAGAGATGGGTGATCCTTTGGAAGCTTGGATTCAGTTCGATTCACCGAATGGGTATATGTTCACCGAACAGTTCGCTGAACAGTTTGTCGAACTTTCAAACCCCATTCACACAATTGGAAGTCAAAATTAAGGACCTAGAATACACTTTAAAAGGGGCCAAAAAGCTGCCAAACTCAGCTCAAACAAGAGACAAAAGACATATATTAAAACTTGAATACATACAGTTTATCAAAAAAATTACAAGATCTTTAACATTAAATCATCACTTATTACAACATATATGCACAAAATATACTCCACTGTTAATTCTCATTGTTTTCCTCTAAAGTCGGTGTTATAATAATTAATGATTTATTGTTAAAGATCTTGCAATCTTTTGATATATATATTCAAGTTTTAATATATGTCTTTTGTTTTTTTTTATTAGAAGATTACTCAAAAGAAAGTGATTTCATCCAGGTTTGGCAGTGTTTTATATGATAAAATTTATACATTTGTGAGTGGTATGACGAACTATGAGTTATTTCAATTTGAGTGTTGGGAAAACTAAATACAATTATTAGGGCTGTGAGAATGATTGATATCACTCCATTATGTTGGATTAAGTGTTAAGTGGAGGCTGGGGTTTGAAGACCCCATTCTTTATTTGATGCTAATGGTTGTCTAGCTGTGTCCCTTTAACCTTCGTCCCAAAGCACTCACTGATCTCAGGGAGAGCAGTCAAGGACAACACTGCGGGCAGCCGGCTAAAGCGCTCAAACACAGTAAAATCCATGATGCATTGCCCCCTGGAAATTTGAATATGCAAATGGACTCCATGGACTCCATTTGAATATTCAAATTTCCAGGGGGCAATGCATCATGGATTTCACTGTGTTTGAGCGCTTTAGCCGGCTGCCCGCAGTGTTGTCCTTGACTGCTCTCCCTGAGATCAGTGAGTGCTTTGTGATGTTGGTCTACCAGGCATTGCTCTCACCTAGCCAGAATCCTACTCCACACTGATGAGGGGCAATACTCCAAAACAGCTGTCTGTGGATGGATACCTGGCTCTGTTAATTCCCTTGTCATATCCTTAACTCATAACTGTGTGGGATATTGACTAAAAGGGCCACTTAATATGGTGGTTATGGTGGTCTCCGCAAGGATTCCACCCCAGGGCTAGGTCTTTCCCTGGAGGGATATTTGGCTAGTCCCTTGTTTGAGACTCTTAATCGAGGCTCCATGGACTCTATTTGCACCTTTAATACAGTTGGGATCTCCTCAATATATTCCATATTATGGGAACATTTACTACCACCAGGCCCAACCAAAATGAATGGGGGTGGGAACAACAGCTCCACGACACGAAAGTAGAGGATAAAATAAAAGCAGGGTGGAGAGCCCTCAGAGAAAATGTCATCAATGAGAGGTGGAGGGACACATATTACAGGATTATACACAGAGCTATTTTTGGCTTCAATTTCCCTTCAAAAGACTCTCAATCAGACAGAATTCAACACTGCCCCAAATGCAAAATTAAAAGTGCAGACATGTCTCATGGACTGTGGGAATGTACAACTGTGGGAGATGATACTTAGGGTCATGACTGTTAATTTAGACAGAGAGATACCATTGTGACCTACAATCTGGCTGTTTCACGACCTGAGTCACATTCAGCTGAACAAAAATGACGCCCACATTTGTCATATACTAGCCATCGTAACGAAATGGTTGATCTTGCGACACTGGCTGGTGATCCATCCGCCCAGGCTTAAGGAGGTAATAGAAGAGGTGAGAGGAGCATTAACTTGTGCTAAAATTGAAGCTGAAAAAGACAAAGAGACAACTAAATTCTTCAGCAAATGGAGACGTTTCATAGTCACCCAGCTCTCAGAAACTGACATCAGGTCTATCGTCTATCCATTCAGAGATAACGGCTAGTACCATATAGAAAACCTACAGGGGTCACTTGGTCGGTTAAAGTTGAATAACTGATTGCAAGTTATGCTAAGGTTCATGACATGAAGGGTAAATACCTTGGAGGGGGGAAGTAATACCTCTAATGGTCCTCTTGCTTGGAAATTCGAGACCATTTTTATCTTTTTTGTTTTATTTTAGTTTCTGTATGTGGGATTCACAAAGGAATTGATCAGAATGGAGGAAATGTGGAACTTGTGGTCTGCCTTACTAGTTTATCTTATTGTCTTATTGCCTAATTCACAGTGGGGGAGGAGATACTGGATAGATGACATTGTTCTGATCACTACTGTGATTTCCTGTGTGTGGAAATGTGCGGGATGATTTCTATTTACTGTTGTATTGTTAAAATTAATAACAATTATTTTGGAAAAGAAAGAAACTACAGCATAATGCAAATGTAAAAATAATATGATTTTATTAAAGATAATTACAAATGAATATATAAATTAAATGATAAATATGGATGTGTAGGTAGCATAGATAGAAGAAGTGAAAATGTCATACACATAAAATATTACATAAGGTATGTCAAATGTATGATGTCAACCCCCCAAAAAATAAACAAAGCCAAAAAATACTGAAAATAACATTAATGCTGATGTGTTGTAACACAGTACATACTCTAAATTATAAAAGAAACTTGTGGAAGTGAAAATTGTCCACTTGATACATGTAATCTTCTGCTGATGTCATTATAATATTACATATTGTATTACATAATTACTTGTTACTTTTATCTGTTCTACACACATGTCTATGTTTATCATCTAATTTACATATTTATTTTTAATTATCTTTATATTTTTTTTTACATTATGTTTCTTATAGGTTGTATATTTTGCCAGATTCTTACTGTTGGACTACTTCTTTTGGTGGTTACTACTATTATTCTCCTTACAGCCCTGTGGTTTCCCTGGCAACCACATGTATACATCAACATATGTCATTTAGGTGTTAAATACTGTGACAGTTTTAAAGATCAGACCAAGTAAATGCGGCCATACCAAATATGTGTACATTTTTTTTGTTAATTTTTGCTTTGACATACAGTATATCTAGAAATCTATTGGTGCAGCTTTTTTATTTATTTTTTTTCATTTTTTTTATTTTTTTTTATATATATACTTTGTATGATTTTACAGTTTTTTCACTTGTTTTTACTTTTTTACTTTGTTGCTCTATGTGTCTTTAACTTTTATTATGTTGATTATTAATATAACTAGCTGTGAGCCCGATGCAAATGCATCGGGATTCTAGAACGTGCATTAATTTGATTATAGTAGTTATAGCTGTTAGCCTGATGCAAATGCATCGGGTATCTAAAATATGTTTATTGTTTTTTTAAACATTTTTAAATAATAATCGCATCATCAATAGCAATAATATAAGCCATAGCATTATTATTAGCAGTAATAGCAGTATTAATAGCATTATTAGCAGTATTATGAGCATTAATAACAGTATTAATAGCATTAATAGCATTATTATTAGCATTAATAGCATTATTAATAGCATTATTAGCATTAATAATAGCATTAATAACATTATTAATAGCATTAATAGCATTATTATTAGCATTAATAGCATTAATAATATCATTATTAGCATTAATAATAGCATTAATAACATTATTAATAGCATTAATAGCATTATTATTAGCATTAATAGCATTAATAGCATTATTATTAGCATTAATAGCATTAATAATACCATTAATAGGATAAATATTAGCATTAATAGCATTAATAGCATAAATAATAGCATTAATAGCATTATTAATAGCATTAATAGCATTATATTATTAGCATAAATAGCATTAATAATAGCATTATTAGCATTAATAATAGCATTAATAACATTATTAATAGCATTAATAGCATTATTATTAGCATTAATAGCATTAATAATAGCATTATTAGCATTAATAATAGCATTAATAACATTATTAATAGCATTAATAGCATTATTATGAGCATTAATAGCATTAATAGTATTATTAATAGGATGAATAGCATTATTAATAGCATTAATAGGATTAATAGCATTATTAATAGCATTATTAATAGCATTAATAGCATAAATAATAGAATTAATAGCATAAAAAATAGCATTATTAGCATTAGTATTAGCATAAAGAGCATTAATAGCAATATTATTAGCATGAATAGCATTATTAATAGCATTAATATGCATTAATAGAATAAATATTAGCATTAATAGCATTAATAGCATAATTAATAGCATTAATAGCATTATTAATAGCATTAATAGCATTATTATTAGCATTAATAGCATTAATAATAGCATTATTAGCATTAATAATAGCATTAATAACATTATTAATAGCATTAATAGCATTATTATTAGCATTAATAGCATTAATAGCATTATTATTAGCATTAATAGCATTAATAATACCATTAATAGGATAAATATTAGCATTAATAGCATTAATAGCATAAATAATAGCATTAATAGCATTATTGATAGCATTAATAGCATTATTATTAGCATAAATAGCATTAATAATAGCATTATTAGCATTAATAATAGCATTAATAACATTATTAATAGCATTATTAGCATTATTATTAGCATTAATAGCATTAATAATAGCATTATTAGCATTAATAATAGCATTAATAACATTATTATTAGCATTAATAGCATAATTATTAGCATTAATAGCATTATTATTAGCAGTAATATCATTATTATTAGCATTTTTTTTTAATTATTATTTTTTATTTAATTATTTATTATTATTTATTTCTTTTTTTATTATTTTTTAATTAATTTTTTTATTATTAAATTTATTATTTAGGCTGAGAACCAGTTCTCTTTCAGGTCCGCTGAAAGGGCTGATATTATTAGCATATATTTAATTTTTTTATTATTATTTTTATTTAATTATTTATTATTTTTTATTTATTTTTTTATTATTTTTTAATTATTTTTTAATTATTTTTTTTATTATTAAATTTATTATTTAGGCTGAAACCCAGTTCTCTTTCAGGTCCGCTGAAAGGGCTGATATAATTAGCATATATTTAATTTTTTTATTATTATTTTTATTGAATTATTTATTATTTTTTTTTAATTTTTTTATTATTTTTTAATTATTTTTTAATTATTTTTTTTATTATTAAATTTATTATTTAGGCTGAGACCCAGTTCTCTTTCAGGTCCGCTGGAAGGGCTGATATAATTAGCATATATTTAATTTTTTTATTATTATTTTTATTGAATTATTTATTATTTTTTATTTATTTTTTTATTATTTTTTAATTATTTTTTAATTATTTTTTTTATTATTAAATTTATTATTTAGGCTGAGACCCAGTTCTCTTTCAGGTCCGCTGGAAGGGCTGATATAATTAGCATATATTTAATTTTTTTATTATTATTTTTATTGAATTATTATTATTTTTTATTTATTTTTTAATTATTTTTTAATTATTTTTTAATTATTTTTTTTATTATTAAATTTATTATTTAGGCTGAGACCCAGTTCTCTTTCAGGTCCGCTGAAAGGGCTGATATAATTAGCATATATTTAATTTTTTTATTATTATTTTTACTGAATTATTTATTATTTTTTATTTATTTTTTTATTATTTTTTTATTATTTTTTAATTATTTTTTTATTATTAAATTTATTATTTAGGCTGAGACCCAGTTCTCTTTCAGGTCCGCTGGAAGGGCTGATATAATTAGCATATATTTAATTTTTTTATTATTATTTTTATTGAATTATTTATTATTTTTTATTTATTTTTTTATTATTTTTTAATTATTTTTTAATTATTTTTTTATTATTAAATTTATTATTTAGGCTGAGACCCAGTTCTCTTTCAGGTCCGCTGGAAGGGCTGATATAATTAGCATATATTTAATTTTTTTATTATTATTTTTATTGAATTATTTATTATTTTTTATTTATTTTTTTATTATTTTTTAATTATTTTTTAATTATTTTTTTTATTATTAAATTTATTATTTAGGCTGAGACCCAGTTCTCTTTCAAGTCCGCTGAACGGGCTGATATAATTAGCATATATTTAATTTTTTTATTATTATTTTTATTGAATTATTTATTATTTTTTATTTATTTTTTTATTATTTTTTAATTATTTTTTAGTTATTTTTTTATTATTAAATTTATTATTTAGGCTGAGACCCAGTTCTCTTTCAGGTCCGCTGGAAGGGCTGATATAATTAGCATATATTTTTTTTTTTAATTATTATTTTTATTGAATTATTTATTATTTTTTATTTATTTTTTTATTATTTTTTAATTATTTTTTAATTATTTTTTTTATTATTAAATTTATTATTTAGGCTTAGACCCAGTTCTCTTTCAGGTCTGCTGGAAGGGCTGATATAATTAGCATATATTTATTTTTTTTATTATTATTTTTATTGAATTATTTATTATTTTTTATTTATTTTTTTATTATTTTTTTATTATTTTTTAATTATTTTTTTTATTATTAAATTTATTATTTAGGCTGAGACCCAGTTCTCTTTCAGGTGTGTCGGCGATTTTATGGCCGCCCACCTGGTTCTATTTGTCGGCCCTAAAATCGCGGACACACCGCTAATGCATGTCTATGGGCAGTCCGCCCGATTTCGGATTGGAAGCAGACCAATCAGAATTCGAGCTCACTACCCATATTCTGATTGGTCGCTGTCTACTTCCCTCAGCCAATCAGAAGAGCCCCTTACATCTCATTGACATAGAATGGTGGACTTGTCGTCCATTCTATGTTAATGATAAGTGAAGAGGACGTCGGAGCTGGAAGTTGGCGGAAAGAAGACAGAAGATCCCCGGGGCCGGACGAAGAGGCGGAGATGGCGGAAAGAAGAGAGAAGACCCCCGGGGCCGGAGGAAGAGGACGACTGGCCGGACGGAGGACTTGTGGATCGGACGGACGATCAGATGACTAAGAAGGCATGTAAGTGATCGACGGGGACGTTAGGGTAGGGGACGGCGGGGGCTTCGGGTGTAGGGCTTTAGGTGTTAGCGACAGCGGCGGGGGAAAGCGGCGGGAGCTTAGGAGGCGGCGGGGCTTAGGGGGTAGGGGCATAGGTGCGGCGGGTCGGGGCTTAGGGTGTAGGGGTGCGGCGGACTTAGGGGGTAGGTGCTTAGGTGCGGCGGGTGGGGGCTTTTAGGTGCGGCGGGGCTTAGGGGGTAGGGGCTTAGGTGCGGCGGGGCTTAGGGGGTAGGGGGTTAGGTGTGGCGGGGCTTATGGGGTAGGGGCTTAGGTGTCGCGGGGCTTTTAGTTGCGGCGGGGCTTAGGGGGTAGGGGATTAGGTGCGTCTGGTCGGGGGTTAGGTGCGGCGGGGCTTAGGGTGTAGGGGCTTAGGTGCGGCGGTGCTTAGGGGGTAGGGGCTTAGGTGGGGCGGGTCGGGGCTTAGGATGCGGCGGAGCTTAGAGGGTAGGGACTTAGGAGCGGCGGAGTTAGGGGGTAGGAGCTTAGGTGCGGGGTGGGTGTGCGGACATGGGGTGGCTGTGCGGACATGGGGGGGCTATGTGTACGACATGGGGGTGGCTGTGCGGACATGGGGGGGCTGTGTGTACGACATGGGGGTGGCTGTGCGGACATGGGGGGGGCTGTGTGGACATGGGAGGGGCTGTGTGTACATGGGAGGGGCTGTGTGGACATGGGGAGGGGCTGTGCGGACATGGGGGGGGGTCTGTGCGGACATGGGGGGGGAGTCTGTGCGGACATGGGGGGTGGTCTGTGCGGACATGGGGGGGGCTGTGCGGACATGGGGGGGGCGAATTGTGGGTAGCGGGCGGCACTGGGGCACTGGGGCACAGAGGCACAGGGGCACAGGCTCCGGAGCACTGTGTCAGCATGTGCTGACAGCAGCTGCTCCGGAGCGGGCACAGGGGCACAGGGGCACAGGCTCCGGAGCACTGTGTCAGCATGTGCTGACAGCAGCTGCTCCGGAGCGGGATGACAGCGGCGAGGGGTCGCAATGCCCGCTACGCGGGCAATGCCTCGCACGACGTGGTGACGTCACATAGTGACAAAGCCACGGCGTGCCGGGGTCCGACACAAACGTGCCTACGGCAATTATATAGTAGATATACTGCAACGCGCAAGCATTGTAATTCATTACACCTGTCAGTATGACACCTGACAGAACGAATTTTAGACGATGCCACTGGCATGGTCTAACAGGCCACTACAGTTGACAGTCCCAGAGGTCATCATTTGACCTTGGGTTGCGATGACAATAATTGATAGACCAAGATTACATTGTAGAGTCTGGCAAGGAGCACACTCCCTCTTCCAACCTCCCAAATATCGCAATTGCTTTAATTGCAGCTTTTAGGGGGTTAAACAGGAAGGAGTTGTTGCAAACACTGGTCCTGGCTGTGACAGCTGGATCTTGGCTATCATTTATTCTGAAATCCTGGTGGTGATCATGAAGGCACAGCTCCTGTGCCTGCATGATCACCATTACGTAAATTTACATTATTTTGCAGAAACCCCCGCAGACTATTAATTATGCCTACGTGAAATGTTGTGAATGAGTTAAAGGAAATCTCTCATTGAGTTTTGTTTTATACTCAAAGCCCCTGATTACAGCAGTGCACTACTTACTGTGGTGCTTGATGTAGATTTCAGACAATCATTATCAGCTGCAGGTCTTCTAGTTTGCTGAACGCTGAGCTGCGTATGACCCCACCCACACTACCGAATGAAAGCTTTCTATGCACACTGTGAATTGGCAGGAAGCTGCTAATGAGTGATGGGGGAGAGTTATACTGAGCAGAAGGAATACATTGCACAAAACAACTAGTCCTCTATAAAATAGTCGGGTTTGGATTATTCATCTGGAATATTTTGTACTATTCGTCTATTCATCACGAAAGACAAATCTAATGCAAGTCAAGGGGAAACTCAAATAATTTTCCATCACAGATGACATCAACCCCAAATATTAGTTTGATTGCCACCGCGTCAAGACAAATGGGATGAGATTGCTAAAGTTCCACAGTTGCTGCATCTAATGGATGTACCAATTCTGGGGTGGCTTCTGGCTTCCATTTTTACGATAGGGAGGGCCCAATAACCATGGGCCTCCTCAGCTTAAGAGTACCAGTCCCATGCTTTTCAAAAGTGGCCAGGAGCCTTGGTAATCTTTATTATTATTTATTTAAATTATTAAAAAATTGGTGTCGGGTGCCCCAATTTTTGATAAGTAGCCAAGATCATGCACACACTGGGGAGTTAGAGCACACAGCTGTCAACTTTACCTGTGATGGTTATCACAAATATCACAAATAGGTGGGGGGACCACATGTCATTTTTTTTGACTGCACATGCTAAGCACAATAATGCCAGTATCAAAGATGGCTATGGCGTTACTGTGATTGGTAGACAATCTCTTCATGCTTAGTTGCTTAAAATCAGGTGACAGACTTGTGGGCATGGGGCTTGAAACACATGAGACAAATACCAAAATATTTGATGAGTAAAGAATATCCAGAATACTTTAACATGCATGCGAGTAAAGAGTAGTGCCAAATATAAGAAACAATTATTTTATTGAATCTACAATAAGCAGCTACCGTATTTACTCGTGTATAAGCCGACCCGTGTATAAGCCGACCCCCTACTTTTGCCCCCAAAATCTGGGAAAACCTATTGACTCGTGTATAAGCCGAGGGTGGACCCCAACACAGGTATACAGCCCCCAGCAGTGTGGTATACAGGCCCCCCCCCCAGTGGTATACTGGCCTCTCCAGTGGTAGTATACAGCAGCCCCAGCAGCCCCAGTGGTAGTATACAGCAGCCCCAGCAACCCCAGTGGTAGTATACAGGAGCCCCAGCAGCCCCAGTGGTAGTATACAGCAGCCCCAGCAGCCCCAGTGGTAGTATACAGGAGCCCCAGCAGCCCCAGTGGTAGTATACAGGAGCCCCAGCAGCCCCAGTGGTAGTATACAGAAGCCCCAGCAGCCCCAGTGGTAGTATACAGGAGCTCCAGCAGCCCCAGTGGTAGTATACAGGAGCCCTAGCAGCCCCAGTGGTAGTATACAGGAGCCCCAGCAGCCCCAGTGGTAATATACAGCAGCCCCAGTGGTAGTATACAGGAGCCCCAGCAGCCCCAGTGGTAGTATACAGGAGCCCCAGCAGCCCCAGTGGTAGTATACAGGAGCCCCAGCAGCCCCAGTGGTAGTATACAGGAGCCCCAGCAGCCCCAGTGGTAGTATACAGGAGCCCCAGCATCTCCAGTGGTAGTATACAGGAGCCCCAGCAGCCCCAGTGGTAGTATACAGGAGCCCCAGCAGCCCCAGTGGTAGTATACAGGAGCCCCAGCAGCCCCAGTGGTAGTATACAGGAGCCCCAGCAGCCTCAGTAATACAGGGCCCCCCCCCTCGCGCTCCGGAAACCTGTAAAGTAAAATCTTTATACTTATCACTGTCCCCGCCGCCCGCCGCTGCCGACATCACGATCCCCGACTTCATCCGTCCATCTTCTTCCGGCTTCCTGTTCGTCGCAGGCAATGACGTCATTGCTTGCGACGAACAGGGAGCCGGAAGAAGACGGACGGATGAAGCCGGGGATCGTGATGTCGGCAGCGGCAGGCGGCGGGGACAGTGATAAGTATAAAGATTTTACTTTACAGGTTTCTGGAGCGCGAGGGGGGGGCCCTGGATTACTGAGGCTGCTGGGGCTCCTGTATACGCAAGCCGTAACTGACTCGCGTATAAGCCGAGGGGGGTACTTTTCAGCCCAATTTTTGGACTGAAAAACTCGGCTTATTCGCGAGTATATATGGTAAGTATGTTATATGTCACTGTAATCAGGCTCTATTGCCCTACAACAATCTGCTCTCAGATTTCATAAGCAAAACCTGCTGACAATTTCCCTAGATATAGACATAGAACTTAGAGTATTGCAAAAGAGACTCACAGTATTAATTCTGGATTTTGTGTCAATAGGTTTAATATGAATCAATCAGCTGAATCATGCTGACCAAATGCAGCATGAAACTGACACTGGCTGTATTTATTGCAGTAATATATTTTTTCCTCTGCAATGCTGCGACATTTCTAAGAAAGCATAGCTTGATAAATTTGATCATTGACTTTATGTCTTAGATTATTATCCAAGACCAGTAACCTGGCATCATTGGCGAGCTAAAGGGCAACAATGTTTTGAACTTTTGACTTTGAGACTCCATATCTCACCCTCCACTACAGTTTTGAGCGCGAGCCTACCTTCATTTTATAGACAATTAACTTGGCTGTATCATATATAAATTTGACAGGCAACTATTTAGCATATGATTAGTTATGCAGATTTTTTTCACTGTATTGTTACTTTCTTGCCTCTAAAAATTTAAATGTACATTTTTATTATTTTGTTAGTATTTTTTATATCCACTTTTGTCTTTCAACACTGCTTGAATCTTTCTGGCCTTCAGATTCAAGAATGTCTTGACCCCAATCTGATCACAGGTCTATTCTACACATTTCCTATATTGGTGCATACTGGTAGACTCGTTTCTGTATGCATATACCATATATACTCGCGTATAAGCCGAGTTTTTCAGCCCAAAAATTGGGCTGAAAAGTCCCCCCCTCGGCTTATACACGAGTCACTGTATACTGTATACACTGTATACAGTATACAGGCCCCCCCATCAGTATACAGGCCCCCCCCTGCTGCCACAATCCTGTAAAGCAAGAGATCATTATACTTATCCCTGCCGCTGTCCCGCCGCCATCATCGCGCTCCTCCGGCTTCATCCGGCTTCTTCCGGCCTCCTCCGGTGGGCGCAGGCATTGACATCATTGTCTGTGCGCCAGAGGAGGAAGCCGGAAGAAGCTGGAGGAGCGCGATGATGGCGGCGGGACAGCGGCAGGGTTAGTATAATGATCTCTTGCTTTACAGGATTGCGGCAGCAAGGGGGGGGCCTGTTATGCTGATGGGGGGACTGTATATACCTCTGGGGCTGCTGTATACTACCACTGGGGCTGCTGTATATACCTCTGGGGCTGCTGTATACTACCTCTGGGGCTGCTGTATACTACTTCTGGGGCTGCTGTATACTACCACTGGGGCTGCTGTATACTACCACTGGGCTACTGAATATACCTCTGGGGCTGCTGTATACTACCACTGGGGCTGCTGTATATATCTCTGGGGCTGCTGTATACTACCACTGGGGCTGCTGTATATACTCCTGGGCGCTGTATACTACCACTGGGGCTGCTGTATATACCTTGGCTGCTGTATACACATGGGGCTGCTGTATACTACCACTGGGGCTGCTGTATATACCTCTGGGGCTGCTGTATACTACCACTGGGGCTGCTGTATATACCCCTGGGGCTGCTGTATACTACCACTGGGCTGCTATATATACCTCTGGGGCTGCTGTATACTACCACTGGGGCTGCTGTATATACCTCTGGGCTGCTGTATACTACTACTGGGGCTGCTGTATATACCTCTAGGGCTGCTGTATACTACCACTGGGGCTGGTGTATATACCTCTGAGGCTGCTGTATACTACCACTGGGGCTGCTACTGTATATACCACTGGGGCTGCTGCTGTATACTACCACTGGGGCTGCTGCTGTATATACCACTGGGGCTGCTGCTGTATACTACCACTGGGGCTGCTGCTGTACATACCACTGGGGAGGCTGCTGTATACCCCACTGCTGGGGGCTGTATACTAGGGATGGGCGAATCTACTCGCTAGGACTCGTTACTCGGCGAGTAGTAAGGGACTCGCAGGACTCGGTACTCTGCGAGTTTCCCAGTGATTACTCGCACGAGTCCAATGCAAATCAATATCAATCCTAGTTTTGTCAGAAACGCTGACAAAACTAGGATTGCCATTGTTTGCATTAGACTCGGCTACTGTGCCAGTGATAGCAGGGAAACTCGCAAAGTAACTGCTGTTTCTTTGCGAGCCGAGTCCAGCTGTCTTCTCTGTGCAGCTCCAGGGTCCTAGAGCCCGCCTGCTCACAGACATGATGTAGCAGTGCTGAGATTGTTCTCAGTCTGCTCATTCCCTGTGCATAGACATCTATCTATGCACAGGGGATGTAGTAGAGAGGACATCGCGTTTTGGACTACGTTGGACGGAAGAGGATTTTTTTAATTAAAGATGGAGTCCCTAATGGCTTTTTTTTTTATTTCAAATAAAATTTTTTCTCTGTGTTGTGTTTTTTTAACCCTTTATTGGAGATTCTTAGTGGCTGGGTCAAACGTGGCCTGACATTAAGAATCTCGGGCTTAATACCAGCTTGTATAACAAAGATGGTATTAACCCCTTTATTACCCAGCGTGCTACCGCCACCAGGGCCGCTGGAAGAGCGGGGTTCAGCGCCAGAGGATGGCGCTTCAATGAACGCGCCATCTTCTGGGGCGGCTGCGGGCTGCAATTTGCAGCGGGGGGTGCCCAGAAAGCTTGGGCATCCCTGCGCTGCGGATTCCAGCCCCCAGCTGCTTAGCTGTACCTGGCTAGACATAGAAATTGCGCGGAGCCCCACGCATTTTTTTTTTATTATTTCATGAATTTCAGAGTCTCAGAGTCAGAGTCTCAGAGTCAGAGTCTCAGAGTCAGAGTCAGAATCTCAGAATTTCATGAAATAATTTAAAAAAAATGCGTGGGGCTCCGCGCAATTTCTATGTCTAGCCAGGTACAGCTAAGCAGCTGGGGGCTGGAATCCGCAGTGCAGGGATGCCCAAGCTTTCTGGGCAACCCCCGCTGCAAATTGCAGCCCGCAGCCGCCCCAGAAGATGGTGCGTTCATTGAAGCGCCATCCTCTGGCGCTGAACCCCGCTCTTCCAGCGGCCCTGGTAGCGGTGGCACGCTGGGTAATAAAGAAGTTAGGGCCAGCTTTGTATTATCAGCTGGCCCTAAGCCCGAAATTTATGGCGGTCACGCCAATATTAGACATGACCGCCATGAATTTCTATTAAATTGTTTTAAAAAAAACACAACACAAAGAAAATTTTTTATTAGAAATAAAAAAAAAAGCCAATAGGGACTACATCTTTAATTAAAAAAATCCTCTTCCGTCCGACGCAGTCCAAAACGCGATGTCCTCTCTGCTACATCCCCTGTGCATAGATATAGATGTATATGCACAGGGAATGAGCAGACTGAGAACAATCTCAGCTCTGCTACATCAGGCAGCAGGCGGGCTCTAGGACCCTGGAGCTGGCAGCCAGCACACAGAGAAGACAGGACTCTTATCTGTGCGAGTTTCCCAGCGATTACAGTTGCAAAGTAAACGAGTCTAAAGCAAATAAATTACAAAACTAGAATTGCTTCAGGCTGAAGCTTCCGAGACACATCTGCGATTTGTAAATCTCACACTACTCGCTATTACTCGCTTCCCCATTCATTAACATTGGACTCGCTAGACTCGCAACGAGTAGCGAGTCCTGTGCTCGGACTCGCTAGAGTCAAGCTTTTCCGAGTAATTTAGGATTCGCCCATCACTACTGTATACCTGTTCTTGGGTCCACCCTCGGCTTATACACGAGTCAATAGGTTTTCCCAGGTTTTGGGGGCAAAAGTAGGGGGGTCGGCTTATACACGGGTTGGCTTATACACGAGTATATATGGTAGCTTTTACTTCAGGTCTGCCAACAAGTGGTTAACTGAGTTGAGGTCTGGAGACTGTGTAGCTCAATCTAGCACCTTTAATTTATTTTCATTCAACACTTTCTTTTTCAATCTCCATGTATCCTTTGTGTTTTTCTCCTGCACGAAAACTAGGTCATCCTTTTCATACCCATAATACTCAAGTGTACGAAAATAACTCCTCTTTTAGAATACTTACATATAGCACAGGATTGAGACCACCATTGATCGTCATCCAGTATCCAATGCCTTTGTCTGTTAAACAACCCCATATCATCAGGCTTCTTCCACCAAACTTGACAGTTCCTTTCATTTCTTGATCCTGATACACCTGAGGAAGACGTCTGTAGACTGTCGAAACATGTTGTGGCATATAGGGGACATCTTACTAAAGGTTTGGATACTTTAAAATAAGATTAGTAATCCTCTCCTACTTAGCACTCCATTAGACCGCCATTTATTTTGTTTATATCACAAAATGTTTGTGCATGCTTCTTGAACGTTTTTCTAAAATACCACAATTTCTAAAACTATTGTGTCGAAGCCAGAAGCCAAATATGGCTAGGGCCACACTCAGTGCTGGCCCTGCGGCAGCCGCATTGCGGTACAGCAGGGCTCAGCCTGCTGTAACCGCCAGCGGTAACGTCAGGTACTTCGGGCGAACGCAGCTCTTAGTTACCCATTGTGTACCACAGTTACTGGCCACACACAAAGCTGCCTAGACTGCAGTAATCCTGAGCACAGAGAAAAAACGTTCAGGCAACTTTTTTCTCTGCGCTCAGAATCACTGCAGTCCGGCTAGCTTTGCGTGTGGCCAGTAACTATGGTATACATTCGGTAACTAAGGGCTGCATTCGCCCGAAGTTCCCGACGGTACCGCCGGCGGTTACAGTAGACTGAACTCTGCTGTACTGCAATGTGGTTGCCGCAGGGCCAGCACTGAGTGTGACCCTAGCCTAAAATGCGATACCACCTAAGTCTTAGAGCTGAAACAATAATATTCAGAAAAGCATTACAAAATCGTTTGATATTTAGTTTACTAACAACAGTAACAACACAGAAAGAAATAGGAAAAGTATATGCATTGCATGTAATAGGATAGTATTATATTAAATTAGTTTGTTAATTGCTCTTTCCTTAGTTTAACACTAAAATTATTTATTGTCCTTAACTTGCCAAGTCTGAGTTGTTAATTGTAGCTCAGTAGCTACTGTTTGGGAAAGTTTAGCCAAAAAGCAATTACCGTATTTTGCTCACTTTTGTGCAATATGCCACTATCTGACATTTATTTGCCACTTGTTTGTTTAAATAGCTAATTTTGTATAGAAAGAGCACTTACATGGACACTTTTTTCCAGTAAAAGTTGTTTAGTTTTAATTACCAAGGGACATGTTTCCCTGAAATGCTCTGAGCCGGATGCTGTCGTGCACAGTAATTCTGATCAGTCACACCTTATTAAACAAAATGATCAATGTGATGCACAAAGCTGAATGTAAAACAACTAAGCGTAATTGTATTCATATAATTAAACAACTTAGTGAACAACTTAACATATTTGATAAATGGGCCATTAAAAATGTTCAAGCTACTGAAGAAGGGTATGCAAAGAAGTAGTTCAGAAGAAAGTCTATCTTGCGCTCCTTTTACACTAGCAACGTGACATATGATAATGTATAATGGATAAAAAATGAATCCTTGTGACCACACTCGCTCTAATGGTCTGTCAGGGTTCCTTTAGAATCACAAAATTTAGACGGCAAAAAACATGAATCAGAGTTTGCACTATGAATGCGTACTGATGCTGCTTTTTATTGCATGCATAACTTTCATCTGTAAAATGGATCAGAATGGAACATGTTAGGCTAGGGTCCCACTTCAGGCTGCAGGACCTGCTAAAATATTTGCAATTCTGCGACAGTGGATAGCGGTAATGCTATAGCGTTGCCTGTGGATTGCAGCCCCATAGCAACCTGGTGTTTACCTTAGTAGCGGTCACACAGAAATGGCATCTGGAGTTAAAAATCCGGTCCTGTCCATTCCTGTCTGTGTGGTCCTGTAAAGAACAGAATTCCCACGGACTTAAAGAAAAAAAAAAGGTGATGTGAAGGGGGCTTTAGTAGGTAAAGCGGCCGTCACACGCTAAGATATCGCTAGCGATATTGTAAGCGATCACGTGCACGCGCGATCGCTTACAATATCGCTCACATCGCTGGTGAGATGTCACACAGACAGACTCACCAGCGATGTGGAGCGATGTGGAGCCGCGATCTCGCTGGTTACTATGGTACACATCGGGTTACTAGGCGCCGCGCGGCGCTTAGTAACCCGACGTGTACCATAGTTACCATCTTTCAGCATAGGCTCTGCCACTGGGAGATCGTTCATCGTGGTGTCATACACCACGATGAAGCAGATCGTGACATCGTTCATCGCTAGATCTGAGCTCCGGAGCTCAGATCTGCGATGTCACGATCAAGCGATTTTACATAGTAAAATCGCTTGATTACATGCAACGATGCCAAAACGATATCGCTTAAGCGATCAAAAAGGAAATCACTTAAACGATATCGGGCTTAAAATCGTTGCGTGTGACGGCCGCTTTAGCAAATGTTTTCTGAAATGATATAGATCCTTCAAACAGAGCACTTCCACAACATTTTCTGCACATGTCTATTGAAACTTTTATATATGTGTGGAAGAGAGTGTAGGTTAGGGAATACATAGGCCCTTTTCACATCTAATGCAGGTCTGCGTTTTGCTGCATTTGCGTTTCTATGCATTTTTACCACTAAAAACGCATTCAAACGCATGCGTTTTTGGCCCCATTGATTTAAATGGATAACGCATAGCAAACACATGCAAAAACGCATGTGCATTCACAAAAGCACAAAACGCATGCGTTTTTACAACTGCAGCACTAGACGCAACAGCCCACGTTTTTGGCTGCATTTGCAAAAACGCATGCATTTTGCGTTTTTGCAGATGCAAAAGCGTTTTTACATACGTTTTCTATGCATTTTCCATTTAAATCAATGGGGCCAAAAACGCATGTGTTTGGATGCATTTTTAGCAGTAAAAACGCATAGAAACACAAATGTAGCAAAACGTAGACCTGCATTAGATGTGAACTAGGCCATACTCCTTAGTCATCATTGTGCCCCTGTGCATGGGATTAATATTGTGATCTAAAATGTTATGGACAGAGATAAGATAGAAGTAGTGGACATTTTCTTTAATTTCCATAAACTCCAAATGCAGATAAGCATTACAGTTTCTCCATTAATGTAGTAAGTATATTTGGCACCCCAGCAGGGGATTGCCACAGGATCCACCGGTGTAAGGAGGGAATTACACCTTGGTTCACACAGCACACAACACCTTCCACCCCGGACCTGAAGAGGGAGCTCTACTGGCTGCCTTAAGTAAGTTCCCCTTTAAAAGATCCAGGCCAGAGGGGAGGAGTCAGTTAGTCCCAGGAGTTAGTGAGTTCCAGTCAGAGAGTGGAGAGAGCTGGAGTGAGGAGCTGGTCCCTGGGAGAGATCCAGGCCCAGGACCAGGGAACCAGCTGTGCTGCACCCTTGGGAGAGGGTTGGAGGCCAGTGGAGGAAGCAGGGAATCAAGAAATGGAACCAGTTAAGGTATCCTTATAGTACACCCGGATACCGGATTCCAACACTGCCAGCATCCACTGCAGCAGTAAAAGCCCGGGAGAACCAGGAGGACCAAAACCCCCTGAGGTAACAGACAAGAGACGCTCAAACTGACCAAACACATGACCAGGGGCCATAGGAGGAATAGGGACCCCGCAGAAGGACCTCTTTGTCAATTTAGAGCAAAGCCCTGAGAGGAAGAAGGAGCGGTGAGTTCAGTCACAGGCAGGACTTACCCCAAACCACAGAGCACAGAGACAGAGGAAGCCTCACAATTTTCCAAGGTGGAAGTCCCAAGTTGCACCGGGGACCTGGTTATTTCTTTGGACTGTACCTGTTACCCTGTCACCAGTAAAAGGTACCGAAACAAAGATCACTGTGTGTGTGTGTGCCTGCTTAACCACCGCTATTCACCGCATTGACTGCAGAGATGCGACTACTACTCCCCTCATCCATCCCCACTGCCCTGATGTAAAGCTCCACCTGTGGGGAGCTGTACCACACTCTGCTGCATCCACCATCACCTCAGCGGTCGGCTGCAATGCTGGTATACAATTTACAAGGTACTACAGGTGGCATCACATTACCATTCCCGTTATCCCCCACCATCTCCGCCATTGAGGGTCCAGGGTATGGGATCGGGGACCGACCAGCCGTGATTTCCCATCCAAGTCACCATAAGCCCCGGTACCTGAGTACCCCCTACCCTGTCGACTGCCTCATATAGTTTGCAGAATAAGTGGTGCTCACTGGTCCCAAATATTCTTGAACGCTAGCTACTGTAACACTTTGAAATGGGCTGGGGTCACATTTGCATTACAAATTTCAGATTCTGATCCGGTTTTGAGCTGTTAAAAAGTTCAAAACCGTATCAGGAACTGCAGCCCATAGGAGCCCATTATATAAACCGGATTGCACTACATGCAATCCGGTTACCGCATCCGGATTTGCAGCCTGCGAGAAAAATCATGCAGGCTGCAGTTTTCGGAGAGGTTTGCAATCCGCAGCAGGATTGCTATAATGGGCTCCTACGGGAGCCCATATGGCTGCCGCAAGGCACATGTGAATGCCTACGGCAGCCGTATGCTTTGTTCATCCCTGCTGCCGCAGGGATGAACAAAGGATTAAATGTTATTAATAGATGTGGGCAACATGTCTCCAGGGAGTGCCCACCCTCCCTAGAGACATGCTGTCCACACAGGTCGGCATGTGAGGGGTTAATATGTGCAATTATAGTATTGCTGGCTATTGTTGGCATTTACAATTTTATGAATGAAACCCGGCGGCTCCTCACTGTGGAGAAGATACAGTACGTAAACTACGTACTGTATGAGACGCTATCCATGGGCCTGAAAGCTGTAACATTAGGTCTATGGGCATCGCATCGCCATAGACCTAATGTTACAGCTTTCTTGATCATGGATAGCGGGTGATACAATATGAAGATTACGTACTGTATCTCCTCCACAGTGAGGAGCCACCGGGTTTCATTCATAAAATTGTAAAGGCCGACAATTGCCGGCAATACTATAATTGCACATATTAACCCCTCACATGCCAACCTGTGTGGACAGCATGTCTCTAGGGAGGGTGGGCACCCCCTAGAGACATGTTGCCCACATCTATTATTAACATTTAATCCTTTGTTCATTCCTGCGGCAGCAGGTGTGAACAAAGCATACGGAAACCGGATTGCTCTGGATTATACATCCTGAGCAATCGGGTTACAGAATGCAGTGCTAAAAACACATTTAAAAAAAAAAATGTGTCTGAAGGCACTTGCGATTACCGCATCCACATCTGGATGTGGTAACCGCAATTTGCCTTCCTAATGTGACACTAACCTTAATTCCACATCAGTGGTAATCCAAAGAAATGTTGCATTTGTAAGGCTAGGTTCACAGCACATTTTCCTTGTGTTTGAACATAATACATTTCCAGCTGCATTAACGCAATGAAAACGCCAGCATTTGATTGCATTAACGCACCCATAGGCTTGTATGATAAACGCATTGCAAACGCAATACAAACATTGCAAAATGCGGTTGCATTTGAAACGTTGCTTTTATCCTGAGTGCACAAGGAACATTGTGCTTGCATGCATTTCTATTTGTTAATGCAACTGAAAACACATTGCGTTCAAACACAATGAAAACGTGATGTCCATGATTTCACTGCAACCAGAGATCTGCGAACAATCTCTGCACAATTATCTGTGTGTGTAACTGGGACTTAAGGGCCGTTTCACATCTATGTGCCCTGCCTTTGCTTGCACTGTGCTGGTGCAATTGCAAGCGCAGGTGTATTCACAGCCCAGTGAAGGCAAGAGCATAGGTGCATAAATTCATAGCCCCTGTGCTTGCCTGCGCTCCCGCCGCTATCACCTGCTATGGCCAAGAACAGGATACTGCAGGAGCCCGAAACCGGTCTCCTGCGCTTGGCCATAGCAGGTAATGGCGGCGGGAGCGCAGGCAAGGGCTGTGCATCTATGCGCCTATGCGCTTGTCTGCTCTGGGCTGTGCATGCACCTGCTCTTGGAATTGTGCCAGCACAGTGCAGGCAAATGCAGGACACAGAGATGTGAACTAGGCCTAATGGTGGGTTTACACGCTAGGATATCCTGAACGATATCCTTGAAACGTCACAGATTTGTGATCGTTGAAAAGATATCGTTCGGGTGTCGTTGCCCCTCGATATAGGATGAAAAGTTCGTTGGATCATTCATCCTAGATTTGATATACTGACCTCAAATCTCTCGTTCGTCATCCACTTAACGCTGCTTCAGGAACCAGCTTCGTTCAGTGCGACAGCTTTTTGAACAATATCGTTCAAAAAGATCCTATTCCTGCCGCTTTATTACATCGTTCACTTCTTCCTCTCCTATTTAACAGTTGCACTGCTGCATAGGATATCGTTACCGATATCCTTGTGTGTGACAACGCACTAACGATGTCAGATCGATCACGGTCACGTGATCGTTCCAAGGATATCATTTACGTTTATCGTTTACGATATCCTAGCGTGTAAACCCACCATAAGTGTTTAAAATGTGTAACATTGGAATACAGCTATGAAATATTGACCAAATGTGAATACTTCCAGAAAGCTTATTAACTACAAGTTGTGGCGAGGGGAAATTTTCCCACATAAGTAAAATCAACTACATGCATTCTCGATCCATTTGAGAAATAATGTCACAAAATTAACACTTCTACAATTTTTTTTTTAATTTTTCAAATCTATTATAAGAATTATTTGTCAACCAAACCAAAATTAGAAATAAACTATAGAGTATTATGGTTGCAGCAAAAATGCATGACAATATGTAAAGTGTAAAGGTGAATTCACGACTTTTAATACACAATATTCTAAAAAGGAAGTGCAGCTTTTGAAGGCCAATGGTGCATTTCATTTGCTTTCAATAGGCTGAAGGTGGAACAGCATGCTGCCTATTTTTACGCTTTGCTTATTATGAACCGTGCACATTATGAAAATACAAGTTCTTTCCATAGTAAAAGTCATTGATCAAGCACTTGTAAAATATGTGCCATCTTCCTTTATATTTTGTAGTTTGTTTATTTCTTATAAAAGTTGCCATTTTTAAGCTAATTGCTGAATATCAGAGCAGTAGTTTGGTAAATAACTGATGGTCCTGTAATAAGCTGCAATTAGCATAAATTAAATCCCTGTAGAATTCAATAATCAGAATTGAGGATCAAGGAAATTGGTTTCTACAGAAACTGTATAAACTGCAGTCAAAATTGTTGCTAATTTGCGGTGTTTCTAATTCAGCTGATTAAGTGAAGGGTGAGGGGTTTACAAAAAAAAGTGAGAGAGGAAAAATTAACCAAGCACCATCTTATTTTCCTCCACAACTGCATTCTTTCTTTTCTACCTATTTCTCATAATACCCTTTATATGCAGTTGTGGCCAAAAGTATTGACACCCCTGCAATTCAGTTTTCTTCCTGAAAATGATTGCAATCACAAATTCTTTGGTATTGTTATCTTCATTTAATTTGTCTTCAATGAAAAAACACAAAAGAGAATGAAGAAAAAAGCAAAACATTGATCATTTCACACAAAACTCCAAAAATGGGCCAGACAAAAGTATTGGCACCCTTAGCTTGGTTGCACAACCTTTAGCCAAAATAACTGAGATCAACCACTTCCGGTAACCATCAATGAGTTTCTTACAATGCTCTGCTGGAATTTTAGACCATTCTTCTTTGGCAAACTGCTCCAGGTCCTTGATATTTGCAGGGTGCCTTCTCCAAACTGCAATTTTTAGATCTCTTGGCAGGTGTTCTATGGCATTCAGGTCTGGACTCATTGTTGGCCACCTTAGAAGTCTCCATTGCTTTCTCTAAAACCATTTTATAGTGCTTTTTGAAGTGTGTTTTGGGTCATTGTCCTGCTGGAAGACCCATGACCTCTGAGGGAGACCCAGCTTTCTCACACTGGGCCCTACTTTATGCTGCAAAATTTGTTGGTAGTCTTCAGCCTTCATAATGCCATGCACACAATCAAGCAGTCCAGTGCCAGAGGCAGCAAAGCAACCCCAAAACATCAGGGAACCTCCGCCATGTTTGACTGTAGGGACCATGTTCATTCTTTGAATGCCTCTTGTAGACTCTATGTTGATGCCTTTGCCCAAAAAACTCTACTTTTGTCTCATCTGACCAGAGAACATTCTTCCAAAACGTTTTAGGCTTTCTCAGGTAAGTTTTGGCAAACTCCTGCCTGGCTTTTTTATGTCTCGGGGTAATAAGTGGGGTTGAGTCAACTATAATCCATGTCAGCTGGCTGCAAGTGTGATTTAGTTATTGCCAACACCTCTTAGGTGCCACAGGTAAGTTACAGGTGTTGTTAATTACACAACACTGGGGAACAATTTGAAAAATATTTTCTGGTGAATTAGGTTTTTGAGCTGATTTATACTAAAATTGGCTTGCTGATTCCAAAAATGTAGTCAGTTTTTTCTAGCACGTCAAGTTTTTCCTCCACAACTTACCTGCCAGAGAAGACAATTGCACTAATATCTGTAATAAGACTTGTAATCTGATTACAATTCAACTCATATAGAGCTACGTGGCAACTTGTAAGAGTATTCACAAATGAGACAGTGTGGTGAGAGGTGTGTGCAGCTCCCAATACGTCATAATTATCAATATCTTTACACAAAAAATGCATCATAGTAGGAATAAATAGGATTTGTGATAGCTTTTCTCTTTACATTGGGCGCTTAGTTGTAATTTATATATCTTTTATGATTTTTTTCTTTGTTAGTTTTCAAAGCTTGCAACTTTCCATCTCAGTGTTTTATTTACATATGTACATATTTCCTTTGTTTCAGATCATGTCTGCTCCTTCTTCCTCTCGTCGTAAATGCCTAAACAACCCTGACTCCTTCTGCTATATTTGTGGTGTTTTCACCATTCCAGTTCAAAGGGAAAACATCAGTGCATTTGTCAAACAAGCATATTTTGCATATTTTAAAGTAAAACTCAGTGATCAAGATAAGCCATGGGCCCCTCATATAGTATGCAAGCAGTGTGTCGAGAGTTTACGGATGTGGACCAAAGGAACACGTGAAAAGTTGCTATTTGGTATCCCCATGGTGTGGAGAGAGCAAAAAAGTCATTCCACAGACTGTTACTTCTGTTTAGTGAAAACATCAGGATTTAACAGGAAAAACAAAAGTAAAATAGAATATCCAAATCTACCGTCAGCTATCAGACCAATGCCTCATTCAGCTGAAATTCCAGTGCCAGTTTTCGAACAGCTACCATCTCTAGAAGTTCTGAGTGATGTTGATGAACACAGTGACAGCAATGATGCAGAATTTGAAATTCACAAGGATTCAGTTCGTAAGGGATTTGATCAGCAAGAGTTAAATGATTTAGCACGTGAATTGGGCTTATCAAAAAAAGCTTCAGAATTACTAGCATCAAGGCTGAATGACAAACAGTTACTTGAACATGGAGCGAAGGTATCATACTTTCGTACTAGAGAAAGTACATTTTTGCAGTACTTTCGGTGTGACAGCGGTTTTGTGTTTTGCCATAATATTCCTGGTTTACTACAAGAATTAGGGCTTTCAATGTACAATCCAAATGAATGGCGACTGTTTATTGATAGCTCAAAGCAGAGTCTTAAGTGTGTCCTTCTACACAATGGCAATTTATTTGGTGCAGTCCCTATTGGGCATTCTGTCTCTCTTCGTGAAGAACATGGAGATGTAAAGAGAGTTATTG
The DNA here is from genome assembly GCA_033576535.1 of Allobates femoralis. Taxonomy (NCBI): domain Eukaryota; kingdom Metazoa; phylum Chordata; class Amphibia; order Anura; family Aromobatidae; genus Allobates; species Allobates femoralis. The sequence continues at coordinate 178,975,314 of JARQOC010000005.1, forward strand.
AGTTATTGAAATATGACACACACAATTGGATCATCTGTGTTGACCTTAAAATGGTTTGCTTCCTTCTTGGTCAGCACGTGGGTACACAAAGTATCCCTGCTTTCTCTGTATGTGGGATAGCAGAGCTCGAGAAAAGCATTGGGTTGAGTTGAATTGGCCTCCAAGATCTGGTCTTAAACCTGGAGATCCTAACATTCTACATCAACCACTTGTTGACAGGAAGAATATACTATTCCCACCTCTGCACATAAAACTAGGTCTCATGAAGCAATTTGTAAAAGCATTGCCAACTGACAGCGACTGTTTTAAGTACATCATGTTGGCACTTCCTGGACTGTCCATTGAAAAAATCAAGGCTGGTGTGTTTGATGGTCCACAAATTCGACAGCTCATCAAAGATGAACATTTCACTAGGACTATGTCAGATTTTGAGAAGAATGCTTGGTTATCATTCAAAGACGTCGTCAAGAACTTTCTTGGAAATACACGTGCAAGTAATTACAAAGAAATTGTTCAGAAACTATTGGAGAGCTACAAAGCGCTTGGTTGCAACATGAGTATTAAACTACATTTTCTGCATTGCCATCTTGCCAACTTTCCGGAAAATCTTGGTGCTGTTAACGATGAGCAAGGTGAACGATTTCACCAAGATTTGAAGGTTATGGAAGACCGTCACCGGGGTAGATGGGATGTACATATGATGGCTGACTATTGCTGGAGCATCAAACGTGATTGTCCTCAAGTTAAACACTCCAGAAAAAGCTATAAATGTAAATTTTTACCTTAAATACTTATATATATATATATATATATATATATATATATATATACAGTTAGGGCCAGAAATATTTGGACAGTGACACAATTTTCGCGAGTTGGGCTCTGCATGCCACCACATTGGATTTGAAATGAAACCTCTACAACAGAATTCAAGTGTAGATTGTAACATTTAATTTTAAGGGTTGAACAAAAATATCTGATAGAAAATGTAGGAATTGTACACATTTCTTTACAAATACTCCACATTTTAGGAGGTCAAAAGTAATTGGACAAATAAACATAACCCAAACAAAATATTTTTATTTTCAATATTTTGTTGCGAATCCTTTGGAGGCAATCACTGCCTTAAGTCTGGAACCCATGGACATCACCAAACGCTGGGTTTCCTCCTTCTTAATGCTTTGCCAGGCCTTTACAGCCGCAGCCTTCAGGTCTTGCTTGTTTGTGGGTCTTTCCGTCTTAAGTCTGGATTTGAGCAAGTGAAATGCATGCTCAATTGGGTTAAGATCTGGTGATTGACTTGGCCATTGCAGAATGTTCCACTTTTTTGCACTCATGAACTCCTGGGTAGCTTTGGCTGTATGCTTGGGGTATTTGTCCATCTGTACTATGAAGAGCCGTCCAATCAACTTTGCAGCATTTGGCTGAATCTGGGCTGAAAGTATATCCCGGTACTCTTCAGAACTCATCCGGCTACTCTTGTCTGCTGTTATGTCATCAATAAACACAAGTGACCCAGTGCCATTGAAAGCCATGCATGCCCATGCCATCACGTTGCCTCCACCATGTTTTACAGAGGATGTGGTGTGCCTTGGATCATGTGCCGTTCCCTTTCTTCTCCAAACTTTTTTCTTCCCATCATTCTGGTACAGGTTGATCTTTGTCTCATCTGTCCATAGAATACTTTTCCAGAACTGAGCTGGCTTCTTGAGGTGTTTTTCAGGAAATTTAACTCTGGCCTATATATTTTTGGAATTGATGAATGGTTTGCATCTAGATGTGAACCCTTTGTATTTACTGTCATGGAGTCTTCTCTTTACTGTTGACTTAGAGACAGATATACCTACTTCACTGAGAGTGTTCTGGACTTCAGTTGATGTTGTGAACGGGTTCTTCTTCACCAAATAAAGTATGCGGCGATCATCCACCACTGTTGTCATCCGTTGACGCCCAGGCCTTTTAGCGTTCCCAAGCTCACCAGTAGGGATGGGCGAATCTACTCGCTAGGACTCGTTACTCGGCGAGTAGTAAGAGACTCGCAGGACTCGGTACTCTGTGAGTTTCCCAGTGATTACTCGCACGAGTCCAATGCAAATCAATATCAATCCTAGTTTTGTCAGAAACGCTGACAAAACTAGGATTGCCATTGTTTGCATTAGACTCGGCTACTGTGCCAGTGATAGCAGGGAAACTCGCAAAGTAACTGCTGTTTCTTTGCGAGCCGAGACCAGCTGTCTGCTCTGTGCAGCTCCAGGGTCCTAGAGCTCGCCTGCTCACAGACATGATGTAGCAGTGCTGAGATTGTTCTCAGTCTGCTCATTCCCTGTGCACAGACATCTATATCTATGCACAGGGGATGTAGCAGAGAGGACATCGCGTTTTGGACTACGTCGGACTGAAGAGGATTTTTTTAATTAAAGATGGAGTCCCTAATGGCTTTTTTTTTTATTTCAAATAAAAATTTTTCTCTGTGTTGTGTTTTTTTAACCCTTTATTGGAGATTCTTAGTGGCTGGGTCAAACGTGGCCTGACATTAAGAATCTCGGGCTTAATACCAGCTTGTATAACAAAGCTGGTATTAACCCCTTTATTACCCAGCGTGCCACCGCCACCAGGGCCGCTGGAAGAGCGGGGTTCAGCGCCAGAGGATGGCGCTTCAATGAACGCGCCATCTTCTGGGGCGGCTGTGGACTGCAATTTGCAGCAGGGGGTGCCCAGAAAGCTTGGGCCTCCCTGCGCTGCGGATTCCAGCCCCCAGCTGCTTAGCTGTACCTGGCTAGACATAGAAATTGTGCGGAGCCCCACACATTTTTTTTTTATTATTTCATGAATTTCAGAGTCAGAGTCTCAGAGTCAGAGTCTCAGAGTCAGAGTCAGAGTCAGAATCTCAGAATTTCATGAAATAATTTAAAAAAAATGCGTGGGGCTCCGCGCAATTTCTATGTCTAGCCAGGTACAGCTAAGCAGCTGGGGGCTGGAATCCGCAGCGCAAGGATGCCCAAGCTTTCTGGGCACCCCCCGGCGCAAATTGCAGCCCGCAGCCGCCCCAGAAGATGGCGCGTTCATTGAAGCGCCATCCTCTGGCGCTGAACCCCGCTCTTCCAGCGGCCCTGGTGGCGGTGGCACGCTGGGTAATAAAGAGGTTAGGGCCAGCTTTGTATTATTAGCTGGCCCTAAGCCCGAAATTTATGGCGGTCACGCCAATATTAGACATGACCGCCATGAATTTCTATTAAATTGTTTTAAAAAAAAACACAACACAAAGAAATTTTTTTTATTAGAAATAAAAAAAAAAGCCATTAGGGACTCCATCTTTAATTAAAAAAATCCTCTTCCGTCCGACGCAGTCCAAAACGTGATGTCCTCTCTGCTACATCCCCTGTGCATAGATATAGATGTCTATGCACAGGGAATGAGCAGACTGAGAACAATCTCAGCTCTGCTACATCATCTCTGTGCACAGACATTCATGTCTGTAACAGGGAATGAGGAGACTGAGAACAATCTCAGCTCTGCTACATCAGGTAGCAGGCGGGCTCTAGGACCCTGGAGCTGTGGCAGCAAGCACACAGAGCAGACAGGACTCTTATCTGTGCGAGTTTCCCAGCGATTACTTACAAAGTAAACGAGTCCAATGCAAATAAATGGCAAAACTAGGATTGCTTCAGGCTGAAGCTTCCGAGACACATCTGCGATTTGTAAATCTCACACTACTCGCTATTACTCGCTTCCCCATTCATTAACATTGAACTCGCTAGACTCGCAACGAGTAGCGAGTCCTGTGCTCAGACTCGCTAGAGTCAAGCGATTCCGAGTAATTTAGGATTCGCCCATCACTACTCACCAGTCAATTCCTTTTTTCTCAGAATATACCCAACTGTTGATTTTGCTACTCCAAGCATGTCTGCTATCTCTGGATTTTTTCTTTTTTTTCAGCCTCAGGATGTTCTGCTTCACCTCAATTGAGAGTTCCTTTGACCGCATGTTGTCTGGTCACAGCAACAGCTTCCAAATGCAAAACCACACACCTGGAATCCACCCCTGACCTTTTAACTACTTCATTGATTACAGGTTAACGAGGGAGACGCCTTCAGAGTTAATTGCAGCCCTTAGAGTCCATTGTCCAATTACTTTTGGTCCCTTGAAAAAGAGGAGGCTATGCATTACAGAGCTATAATTCCTAAACCCTTTCTCCGATTTGGATGTGGAAACTCTCATATTGCAGCTGGGAGTGTGCACTTTTAGCCCATATCTACTATATAATTGCCGTAGGCACTTCCTTGTCGGACCCCGAAAAAGACCGTGGCTTTGTCACTCTGTGACGTCACCACGTGCGAGCAATGGCCGCGAAGCGGCCATTGCGAGTCGCTGGGCGAAAATCGAACCAGAGGCTCGGCCACAAAGTTAGCGATTTACCGCTCATGTAGCGCGAGCAATGGCCGCGAGGCCATTGCGAGTCGCTGCCTGAGCCGCCGCACCTGCCGCAAGTCCCCCTATACTTTCTATGGGGATCCATTGCGAGTCGCTGGCCAAGTTAGCGATTTACGGCTCATGTAGCGCGAGCAATGGCCGCGAGGCCATTGCGAGTCGCTGCCTGAGCCGCCGCACCTGCCGCAAGTCCCCCTATACTTTCTATGGGGATTACCGCAACCGCGCCGCAAGTGTAACGGTTATGCGGCAAACGCGGCAGATGCGGTTACACTTGCGGCGCGTTTGCGGTAATCCCCATAGAAAGTATAGGGGGACTTGCAGCAGGTGGGGCAAGTGCGGTTTTGCACTTGCGGCAAGTGCGGCCGCGAAAAAAACCGCAGTCAGCCGCGGTTTTTTTCGCGGCCGCACCTGCCGCAAGTGCAAAACCGCATTTGCCGCACCTGCCGCAAGTCCCCCTATACTGTCTATGGGGATTACCGCAACCGCGCCGCAAGTGTAACGCTTATGCGGAAAACGCGGCAGATGCGGTTACACTTGCGGCGCGGTTGCGGTAATCTCCATAGAAAGTATAGGGGGACTTGCGGCAGGTGCGGCAAGTGCGGTTTTGCACTTGCGGCAAGTGCGGCCGCGAAAATCTTAAAAAATTTTTTCAAATATTCTAGACCATCGGGCTCACAATTACTGCTAATAATAATGCTATTAATGCTAATAATTATGCTATTAATGCTAATATTAATGCTAATAATGCTAATAATAATCATATTAACGCTATTAATAATGCTATTAAGGCTAATAATCATGCTATTTATGATATTCAAAATGCTATTAATGCTAATAATATTGCTATTAATGCTCTTTATGCTAATAGTAATGCTATTAATACGATTATTTATGCTATTAATTCTATTATTTATGCTATTAATGCTATTAATAATGCTATTAATGCTATTAATAATGCTATTCATGCTATTAATAATACTATTAATGCTATTAATGCTAATATTAATGCTATTAATTGTATTATTAATGCTATTAATGCTATTAATAATGCTATTACTGCTAATAATAATGCTATTACTGCTAATAATAATGCTATTAATGCTAATATTAATGCTAATAATGCTAATAATAATCATATTAACGCTATTAATAATGCTATTAAGGCTAATAATCATGCTATTTATGATATTCAAAATGCTATTAATGCTAATAATATTGCTATTAATGCTCTTTATGCTCATAGTAATGCTATTAATGCGATTATTTATGCTATTAATTCTATTATTTATGCTATTAATGCTATTAATAATGCTATTAATGCTATTAATAATGCTATTCTTGCTATTAATAATACTATTAATGCTAATAATGCTAATATTAATGCTATTAATTGTATTATTAATGCTATTAATGCTATTAATAATGCTATTACTGCTAATAATAATGCTATTACTGCTAATAATAATGGTATTAATGCTAATAATTATGCTATTAAAGCTAATATTAATGCTAATAATGCTAATAATAATCATATTAACGCTATTAATAATGCTATTAAGGCTAATAATCATGCTATTTATGCTATTCAAAATTCTATTAATGCTAATAATATTGCTAATAATGCTCTTTATGCTAATACTCATGCTATTAATGCGATTATTTATGCTATTAATTCTATTATTTAGGCTATTAATGCTATTAATAATGCTATTAATGTTATTAATAATGCTATTAATTCTATTCATGCTAATATTAATGCTATTAATGCTATTAAGGCTAATAATCATGCTATTAATCCTATTAATAATGCTATTAATGCTATTTTTAATTCTATTAATGCTATTAATAATTTTATTAATGCTAATAATGCTATTACTCATCATAATAATGCTATTAACGCTATTATTAATGCTATTTATGGTAATAATGCTATTAATACTAATAACAACAGCATTATTAGTACTATTATTGCTATTAATGCTAATAATAATGCTGTTAATGCTAATAATTATGCTATTAATGGTAATAATAATGCTATTAATGCAAATAATATTGCCACGTTCTAGAATCCCGATGCATTTGCATCGGGCTCACAGCTAGTTATATATATAATTGTATTTCTGAACATGTTTTTGTAAACAGCTAAAATAACAAAACTTGTGTCACTGTCCAAATATTTCTGGCCCTAACTGTATATATATATATATGTATATATATATATATATATATATATATATCCTTTGTAAAAAACGTGATAGTGTTAAAAAACATATTTGTCATGCCTATTTCTTATATATTTCATTTTTTGTTCATATTTGTACTATTTAAAAAAAACAAAACACTTTTTAGGTACAGTAGTTTACATATTTTTGAGAAGACAAAAATCCTATAGTTCAAAAACTTGACGTGATAGAGAAAAACTGAGATCATTTCTGGAGTCAGCATCCAAAAATTAATTAAGAACAGTTGTCTGACCTAACTCCTAAAAAATTGTGTTCCCCAGTGTTAGAGAAGCATCACATGATTTTTCTAACAGTGCCAATACTTTTGTCCACCCCCTTTTTTATGTTTGTTGTGTAATTATATCCAATTTGACTTTAGGACAATTCTTTTTGTGTTTTTTTCATTGAAGACAAATTAAATGAAGATAATAATACCAAAGAATTTGTGATTGCAATCATTTTCAGGAAAAAACTGAGTATTATCTGACACAATTGCAGGGGTGTCAATACTTTTGGCCACAACTGTACCATCAAGGCTTAGTAGTCAAAAATTCCTATTAATTAAAATTATAGCTTGAAATGTAGACTTAAAGAGGACCTGTCACCAAACTAGGCATGGTGATCTAATCACAGCACTGGATGCAGCATGTCTGCTGCATCCAGGCAAGGGGTCCCTCAGCCCATGAGCCCCCCTGTACCCCGAGTAAATACACTTAGAAAACTTACATCCTGCAGCCAGAAAGGAGGTGGCTAGAGGCTGGAGCCGAAGGGCAGATTCACACCCCCTGCATGTTAAATCTGCCCACCGCTGCCTCCCTGATGCCAATCATTGTCTGCCTCGTCGGCAGCATAACACAGAGTTTTTTTTAGAAATAGCCGCTTAGCCTCACCCCCTGCGGTGACGTCACCGCTTATACCCGCCCTGCTGTATGGTTAACATAGAGCAGGGCAGGTATAAGCGGTGATGTCACTGCAGGAGGTGGGGCGGCCAGCCTCCTGCTCTGACATCACCACCTTTCTCCGCCCTGCTCTATGTTAACCATAGAGCAGGGCGGGTATAAGAGGTGACATCACCGCAGGGGGCGTGGCTAAGCGACCATTTCTAAAAAAACCTCTGTGTTATGCTGCAGACGAGGGAGACAATGATTGGCATCAGGGAGGCAGCGGTGGGAAGATTAAACATGCAGGGGGTGTGAATCTGCCCTTCGGCTCTAGCCTCTAGCCACCTCCTTTCTGGCTGCAGGATGTAAGTTTTCTAAGTGTATTTACTCGGGGTACAGGGGGGCTCAAGGGCTGGGAGACCCCTTGCCTGGATGCAGCAGACATGCTGCATCCATTGCTGTAATTAGATCACCATGCCTGGTTTGGTGACAGGTCCTCTTTAATGTTACAGAATAAAATGTAGAGTTTTATGGATAATTTGGGATTCAAATTCCCTAGTTTGGTACAACTTCCCCAAAAAAAATATTGAAATAAAATTGTCACAACTTGAATGTCGTTATTGTGCCCTGTGGTCTCTCCAGAACATAATAAATATAAGAATTAAAATACAAAAATTATACCTAATATCCACCTGATTGATTACCTCTTTGGTTGCTCTATTGATTGCTGTCATCCACCTGGTCTACCGCTCTACTGGATGTCTAGCTCAGTCATTGCGCATTGTTAGGTCGTAGTGCACATTGAGAAGTCAAAATGTTGAGACCTTATGATGCTTAGTTGCATTCAAAATCTAATTGAAGTTGGAACTCCTCACCCACAGTGAAAAGTCTGGAAATGTGGGATGCAATGGTTGAAAAAAAAATAGCAAGCAGCAAGCAGTGGAACAACCAGAGAGGTAAGGCCGGCTTCACACCACAGTGAAATCCGATCTGGGACTGTCAGGAATGAACCTGACAGCCTCGGACTGGATTTGCAAACTGAACCGGAGGGCAAATATGCCCTCCGGTCCGGTGTGCAGCTGGATGCCACTAATTGCTGCTGATTATTCGAGATTATTCCCTGCTAGCCGCGGTCCTGAAATTACAGCAGTGTGCAACAGCCGGTGTCCGGTTGCCGGATCCTCCCGGATCGGGGCAATCCAGTCCCATAGACCCCTATGTTAGGGAGCGCCGGATTGCCCCGGATCCGGGAGAATCTGGGAGGATCGGATTTGGGAAGATTTTTCTCCCCGGACACAAAAATACTGCATGCTCCGATTTTGTGTCCGGGAGAAAAATTTGATTCCTACCGGATCTCCCGGACACATGGTAACCGGAGGGCAGAGAGCTGCCATCCAGATCCATCCAGCCCCATAAGATACTATGGGGCCAAAATCCAGTTCGGGGCTGTCTAGTTTACACTTGGCAGTCCCGGATCGGATTTCACCGTGGTGTGAAGCCGGCCTAAGACATGAGTGAATTTTTTTTCATTTACCACCTTCTGGTCCTAATTTATCTGAATGGCAGCCAGGAATTTTTTTTATTGTCAATTGAATCTCATGGCCACTTTACACGTCCCAACGTCGGTCCGATATTGGATCCAATGCCGCGGGAGCACGCTTTTTCTGGGCAGAATTCCAAGATCGCATAGGAGATGTTACATAGCGCGATATCGGCAGGCAATGCCACTACAATGTGTACGCCCCCTTGTACGGCCGACCCAAGAACGATCATTTAACATGGGACAGGATAGGGGAAGTTGTACTCCACATCGTAGTTGGGCTTTTACACAGCACGATCCGGCCACAACGCCCATCCAATATCAGGCCATTGGAGAGCAGGCTCATTTGATCCTCGATATCGTTTTGGTATCGTTCGTGCATCGTATTGGACATTTATACCATACAACGCACGAACGATATCGGGGCCAACGCACGAACCACGTGACTTTTGGTCGGAGGTGGACGCCGATATCGGGACGTGTAAAGTGGCCATCAAAGTCTTTTCATTTTCATCGAACTGCAAATTCCTAGATATACACTCATCTTTCATAGATGTTAATTTTTCACTCATTATTCATCCTTACAATCACTTGAAAAAGTATTCATACCCTGTGAACATTTCTACATTTTTTTTCACATTACATGCACAAACTTAAATTTATTTTAATGGAATTTTATTTGATATAACAAAACACTAAGTAATACGTATTTGTCAAGTGTAAAGGAAATGATAAACAAATATTTAGAAAACATAAAACTGAACATTTTGACCTCTGTGTACTCAGCTAATACTTTGTGCTCAGCAATTACATTGGCTGCAATTATTTCTGCAAGCCTTTTGGGTTGTGTGTTTACCAGCTTTCTACATCTAGAGGCTGAAATGTGTGCCTATTCTTGCTTGCAAAATATTTCTAGGTCAGAAAGATTGGATTGAGAGCATCTCCACCTGGGGCTTATTATTGTTCACCAAGACACTCACCTGTGTCTTGGTATTACTAATTCATTGCTTCCAAGTCTCTTAGAGTGGCTTCACACTGTGGTGTGATCCGGTCCTGGGCTGTCCGGGATGAACGTGACAGCCCCAGACTGGATCAGCACACAGAACTGGAGGGCTAAGTTGCCCTCCAGTCCAGTGCGCAGCTGCAGCCGCTGATAGGTCAGCACCGCGGCCACGCGGTCCTGACCTATCAGCAGTAGGAGTTGCGTGCAGCTGCACACCGGACCGGAGGGCAAATTAGCCCTCCAGTTCTGTGTGCTGATCCAGTCTGGGGCTGTCAGGTTCATCCCGGACAGCCCCGGACAGGATCAGACCGCAGTGTGAAGCCGCCCTTAGTTGCTCTGTGCACCCACCTGTTTGTGCTCATCAGGACATCACCTGCCTGTGTTTTTCAATATCGCTACCACCTGCATGTGGTCTCTAGTCTCTCAGCTGTTTATGCCCTGAATACTTCACCTACTTGTTGTACAGATGTCTTTGGCAATAATACCATACAAATCTTGTGCTAAGAGGATATTCGATGCCCACCAGGGCCATGGGGTACTCGGTAACCAAGCTGGTCGGTTTGATGGGAGGTCATGGTGGAGCTGGGCCCCAGTGATGGTGTGCACAGTCTATTAGGGTGCTGATAGTAAGGAATTCCGCAGAGTGATGAAGAAGGACGCAAACACAGTTCGTTAGCTTTACTTGATAATCAGTCAATTCATCCAGCCGGATGCTATGCTACTCCAAAATGCAGCCAGGTTAGTTCCCAGATTATTAGGGTCACTCTACCAAGACACCGTTCATAGCCTTTCCTGGTTGCTCTTTCCTGCACTGGCTACACTCCCTCCGTCTCAGTGCCTTCGTAGACAGGGTCCCAGGCTGATGGCTGTGGGCCTTGTCCTCTGACCCTAGTTCTAGCCACTGCCCCGGTGATTATCCATGGTTGGTAGTCATCGCTCATGCAGAAACGATGGCCTCTGTTTTTCTTGGCTGAGGCGTGCAGCAGTCCCACTAAATCGGGCTGGTCCCCTCAGGAAACTCGTCCCTCTGCCCAACTCAAGTCAGGACAGATTCAAGGCTCATGGGTGGATCCCCCACTTCCACTAAAGGGAACCTGTAAGCTAGTTTATGCCTCCCCAGCTATCACTATAATTGGCTTCACACTGCAGTTTTTTCACTGATCAGTATCCATCCAGTTTGTGTGCCAAAACCAGGAGGGGAACCAGGAGCGGCACTTGCAGAGAAAAAGTATAATTGAAAGATTGACACCTGTTCTAAGTTTTGGAGACACTCCTGGTTTTGGCACACAAACTGGATGGACACTGACCAGTGAAAAAACTGCAGTGTGAAGCCAGCCTATGTGTAGCTGCAGCTTTATAATACTAGTCTAAATATCCCTGTCTGAGTTCAGATTGTAATGTGAAAGGTGAAAAAAGCATTTATACACTTACATTTTCTCATGTAAATGAGGCACAGTCCACATCTTGGAGACTGTAGTCCATCTGGCAGGTTAATAGTTAACATTTCAGCCTTATGTTAGAACATGTTAGGAGACCTGATGTGATGTCATAACATGTGACTAGAATAGGCGGAGCTAAGTCCCCATAGAACATAAGTTTGCTCGCTTAGCTACACCCACTATGATCACAAGATCATTACATCACACAGGTCCTTAAGCCATGCAAGTTAATAGTGAGTTAACTATTATCCTGCCAGACAGTCTACATCCTCCAAGGTGTAGACTGAAATGTAAGTGTATAAATGCTTTTTTCACTTTTCACATTACACTAAGAGCTCAGACAGGGATGACACAGGCATGCGATGAAAAAAATACAAGCGAAGTTTTCACTGATTTTTGTGTAATTTGGTGTGCTGATTACGAAAATGACCTCCATTTTTTTCCATCACGTAAGGATTTTTTGTAAAACCAAGATCAATATTTTTGCTAAAATCCTATTTAAAAATGAATTCTGTCGAACAATTGTACATGTAATATCAGGCAACAGTGGTTTTTATCCATTTAAATTTATGCATAAATATACAGAGGCCCCCACTGCTGGCACAAGGCCCCCCCCAATCGGTATACAGAAGCCAATCTGCTGGCACATGGCCCCCCATCGGTATACAGAGGCCCCCCTGCTGGCACATGGCCCCCCCCTTGGTATACAGAGGCCCCCTGCCTCCGCATTGATCTCACCCTCCGATGTCCGCAGGCACCCGGGGTCCTCCGTCCACTCTCCTCGCTGTATGCCGGCAGGTTCTACATGTGACCGAAGGGCACAGTGATGACGCCATCCCTGCTGCGCCGCTCTCAGCAAACCCGGCATACAGCGAGGAGAGTGGACGGAAGACCCTGGGTGTCTGCGGACATCGGTGGGTGAGATCAATGCGGAGGCAGGGGGCCTCTGTATACCGAAGGGGGGGCCATGTGCCAGCAGGGAGGCCTCTGTATACCGATGGGGGGGCCATATGCCAGCAGGGGGTCTCTGTATACCGATGGGGGGGCCGTGTGCCAGCAGGGGGAGCCTCTGTATATTTATGCATAAATTTAAATGAATAAAAACCACTGTTGCGAGATATTACATGTACAATTGTTCGACAGAATTCCTTTTTAAATAGTATTTTAGCAAAAATATCGATCTTGGTTTTACAAAAAATCCTTACGTGATGGAAAAAATGGAGGTCATTTTCGTAATCAGCACACCAAATTACATAAAAATCAGTGAAAACTTCTCTTGTATTTTTCAAAAAAATTCAATTTTGCAGGGTTGTGTGATTAGACTAATATTATAAAGCTACAGGGACAGACAGTGATAGCTGGTGGGCATAAAACATATGACAGGTCCTCTTTAAGGCTGAGGGGGTGGAGAGTGGAAAGTTCAGACACACCACACCACCTCCACCTGAGCTATGACTTAAGGGGGGTTTACACGTTGCGATATCGGCGTCCAATTTCAATGAAAAGTCACGTGGTTCGATCGTTGGAGCCGATATCGTTCCTACGTTGTATGGTGTGAACGTCCAATACAATGCAGGAACGATGTCAATGCGATATCGGGGATTGAATGAGCGTGCTATTCAATGCTCCGATATTGAATGGAGATTGGAGCCGGATCGTGCTGTGTGACAGCCCAACTACGATGTGAAGTTCTACGTCACCCATTCACACCCATGTTAAATGTTCATTTCTGGGTTGGGGGGGCGTAGACATCGTACGGACGTTGGATTCCTAAATCACAACGTGTAAACCTCCGATGCGATGCGGGAGAAACGTGCACTAAATGCGCACTCTCGCACAATTGAATTGCGATATCGCAACGATATTGAAACGTGTAAACCCACCCTTACACCTCACCTGCTGGGCCGCTCACATTCAATATCAACCAAAGGAAAAAAAAACTCATGCAGCAGAACTCCAGGACTGCAAAGGCAGTCAATACGTGACACTAAGGGTGGGTTTACACGTTTCAATATCGTTGCGATATTGCAATTCAATGGCGCGGGAGCGCTCATTTCGTGCTCGTATAACAAAGCTGGTATTAACCCCTTTATTACCCAGCGTGTCACCGCCACCAGGGCCGCTGGAAGAGCGGGGTTCAGCGCCAGAGGATGGCACTTCAATGAACGCGCCATCTTTTGGGGCGGCTGCGGGCTGCAATTTGCAGCGGGGGGTGCCCAGAAAGCTTGGGCCTCCCTGCGCTGCGGATTCCAGCCCCCAGCTGCTTAGCTGTACCTGGCTAGACATAGAAATTGCGTGGAGCCCCACGCATTTTTTTTTTATTATTTCATGAAATTCATGAAATAATTTAAAAAAAGGGCTCCCCTATATTCTTGTGTCCGGCCAGGTACAAATAGGCACCTGGGGGTTGGGGGCAGCCCGTCGCTGCCTGCTGGATCCGGCTGGTTCCAGAAATACGGCGAAGCCCACGCGAAATTTTTTTCTGACAAATCCATAAAACAATGTAAATAAAAGGGACTGCATCTTTATTAACCCCTGGACCATGAGCGAGGGGTTAATAAAGATGCAGTCCCTTTTTTAGGACTGATTGGGAAGACAAAAGAGTATAAAATATATAATACAAAGAATCACATATTCTCTCATCCCCATGTTTTTAGACAGAATCAGATTTTTGTGGACCGAATGTATATCAGATTCACAACTTAACAGATGAAAATTATTTAAATAAAAAATATTTATCTTAAATTATTATAAAATGATGTCCTGGAAACATGTTGTCCTACTCCAAGCAGAATAGGCTTGAGAACCAACTACCAATTAAGTAAATCTGGTGATGTGTATCTCTGTAATGAGGAGGGGTGGGGTCCAATGACATCAACCTTCTATATAAGGTGTGCTTAATTATTAGGCAAATGCCTTTCCTTAGGTAAAATGGGTCAGAAAAGAGATTTGACGGGCTCTGAAAAGTCCAAAATTGTGAGATGTCTTGCAGAGGGATGCAGCAGTCTTGAAATTTCCAAACGTTTGAAGCGTGATCACCGAACAATCAAGCGTTTCATGGCAAATAGCCAACAGGATCACAAGAAGAGTGTTGGGCAAAAAAGGCGGAAAATAACTGCCCATGAATTGAGGAAAATCAAGCGTGAAGCTGCCAAGATGCCATTTGCCACAAGTTTTGCCATATTTCAGAGCTGCAACGTTACTGGAGTATCAAAAAGCACAAGGTGTGCTATACTCAGGGACATGGCCAAGGTAAGGAAGGCTAAAAAACAACTACCTTTGAACAAGAAACAGATAAAACGTCAAGACTGGGCCAAGAAACATTTTAAGACTGATTTTTCAAAAGTTTTATGGACTGATGAAATGAAATTGACTCTTGATGGGCCAGATGGATGGGTCAGAGGCTGGATCAGTAAAGGGCAGAGATCTCCACTCCAACTCAGATGCCAGCAAGGTGGAGGTGGGGTACTGGTAAGGGCTGGTATCTTCAAAGATGAACTTGTGGGTCTTTTCGGGTTGAGCATGGAGTTAAGCTAAACTCACGGACCTACTGCCAGTTTCTGAAAGACAACTTCTTCAAGCAGAGGTACGGGAAGAAGTCAGTATACTTCAAGAAAAACATGATTTCCATGCAGGACAATGCTCCATCACATGCATCCAACTACTCCACAGAGTGGCTGGCCAGTAAAGGTCTAAACGAAGAAAAAATAATGACATGGCCCCCTTGTTCACCTGATCGGAACCCCATAGAGAAAATGTGAGATCTACAGGGAGGGAAAACAGTACACCTCTCAGAACAGTGTCTGGGAGGCTGTGGTGGCTGCTGCACGCAATGTTGATTGTAAACAGATCAAGCAACTGACAGAATCTATGGATGGAAGGCTGTTGAGTTTCATCATAAAGAAAGGTGGCTGTATTGGTCACTAATTTTTTGGGGGTTTTGTTTTATATGTCAGCAATGTTTTTTTTCTAAATTTTGGGCAGTTATATTAGTTTACCTGGTGAAAATAAACAAGTGAGATGTGAATATATTTGGTTTTTATTAAGTTGCCTAATAATTCTGCACAGTAATAGTTACCAGCACAAACAGATATCCTCCTAAGTTTGCCAAATCTAAAAAAAACCACTCCAACTTCCAAAAATATTAAGCTTTGATATTAATGAGTCTTTTGGGTTGATTAAGAACATAGTTGTTGATCAATAATAAAAATAATCCTCTAAAATACAACTTGCCTAATAATTCTGCACACAGTGTATACCTAAGAGGTAATCAAATAATACCGAGGTGATTTACAGAATATGCGCTAGATCTAGACACTTATCTATTCGCAATTTAGGTTTAGTTTGGTAGGTTTTCTTGTGAACCTGTAAAAGTGGCATACTACTGTGACATTATTTCCAAAATCCTTATATTAGTCAGAAATGCATGCAGGCATATTTTCTGTTCTCTTCCCATTCTGTTTCATTACTTTCCAATCCATATCAGCCTTTTCCTCAGGCCCCTAGACCTCTTTGTCGGGGGCAGCAGAAAATTACTCCCGTTTCACATTCACTTGCATTGGACTTGCTAATAGGTATGAATATGCGAGTAATACAAATAACTCGGCATGATTCTGGCAATTCTGAATACTTCACTATTTGCTCATCCCTATTCACCACCCAATAGTGTAAAATTTTGAGATACACCTCTGGTATCAAAGTGCTCACTTTGCCCCTAGATGAATTCAGTGAGGGGTGTAGCTTGTAAAAATAGTGTCACTTGTGAAGGGCTTCTCTTTTTTGGCATGTCATGGGGTCTTTAAAAGTGACATGGCATCCACAATCTTTGCTAGCCAAAATGGCACTACAAAATTCAAATAGCACTCATTCCGAGCCCAGCTGTGCACCCAAAAGGTAGTTTAATACCACATAAAGGGTTTCAGCAAAACAAATTACTTTATGCATTTTCTCCTGTTACCCTTGTGGAAATGAAAAATTTGGGACTTAAATAACATTTGAAAGTGGAAATATTAGATTTTTTATTTTCACAGATCAAAGTTGTAAAATTCTCTGAAGCACCTTGGAGTTGAAGGTGCTTACCCCAAATATAGATAAATTCCTTGAGAGGTCTAGTTTCTAAAATGTCACTCTGTTTAGGCACATGAGAAGTCTCTAAACGTCACATGGCATCCACTAACAATTCAAGCTGATTTTAAGTTTAAAAAGTCAAATTGCGCTCCTTCTCTCCTGAGCCATATCGTGCACCTAAGCAGTAGTTCTCCACCACATATGAAGCATCATCATACTCAGGACAAATTGCACAACCAATAGCTTGGTGCATTTTCTCCCATTACCCTTGTGAAAATAAAATAAGAGAGCTGAGAAATATTTTTTGAATGGAAAATGTGATTTTTTTTTATTTTCACGGTTCAATGTTCTAAAATTCTGCGAAGCACCTGGGGGATCAAGGTGCTCACTACACATCTAGATTATTTCCTTGACAGATCTTGTTTCTAAAAAGGGGGTCACTTGCAGAAGGTTTCCGCCCATTAGGGGCTCTTCAAGTGTGATATGGCATCGGCTAACAATTCCAATTTTGAATTTGAAAGTCAAATGGAGCTCCTTCCCTTCTGAGCCAGGTCATGCGCCCAAGCAGTAGTTTTCCACCACATATAGGATATCGCCGTACGCAGAAGAAGTTGCACAACAAATTGTACAATGCAATTTTTTATGTTACCCTGGTAAATATAAAGAAATTGGAGCTAAAAGAACATTTTTGCAGTGAAAATGTAAATTTTCATTTTCACGGCTTAACATTATAAAATCTGTAACGCACCTGGGAGTTGAAAGTGCTTAGGAGGGTTCATCTAACTGACACTCTAATATTGTCCTATGAACAGGAATATATGTCAATTCCAATTTCTGATTTCATCCATTCAGTCGTGTCCAACTATGGGATTCCATGTGAACCATTTTCCTCCAAGCTTCTCTCTTTGTCACAGCCTTTTCAAGTTCTCTGAAGTTCATTCCCATGATTGTCATGATGGTGTCCAACCAACAGGACTTAGGCCTTCTGCGACATCTACTGCCACTGACTGCCAAGCATCATGTCCTTCTCAAGGGAATTTGCTCTCATCACATGGCAGAGGTAAGACTGTTTCTGTCTTATGACTTTTCCTACCATGGACACCTGGGGATGGACACATCCGAGAACAGCCTTATTTGTGATCTTGGCTTGTCCACTGGATTCGTAGAAGTCTTCTCCGACACCACAGTTTGAAGGAATCGATCTTTCTTATGCAAATCTTATATATATTTATATCCTATATATCTTGGATATATCAATACTATCAATCATTTTACAAATCTCATGTACCTTCACTAAAAATAATAAATTTAGATCCACTTTTACTGTATCTCTACTAGTCTTAAAGCATGTAAGCTCTTTGGAATAAAGATTGAGAGATATTTTTATAATTTAAAAAATGCAGGGATCTTCACAACCAGGGCATTTAAAGTATCTCCCAACAGACTTTGAAAACTCCATGATAACTTTTTATCATGAATATTTTCTGTTTGTCATATAGATTTTTCACCTCAGCATATATATTTTTTTGGTAATATTTGAAATTGCTATTGTAAAGGTCTTGAATGAATGTTGACTTTGAGACACAGACAAATAAAGGAAACCCGCGCGGTAGTTTAGGTGTATATTTTTTATCGTTCCTTAGCACGCTGCGCTGTCGAGTTGAAATGTAGCATTTTAAAAATCACACACAAAATCAATACAAATAATTCTAAACACGCTGTATACACATTGAATGTACTGTGATAAAATAAAGCAGTATTGTTGTAAATTGTAATTTGTTACTGTCATTAGCTCAGAGAAGATCACTTAGCCTGTTCACCAATTCTCTTTTGCCAGTTTTAAAGCTTCAGTACGAGCTAAAGAACATACAACGATCACCATCTAGTGGCAATGATCAGTATTTTTAGTTTATTTTTAGGAATTAAACCTTCAACCAATGTGATTTGCTAAAACATTAAACACTTTTTCAGTTATTCAAACTACAATACTAACAATATGTAAAATAACCTGGTTACAAGTTTATTTTCATAATGCTGTAATTTTGTACTATGGAGAAAATGAACCATCCAGCATCATTGAGAAATTGCTATCATTTCCATCTGAAGGCTCAGCGACCAGTCGCAAAATAATATATCTAAAGCTACATTAGTGAAATAAGTATTGTCCTACATACCATGTGAAATGTTGCTCCAGTTTATAGTACATAGTGTAATAAGCAAAAATCATTCAACTGTCACCGTTTGTGTGAGATGAAAGTCAAGAGCTTCCATTAACTTGATATCAGATGAATAACAAACGAAGGCTTCATGATGACTTGGAGCGCACAACATAGGATTGCAATATCACGCTACTACATCAAAAATAATGATAGTGAATGTAGTATGTTGTGGTTGTCTCAATTGTAACCTGACAGCAAAAATCTAACCATTCTCAATTTCTGTATCACACATTCATAATGATTAGTTTTGCTTAGGCTGGGGTCACACTTTGACAGGTAATTGCGGTGACCGCATCCAGATCCGGGTGCGGTAACCGCAATTGCCTTCACACACATTTTGTGTCCAAAATGTGTTCTGTTAACAGCAATGCGGTAACCGTATTGCTCCGGATGTGTAACCTGGAGCAAGGCGGTTACCGTATACTTTGCTCATCCCTGCTTATCCCAGGGATAAGCAAAGTGTTAAATGTTTATTAACACATTAAATATTAATAGTAGCTGTGGGAAACATGTCTCTAGGGGGTGCCCACCCCCCCTAGAGACATGCTGTCCACTCCTGTGGGCATGTGAGAGGTTAATGCTGCACTTATACTATTGCCAGCTTTTGTCGGCTTTGTGCAAATTTATGAATGAAGCCGCGGCTCCTCATGGTAGAGGAAATACTGTGCGTAATGTACGTATAGTATCTGCCGCTGTCCAGGGTCCTGTAAGCAGTTACAGTAGGTCTATGGCGGTGCGCTGCTCTTAGACCTACTGTAACTGCTTACAGGAGCCTGGACAGCAGCAGATACTATACGTACATTACGTACAGTATCTACTCTACTGTCAGGAGCCGCGGTTTTCATTCATAAATTTGTACAAAGCCGGCAAAAGCCGGCAATAGTATAACTGCCGGCATTAACCCCTCACATGCCCACAGGAGTGGACAGCATGTCTATAGGGGGGGTGGGAACCCCCTAGAGATATGTTTCCCACAGCTACTATTAATATTTAATGTGTTAATACACATTTAACACTTTGTTCATCCCTGCGGCAGCAGGAATGAACAAATTATACGGTAACCGCATTGCTCAGGATTACACATCCGGAGCAATATAGTTACCACATTGCGGTTGACAGAATCGCTCCGGAAACTGCAGCCTGCATGATCTTTAGCGCAGGCTGCAGATCCAGAGACGGTAACAGGATTGCATGTAGAGCAATCCGGTTACCATAATGGGCTCCTATGGGGAGCGTTTCCTGATCCGGTTTTGAGCATTTTGACAGCTCAAAACTGGATCAGGATTTAAAAATACTGCCACATGTGTGACCCTAGCCTTAGTTAATTTTCCTTCAATGCCTACTGACACCACCGTATAAGGCCAGTTTCACATTTGCGTTTGTGTCTGCATGCGGAGGGTATCTCCGCATGCGTTCACATCAGTATGGTGCCCGGCCAGCCAATCAGCGATCTCGGCGATGGCCGGGAGGCGGAGATCAGTGGCAGCTCCCGGGAGAGATTTCAATGTGATCCGCAGCGTTCTCCTGCGCTGTCATGCGAAGGACACTGTGGATCCATTGAGATCCATGCATTGTTTGTGCACTTGCGGGCGCTTTCTGATAAAACAGGCGCCCATGAACGCGCAAAAAATGCAACAGGCTGCGTTCGGAGGACGGAGGAGGGCACACAAATTATGCGCATCCAAATGCAACCACAACCAAATGCAGCCAATGCAGCTACTATGCTTTCCCATGTTAAACATAGGAACGCAGTGCGCATGTGTTCGCCTGCATTCTGTAATGCTGCGTTCCGAACACTAATGTGAAGCCAACCTATCTTGGATGAGTGTAATCAGATGATTTACGGGACAGCACTATGGCTAGAGTCACACTTAAAACTAGAATTGCGTTCACCGCATCCAGATCCGGATGCGGTGAACGCAATTGCCTTTACACACATTTTTGGGGAAAAATCTGTGCTGAACACCGCACTGCAGTAACCGGATTGCTCAGGATGTGTAATCCTGAGCAATGCGGCTACTGCATAGTTTGCTCATCCCTGCTGCAGCACGGATGAGCAAACTGTTCTCTGTATTGTATTTAATATTAAATAAATGCTTGCTTGAGGTCTCTAGGGGGGGCTTAGTCCCCCTAGAGACCGTACGCCCACACTGTGCACATGCGACGGGCTCCTCATAGCTCCGTGCATGTCCACCAAACTCACCCCCTTCCCCCCGTTTCTATATAGAGGGGTCCCTGTACCCCTCTTGTATAGCTCTCCCTTTTTGTGTTAAAAACGAATTATTAAAGTATAGAATGCAGCTCATAGTTACGTGGTGTCCAGCCACTTTCATTTTTGATCCATAGGTGGGGCTGTGTGCTGATGTCTCCGCCCGCTAATTAATTATGGCCGCCCCCTCTGGCCTGGCTTCTGTGTTGAGAGGGCGGCCGCGTCATGAAAGGGGCGGGGCTAAGTTCACGTCATATCGATAGCCCCGCCCCTTTCATGACGCGGCCTCCCTTTCAAAACTGGAGTAAGCCCAGAGGGGGCGGGCATAATTAATTAGCGGGCGGAGGCATCAGCAAACAGCCCGCCTATGGATAGAAAATGAAACTGCCTGGAAAGGACTATAAGCTTCATTCTGTACCTTAACACTTAGTTTTTAACACAAAAAGGGAGACCTACAAAACAGGGGTACAGGGACACCTCTGTATAGAAATGGGGGGAAGGGGGTGAGTTTGGGGTACATGCACGGAGCTACGAGGAGCCTGTGGACATTGTAGGAGAAGCCCACCTGAGTGGGCGTACGGTCTCTAGGGGGACTAAGCCCCCCCTAGAGACATCAAGCATTCATTTATTTATTAAATTTAGCTATTTACAATACAGAGAACAGTTTGCTCATCCCTGCTGTTGCAGGGATGAGCAAACTATGCAGTAGCCTGAGCAAGCCGGTTACTAGAGTGCGGCTGCTTAAACTGCTCCGAAAACTGCAGCCTGCATGATTTTTCACGCAGGCTGCAGTGCCGGAGACGGACACCGGATTGCTTGTGAAACAATCCGGTGTTTAGCATTGGCTCCTATGAGGAGCGTTTCCTGATCCGGTTTTGAACTTTTTAAAATCTCAAAACCGGATCAGGATTTAAAAATAAAAACGGAGATATGACCCTAGCCTATGTAAAAAGTTATATCACAGGGCTGTGCAGATCAGCAAAACGTGCAGCATGCTGTAAGTGACAGTGTAAATTAGATGTGGAAATCATCAGACTGCACTCAGATGACATCCAAGTGCAGTCCAATTTTAACTGGCTCACAAAATGGAAAAGATAGACTAATTCTGTTTTCCATCTTCTGACAGTGTGCTCTGATTCTATCCTTCAAAAGTATTTGGTTACATTAAACTGGTGTTCTGATCAAACTCGGATCATAGTTTGAGGGGGATGTCATTACTTAATCGTGATTAAGGATTTTTCTCATCTGAAACAAGTAAATCTACATGATGTTTGTATTTGAAAATTGATGTCTGAATTTTAATCACTGGTTTTCTATAATATATAATCTTCTTCAAACCATAGAGCTGAGATTTTTGCCTTGTCCTTTATCCATAACATATGCTCCGGAGTGTTACATTTCCTTTTGAAGGGAACAGGAATCTTTCCATATATCTATTATATAATCATCTAAGGTTCTCTATCTGTCACGGAAATCGCGCGCCAGCGCTCATTGGTCGCCGCCATCCGTGGCAACCAATGAGCTCAGCGTATGCAAAATAGCCATGTGCATTAGTGACGCGGGATTGTCGTGACAGAGCTACAGTCACATAGCGGGCGGGAAAGCCGACTTCACTGTCGGCTTTCCTGCCCCGTGATGTCATAGAGGGGAGGAAGAATCCTGGTTCCTCCTCCCTCTGTGACATGCGTGACTGCTCCCATTTGATTTTGCAGTGTATTAAAAATACACTGCGAAATCAGAGTTAACTAAAGGCAAATGTATTAAAAATAATAAAGAATAAATACTTACCCTCCGACGGGTGTCTGGGAGCGGGAAGCCACAGCAGGAATTGACCTGATATTACATGACCGTGAGCTGCCAATCAGCGTTAGGAACGCCCCTCTGAGTCACTCTGACATCACAACAGGTCCTAGCAGGTCAATTGTTGGGCTACCAGACACCCAAACACCGGTCGAAGGGTATTTATTCTTTATTATTTTTCATACATTTGCCTTTAGTTAACTCTGATTTTGCAGTGTATATTTAGTGATGGGCGAATCCTAAATTACTCGGAATCGCTTGACTCTAGCGAGTCCGAGCCAGGACTCGCTACTCGTTGCGAGTCTAGCGAGTCCAATGTTAATGAATGGGGAAGCGAGTAATAGCGAGTAGTGTGAGATTTACAACTCGCAGATGTGTCTCGGAAGCTTCAGCCTGAAGCAATCCTAGTTTTGTCATTTATTTGCATTGCTCGTTTACTTTGTAAGTAATCGCTGACTCGCACAGATAAGAGTCCTGTCTCCTCTGTGCTGGCTGCCAGCTCCAGGGTCCTAGAGCCTGCCTGCTGCCTGATGTAGCAGAGCTGAGATTGTTCTCAGTCTGCTCATTCTCTGTGTACAGACATGAATGTCTGTGCACAGAGATGATGTAGCAGAGCTGAGATTGTTCTCAGTCTGCTCATTCCCTGTGTACAGTAACAGACATGAATGTCTGTGCACAGAGATGATGTAGCAGAGCTGAGATTGTTCTCAGTCTGCTCATTCCCTGTGCATAGAGATCTATATCTATACACAGGGGATGTAGCAGAGAGGACATCGCGTTTTGGACTGCGTCGGAGGGAAGAGGATTTTTTTAATTAAAGATGGAGTCCCTAATGGCTTTTTTTTTTTATTTCTAATAAAAAATTTTCTTTGTGTTGTGTTTTTTTTAAAACAATTTAATAGAAATTCATGGCGGTCATGTCTAATATTGGCGTGACCACCATACATTTCGGGCTTAGGGCCAGCTGATAATACAAAGCTGGCCCTAACCTCTTTATTACCCAGCGTGCCACCGCTACCAGGGCCGCTGGAAGAGCGGGGTTCAGCGTCAGAGGATGGCGCTTCAATGAACGCGCCATCTTCTGGGGCGGCTGCGGGCTGCAATTTGCAGCGGGGGGTGCCCAGAAAGCTTGGGCATCCCTGCGCTGCGGATTCCAGCCCCCAGCTGCTTAGCTGTACCTGGCTAGACATAGAAATTGCGCGGAGCCCCACGCATTTTTTTTAAATTATTTCATGAAATTCTGAGATTCTGACTCTGAGACTCTGACTCTGAAATTCATTAAATAATTTTAAAAAAATGCGTGGGGCTCCGCGCAATTTCTATGTCTAGCCAGGTACAGCTAAGCAGCTGAGGGCTGGAATCCGCAGCGCAGGGATGCCCAAGCTTTCTGGGCACCCCCCGCTGCAAATTGCAGCCCGCAGCCGCCCCAGAAGATGGCGCGTTCATTGAAGCGCCATCCTCTGGCGCTGAACCCCGCTCTTCCAGCGGCCCTGGTGGCGGTAGCACGCTGGGTAATAAAGGGGTTAATACCAGCTTTGTTATACAAGCTGGTATTAAGCCCGAGATTCTTAATGTCAGGCCACGTTTGACCCAGCCACTAAGAATCTCCAATAAAGGGTTAAAAAAACACAGAGAAAAATTTTTATTTGAAATAAAAAAAAAAGCCATTAGGGACTCCATCTTTAATTTAAAAAATCCTCTTCCGTCCGACGTAGTCCAAAACGCGATGTCCTCTATGCTACATGCACAGGGAATGAGCAGACTGAGAATAATCTCAGCACTGCTACATCATCTCTGTGAGCAGGCAGGTTCTAGGACCCTGGAGCTGCACAGAGAAGACAGCTGGACTCGGCTCGCAAAGAAGTTACTTTGCGAGTCTCCCTGCTATCACTGGCACAGTAGCCAGTGATGACTCGCACGAGTCCAATGCAAACAATGGCAATCCTAGTTTTGTCAGCGTTTCTGACAAAACTAGGATTGATATTGATTTGCATTGGACTCGTGCGAGTCATCACTGGGAAACTCGCCGAGTACCGAGTCCTGCGAGTCCCTTACTACTCGCCGAGTAACGAGTCCTAGCGAGTAGATTCGCCCATCCCTATGTATATTAATACACTGCGAAATCAAATGGGGGCAGTCACACATGTCACAGAGGGAGGAGGATGCAGGATTTTTCCTCACCTCTGTGACATCAGATCCAGCAGCGCCACCCCTATTCTTTACGCAGCAGCATTTTCTCCCATAAAAGCGCTGTGTATTTTTACGCAGTGTCTGAACGACAAAGTGAATTTCCCATTCACTTTGCTAGAAGACACCAGTCACATTGCGTATTTTTTAAAAGCGTGCGCAAAAAAGCGCACAAAAATATGCAATGTGTGAACGTAGCCTAAGGCTTTTTTGAAAAATTCGGCAGTTGCAGTCTTAAAACCGCATCTGCTGCATTTTCCACCTAACGCCCGCTCTAGCAGTGCACTTGCGGTAAACCCCATGCATTGTCTATGGGGCTTGCGGTAAGTGTGTGGCAGGTGCGGCAATTGCGTTTCCGGTAGTTGCGGCCGTGAAAAAAAAACGCCACTGACCGCGTTTTTTTCGCAGCTGCAACCGCTGCAACTACCAAAACCGCAATTGCCGCACCTGCTGCACACTTACCGCAAGGCAATGCATGGGGTCTGCCGCAAGAGCGGCCGTTAGGTGGAAATTGCGGCAGATGCGTTTTTTTACCGCAACTGCCGCATTTTTCAAAAAACCCCAATGTGAAACCAGCTTATTACATACTTACAGAACCTTTGATGATGTCACAATCATGGCCGAAGCAAGGTCACATAATTATGGCATCACAGCTAAATGCACACAGCACCAGGAGCCAGGTACTGCAGACCACTTACATCCACACATCCTACACTCACCCTGCACTCATGTCACACTCAGCCTGCACTCAGATCACACTCAGCCCTGCACTCAGGTCACACTCAGCCCTGCACTCAGGTCTCACTCAGCGCTGCAGTCAGGTCACACTCAGCCCTGCACTCAGGTCACACTTAGCCCGGCACTCAGGTCACACTCAGCCCTGCACTCAGGTCACACTCAGCCTACACTCAGATCACACTCAGTCTGCACTCAGGTCACACTCAGCCCTACACTCAGGTCACACTCAGCCCTGCACTCAGGTCACACTCACTCTGCACTGACATCACACTCGCCCTGCACTCACATCGCACTCCCCTCACTCTCACCCTGCACTCACCTCACACTCACCCTGCACTCATCTCACACTTAGCACTAAACTCAACCTGCACTCATGTCACACTCACCCTGCACTCACGTCACACTCTGCCCTGCACTCACGTCACACTCTGCCCTGCACTTAGGTCACACTCAGCACTGCACTCAGGTCACACTCAGCCCTGCACTCAGGTCACACTCAGCCCTGCACTCAGGTCACACTCAGCCCTGCACTCAGGTCACACTCAGCCCTGCACTTAGGTCACACTCAGCCCTGCACTCAGGTCACACTCAGCCCTGCACTTAGGTCACACTCAGCCCTGCACTCAGGTCACTCTCAGCCATGCACTCAGGTCACATTCACTCTGCACTGACGTCACACTCGCCCTACACTCAAGTCACACTCCCCTTACTCTCACCTTGCACTCACCTCACACTCACCGTGCACTCATCTCACACTTAGTGCTAAACTCATCCTGCACTCACGTCACACTCACCCTGCACTCACATCACACTCAGCCCTGCACTCAGGTCACACTCAGCTTGCACTAACATCACACTCTGTCCTGCACTCACGTCACACTCTGCCCTGCACTCACGTCACACTCTGTCCTGCACTCATGTCACACTCACCTTGCACTCACCTCACACTTAGCCCTACACTCACCTTGCACTCACGTCACACTGTCTCTCTAATGCAAAACCCGCGTTGCTGATTGGTCGCACCCAGCAAGCCGCGAACAATCAGCAACACGGGATTTCCATTACAGCGAAACAGGCACAGTCCGCCCGGTCTCCCGGCCCTCCTCCGCTTGGTCTCCTGCCCGCTTTTCACCCACTTAACGCTCTCTTCCGGCCGCCGCGCCATGCTCCATCTGCCCGCCGCTCACCCCGCCATTCTTCTTCTTCTTTTCGTGACATAGACTCCAGAAATTCAAAGGCAGTGGGGGGGGGGGGGTGGAGCTACCAAAGGGAGGGCATTGTAATGGCCATGAACAAGGGCATGCCCATCACATCAGGGCTATGTGCTTGGACACGCCTATCATAATGCCCCCTGTTAATTCCGTCCCCCAAAGCCTTGGAATTGTTGACGTCTATGCTGGAGGAAGAAGAAGTAGAAATGCTAGGGTGAGAGGTGGCTGAACAGAAGCCTGGAGCAGGTAAGAACTGAGGGGGGCCACCACCACATACCCACACTGCTGCCGCACACGTGCACCGCCGCACACCCACATATTCCAGAATACCCGATGCGTTAGAATCAGGCCACCATCTAGTAAAATATATTTTATGCTGATATTAATACCAGAGGAGATTTGGAACACAGCAGACTATTTATCACATTTACAGGCTATGCATTTCAGTACTATCAAGCTTACTCTATAATGTCACAATATCTGCCATTTTGTAACTAAATTGCACTGCTTCTTAAACATTTCAACTTTTGCAAAACACCTCTCACAGTTGAAATTTCCCAAACTGACTTGTTGTAAGGCTGGTTTCACATTTGCGTTCAGGATGTGTGCGTCTGGTGCGCAGCGGAACAGATGCATCTTGATGTCAACGCAGCGTTTATTATCACCATGCATTGACAGTGAAATCGCCATTAGAATCCATTGTAAAGTGGGTCTCTATGGCTAGGGTCACACTTCAGGTTTTTTTTACAAAACCTGATCCGGTTTTGAGCTTTTAAAAAGCTCAAAACCGGATCAGAAAATGCTCCTCATAGGAGCCTATGCTAAAAAACCGCATGCAGCATTTCCCTGTCCGCTATTCTTTAGCAGATGCAGTGACATCCTATTACATCACCTTCCTTAAATTCTGTGAGCTTTTTAGATTAACCCATTCTTTCAAAAATGTTTGTAAAGGGATATTGCATTACTATAGACTGGATTGTATACAGCTGTTTCAATAGGACAGAATGAAAAATCTAAACTTCAATAGTTAAGAGATGTATGCAAATACTGCTGTCCAAATCACACTGCTATCTGAAGCAAGAATATGAAATTGAACATCTTGATTCTACCTACACGTTATTATTGATAGTGTACCTTCATCTGAGACTTTAACTGAAGGTAGATTTAGCATTCAAATTTTTTTTTCAAATGGGTTAAAAAACTCTTCCATGTGGTGATTAACATCTTTTTTAAATAAATTCAGTCTGCAATCTTAAGTTTATTTTTGGAATGCTTCCTTTTGCTGAATGGAGATATTGTACTGTCCCTGCCCTCCTACATGATGAAGCTGAGCTGGACACTACAGTTCTAAGATCTATAGATCACTTATTAAGCTATAAAATCATATCTGCTTCTTAGCTCTCAGCCCTCCCTTAAGAGACTGTGAATTTCAGCCCATGCTGCCACATTGACAGGAGGTGTGCTAGGGGCATGTACCATGTGGGCTCCAGGATCATCTTACATTCCCGCCCCTCACACTTCTGTATGGGAGGGGGATGTGGCAGGAGCTAGCCCCATGGTCACACTACAATCCTGTCCCCTGAAACTTTCTATGGATCATTACTGTCTCCTCAGTCACAGAAAGCATCCAGACATCTGTGCAGCATCTGTTACACATTCTATAAAACCAACTGTTCTATTATCAGTGGCAATATGTGCTGTGACCATGGGGCCAGCATAAAAAATGTAAGATTATCCTGCAGCCCCAAGGGTCTACACCCTCGACACACCTCCTGATCTCTGAAGAAGCATCACTGAATTTCACTGTCACCTAAGGGAGTGGTGAGAGCTGAAGAGCAGATATGATTTGATTTATAAGTGAACTATAAATCCTAAAACTGTAGTGCCCAGCTCTCCTTCATCATGTAGGAGGGCAGAGAAAGTACAAAAATATTTATCTCCCTGGAGTTACCCCTTAACCCCTTTATGACCAAGGAAGTATATATACACCCTTAGCTTTGTCACTACCCCTGATGCAAGCTCAGGCAATAAGATTACATCATCCCCCATACATCTCAGCTGATCTGATCATCTGGGATGTGTAGCTAATAGCAGCAATCGGATTGATGCTGTTAACCCTTTGGATCACGCTGTCAATCACTGATCGCATGATCCATGCACATCAGCAGGGATCAAACCATTCCCCACCAGTATCAGAGGTCCCGCGATGCTCTCACGAGAACTCCACTGTAACCTTGACAGCCCGGGGTCCTGTGAAGTCCCCGGAAGCTATATGGAATCATTTCCTGCGGACAAGCCCTGAGCTCTGTCGCTGGCAGAAAGTGATGATTTCTCCTGTGTTCAGATGTGCAGCAGCTCATCTGTACACAGGAGAAGCGTTCAGTCTGTGCAGGACTGAGGCCCCCTAGGGGGCCAAGTAAAATAAAAAAAAAAAGAAAGTTTTGAAAATATGGAAAAAACATAAAAGTTCTAATTACACCTTTTTTTGCACTATTTACAATAAAACTATTAATAATATAAAAAATATACACACATTTGGTTTAGCCAGGTTCAGAAATCCGCAATCTATCAAAAAATAAAATGAATTAATCAGATCGGTAAACTGCGTAACGGAAAAAAAGTCTAAATTCCAAAATTACTTTTCTATGGTCGCTGCAACATTGCAATAAAATGAAATAATGGGTGATCAAAACAGCACATCTACAAAAAAAATGGTATCATTAGAAATGTCAGCTCAAGACACAAAAAATAAGCTTCGGGGTTTTGCCCACCTAGCCAGAATCCTACTCCACACTGATGAGGGGCAAAAACATCTAAACATCTGTCTGTGGATGGATGCCTGGGTATGGTAATTACCTTGTCATATCTTTAAACTCATAAAAGAGTTGGATATTGACTGAAAGGGCCACTTAAAACCCTAGAATGCATACCTGGGGCCTCGCAGGCCAGCTAGGTTACTTCTTTTCTATTTTCTGCAAGATGACTTTTAGTTAGAATTTTGAAACTCTAGGTATTCCTCAGGTATTCCTATATAGTTGTTAGTAATTTCCAGTTCTTCATATATTTTATGTTATAGGCATTTCGGTAAAACAACTCTTTTTTGAAACTATCCCATATTCACATACCTGGAGCCTTTTAGGCCTGTACTTGGTTTACATGTGATCCTCAGTCTTTTTGTCTGTACTGTTGCTGTGGAAGACTTTGTCTTTATTACTCAGTCTTTATGACTCTGCTCTTGCTGGGAAGAGTGTGGATTTTGCCTGACTATATGGTCATGTGATCTTGGGCGGCTCCCTCACAAAGTCATGCATCTCTGACATCATCTTAGGTCAAGAACACACAGGAACAGGAGGACAGACAACATGCTGAAGAGACTTTGGAGGAAGGAGTCAGCTTTCTTGTTTCTGGAAAAATAAACTTTCTGAGCCTCAAAAATCCAGAGGCTTCTACTGCACCTAAAAGAAAGTGGTGACCTGCTGAAGGTAAATGGAGGAGGGCTGCACTTTAACTTTAGCACACACACTAACAAAGAGTGAACAACCCTGATTGTAATCATTTTTTTTTTTTTTTCCAATTTAGTTTACTGACATCTAAGGCTACAATGGCACAGTCTACATCCAGGGGTTTGACTGACCAAGAAATCGAGGCAATCATTTTTGATAGTGATGAAGACAGTGAACTTTCTTTGTCCGATAAAGAGTACATGCCATCAACTAATGTCTCTACTTCATCGTCCAGTGATTCTTCAGATGATGAAGCAGTAGTGGATCCGCAGAACATACAAATAGAACATCCAAAACTAATGTTTTTTGGAACAGTACTGCTGGGGTTCTTGGGAGCACCCCATCATATAATATTATAAGAGTTGCTGAAGGTGCTGTAGGAATTTCCCAATTCTTGTCCAAAAGAGATGTTTTCTGTAAATTTTTTTCAGAAGATATTGCAGATGAGGTAGTTTTGTGTACTAACTTAGAAGGAAAACAAACATATCGCTTCAGGAAGAAAAAAAAACATGGAAAAATATAACAAAAGAGAAACTATATGGTTATATTGCCCTTTCTCTTCTGGCAGGGTGTACAAAACCGTACAATGTTCCAATCAGAGAATTATTTCTGAACCCTTTTTCAGATCCACACCACAAAGCTACAATATCAGTCAATAGATTTGAGAATATTCGGAGAAGCCTTCGTTTTGCTGATAAGGGAACTCGTCCTGTGAGTTTGGAAACAGATAAATTAGCCCCTATTAGCTACATCTGGAATCTTTTAATCAAAAACTGTACAAAGCTTTACCATTCTAATGACAATGTGACAGTGGATGAGCTACTTCTTGCCTTTAGGGGAAGTTGTAAATTCATTCAGTATATGCCCAGTAAACCTGCCAAGTACGGCATAAAAATTTTATGGATGTGTGATTCTACAAGCTATTATGGAATGAATGGTCTGATATACTGTGGCAAAGAAGCTGATGCTCCAGTCCAGAAAGGCCTATGTTCTGACATAGTAAAAACACTTGCAGTACCAATTTTCAATTCTGGAAAAAATATAACAATGCACAACTATTTTACCAATCTGGAACTGGGCAAATTTTTGCTTAAAAAAAAACTCACACTTGTTAGTACTATGAGGCCAAACCGACGCAAAATTCCTCCAATCATGAAGCACAATCCCAAGTGACCACTTTATGAGAGTAATCAAAATAACTTGGCACAAAAATTGAATTCAAGGTTTTTTAACAAGCAGCTTGTCTCGACAGAATTATAAAGCAAAACGTTTCGGCCTATTGGCCTTCATCAGTTGGTAAACAAAAGAACAAAGAAAATATGTAATATGATAAACACTCATGTTCCATAAAAGTAACATGCAGAATAAAATGAAATACAGATATAAATTAATACCATTAATTCTTGTCACCATGCTACTTCATTAGTGATGATGATTAGTTTCACAGAGGCTGTATAAGAGACAAAAAGTCTTGTTCAAACAAGAGGATTCAAACAGACAAGAGTAGAAGTATATTGTATAAATGTTCAATGCAGAAAAAAGAGGACTGGCACAAAAGACTCAATGGTAACACTAAACTATAGACTTAATTAGTATTATAGCACTCACCAAGGTAATGACGCACATAGATATTAACACCGCAGTGTAGGAGATAACAGCGTGCTTATTTATCCCCCTAGCTCGGAAGTCAGAGATCAGACATGGGACATCGCGTCACAGAGACGTGTGTGCATGCGCAGAGGCTTTGTCACAAGCCCAAAGTCATGTGACGTCGCGTCATCAAGGATGCGTGCGCCTGCACAGAAGCCGAATTCACGGTAACTATTGTTACCAGGTCTCTAGATACTCCGTCCACAAGACGCAGTAACAGAACTAAGCATTATTAAGAAAACCGGGTCATATGATAAACACCATACCCGAAAAAAGGCTATAGGATGAAGTCAACAAAGGGGAAAATAAGTATAGAAGAGAAAAGGACAACCAGTGAAAAAGGAGAAAAAAAAGAAAAAGATAAAAAAGGAAAAAGGAAAAAGAGGGGTTATATAGAATAAAACAATAGACAAGAATTACCTTCACCAATGGAGAAGAATCAACGATTCTGTGGAAAAGGATGATAAAATTAGAAATATAAAATATGAAAATTAGGCAATTTCAAGAAACTAACGGTGTCGTAATCAAGATTAAAACAGCTCATTTAAACACATTTTATTGTGTAACAAATGTAAGGCTTGTATTCCATTTGTAACAATACATCTTGTAATGATTGTTTTCTCTTTAATAAAAAGAATTTTGAAAAGAAAAGATTAAGACCCTTGGGAGATAAAGTTTGTAACCTATATATCCAATAAGCTTCACGTATTAACTTATGGAGATTATCCCCCTATGTGGCAGGGATACCCCCTCTAACACCTGATATTTAAGCTGTGAAACTCTATGTCCCATCGTAATAATATGATAAGGCAAAGGTGAACTCTTTTTCTCACATCGTATGTTAGATTTGTGTTGGGATATCCTATCCCGTATGTGCTGAGTCGTTTCTCCCACATAGACAAGTCCACAAGGATATTTAATTGCATATATTACGTTAGTCGAATTACACGTAAAAAACCCTTTAAAGGGTATATACTTACCTGTATGGGGATGGTAAATTTTATCTCCTTTCTGTGAGGTAGCACCCAGGGAACCCGCTTGCATAACGACACCAAACACGTGCTTATATGTTTGCAAATGACTACCCGTATATTGCTCACATATAACTCATAACCCGGGCAGTACATTAAACATTAAACATAAGCACGTCACATAATACATTACATTACACAGTACATTACATATGTTATGAACACATATTGCACATATACGACTACAGTAACCCGGGACCTGTAACCACCTCTCCTTCCAACCCTTGGAGCACTAGCGACAGCTCCCGTGGTGGTCACAGCCACCGGCCTGTCTCAGCGTTACACATACATTTATAACACATATTTAACCATATATATCAATGGGCCCTGTAGGTCCCAATGGCGGTACCAGCCACCTGGTTTTATTTACCCAGCACCACACTACCCCGGAATACAGGTCCCTGCCTGACCGGGTTCTTACACACTGCATGTGATCCATCATATAAGCATCCATGGATCACACACGTCCTACCACACGCTCACAGCCCATCATACAATCATCCATGGACCGTAGCCCCTCTGGGCTCAGAACAGGGACCGATCAACCTGAGTCACGGGCACGCCATGCATCCCCAAGGGGCTCCCCCCTGGACGCATCTCGCCACACGTCCAGACCGGCGTCCACCTGGCTCAACCACGGCGTCCCCACTCCAGGAGCCCCCCAACCCCTGCCTATGACCACCGGCACATACAGCTCAACGGGTCCCCTCACTGACTACCTAGTCAGACCCAATGGCGGCCACACCCGCCTGGCACACCCCACACATCAGCCTCCCGCAGGGCCACACACATCCCAACAGGTCCCCTCACCAACTGTTTACTCGGACCCAATGGCGGCTATGCCCGCCTGGCACAATTCATACATCTGCTTCCTATAGGGCTGCATACACTTCAACGGGTCCCTTCACTGACTACGTAGTCGGACTCACTGGCGGCCATGCCCGCCTGGCACGATGCACACATCCGCCTCCCGTAGGGATACATACACTCGCTGGGTCTTTTACACAAGCCATAAAATACACATACTCTTCAACAGGTCCCTACACTGACCGCCCAGTCGGACCCAATGGCAGCCATGCCTGCCTGGCACATTTTTCACACAAGGCACACAGGTCACTCTAGCATACGGGAACTGCCTTCGTACCGGGCATGGATCCGGGTCTCGCTACCTGAGTCACGGGTAGATCAAGCATCCCCAAGGGCTCCTTCCCGGACGTATCTCGCCCACACGTCCAGATCAGTGTCCACCTGGTTCAGCCACAGCTTCCCCACTCCAGGAGCTGTCAGGACTCCGATCCTGGCCATCGGTATGGAGCTAGTCTGCTCCCTTCATGTCCGCACACCACAGAGCCCTGCACTGCTCTGCTCTCACTCAGACTGGATCTCAATC
The DNA here is from genome assembly GCA_033576535.1 of Allobates femoralis. NCBI lineage: Eukaryota > Metazoa > Chordata > Amphibia > Anura > Aromobatidae > Allobates > Allobates femoralis. Next base: position 179,009,835 of record JARQOC010000005.1, read on the forward strand.
TCTCATCTGGTGCTCTCTGGCTGATGAATGTCTTGCTAATGATGATCTCCCACTCAATAAGCTGTCAGGCTGTTTATCGTGCCTGCCACTCCCACACTGACACATCCACCTGGGCTGCCACCACCCAGGACACACCCACCCGGGCTGCCACCAATTAGGACACACGGTTCCCATACAGCCGCTCATCAGGCTCATCTATGTGTCAGATCCACAGCACTCACTCCCAGATTCAACCCACCGCGTTCCTTGCAGGCTCACACAGCATCATCACAGTAAAGCCAGCCAGTGTGGACAGGATCATACACTGATCCTGCATGTGATGCACCCTGGCCATGGGGACCATGCCAGTGGTGCCTCACATTTCATAACATTGTTACACTGTAAGCAATTCAAGCACGGAAAAGTTCCATGTTTCCTTCTAGATAAAAAGGATTGCCTTGGTATTTTAAGACCCAAACGAACATCAGCTCTAATAAGATGATCTTTAAGGTTTCTTGCTCTCCTAAAGCAGAGTAAAAAATTATTCTGAAATTCTGGGATCATGGGATAACCTGATCATAAAATACCCCAAAACTTCTGTATCGAAGCATGAAACTTATAAACAAAAGGGTTAAAAGTGTGTACCAATGGGATCCTGTTGCCAGCTTTCCTCTGGATCAATGCATGACCATAGGTTTTAAATTTTTTAAAAGATAATCTCTCTCAGAGAATCTCTGACACATTTCAGATTCTCTCTGCTTACACAAAATAGGATCAGAGACAATTTTGCGTACCCTACCAAGTTGTGACTGGGGGATCGACTTTTTGACAGTCTCTGGATGACAACTGGAGTAATATAATAGGCTATTGCGATCAGTTGTTTTTCTAAAGATATCAAACATAAAGGTATTGCCCATCCTATACACCAGTGTATCCAGAAAGCTGACACAGTCAGGGCTATAACATATAGAAAATTGAAGCTCTGACCAAAAGGAATTAAGATGTCGATGAAATTCCAAGAGATCTTGGACAGAGCCCACCATATGCAAAAAATGTCGTCAATGTAACGTCCTCAAAACCTCACATACTCCTTGAAGTATGGATGCGTATATACAAATTTAGTCTTAAAAGACGACATATAACAATTTTCATATGGGGGGGCTACGTTGGACCCCATCGCAGTCCCTTGTCATTGCAAATAGTAGGTATCTTGAAAAAGAAAAAAATTCTCGTGGAACACCAGTGAGAGACATTGCAACAAGAATTCCTTTACACATCAAAAGAATTTGCGGTTAATAGTTCCTCAACCGCATCCAAACCTTTTTTATGAGTAATTGAGGTATAAAGGCTAGTAACATCCCATGAGACCAATAGATAGTCTAATGGGAGGCTATCTAAAAATTTAATCTGTTGAATAAAATTGCCAGTTCTCAAAATGAAGGAGGTTGTGGTTTTATTCAATGGAGTTATCATTTTATCTAATAAAATTGAAATTGATGAAAGAATGAACTCGGTAGAGGCCACTATAGGGCGTCCGGGTGGGTTATCAAGACGTTTATGTACTTTTTGTAGAATATAAAATACTGGAATAACCGGATGAGACTTAGTCAAATATTCAACACCTTTAGAATCAATAATGCCCCGCTCGAGACCTGATCGTAATAATTGTGCAATCTTAGAACTAATACCGGAAGTAGGGTTAGAAGGTAACGGTTCATAAACCGCTGTGTCTGATAATTTTCTAAGACATTCTTGGATATAATATTGACGATCCATGATAACCACTGCACCGCCTTTATCTGCATGTTTTACCGTAATTTCTGGACATTCAAAAAGTTCAGCGAGGGCCTGTCTCTCGATATTAGACAAATTAGAGGTCCAACGCAATTTATTGGACTCTACCAATCTCCTGAATTCAAATACGTTACATTGACGACATTTTTTGCATATGGTGGGCTCTGTCCAAGATCCCTTGGAATTTCATGGACATCCTAATTCCTTTTGGTCAGAGCTTCAATTTTCTATACATTATAGCTCTGACCGTGTCAGTTTTCTGGATACACTGGTGTATAGGATGGGCAATACCTTAATGCAGGGGTCTCAAACTCGCGGCCCACAGGCCGCATGCGGATCCTGGGGCTTCCCTGTGCGACCCCCAGCCCCTTGGACAAAGAACTATGCTGTGCTATCCAGTGCATGGGGCCGCCGCGGTCTCCGCTATAACATTACTTCCGGCCTCTTCACTGTCTCTGTCGCTCGCTCTGCCGCTCTGTAAGCTCAATAAAAGCCCTCAGCCAATGAGAGGCCACTGACTTCACCTACAGGCCTCCCATTGGCTGACGGTGGCTTGCATTGAACTGGCAGAGCGAGCGGCAGAGTGAAGCAACCGGAAGTAATATTATAGCGGAGACCGCTGCGGCCCAATGCACAGGACCGCCGCCAGCATGGTTACGGTAAAAAAAGTGTGTGTTAATGTGAGTGCCTGTGAGTGTGAGTGCCTGTGAGTGTGAGTGCCTTTGAGTGTCTGTGCCTGTGAGTGTGAGCGTCTGTCCCTGTGAGTGTCTGTCCCTGTGAGTGTAGGTGCCTGTGAGTGCCTGTGAGTGTGAGTGCCTGTGAGTGTGTGTGCCTGTGTGTGCCTGTGTTTGTGATTGCCTATGAGTACCTGTGAGCCTGAGTGCCTGTGAGTGCGAGTGCCTGTCTGAGAGTGCCTGTTAATGTGAGTGCCTGTCTGAGAGTGCCTGTTAGTGTGTGTCTGTGAGTGCCTCTTGAGTGCCTGTGAGTGTGAGTTCCTGTGGGTGTCAAAGTGCCTGTGGGTGCCTGTGGGTGTCAGAGTGCGCGAGGGTGTCAGAGTACGCAAGGGTGTCAGAGTGCGCAAGGGTGTCAGAGTGCGCGACTTTGTACAGAAATGTGTGATTATAACAAAAGTGCTAGAGCACAGGAGGCACACATTTAATTACCATTAATATAACACAACATGTTTCTTTGGCGGTCCGCCATCTTCATCAGGTGGATTTACCTGATGAAGACGGCGGACCGCCGTGAAAACACGTTGTGGTATATTAAAGGTAATTAAACGTGTGCCTACTGTGCTCTAGCACTTCTGCTTATAATCACACACTTCTGTGCAAATATCATATCCCTATCCTAGTGTTGCAGCAGGAGCAGCTGTGAACCAGAGTCACCGCTAACAGAATCCAAAGGACCTTCGGTTACGTAGTTGAGAACGTCACAGGGTCAGGTGATCGGCTTGCTCGAGTCACCTGACTGGAAGAAAGAGCTGCTCGTGAAGGAAACCCAGATCGCTGGAGTCCGGAACCATCCATTGCGATACGCCGAGGTTGTGCAGGGTTGCAGAACCTCCAAAGGTGAGATGCCAACCCCCCACATCTGTTATTGACGCCCCCACTAGACCACCAGGTACCGCTCATGGGTTGTGCTTTCCCCCCCTTTTGTTCCACATGAGTGAGTGTGAGTGAGTGTGAGAGTGTGAGTTAATGTGTGTGTGTTAATGTGAGTGTGTGTGAGTTAATGTGTGAGTGTGAGTGGGTGAGTTAATGTGTGAGTGGGTGTGATTGTGAGTGAATGTGTGTGTGTGTGTGTGTGTGTGTGTGTGTAAAAAGAAAGCAGACCAGGTTGGGGATATCACTAAAAAAGGGGTCCATCATGGGGGACATTACTACACTATAGGGGTGAGGATAGTGACATCACTACAAAAGGGGATCAGCATGAAGGACACTACTACACTATGGGGGCCAGGATGTGAACATCTCTACAAAAGGGGACCAGAATGTGGACATTACTACACTATGGGGGCCAGGATGGGGACATCACTACAAGAGGGGACCAGCATGGGGGACAGGATGGTGACATCACTACAAAAGGGGATCAGTAGGGGGGTCATCATTACAAAAAGGGACCAGCATGGGGGACATTACTACAGAAGGGGATCAGGTTGGGGATGTTAGTACAAGAGGGGGAAAAGGATGGGGAACAGTATGGGGACATTACAACAAGAAAGGGACCAAGATGCGGATATTACTACAAGAAGGGGATCAGGATTTGGACATTACTACATTGACCAAAAAATCTGGTATTACTAAAAATGTCAGGGTACCGTCACACCAAGTGACATCGCCCCGTGTAAAGTGGCGATTTTGCGCCGAAAAATCAGCTGAGAGTGGTTGCCTGGTTTCACAGCACTGCTGTGAAACCAGGCAACCACTCTCAGGCGATGTGTAAGCATCGCCCCGTGTAACATCGCGAATGGCGATGTTACAGGCGATGGGAGCCATAGGCTCCCATGTTACAGGATCCCTGCTGGGGTTTCTAGACACTCCAACAACGACATCGCGTGAAACATCGCCAAAGCATCGCCGAAGGTATCGCCGCGAGTAAACACACGGTGCTGGCGGGGTGCCGAAAATGTGCGCGCTCCCGTGCGTCGCCTGCGATATCTCTGGCGATGTCACCTGGTGTGACGGTGCCCTTAGTCCTACAAGCAATGCGGCCCCCCGATAAAAAAATGTTTCTATGTGCGGCCCCCCAACCCAGCCGAGTTTGAGACCCCTGCTTTAATGTTTAATATCTTTAGAAAAACAACTGATCGCAATAGCCTATTATATTACTCCAGTTGTCATCAAGAGACTGTCAAAAAGTCGATACCCCAGTCACAACTTGGTAGGGTACGTAAAATTGTCTCTGAACCTATTTTGTGTAAGCAGAGAGAATCCAAAACGTGTCAGAGATTCTCTGAGAGAGGTTATCCTTTAAAAACATTTAAAAGTTCTGGTCATGCATTGATCCAGAGGAAAGCTGGCAACAGGATCCCATTGGTACACACTTTTCACCCTTTTGTTTATAAGTTTCATGCTTCGATACGGAGGTTTTGGGATATTTTATGATCAGGTTATCCCATGATCCCAGAATTTCAGAATAATGTTTTACCCTGCTTTAGGAGAGCAAGAAACCTTAAAGATCATCTTATTAGAGCTGATGTTGTTTCGGCTGTTAAAGTACCAAGGCAATCCTTTTTATCTAGTAGGAAACATGGAACTTTTCCATGCTTGAATTGCTTACAGTGTAACAATGTTATGAATGGAGGTAAAATTTACCATCCCCATATGGGTGAGGGTATCCCCATTAAAGGGTTTTTTTACATGTAATTCGACTAACGTAATATATGCGATTAAATGTCCTTGTGGACTTGTATATGTGGGAGAAACGACTCAGCACATACGGGATAGGATATACCAACACAAATCTAACATACGATGTGAGAAAAAGAGTTTACCTTTGCCTTATCATTTTATTACAATGGGACATAGAGTTTCACAGCTTAAATATCAGGTGTTAGAGGGGGTATCCCTGCCACCCAGGGAGGGTAATCTCCATGAGCTAATGCGTATACGTGAAGCTTATTGGATACATAGGTTACTAACTTTGTCTCCTAATGGTCTTAATCGTGATTACGACACCGTTAGTTTCTTGTAATTGCCTAATTTTCATATTTTATATTTCTAATTTTATCATCCTTTTCCACAGAATCGTTGCTTCTTCTCCATTGGTGAAGGTAATTCTTGTCTATTGTTTTATTCTATATAACCCCTCTTTTTCCTTTTTCCTTTTTTATCTTTTTCTTTTTTTTCTCCTTTTTCACTGGTTGTCCTTTTCTCTTCTATACTTATTTTCCCCTTTGTTGACTTCCTCCTATAGCCTTTTTTCGGGTATGGTGTTTATCATATGACCCGATTTTCCTAATAATGCTTAGTTCTGTTACTGCGTCTTGTGGACGGAGTATCTAGAGACCTGGTAACGATAGTTACCGTGAATTCGGCTTCTGTGCAGGCGCGCGCGTCCTTGATGACGCGACGTCACATGACTTTGGGCTTGTGACGTGGCATCACATGACCCGGTAACGTTGGTTACCTATTATAAAGCCTCTGCGCATGCACACACGTCTCTGTGACGCGATGTCCCATGTCTGATCTCTGACTTCCGGGCTACGGGAATAAATAAGCAGAGATACAGCATTCAGCACTCTGTTATCTCCTACACTGCGGTATTAATATCTATGTGCGTCATTACCTTGGTGAGTGCTATAATACAAATTAAGTCTATAGTTTACCATTGGGTCTTTTGTGCCAGCCCTCTTTTTTCTGCATTGAACATTTATACAATATACTTCTACTCTTGTATGTTTGAATCCTCTCGTTTGAACAAGACTTTTTGTCTCTTATACAGCCTATGTGAAACCAATTATCATCACTAATGAGGTAGCATGGTGACAAGAATTAATGGTATTAATTTATATCTGTATTCTGTATTTCATTTTATTCTGCATGTTACTTTTATTTGTGCAAGAGGCAAACAAAACGTTGGCCTGTAGTAATTTTTTATCCATGATGTGTCAGCCCTCAATAGCTATATATCTTATAGCGAAACACATCCAGAGTTCCATGCCAACAGGAAGGACAAGAGACGTCTATTCTTGATGGAACGTTGCTATGATCTTTTGATGCGTACCATGATGGAGCAAAGCAACACAAAATGCTTGTCAAGGCAAATTACAGAAGCTATGATCCGATAAATAATAAAAAGAAAGTGCTGTTATATTTGTCCAGCAAAGAAGGAAAGGAAATCTGAGCATTTCAATAACACTTGTGGACAAAATGTCTGCAAGGAACATTCTTCCGAAAAAATAATATGTGAAAATTGTTGGGGTAATCAGTAAAGTTGAAAAGGAAAGTTTTTGAAAATACATATTCCTGCACCATGTTTATTACTACTTTTATATAAAATACCTTTAGACAAAAATTTATATATATATATATATATATATATATGATTTATATAAAATGCATATATTGGGCGTTTTAAGCCGATGATTACTTTTTTTTGTTTTCTGCACATAATTATAATGTTTTTAAATATTCACATCTCAAATAAACTTTGATAAGTATTTCTATTTGTGTTACTCCATGTTATTTGCACACAGGCCTAAAAGGCCCCAGGTATGTGACAGTGTAGATTTCTATGGTTGCGCCTTCTAGGGTTAATATGGTGGTTATGGTGGTTTCCGCAAGGAGCCACCCCATGTCTAGGTCCTTCTCTGGAGGAATATCTGGCTAGTTCCGCATTTGAGACTCCTAAATGAGGCTCCACGGACTCTATTTGCATATTCGTAATTCCCGGGGGGCAATGCACCTAGGATTTCACTGTGTTTGAGCGCTTTTGTCAGCTGCCTGCAGTGTTTTCCTTGACTGGACTTCCTGAGTTCAGTGATTGCTTCGTGATGTTGGTCTGCCAGGCATTGCTCCCACCTAGCCAGAATCCTACTCCACACTGATGAGGGGCAAAACCCTGAAACAGCTGTCTGTGGATGGATACCTGGCTATGGTAATTCCCTTGTCATATCCTTAATCTTGTAAAAGAGTTGGATATTGTCTGAAAGGGCCACTTAATATGGTGGTTATATTGGTTTCCGCAAGGAGCCACCCCATGGCTAGGTCCTTCCCTGGAGGGATATCTGGCTAGTTCCGTGTTTGAGACTCCACGGACTCTATTTTCATATTAAATGGATTTTAGTCACATACGACAATTATATTGAAAATGTTATGATATTTAAGTACACATTATTTTTTATCTGCCGTAATCAAATTTTACTATCATTTTATATATTTGTAATGTATTTGTTTTTTACTATTATTACATGCTTCTGAATTCTCCAAACAAATATAGCAGCTATATAGTAGGTGTGTAAGTAACTAACCTTAGTGATCCACACCCTATTCAGCATAATACTATTTCCTATAAAGCTACCAACAATCTTGGAACATTACTAACAATATACCTGAGGAAGACATTTTTACTGTCGAAACAAATTGTATGTGCTTTTCTTGAGAAAAAATAAAACCTGTTTTGGATAATAAGTTTTGGATCATAAACCTCCGGGAGTGCAAATAGCATGGTAAAAATTCCAATGGATACCTACACCTATGGTAACTCATTCTGAGTTACATAATAGCTATAGGATTTGCAGTATACTGACTACAGAGTAAATCTACTCCTGGATACCTACTGGTCTCAAGTGACCTATATGCAAGATACCAAGACCTAAAATAGGTGAGCGCCACCTATATCTACCTACGATCCAATCATTCATTTACATTTAGATCGGTGTGCTTTCTTCCTTTCCTTTGCCTCTACCAGAAACAATATAGTGAATATGGTGTATCAAATTTTTACTGCACTTGTAATTTTGTTCCCATTTTCCAGTTCACAATGTGGTAAACTAAATTACTTAATTCAAAAATATAACTCATACCGCAAAAATCAAGCCCTCATATATCTATATTCATAGAGAAATAAAAAAGTTATGACTCTTGGAAGCAGGGGAGGGAAAAGCAAAAACTGAAAAATCGCCCGGGGTGAAGGGGTTAAAGAAGTACTGTCAAAATTAATCAGCTTCTGTTCTTATTTTATTTCCTCTTCTCCTTTGCACATTTCATGTTTTTCTGCTTTCAAATCCCCCACACAATTCCTGGTCCTGGTAGTTTTATGTTTTATGATATAGGTAGCTTCCCATAGTCTTTAATGGGGTACGTTGCTTTCTGGTTAATTATGCAGAGGAGACTAAAGACACGTCCCCTGAGAATCCTGTGAGCAACACCCCCTTTCAACTACTATATCATTTTTGCAAACTAAATAACAACACCATATAGCACATTTGAAAAAAAAAGAAAGAATGAATTCTCAACATATTCAGGAAAACACTGGGGAAAAAACAAGAACACAAACTGGTCACTTGTATCCTGGGTCCTCTTATTTGCATTTGATCGGTAGAGCGTACAAGTGAATCTGTATATGAGAAACACTGATTTTTATAAAAATAACTGACTACATTTGTTGATTGAGTTGACTAACCCTTGATTATTAATTATTTTACTGATTGTTTTCATGGGGTATGATAATTCTTAATTGAGTTTCTTGTTGCGCTGAATATTTTGAAGTTAATTTTTTTTAGATTCAGCTTGTTGTACAATATGTTAAAAGAGCAAAACATAATAATAACTAAATATGCATCTATATGCAACATGCAGAATGCAAGAAAACCAGCAAGGTGAATTCTATTAAATATTTGTTGCTATGACAACTATTTTGCTCTCTGGTTATATAACTATGTTTTGCTATTTCTTTCTAATAAAAGTCTTTTCTACCTGGACAAAGAAAAAGGTTGCAAACTGTTACTTGATTTGATATAAAAAATGAAAAAGTTGACTATTGTAATATTTCTGTTGATTTGGAAGATTTATTTTTATTATTTAATGACTCTTGGTATTCTTACTATTTTTCTACTACTTGTACACTTTGGATTATTGGTGCCCTACATTATATCGACATTATCTGCATCCTATATGTACAATATCTTGACATTAACCCACTTTAAAGTCATGACTATAAATTGAGTAGGATATATTTCATTCTACTTATGTTCATGCACTAAGCACGTTGTATTTTTGGTATTAAAATTATTATATTTCTTTGCTCTCTATGACCTGATTAATAATGTTGCTGACACTAAACAAGACAACTAACACAAATCAATATAATATTATTGACAAAAGAAAGTAATGTCAAGGGAGAAACCCAACTTGTATCTCATTGCTAACAGAAGCATCATCAGTCGAAAAGGTACAAATGATAAGCAATTAGCCAGACACCCCCTAAAATGGAGTGGTTCTGCAGGTGGTGACCACAGATCCCTTCTTACCACAGTTCACATTAAACTGCCATCCTGATTGAGCTGCACTAACTGAGCAATTTCTGTAGATTTTGAGACATCGCTTCATTCTACCTCTAGGGCTGAGAGCATCGACAAAATGCAAAAGTGACCAAAACAACAGCCAAAAAAAGATGGGAATGAAGAAATTGTGCTTGTTCATCACCTTCAGAACCACTCCTTTATAGGGGGTGTCTTGCTAATTTCCTAGCATTTCTAACTATTGTCTGTTCCATTTACACAACAGCAGGAGAAATCAACTCTCAATCATTGTAGCTTCATAACTGAACTGGTTGGTTTTACCAAAATGTGATCGACTTGGAGTTACATTGTATTACTAAAGTAAAGTGTTCCTTCTATTTTTTTAAGCTATGTGTATATATATATATACCGTATATACTCGCGTATAAGCCGAGTTTTTCAGCCCAAAAATCGGGCTGAAAAGTCACCCCCTCGGCTTATACGCGAGTCACTGTATTAGGGACTCGGATACCTGCTGTCAGTAGCGAGTCTCAGCTATTCCGAGCGGGTCTTAGCGATTCCGAGCGAGTCTGAGCTATTCCGAGAGGGTCTTAGCGATTCCGAGAGGGTCTTAGCGATTCTGAGCATTTCTGAGCGATTCTGAGTGAGTCATAGCGATTCTGAGTGAGTCACAGCGATTCTGAGAGGGAGTCTTAGCGATTTTGAGCATTTCTGAGCGATTCTGAGCTAGTCTGAGCGATTCTAAGCGAGTTTACAATCCGAGTCCTGTATTCTGTACTCGGGACTCGGCTTATACACGAGTCAATAGGTTTTTCCAGGTTTTGAGGACAAAAGTAGGGGGGTCGGCTTATACGCGGGTCGGCTTATACGCGAGTATATACGGTATATATATATATAATGTATATATATATATGTATATATATATATATATATATATATATATATATGTATATATATATATATATATATATACCATATATATATATATATATATACCAAAAAAGTCTGAACAGCACTCAAGGTCTAGTCTGAACTGGTGCAAGCTGCAATACTGATTAATATACAGAAAAAAGTTCACAGCAGCACTCAGTCACTGCCAATCATGTGTGTATACATAAATATAGATAGAAGTAAAACACCTAAGCATTTGAGTAAAAATATAAAAACATGCGTTTTTCAAAAAGCTAGTTTTTGGGATTTTTTTGGATATTTTATCTTTGTAAAGTAAGGTTCTTAGTACACACGTTGGCCAATACCTGTTTGCCCATCAACCATGGCAAGGTGACCTTGGATCTGATGGGTCCATTTTCTACCATGCCACTCTTTCCTTGGACTTAGCTAAGCCTCCATTTTTATCATTTTTATTGGAAGTGGGAGGACTCACTTCAATCAAAGGCCACCTGGGGTAAATGGGGGTTCAGAGTAAAGCTGTGGAGCCAGTAACTCCAACAATTATATAGAAACCAAAAAAGCTGAACAGCACCCAAGGTCTAGTCTGAACTGGTGGAAGCTGCAATACTGATTAATTTACAGAAAAAAGTTCACAGCAGCACTCAGTCATTGCCAATTATGTGTGTGTATGTAAAGATAGATAGAAGTAAAACACCTACGCATTTGAGAAAAAATATAAAAACATGTTTTTTTCAAAAAAAAATATATACACACACAGTGGGTACAGAAAGTATTAAGATCTCTTTAAAAATTTCACTCTTTGTTTCATTGCAGCCATTTGGTGAATTCAAAACAGTTCATTTGTTTTCTTATTAATGTACACTCTGAACTCTATCACCCTATCTTGACTAAAAAAAAAAATAGAAATGTAGACCTGGCCATCCAGCCAAACTGTGCAATCACGGGAGAAGAGCCTTGCTTAGAGACATAAAGAAGAACCTCAAGATCACTGTGGCTGAGCTCCAGAGATGCAGTAGTGAGATGGGAGAAAGTTCCACAAAGTCAACTATCCCTGCAGCCCTCCTCCAGTCAGAACTTTATGGCAGAGTTGGCCGATGAAAGCCTCTCCTCAGTACAGGACATATGAAAGACCACATAGAGTTTGCAAAAAAACACATGAAGGACTAATAGATGATGAGAAATAAGATTATCTGGTCTGATTAGATGAAGATAGAACTTTGTGGTGATAAGTCAAAGCGGTATGTGTGGAGAAAACCAGGCACTGCTCATCACCTGCCCAATACACAGCATTCAAACAAGCAATTATCACATTGAAGTCAGCACTCACCACCACTAAACAGAATTACTTCATTACCCTCAAATCCTCTTTGTCCCACAACCCCAGGCAGTTATTCAACACACTTAACTCCCTCCTCCGCCCCCCACTGTCCCCTCCTACTTCTCGTATCTCGGCAGAAGAGTTTGCAACATACTTCACCAACAAGATCGACCAGATCAGACAAGTCTTTGCTAACCAACCAACGCAACCCTCATCTATACCGGATCAATCCTCTCCCCCATTAACCCTCCTCCCAACCATCACTGAAGGAGAACTTGCACACCTCCTCTCCAGATCGCACCTCACCACTTGTGCACTGGACCCTATCCCATCCCACCTCCTTCCCTACCTCACCACAACACTTATCGCAGCCCTAACCCACCTCTTCAACCTATCACTAACTTCTGGTACCTTTCCTTCTGCTTTCAAACATGCAACAATTACACCTTACAGAAGCCATCCCTTGACCCCACTTCTACATTCAGCTACCAGCCCATATCTCTGCTCCCGTTCGCTTCCAAACTTCTCGAAAAGCATATCCATACTGTACTCTCATCCCACCTCTCATCCAACTCTATCTTTGACGACCTTCAATCCGGCTTCCGCCCTGGCCGGGCAGTATATGTTACCTCACACATACACATAATAGACAGCTCATGTGACTGACATCTGCCTTAATTCCCTATATGGCACATGTGTTGCACATTGGCTGTTTGTAATCAGATGTTTATGTTTGGAAAATAAAGATAGCACACGTATGAGGCGAGTTGTGTGAGGTGATTTGTGCACATCTGTGTTTGTCTGTGTGGTGTGTGTGTCCCTATAGGGAGTGTATGTGTGTGTGTCCCTGTGGGGGGGTCTGTGTGGTGTGTGTGTGTGTGTATCTGTGTTGTGTGTGTCTCTTTGTGGTGTGTGTGTGTCCCTGTGGGGTGTGTGCATGTGCCCCTATAGGGTGTGTATGTGTGTGTCCCTGTGTGGGGGGGTCTGTGTGGTGTGTGTCTCTGTTGTGTGTGTCTCTTTGTGGTGTGTGTATCCCTGTGGGGTGAGTGCATGTGTCCCTATAGGGAGTGTATGTGTGTGTTCCTGTGGGGGGGGGGGGGTCTGTGTTGTGTGTGTGTGTGTGTATCTGTGTTGTGTGTGTCTCTTTGTGGTGTGTGTGTCCCTGTGGGGTGAGTGCATGTGTCCCTATAGGGTGGCTATGTGTGTGTGTCCCTGTGGGGTGAGTGCATGTGTCGCTATAGAGTGTGTGTGTGTCCCTTTGGGGGAGGTGTGTGTCTCTGTGTTGTGTGTCTCTTTGTGGTGTGTGTTTGTTCGGGTGAGTGGTGAGTATCCAATGTTGGGGCTGCACTTTAACGACTATACACTTGCTGTTACTCTTTGTGTGCATGTGGTGTGTATACATGTCGCCGTGCGTGGTGAATATCTCATGTTGGGGACCCATCTTAGTGACTATATGCTGGTATGTGCTGTTAGTCTTTGGTGCTATCATTAAGCCCCTCTCATTCACAACTGTCAACTGGTAACTGTCACTTTTTCCCCATTATGTCGATAGGGGCAAAATTGTTTGGTGAATTGGAATGCGCGGGGTTAAAATTTCGCCTCACAACATAGCCTATGACGCTTTCGGGGTCCAGACGTATGACTCTGCAAAATTTTGCGGCTGTAGCTGCGTCGGTGTAGATGCCAATCCCGGATATACACACACACATACACACATACACACATTCAGCTTTATATATTAGATAGCTGTAGTACCCGGCTACACCCGAGTTAATAAATAACTGCTGTTAGCTATAACAACATTGAATTTGAATATGTCATATTAATGACCTGTAGGAAAATAGAAGCTGAGCTGTGATTGTTTGCTATAGGCAGCCTAATAAATCTCCAGCCAACAGTAAACCCTCCCCCTGGCTGGGCAGTATATGTTACCTCACACATACACATAATAGACGGCTCATGTGACTGACATCTGCCTTAATTCCCTATATGGCACATGTGTTGCACATTGGCTGTTTGTAATCAGATGTTTATGTTTGGAAAATAAAGATAGCACACGTATGAGGCGAGTTGTGTGAGGTGATTTGTGCACATCTGTGTTTGTCTGTGTGGTGTGTGTGTCCCTATAGGGAGTGTATGTGTGTGTGTCCCTGTGGGGGGGTCTGTGTGGTGTGTGTGTGTGTGTGTATCTGTGTTGTGTGTGTCTCTTTGTGGTGTGTGTGTGTCCCTGTGGGGTGTGTGCATGTGCCCCTATAGGGTGTGTATGTGTGTGTCCCTGTGTGGGGGGGTCTGTGTGGTGTGTGTCTCTGTTGTGTGTGTCTCTTTGTGGTGTGTGTATCCCTGTGGGGTGAGTGCATGTGTCCCTATAGGGAGTGTATGTGTGTGTTCCTGTGGGGGGGGGGGGGGTCTGTGTTGTGTGTGTGTGTGTGTATCTGTGTTGTGTGTGTCTCTTTGTGGTGTGTGTCCCTGTGGGGTGAGTGCATGTGTCCCTATAGGGTGGCTATGTGTGTGTGTCCCTGTGGGGTGAGTGCATGTGTCGCTATAGAGTGTGTGTGTGTCCCTTTGGGGGAGGTGTGTGTCTCTGTGTTGTGTGTCTCTTTGTGGTGTGTGTTTGTTCGGGTGAGTGGTGAGTATCCAATGTTGGGGCTGCACTTTAACGACTATACACTTGCTGTTACTCTTTGTGTGCATGTGGTGTGTATACATGTCGCCGTGCGTGGTGAATATCTCATGTTGGGGACCCATCTTAGTGACTATATGCTGGTATGTGCTGTTAGTCTTTGGTGCTATCATTAAGCCCCTCTCATTCACAACTGTCAACTGGTAACTGTCACTTTTTCCCCATTATGTCGATAGGGGCAAAATTGTTTGGTGAATTGGAATGCGCGGGGTTAAAATTTCGCCTCACAACATAGCCTATGACGCTTTCGGGGTCCAGACGTGTGACTCTGCAAAATTTTGCGGCTGTAGCTGCGTCGGTGTAGATGCCAATCCCGGATATACACACACACATACACACATACACACATACACACATTCAGCTTTATATATTAGATAGCTGTAGTACCCGGCTACACCCGAGTTAATAAATAACTGCTGTTAGCTATAACAACATTGAATTTGAATATGTCATATTAATGACCTGTAGGAAAATAGAAGCTGAGCTGTGATTGTTTGCTATAGGCAGCCTAATAAATCACCAGCCAACAGTAAACCCTCCCCCTGGCTGGGCAGTATATGTTACCTCACACATACACATAATAGACGGCTCATGTGACTGACATCTGCCTTAATTCCCTATATGGCACATGTGTTGCACATTGGCTGTTTGTAATCAGATGTTTATGTTTGGAAAATAAAGATAGCACACGTATGAGGCGAGTTGTGTGAGGTGATTTGTGCACATCTGTGTTTGTCTGTGTGGTGTGTGTGTCCCTATAGGGAGTGTATGTGTGTGTGTCCCTGTGGGGGGGGTCTTCGTGGTGTGTGTGTGTGTGTGTATCTGTGTTGTGTGTGTCTCTTTTGTGGTGTGTGTGTGTCCCTGTGGGGTGTGTGCATGTGCCCCTATAGGGTGTGTATGTGTGTGTCCCTGTGTGGGGGGGTCTGTGTGGTGTGTGTCTCTGTTGTGTGTGTCTCTTTGTGGTGTGTGTATCCCTGTGGGGTGAGTGCATGTGTCCCTATAGGGAGTGTATGTGTGTGTCTGGGGGGGGGGGTCTGTGTTGTGTGTGTGTGTGTGTATCTGTGTTGTGTGTGTCTCTTTGTGGTGTGTGTCCCTGTGGGGTGAGTGCATGTGTCCCTATAGGGTGGCTATGTGTGTGTGTCCCTGTGGGGTGAGTGCATGTGTCGCTATAGAGTGTGTGTGTGTCCCTTTGGGGGAGGTGTGTGTCTCTGTGTTGTGTGTCTCTTTGTGGTGTGTGTTTGTTCGGGTGAGTGGTGAGTATCCAATGTTGGGGCTTCACTTTAACGACTATACACTTGCTGTTACTCTTTGTGTGCATGTGGTGTGTATACATGCCGCCGTGCGTGGTGAATATCTCATGTTGGGGACCCATCTTAGTGACTATATGCTGGTATGTGCTGTTAGTCTTTGGTGCTATCATTAAGCCCCTCTCATTCACAACTGTCAACTGGTAACTGTCACTTTTTCCCATTATGTCGATAGGGGCAAAATTGTTTGGTGAATTGGAATGCGCGGGGTTAAAATTTCGCCTCACAACATAGCCTATGACGCTTTCGGGGTCCAGACGTGTGACTCTGCAAAATTTTGCGGCTGTAGCTGCGTCGGTGTAGATGCCAATCCCGGATATACACCACACTACACACATACACACATACACACATTCAGCTTTATATATTAGATAGCTGTAGTACCCGGCTACACCCGAGTTAATAAATAACTGCTGTTAGCTATAACAACATTGAATTTGAATATGTCATATTAATGACCTGTAGGAAAATAGAAGCTGAGCTGTGATTGTTTGCTATAGGCAGCCTAATAAATCTCCAGCCAACAGTAAACCCTCCCCCTGGCTGGGCAGTATATGTTACCTCACACATACACATAATAGACGGCTCATGTGACTGACATCTGCCTTAATTCCCTATATGGCACATGTGTTGCACATTGGCTGTTTGTAATCAGATGTTTATGTTTGGAAAATAAAGATAGCACACGTATGAGGCGAGTTGTGTGAGGTGATTTGTGCACATCTGTGTTTGTCTGTGTGGTGTGTGTGTCCCTATAGGGAGTGTATGTGTGTGTGTCCCTGTGGGGGGGTCTGTGTGGTGTGTGTGTGTGTATCTGTGTTGTGTGTGTCTCTTTGTGGTGTGTGTGTGTCCCTGTGGGGTGTGTGCATGTGCCCCTATAGGGTGTGTATGTGTGTGTCCCTGTGTGGGGGGGTCTGTGTGGTGTGTGTCTCTGTTGTGTGTGTCTCTTTGTGGTGTGTGTATCCCTGTGGGGTGAGTGCATGTGTCCCTATAGGGAGTGTATGTGTGTGTTCCTGTGGGGGGGGGGGTCTGTGTTGTGTGTGTGTGTGTGTATCTGTGTTGTGTGTGTGTCTCTTTGTGGTGTGTGTCCCTGTGGGGTGAGTGCATGTGTCCCTATAGGGTGGCAATGTGTGTGTGTCCCTGTGGAGTGAGTGCATGTGTCGCTATAGAGTGTGTGTGTGTCCCTTTGGGGGAGGTGTGTGTCTCTGTGTTGTGGTTCTCTTTGTGGTGTGTGTTTGTTCGGGTGAGTGGTGAGTATCCAATGTTGGGGCTTGCACTTTAACGACTATACACTTGCTGTTACTCTTTGTGTGCATGTGGTGTGTATACATGTCGCCGTGCGTGGTGAATATCTCATGTTGGGGACCCATCTTAGTGACTATATGCTGGTATGTGCTGTTAGTCTTTGGTGCTATCATTAAGCCCCTCTTATTCACAACTGTCATCTGGTAACTGTCACTTTTTCCCCATATATAGATAGGGGCAAAATTGTTTGGTGAATTGGAATGCGCGGGGTTAAAATTTCGCCTCACAATATAGCCTATGACGCTCCTGGGGTCCAGACGTGTGACTGTGCAAAATTTTGTCTCTATAGCTGACAGCTGTCGATTTTCCTCCAACACTTTTCCATGCACTTTTTCCCCATTACATAGATAGGGGCAAAATTGTTTGGTCAACTGGAACGCGCAGGGTTAAAATTTCGCCTCACAACATAGCCTATGACGCTCCCGGGGTCCAGACGTGTGACTGTGCAAATTTTTGTAGCTGTAGTTGCGACGGTGTAGATGCCAATCCCGGATATACACACATACATACACACATACACACATTCAGCTTTATATATTAGATAATTCCTATGTGGCTCAGCATTGACTCAGTGCCTGCCACAATAGGCCGCCCAGGAGGGTCTACCAACGATTTGTGTACTTTAGGTAACACATATATTATAGGAGTTGATGGGTGTTTAACTAGCAAAAAATCAAAAATGTCTTGAGAGATTATTTTTTGTTGTATTGCTGGTTCTAATATTGATTTCAATATCCGTTGGATTTCAAACTTTGGATCTCCTATTAATTTTTTATATACATTGGAGTCATAAACTTGCCTATTTAATTATCTCAAATATGCATCCTTATCCATGATGACAACACCGCCACCTTGTCTGCACTCTTAATGACGATGTCACCATCATGGACAAGTTCCCTCAAGGCCTCAATCTCAACAGCAGTTAAATTTGGTTTTGAATATTCACTCACTGCCACTTTTCTCAGATTTTCTATATCTTTATTTACTCCCTCCATAAAGGCTGTAATACTCACTGAGCAGCTAGGGGGAGTCAATTCACTTTGTTTGGATAAATTCAAATTTTTACAGTCAAAGACATACTCATTAATTTTTACAGGACCTGCACTTTTCTTAAACCATTCTTTTAACTTTAACCGCCTTTAAAATTTTTCAAGGTCAATCTTGACCTGAAACCCATTAGCATGGGTAGTAGGGGTAAAGCTAAGACCTTTATTTAATATTTTAACCTGATCTGAAGTCAATACCTTTTTGGAGATATTAAAGATCAAGTCATCTCCCTTTGCCTCGTTGTCCTTTGTGGTGGTGCAGTTGGTTTGTTTTTTTCCTTCTCTTTTTCTTTTTTGGGATCTGTGTTGTCTCCGGCCCCCTCTTCTCATCCTCCGTTTCTCGGCTTGGGTGCGTTCGGACCTATTGAAGGAAACAAAATAATTATTCACATCTACATGGTTATTGCATATCCCCATTCTCGAGCATTGATAACTTTTTTTCTTCCAACTATTGTTATCACGCTGCAGTTGTATAAATTTCCCTGTGCGTAATCATCCTGATGACGTGTCCACTTCTTTCTTTTTGTCTCTTCAAGTTCGCTCCTCAATTTAGAGACATGTGCAGTCACGTTTTCTACGCAATTTTTCCAGTCTGTTTCATATAAAGTGCTTTTTAATTTATTTTCAGATTCCAAAACAATTTCCTTCACTTTAGTTAACTCAAGTTGTAAAAATTCCATATTTAATAGAATCGTATCAAAGGCATATTTATTTGATATTTTACAAAACTTTGAACAGAAGTCCACTGAATTCATCATTAAATTTGGTCGCACATTCGAGCAAAGACCTCTGGGAATAATTCAAGCTTTATAATACTCATTAAGAGTGACCAAATGCAGTGCAATCGTGGTTAAACGTTTCAGATCATTTTCATATTTTTTCTCTGACAAAGAAGGGTTAACTAGAAAAGAGGCTTCACCTCCCACTGCTCCCAATATTCTTTCTTCATCATCCAAACCATAGGACAGAACACAAGGTTCCTCCTGTGCAACTTCTGCTTTGCCATTACATAAGATGGCTGCAGTGGATGCGCGCATGTGCGATAGCGCTGTAGTGTCAGATGACGTGGCACATACTTGCGCATGCGCAATGAAACCCGGAAGATGCTGAGAATATGGCCTTGTTAATGTACATGGCGATGGGGAGGATCAGGTAAACCGCACTATAGACTGATTAATTATACACACAGGTGCCACTTATAATGCATCAGTACATGATATGTGAGTACTGTATTAACAATTACAGCTGGACTGTAATAATTAGCACTATTGGAGCACTTTAGGAAAGTACCACTATATGGCACTATAATGCACTTTTAATGAGATATGGATTAGAGTTATATACAAGTTTTATGTACCGTATATACTCGCGTATAAGCCGAGTTCTTCAGCCCAAAAATTGGGCTGAAAAGTCCCCCCCTCGGCTTATACGCGAGTCACTCGGTTTTTGCTGTGAGGGGGGGGCTGTGACCGGTGGCTGGAGGAGGCAGGAGGGGGCCGCAGTGACCACGGGCGGTCACGTGGGGCCGCCTCATTAGTGTAATGAATATGCACGGCATCCCCCCGTCCATCAACGGCGGGGGGATGCCGTGCATATTGCACTACACTGGCCCCCAGCAGTACCACACAGTCTCCCCCTTATTATGTGTCCCCCAGGCTGCGGCACCTGTCAAAATAACAAACCTTTCATATATCACCTTTCCGGCGCAGCTCCTCCGCTCCTCCGGTCTCGGCTTCTTCTTCCTGCTTGTGCCAGTGTCATGTGACCGGACGCAGGAGATGACGTCATCTCCTGTGCCCGGTCACAGCACTAGAAGCCGGCACAAGCAGGAAGAAGAAGCCGGGAGCGGAGGAGCGGAGGAGCTGCGCCGGAAAGGTGATGTATGAAAGGTTTGTTATTTTGACAGGTGCTGCAGCCTGGGGGACACATAATAAGGAGAGGGGGGCTGTGTGTTACTGCTGGGGGCCAGTATACCACCACTGGGGGCCTGTATACTACGGCACAGGGGCCTATATACCACCACTGGGGGCCTGTATACTACGGCACAGGGGCCTATATACCACCACTGGGGGCCTGTATACTACGACACAGGGGCCTATATACCACCACTGGGGGCCTGTATACTACGGCACAGGGGCCTATATACCACCACTGGGGGCCTGTATACTACGGCACAGGGGCCTATATACCACCACTGGGGGCCTGTATACTACGGAACAGGGGCCTATATACCACCACTGGGGGCCTGTATACTACGGCACAGGGGCCTATATACCACCACTGGGGCCTGTATACTACGGCACAGGGGCCTATATACCACCACTGGGGGCCTGTATGCTATGGTACAGGGGCCTATATACCACCACTGGGGGCCTGTATACTACTGCATAGGGGCCTGTATACCACTGCACAGGGGCCTGTATAGCACTGCACAGGGGCCTGTATACCACTGCACAGGGGCCTGTATACCACTGCACAGGAGCCTGTATACCACTGCACAGGAGCCTGTATAGCACTGCACAGGGGCCTGTATACCACTGCACAGGGGCCTGTATACCACTGCACAGGGGCCTGTATACCAGTGCTGAGGGGCCTGTATAAAACCACTGCTGAGAGGCCTGTATACCATTACTGAGGGGTGCTATATACCAGTGACGGGGGCTATATAATAGGATGGGGGTCTGCTGCATTTCATACCCTAGGCTTATACGCGAGTATATACGGTAATTGCTGATTAAGCTGTATATGCATACAAGATCTTTGATTCACTTGTTGCACTATGCTTGAGGAAGGAGTACAAACTCCGAAAAGTTGCACACAAAGCTGGACTAAAGAAAAGTCCACTTTGAGAAAGTAAAGGAGTGCTGCCTGTTTTTTTGGAATTTATATATATATATATATATATATATATATATATATATATATATTTATATATATATATATAATGTGAAAAAATTCTTGCAGTACACAGCTACTCCCAATGATGTACAAATGCTACAAGCTATATGTGTTTGAGGAAAAAGTTTAAAATCTTATTTAATTTAATTTTTTATTTCTGAAGTTCTTGGTACATACATTGGCCAATGTCTGTTTGCTCATCAACTGCGACAAAGTGACTTCAGGTCTGATGAGTCCTACTCTGATATCCCTGTCCTCCTTGTCCACCCCCCACTTCTCAGTGGGCAGACTCCATCTAGACCCTCGATCACCTGTAGGTTAATGAGGGTGCACATTGCCTATATATATATATATATATATATATATATATATATATATATATATATAAAAGAAAAAAATTAACCTGCTTACCATTAGGCAGAATCTTAATAGACACATTTTCATGCAGGAATCCAAACACGGAGAAGGAGAAAAGAGCAATCTTATTAAATCCAACAGAAAGAATTTTTCTCCAGCTGATCCACAGAAAGAATGCATGGTTTTATTGAAAAAAGTGGCACAGTATAAAAACACGAAGAAGATGCCTCCAAGCAAATTATAACAAAACCCTCTCACCCCAAACTACATGTTTCAGCACTGAATATACCTTCTTCAAGGTCTAGGAACCTTAGGTGGGGAGGGGGCATGGCAGGGGCGTGACTGCCATCCCCATGCTCCACACATACACTCCAGTCCCTAATGTACGATCCTATGTGACAGCACAACACTGCAAATAAACACAATATGAATGCTGAGAAGGATGCAAAAATAAAAATGCAAGAGCTGACATACTACAGATCTGAAGACATGCCTTGTAGGTTCATATATGCAAGGAAAAAATAAGTAGCAGCAGCAGCAGCGTGACCATGACATTGTAGAAATCTCAATCACTTTCCTAGTACTGTGAAATGCAGCAATTTTGTATGTTTTGGGCTGCATAACTGCATGGATAAATTGCCGCAGACTGAAGCTTGTGAACACATATTTGTAGTGCATGTTGCAATTTATTACACATGGACCGGAGGTGTAACGTAGCCTAAAACTGCCTGGGTACAAGACCATAACATCAACAGAAAGTGCCTTCACATGGTGTGATAAACTGAATAAACCATAATACAGTACATATATTCCTAGATTTAGATTGATATCATATAAGACAATCTATAATTGGGAACATTGAAATAGCATTTTTCTTTAGCTGTTAATAGATGTTACGTGATAATACAGGTGTGTACTATAACGTGTGTGTAACAGATGCTGCAGACTTTGGATGCCTTGCTCTATGCAATGTTGTGTTTGCTTTTTGTGGTGCCCTGCCATTACAGGTAGCCACAGACCTACCTAAAACATGGATGGATTTCCACAGTGGGTACCCATACATCTTCCACCCCAGACCTGTAGAGGGAGCCCTACTTGCTGCCTTAAGCAAGAACCCCTATAAATACTGTTGCTGGGGGCGGAGTTAGTCAGAGTGTGCAGTCGCTAGGACAACTGTGAAGACGTCCTAGTGTGTCGGAGCCATGTCAGTCCGTGTGGACTCCACCCAGCATTAGCATAGCCCTGCCCTACTGACACATCAGCAAGACACACCAGGAAGTAATAGCTCCATCATGCCAGAGGTTTATGCTGCATAGCAGAGTTGAAGGAGACGCTGACAGCAGAGCAAGGGGAGAGTGGAGACGCTAGAGGAAAGGGCTCCAACACATCTACCCCAGAGGAGACCCGAAGAACCTACAGAGAAGGCAATGCCGAATATAGGACACAGAGCAGGCGGACACACCATATAACAGGTGAGCCAAAAAACCACAGTGTTTAACAGCAACTGTACCGAGAGGGGCATCAGAACAATGGGGGAGGGGGAACATAATGAATGTAAAGCAGGGGCCATAGAACATACAGATGGCAAATGCACATTGTATCTGAATATGCTGAAACTTGGAGGCTCTTTAATTTAAAGTTTCCTAATACTATAGACATAGACTCAAAAGGAATATAGCAAGACGGTCTAATAATACTACCACATTACACATATATATTGTTGTAGGTTCAAGGGACGTAATAGAAAAAAAACATAGAAAAGTAAAACCAGAATATTTGGACACCGCAGCCACCCCAGCAAGAAAAAAACAGGTGAGCACAAAAATACAGGAATATTTTGATCCTTCATACAACAATATACTAATACAAACATATTATAATAAGAAAGCACCGCAAAAACGGAGGAAATCCACATCAAGCAATACATATAGATACAAGAAGATCACATATAGAGAAATATATAGAGGTAAGAGAAACCACCCAAGCTTAATATACAATAAAAGCCAACAGATATATATATATATATATATACTGATACACTAAATATTGTCTAGGGCACCCCATATGGATTCTGAGAAACATCACCCCCACTAACGGAAAAGGCCCTGTCCAGTAGAGTAATAAGAACTTTATTGAATCTATAGAAATAACTGTGTGTATGTATATATATATATATATATATATATAAAAAAAAGAAAAAAAACTGCACAGCACTCACAGACTAAATGTGAACTGGTGCCAGCAGGGACGCTGGGTCAAATAACTAGAAAAGGTTCTCTGCAGCACTCAGTTACTACCAATGACGTACAAATGCTAACAAGCTATATGTATATGAGAAAAAAGCTTAAAAACTTACGTTTTTTCAAAAAACTCAAAAATCTTATCTTTTTATTTCTGAAGTTCTTGGTACATACATTGGCCAATGTCTGCTTGCTCATCAACTGCGACAAAGTGACTTCAGGTCTGATGAGTCCTATCGCTGACATCCCTTTCCTCCTTGTCTACCCCCCACCTCTCAGTGGGCAGACTCCATCTTGACCCTAGATCACCTGTGGTCAATGAGGGTGCAATTGCAGCATGGAGCCAGCATCTCCATATGATACAAAAAAGAGAAAAAAACTGCACAGCACTCACAGACTAAATGTGAACTGGTGCCAGCAGGGACGCTGGGTCAAATAACTAGAAAAGGTTCTCTGCAGCACTCAGTTACTACCAATGACGTACAAATGCTAACAAGCTATATGTATATGAGAAAAAAGTTTAAAAACTTACGTTTTTTCAAAAAACTCAAAAATCTTATCTTTTTATTTCTGAAGTTCTTGGTACATACATTGGCCAATGTCTGCTTGCTCATCAACTGCGACAAAGTGACTTCAGGTCTGATGAGTCCTATCGCTGACATCCCTGTCCTCCTTGTCCACCCCCCACCTCTCAGTGGGCAGACTCCATCTTGACCCTAGATCACCTGTGGTCAATGAGGGTGCAATTGCAGCATGGAGCCAGCATCTCCATATGATACAAAAAAGAGAAAAAAACTGCACAGCACTCACAGACTAAATGTGAACTGGTGCCAGCAGGGACGCTGGGTCAAATAACTAGAAAAGGTTCTCTGCAGCACTCAGTTACTACCAATGACGTACAAATGCTAACAAGCTATATGTATATGAGAAAAAAGTTTAAAAACTTACGTTTTTTCAAAAAACTCAAAAATCTTATCTTTTTATTTCTGAAGTTCTTGGTACATACATTGGCCAATGTCTGCTTGCTCATCAACTGCGACAAAGTGACTTCAGGTCTGATGAGTCCTATCGCTGACATCCCTGTCCTCCTTGTCCACCCCCCACCTCTCAGTGGGCAGACTCCATCTTGACCCTAGATCACCTGTGGTCAATGAGGGTATGTACCAAGAACTTCAGAAATAAAAAGATAAGATTTTTGAGTTTTTTGAAAAAACGTAAGTTTTTAAACTTTTTTCTCATATACATATAGCTTGTTAGCATTTGTACGTCATTGGTAGTAACTGAGTGCTGCAGAGAACCTTTTCTAGTTATATATATATATATATATATATATGTATACACATTTGGATTTTAATGTTTTAAAGCATTTTATGTAAAAAAAATTTTATAAAAATAATTTTAATAAATACCCGGTACATGGTTAAATAACACATATTTGTGATTTTATTTACGATTTCTTAGCATATATATTGTGAGTTATATTGATATACAGTAGACAAAAGCCATTGATAAAAAAAAAGAATTGGGCTGAGCCTACACACCTTTTCACTCATTGCCTATTGCACAGGGGGATTTTTGCACGGAAGATCCCTCGCAGGCTTTCAAGCAGCATACCCACAATTAATACAGTTTGCTCCAGTGTATACCCAACAATCCTGAAGTGTCAAATTAACTTTTAAAAAACTTTGAAAATTGAAGAAATATTTTTTAAAAAACAACATCCTGTTCTTGACCAGTATACATACAGTTGTGGCCAAAAGTACTTACACCCCTGCAATTCTGTCAGATAATACTCAGTTTCTTCCTGAAAATGATTGCAATCACAAATTCTTTGGTATTATTATCTTCATTTAATTTGTCTTCAATGAAAAAACACAAAAATAATTGTCCTAAAGCCAAATTGGATATAATTCCACACCAAACATAAAAAAGGGGGTGGACAAAAGTATTGGCACTGTTAGAAAAATCATGTGATGCTTCTCTAATTTGTGCAATTGACAGCACCTGTAACTTACCTGTGGCACCTAACAGGTGTTGGCAATAACTAAATCACACTTGCAGCCAGTTGACATGGATTAAAATTAACTCAACCTCTATCCTGTGTCCTTGTGTGTACCACATTGAGCATCGAGAAAAGAAAGAAGAAAGAAGACGAAAGAACTCTCTGAGGACTTGAGAAACCAAATTGTGAGGAAGCATGAGCAATCTCAAGGCTACAAGTCCATCTCCAAAGACCTGAATGTTCCTGTGTCTACTGTGCGTAGTGTCATCAAGACGTTTAAAGCCAATGGCACTGTGGCTAACCTCCCTAGATGTGGACGGAAAAGAAAAATTGACGAGAGATTTCAACACAAGATTGTATTGGATGGTGGTTAAAGAACCACGACTGACATCCAAAGAAGTTCAAGCTGCCCTGCAGTCCGAGGGTACAACAGGTCAACCCGTACTATCCGTCGGCGTCTGAATGAAAAGGTACTGTATGGTAGGAGACCCAGGAAGACCCCACTTCTTACCCCGAGACATAAAAAAGTCAGGCTGTAGTTTGCCAAAACTTACCTGAGAAAGCCTAAAACGTTTTGGAAGAATGTTCTCTGGTCAGATGAGACAAAAGTAGAGCTTTTTGGGCAAAGGCATAGAGTTTGCAGGAGAAAAAAAGAGGCATTCAAAGAAAAAGAATACGGTCCCTACAGTCAAACATGGCGGAGGTTCCCTGATGTTTTGGGGTTGCTTTGCTGCCTCTGGCACTGAACTGCTTGACCGTGTGCATGGCATTATGAAGTCTGAAGACTACCAACAAATTTTGCAGCATAATGTAGGGCCCAGTGAGAGAAAGCTGGGTCTCCCTCAGAGGTCATGGGTCTTCCAGCAGGACAATGACCCAAAACACACTTCAAAAAGCACTAGAAAATGGTTTGAGAGAAAGCACTGGAGACTTCTAAGGTGGCCAGCAATGAGTCCAGACCTGAATCCCATAGAACACCTGTGGAGAGATCTAAACATGGCAGTTTGGAGAAGGCACCCATCAAATATCAGAGACCTGGAGCAGTTTGCCAAAGAAGAATGGTCTAAAATTCCAGCAGAGCATTGTAAGAAACTCATTGATGGTTACCGGAAGCGGTTGCTCGCAGTTATTTTGGCTAAAGGTTGTGCAACCAAGTATTAGGCTGAGGGTGCCAATACTTTTGTCTGGCCTATTTTTGAAGTTTTGTGTGAAATGATCAATGTTTTGCATTTTGCTTCATTCTCTTTTGTGTTTTTTCATTTAAGACAAATTAAATGAAGATAATAATACCAAAGAATTTGTGATTGCAATCATTTTCAGGAAGAAACTGAGTATTATCTGACAGAATTGCAGGGGTGTCAATACTTTTGGCCACATCTGTATAATTATAAAATGCAACCTTATTGGGTTTGTACTAATTATTGTTTCTTTTTTTTCCCAGTACAAATTTTTTTTTAAAGGTAATATGTTGGCTTGTATTAAATAACTTGTAACTTTTTATTTTTGCAGAATCAGATGTTGACCTTCATATATTTTATTTTAAAATGTGCATTTATTTTCCACACAGAACTTGGAGCAGCATCGTCCTCACTTGGAGCGGCCCCTCATCGAACAGCTAACAAAGGCACGCCCTAATCATCCACCAGTGAAGGAGCAACCTGTCTGGTATCACAGGCTGGGGATCAGGTAATCGTCACTTCAGGTTATCCCTTATCCCAGCCCTCTGCCACTGGTTTTGTTGGTTCTTCTTTCCAGTGACAGAGGGCCTGGGAAAGGTTTGTCAAGCCCGAGTTTATTCACTTAAGCTTGACCTTCTAGGAATGAATGAGGGTGCTTTATTAACGAGTTGATTGTGGGTTCGCTAATGTGAACACACTTTTCAGCGAAGTCAACAGACGCCTTGACCGCCTGGAAGCCGATCTTGAGAGACCGGCACAACATTTTTTTTCATCAATAGATCGTGGCGTACAAATAACCTTATGCCTGAACTCCAGCTGCATGTGATGAATGCCTGCCAGGCTGCTTACAGAGAAGCCATGCAGTAGCAGTCCCAAAGCTACCATACACAGCAGTCAGGGTATTACCAACAGCTGCTCGTGATTTTGCCACCACGTCAACAAGGCCCAGAACAGCATTATTGGCATAAGATGACAGTACCTCTGCAGACTGCATCATCAACAGTACATAGAGGTCAAGGAGTCGGATTTTCAGCAGCAACAACACACTCGTCTCCACCACCACCGATAGACATCACGCCAGTTCAAGTTCCAAGCTACACCACACTGCAGATTGCGGGAGCCCTGCAGCATCAAGGCTACAAACCTCAGAACACCAACTCACGCCAGCACAACAGCATCATGGATCGACTACCCCCTGACCAACGTCTGACCACCACCCCCATGATGCCACTACCACCCTAACAACTTTTGCACATCACCATCATGGAGGTAGTACCACGCTGTCAACACTGCCAAGTACTTCAGCATTGCCTGGTCCATCAGCCCACCAGCACACTGAAGGACACGAGGCCAGCATTACAATTCGTCCCATTAAATTGAAGCGGAAAAAACCCAAGAAAGCACTTCCAGCAAGAAAAAAAGAATTTGCCATGCCAGAGACTCAAGCTCAGTTGCCCACAGGACAGCCAGAGAAAAAAATTGGTCAGCCAAAGAAAGTGCCGCAACCACCTGCATCCTCCCCTCCTCTCCCAATGTGTCTCTGTTATCTAATTTGTCTCCACCATCTGTAGGCTCTCTCCATTCCAATGTGTCTCTCCTTTCCCCTGTGTCTCTCCCTTCCAATGTCTCTTCCACCTTTTTTTCTAGTTGTAGCATCTCTTCATCCCTCGATGTTGCGTCTACTGCGTTGTCGTCTACTCCCGATGTGTCAGCCAATGTTTTCATCCCTTCCCTGAAATGGACCATTTCAATTTCTCTGTTTTACATTACTTTGCACTTTCACCTGTAACTGTTTCCTCCCTACTCCTACTCAATCCTCCAATCTTCACACCCCACAGGTCCAAAATTTGACCCCATCTTCCACACCCACCACCTACACCCATTTATGAATTTTGTAATTTTCTTTGCACCCTGTTATTTTTTTCTTAATAAAAATTGTTTTGTTTTTTAAAAAAAAGGTTTCTTCTTGAGGTAAAGACACATATGTGTCTTGTTTGGGATTGACAATTGAACAAGCGATGCAATTTTTGCAAAATAAGGTGTTCATTACTTACCTGTGATTACTACTACCAAGGGGCTGATGCTTACAACCACTGGGCATTCCCTTGGTGGTGGCAGCGTGTAAAGCAGCGACGAAATTCAACCGGATGTTTGCCGCAGGATCAGTCTCAACGTCCGGGGAACCACGTTCCCTTAAGTTGAGGGCGCAATTGCGGCGTGTACATGCAGCATCGGTGATCGTTAACAACCATTAAAAACGTGCACTCGCACGTTCGATTGATGCCGATCGCAGGTGATAGTTGCGACATCTAAAGGTACCTTTAGAGGGTAAGAAACAGGTTTCAGAATAACCACCCATAGGCTGTAATGGTACCTTTACACGCTGCTACCGAAGGTAGCAACAGGTAGGCACCGCACGTGCATGCGCGCGTTTTCAACGGTTCCTAACGTTACCTGATGCCGCTATTACACGCCGCCACAAGGTGCTCCACAGAAGGTATTTTCGTTATCCGGAAATGACGACGGGTGCCGCAGGTTACCTTCTGTGGAGCACCTTCCCTAATTTACATGCTGCTACAACAAGGGAATATGGGCGTACATATTGTGCGCCGTAACTACATAGGCGTGACAGAGTAGTGTATTACGCGCCGCTCGTACGGTGATTGGACAATGCAAAAACATCATGATTGGCCAGCCAGCGCAGGGAGGGTGCCTAATACATGACGCTATAGCAAATGTGTATTGTGACTGGTCAGCTCGTTAAATATGCCGCCCTATGCAGGGACAGCCAATGGGTACACAGTAGTCCCCAGCAATGATAGCTGATGGGGCGTGGTATACATGACTCTCAAGCACGCCCCAGGTAACTCAAATACTGTACCTGGGCCCCGATTACAAGCCGCTACCATAGGGGTTATACCTGCTTGTTTTTCAGCACGGCTGAAAGACAGGTATCCAAAGAGACAGGAAGGTACAACCTGAATTACACGCCGCCACTTCGCGGTGTTTTGCAGGTATAAGGTACAATTGTCTCTGATACCTGCCGGTTTCTACCTTTCAGTAGCGGCGTGCAAAGGTACCATAAGGGTACCGTTACACGTCGCAACATTGCATGCAATTTCACTTGCAATTTGCTGGTTGCAGTGAAATCATGGACACATTGTTCCATTTTGTACATGGCAACAAAATAGAACAATGTGTCCATGATTTCACTGCAACCAGCAAATTGCAAGTGAAATTGCACGCAATGTTTCGATGTGTAACGGTACCCTAAAGCCGGCGTCATACACGACAATGTCGTCAGCGATCTGATCACTGGTGACATTGATGGCTGATTGCTGGTGAGCTGTCACACAGGCAGACTCACCAGCGATCATTGGACCAGCGACATAGTGGAAATGATTTAAATATCGTTTCCACGATGTCTGCAGGCTGGTATCCAGGGTAAACTGCGGATAACTAGGCAGCGCGCTCTGCCTAGATAACCGATGTATACCTTGGTTACCAGCCTTCTACGCTCACCGGCTGGTATCCAAGGTATACAGCGGGTAACTAGGGTCTCTAGCTACCCGCTGTGTACCTTGGATACCAGTCGGTGAGCGGAGAAGGCTAGTAACCAGGGTATACATCGGGTAAGTAGGCAGCGCGCACTGCCTAGTAACCCACAGTTTACCCTGGATACCAGCTCCCAGCGCTTGCTGAGAGGCGCTGAGAGCTGGCTGATCGCGTCTCCCGGTGTCACACGCAATGATGCTGCATATACACCGGGCGACCATCGCCAGGTTTTCGGTCTGGTCTGAAAACCTGGCGACCATCAACTAACGATTTATCGCTGGTTGATGCACCCTGTCACATGCGTCAATATCGCTGCAACGTCACGTGCAGCAGCGATATTGACAGCGATATTGATGCGTGTGCAGGCCCCTTAAGACTCTTTACTACATCCAAGACTAATTTGGCTACTTATGTTTAAAGGCCATATAAGAATAAAATAAGGCCCCTTGAGAAAAAAAGGACCCACACCACAACAACCACCAGAATATAAATTGGGACTCCTGAACCATCATCACATTATCCACTGTTTGACCTTTAATTTTTATATTGTTATATTGTTTCAATAGAATTTTCCTGATACTTTAATAAACATCCAAAAAAAAGGGTGCACCAAATTATTATTATTAGTGCCTATCCTTGGAAACAGATATAGCGCTGAGCCTTATACCATTAATAACATTAACGTAGTTTACCACCGGCGAAGCAAAATACGGTACTTCCCCAAGGCTTCTAGCAGCAAAAGATCAACGACCATATAGGTATTAGGTCATCTATACGCTAGCTCCAGTGTTAAAAACCTATTACAAGTTAACTAGTTATACACGTTTAATTGGATATTTTTGCTCAAAAGTAGTACAACATAAATAAACATATAAAACAGGTATCACCATAATTATATTGACTCACATATTAATATTACCATGTTAAATTTATTGCACTGTAAATTTATTAAAAATACAAATAGGCCTTGTGTTTTTTTGCTGCAGTTTTGCTGTAGCTTTTGTCACAAAACTGCATCTGTGCCCTTACCACAGCAAAGTATATGAGATTTCTGGTGTGTCCACAATGCTTTTTTTTCCCTTGCAGTTTAGGTACAGATTGTGGTCAAGACAAAAGAATGAGCATGTCAATTGTTTCTTGCGCTTTGTAGCCCTCCCAGCCATTGACTATGCTAACAAAACCACATGACCACAATCTGCACCTAAGGCGGCCGTCACACGGTGAGATATCTTTAGCGATATTGTAAGCGATCACGTGCACGCGCAATCGCTTACAATATCGCTCACATCGCTGGTGAGATGTCACACAGACAGACTCACCAGCGATGCGGAGCAGCGATCTCGCTCGTTACTATGGTACACATCGGGTAACTAGGCGCCGCGTGTCGCTTAGTTACCCGACGTGTACCATAGTTACCATCTCCCAGCATAGGCGCGGTCGCTGGGAGATGGATCATCGTGGTGTCATACACCACGATGATGCAGATCGTTGCATCGTTCATCGCTAGATCTGAGAACCGAACCTCAGATCAGCGATGTCACGATCAAGCGATTTACCATCGTAAATCGCTTGATTACATGCAACGATATCTTGCCCGATATCGCTTAAGCGATCAAAAAGGAGATCGCTTAAACGATATCGGGCAAGATATCGTTCCGTGTGACGGCCGCCTATAATGCACCAAAAATGCAGCAAAAACCATGCGTTTTGTGGCCCATTTTCCAGCCACAGGATGCAGTTTAGCAGAATTGTTTCTGAAGTACATTTCTTCACCTAGCCTAATGGCCGCTTTATCGTTCCGATATTGCATACAATTTCATGCGAGCGCACACGTGTTTGGCACTTGTCCAAGATCGCATAGTAGATGTCACACAGGAAGATATTGGCAGGCAACGCTACTACGATGGTGTACGCCCCTTCTTTGCGCTGGGTATGAGCAACCCAGGGAGCGAGCATTTAACATTGGAATGAATAGGGGAAGTTGCGCTCCAAATCGTAGTTGCGCTGTCACACAGCACGATCCTGCCACATCGCCTATACATTATGTACGGTTGAAGGGCTTGCACAATCTTCTTGCAATATCGTAGTTAGGTTGTTTTCGCGTCGCATTGCCCATTTACACGACACAACGCACAAACGATATCAACTGCAACGGCCACACCACGTGACTTTTATCGATGTTGCGTTGCGATATCGCAATGTGTAAAGCAGCCATTAGAGTACTTTCACATTGTGTCCTAGCACGCACTCAGTGTTCCCATCGAGGCTTAAGTTCAAACCCTCGGCAAAACAGGCTTTGAATATATCTTGCAACAGGGTCATTGACTTTAATGGTGCAGACAGAGTCAATATGTGCTCTATCGAGCACCATTTTTGGGAGTGTACGTTTACTGTAGGTGGATACCCAAACTCAGTCTACTGCGTCATACAACACAATGTGAAAACAGTGTTGCAAAACAATTTCAGATTTATTGGTTTTTCTTCATTCTTTGTATTGTATTTAACATGGAATAAAAGAATAAAAAGTTGTATGTACCAAAAATTGCACTTTTGAAAACTAGCTTCTCCCATAGAGTAGACGCTCTCATACAGCCCTGTATTCCCAAAAAATAATGAGTCTCGGGATATGTCAAGCAAAAAAAATCTATTTTTTTTAGATAAAAAAGTTATGGAATTTAATTGCATTAGTAGGAAAACATATTGTAATCTTGGTAGATTTGCAGATTATTGGTGACTTTTCAACTACAGTATATCTAATTATTAACGATGTTATAAAAAAAAGCTAAAATCTAGAATAGCTGTTTTATTGCTCCAAATGTCACTTGTACAACAAATAATAAAGCTTCACACAGCTACAGTAACGGTAAGTTGTAAAACGAATGACTTCAGAATGTTTTTTTTATCTTTTTTTCAGTGTGTTTATTTAGTAAAGAACATAAATAAAAATGGGACCGATATATAAAATTGTTTCCATCAGCAACAGCCTGGAGTGTGGTGAAATATAGAGCCCAGGTAGAGATCTCAGCATGACATGCATGACACACACATTGCAATTGACATTGGCCTACAGGAAAACCACTGGAAACATCACCTGATAGATTTCTCATCTATAATGCTCTGCCACTTACTCAGGCATGGGAAACCTCATTTAAGACCCAGTGCTATGAAAACATACAAAAACACACTTACAGAGTACCAGTAGATATTACTGGGGCTGACTGAAATTTACGATGCCACTTTGAGGTTGTCCTGAGTGACAGCACAGTGGGGCATTTGTGACTAAACATTGTTCTCTTTCATGTTTGAGAAAGACTTTAAAAGAGCACTCCCATCAAAATGTTTATCCTTCTATTATATTGCAATCATCGTATTATATAGTACAGTGGACTTAAAATTGCTAATTTTGTACTTCTACCCTGATAATTTGTCTCTTTTCCATTAGGTCTATGACATGATGTGATTAAAAATAGATCAGCTGAATCCTTCTAAACCTTATGTAGAAACAGGAAGTCTATTCTCCATACATGAATCATCAGTGCAAAACTCAATAGCATGAGGTAGGAGAAGAGCAGCTGGGTCAAGATTTGAAGACGGGATGACACATGTAGGGAAAAGAGACATCTTGTTTCTACATGGAGCAGAGAAAAAAGAAGAATTAACTGGGAAGAAAGGCAAAATGAGCAATTGTGAGTGCACACTACCACATAATATGATGGTTGTAACATATCAACCTCTTCCTGACCTTTGATGTAATGGGACATCATAGGTCTCCCGACTTCTTGACCTGTGACATTCCACATCGTCATTGTGGGATCGCGGCACTTCTGCACCAGTAATCACTCCCCAGTATTCTGTGATTCTTATCAAAAGATACCGGAGCTTCATGTCAGGGGATGGATTCCCCACCCCGATCCCACGATCGCTGTGATTGTCAGTTGAACAATGAACTCCAGTGATCGTCATTCTCCAGCTAAGAAACAGGCAGTCATAGCCTCTTACATTGGATGGAGCACTGGAGGTGGCGGGTATCATCCCCTCCAGTGCTGATGGGAGTGATCTAATGCAAGTGATCACTCCCACCAGCTCAAGCATGATGGTGGTGCAGACAGCGTGTGTCTGCTTGCCTGTACCAGCTGCTTCTCCACAGCCTGATGTCCCTGCTTCCCTGTCCTGTGCCTGACCAACTGCACCTGTGCCTGCTCCTCTTGTGTTGTGCCCACCATCCCTCTTCCTCCTCCTGCTCCTCTCTGGTCCTAAATCTCCTCCCCTTCTGTGCCTGACACCCACATGCCACTTCTGCCCTCTGCTCCTCCACAGCCTGATCTCCCTGTGTGGTGATGAGGCTGCAGAGGAGTGATGTGACAGCCAGGCATAGTCATCTGTGTGATCGCTATGCCCTGGCTCTGTGTCACCACCTAAGTGCTGTGATCTACCGATCAAAGTAGTTAGGACCCTAGTCCAGTGAGAGGGAGTGCTGGGTCTCTTACCCCTCCAAAGGGTTATTGGCCATCGTAATGAAATTGCGATGGGCTGATCACCATGGTAACCCAATGTGGCCATGGCAACCAACTTTGCCATGATAAAATTCAGTCACCTGACCCAAGCCTCAGAGTTAATGTGTTCTCGAGGACTTGTATTAGTCACACAATGATCTGACATACAGTGCACCATCAGTGAGACCTCAGAATCTGCAAGAAAAGGACACTTGATCCTAGAGGTTCCTAATGCCCGGGTCTAACATTGTCCCAACATTATGACTCTTGGGCATAGTGCCAGCTGTCAATAAAAAAGCTGGCATTAACCCCTTTATTACACAGTTTGCTACCGGCATGAGGGCAACTGGAAGAGTCTGGGTACAGCGCCCAGAAAATGGCGCTTCAATGAATGCGCCATTTTCTGGGGCAGCTGCGGGCTGCAAGTTGCAGCATGTGGAGCCCAAAATGCTTGTGCCTCTCCATACTGAGGATTCCAGCCCCCAGCTGCCTAGTTGTACCTGGCTGCCACCAAAAAATACAGCGCAGCTCCACGTCATTTTGTTTTTTCCAAAATAAACAATGTTGGGCTTTACTGTATTTTTGGGTCCCAACCAGGTACAACTAGGCAGCTGGGGGTGGGTGGCAGTCTGTAGCTGCATAGTTGTACTTGGCTGCCAACCAAAAATACAATTAAGTCCCACGTCTTTTTGTATTTTTTTCATTATTTCTACAAATAAAAAAACTACAGGGAGCAGTGCCCTTTTTTTGATTGCCAGCCAGATATAACTTGGCAGCTGGGGGCTGGAAACCTCAGTGTGGATAGGACCAAACGTTCTGGACACCCAAGCTGTGAATTGCAGCCCACAGCCACCCCAGAAAATAGCGCATTTATTAGAGGCGCCATTTTCCGGTGCTGTGCCCCGACTATTCTAGTTGCCCTGATGCCTGTGGCAGTAAAGAGGTTAATGCCAGCTTTGTATTTGCAACTGGCACTAAGCCCCGGATTCATAATATCGGGTCAATGTTAGTCCCGACCATTAGGAATTTCTAGTATATGGCAAATAATACATAACACTCAGAGAAAAATTATTTTATTAACAAAAGACAAACATATCTCAACTCCATCTTTATTACTCTCACATAACCTTCCACGATTCTTCATCCAGAGTCTGCAGTGAGAGAACAAGCGTCCTCTCCCTGCAGAGTCTGCAATCACACAGACTGGAAGGACTTAGTGAGTGACATCACCCATGACAGTCAGAGACTGCCACAGGGGAGTGGTAACGTCACTCGCTGAGTCATCAGGGCTCCCTGTGGCAGTGAACTCAAATTGTTGTCATTTGTGGTGGGGTTTCTGCTGTTTAGGCACGTCAGGGGCTCCCCAAACAGAATATGACACCCACAGACCATGCCATCAAAATCTGTGTTCCAAAATGTTATTCGCTCCATTCAGAGCCCTGCTATGCATCCAAACAGTTATTTTCTTCCACATATCAGGTAACATAGTAACATAGTAACATAGTATTTAAGGTTGAAGGAAGACCTTAAAGGGATCCTGTCACCCCCAAAACACCTCCTAAGTGCGCATTTTGAAGCTGACAGCGCGGTGCGGGTGTAAATACGTCACCCGGCGCCGGGAATGACGCGGATCGCGTCATACAGCCCCCACACTGAAGCCCGGACGGAATAGGAGAGCGGGGAGGCGCGCTGGGAGGCGCGAATTTGAATCTGTGATGTAGATCACGCCTATTCAGACGTGATATGATGAAGAGGGGCAGCCTGGATGAGTGACTATGAATACCATAGTCACTCATTATCATCAGTAATGAGGTACTATAATAACGTTTTTATTCACTTTGACTATGTGCATTTAGGAGGTAAAAGGAGTGTAGGGTAAGTGTTAATATGCTCTAGGGACAGCTTTTAATAGGTTTAGAGGTGTTTTGGGGGTGACAGGATCCCTTTAAGTCCATCTAGTTCAACCCATAGCCTAACATATTAATCATGTGGCAACACTAAGCTCCACATTGGGGAAAATAATTCCTTCCTGACTCCACACGGTATTGGACTATCCAGGAGAAATTGCCCAACAAATTTTAGGATCCAAATTATCCTGTTGCTCTTATAAAAATGACACAAATTGAAGCAAAAATAACATTTTTGTGGAAAAAAAGTTATTTTTCATTTTCACGACTCAATGAATGAAGCACTTGGGGGTTCAAAGTGCTCACCATGCATCTAGATAAGTTTCTTGAGGGGCATACTTTCCAAAATGGGTCACTTCTGGAGGGTCTCCATTGTTTAGACACACAGGAGCTCTCCAAATGTGACATGGTGTCAGCTAACAATTGTAGCTACTTTTCCGCTTGAAACATCAAATTTCGCTCCTTCCCTTCTCAGCACTGCCGTGCGCCCAAACAGTGATTTTCTGCCACATATGAGGTATTGATGTATTCAGGAAAAATTGTTTAACAAATTTTATTATCCACTTTAAAAATGAAAAAATTGAGGCTAAATGAACATTTTTGTAGAAGAAAAGTATTTTTTTCACTTTCATGGCACAACATTATAAAACTCTGTGAAGCACCTGGGGGTTCAAAGTGCTCACTGCACATTAAAATAAATACCTTGGGTATTCTAGTTTCCAAAATGTTGTCAAATGTGGGGGGTTTCCACTGATTAGGCACATCAGGGGCTCTGCAAACACAACATGGTGTCAGCTAAAGATGCCAGATAATTTTCCATTCAAAAAGTCAAATGACGCTCCTTCCCTTCCGAGCCGTACTGTGTGCCCAAACATTGATTTTTGACCACATATGGGGTATTGTCGTACTCGAGAGAAATTGTTCAACAAATTTAAGGGTCTATTTTTACCTGTGACCCTTGTGAAAATGCAATATTTGAGTCTAAAATAACATTTTTGTAGGAAAAAGTAAAATGTTCATTTTTTGCCTTCCGGGTCATTCCATGTCAAGTGATCCAAAAATGAATATTTTTTTTCCCTGACGTCCTCAGATTTTTTTTAAAAATTTTTCTATCTGAAGAACAACTTTATCTAATTACAAAAAAAAAGTTTTGAATTTTTTTCTTTAACTGTTAATTTTTGACAGATTTTTAAAGTTTTAAAAAAGTGCGAATTTTGGCCTGGTATGGCTTTACATTTTCTATCATATCTCGGGCTAGAAATAAGATAGAGAAACAAAATAAACACCGTTCTACTCAGAACTGTCCAGGCTTTCATCAGATATGTCACAAGAGGATCTTTGTTAATATTTTACCCATGTGATCGCAAGCGCAAAACTTTAAAACGCATTTCCGAAAAATCGGCGCGCTTTAAATATTTCAAAAACTGCCCATGTGTCTGCTTTGCTCTTAGCCACATCTGTACCAAATTTCAAGTTGGGATCGCAATGGGATCATATTTTAACATATTTTACTAGTAAGAGCGTCAATGGGTCATTACATATCAAGTGATCTAAATATGAATATTTTTTTTTACCTGACGTCTTTAGATTTTTTTTTTTTTTTTTCCTTTATGAAGTACTACTTTAGTTAATTACAAATTAAAAGTTTAGAATTTTTTTCTTCATCAGTTAATTTTTTACAGATTTTTAAAGTTTAAAAAAAGGGTGAATTTTGGCCTGGTATGACTTTACATTTTTTTATCTCAGGCTAGAAATAAGATAATGAAGTGGGAGAGGCATCATTTTACTCAGAACGGTAACAGCTTTCATTTGAGATGTTACAAGACTATGTTTCTTTATATCAAATTCAAACTATTGACGGGCAATTGTGAAAAAATGACTGATTGTGTTCTTGGTGACTTTTGAATTGACACTATAATAGTTAAATATTTTGCACTTAGGTCCAATGAATGCGTCCATGGGGTCAAGCTGGGACAGAGTCATCACAAATTAGCCTTATTTGCAGATGACCTGCTACTTTACATCTCCCAGCCCCTGGTCTCCATCCCTTCGGTCTTAATGGAGTTTGAACGGTTCGGACAATTGAGCAACTTTAAAGTGAATTGCTCCAAAACCGAGGCACTCAGTATTTCTTTGCCTGGAGAATTGGTTTCTCATCTATCTAAACAGTTCCCATTTAAATGGAAAGTAGAAGCCATTAAGTACTTGGGAGTCCTTATACCAAAAGATCTTAAACAAATATTCAATTTAAATTATCAACCCCTTTTGACTAACGCGGAATCGGCATTTACCTCCTATAGACAATTAAAGCTATCCTGGTTCGGGAGAATAAACGTAGTCAAGATGGATGTCTTGCCCCGACTCTTATATACTTTTCAGACAGTTCCTGTTCTATTGGATAGAGGCTTCCTCTCCAAAATGCAATCTATGATCCTTAGATTTGTCTGGGGGAACAAGAGGTCCAGATTGCGAATGAATATCCTATCCTTGCCCGAGACCAGAGGAGGGGTTGGACTACCCAACATACGAGCGTACTTTGAGGCTTCCTCTCTTGTTAGAGCTCTAGATTGGCATTATCATGCGTCCTCCAAGAAATGGGTAGGGGTGGAGCAAGAGGGTTTGGGGATTCCGCTGAAACACCTGCTTTGGATTTCCCCTAAAGACTCCACAGACCTAGTACCTTTGACAGACATGACCAGAAACACCTTGAAGGTATGGCACCTAGTGACGAAAACCCTCCGCTTAAACGACAGACTTAGCCCTTTGACTCCCCTTTTTTCCAACCCATCTTTCCCACCCGGATTTGACAGGCAGAGATTTTTATGTTGGCGGAGTCTGGATGACACCCGAGTAGGACAGACTCTGTCCAGTGGTGGTTTGCCCCCGATGGCAGAGCTACAACTCAAAGAACCTACGAGACCTCTTAAGTGATTCGAATTTCTCCAATACAGAGCATACTTATATTCAGCTGACCACTCTTGCAGGGTAAGATTGACGCCCAACGTATTGGAGAGGTTATTCCAACTGGAGGCTCCACCGAGGCGCAAAATATCATTTCTATACCAGGCCTTAGGGTCCATGAGAGAGCAGGGCACCCTTTACTTCCAACGTGCTTGGGAGAGGGAATTGGGGTGTAGCATTTCAGAAGCTAATTGGCAGAAATGCTTTATATTTACTCACTCACTAGCTAGCGCTTGTTCTGCACAAGAAAGAAGCTATAAGCTGCTCACTAGATGGTACTTGTGCCCGACGACACTCCGGAACATGTTCCCTGGAACCCCTGATACCTGCTGGCGCTGTGGGGAAGAGAAGGGTACAATGATACACATTTGGTGGAGTTGTGGGGAAATCCGGCGGTTCTGGTCTGAGGTTTTCAATGCATATACCCGGATAACAGGTAAACAAGCCGAATGCTGCCCAGAATCGGCAATGTTATCCATTTTTCCAGGTCCTATTGGGCTACAGAAGAGGGATATTCTCCGCTTTTGCATCTCGGCTGCTCGTGCTGTGATCCTGAGGTTCTGGAAATCAAGCCGGGCTCCATCTCTACTTGATTGGTTCAAAGAATTGATGGACACATATCGAATGGAGGAGCTCGCAGCTGATGCGTCGGGATCTCGGAACAAATTCTTAGGGATTTGGGTTGAATGGATTCTTTTTCACGACTCTGCAGAATTTAGGAGTATCTTTTCCAGCACAGATAATATGGCTCGACCTCTGGCTGATGGGGAGCCAGTGGGATGAGTACCCTTTCTCCTTCCCATACCTCACCCTTCCCCCACCCCCCCTCCTTTTTTTCTTTTTTTCTTACGTGGCTTTTCTTTCCCAGTACAACTTTTTCTAATGGTTTTTGTTTCTCTTCTCTCTTCTTTTCTATCTCTCTTTTCTTCCCATCTGATACATTCAGTCTAGGTATTTCCTTTCTACGCCTATACCTTCAGAATTCTAGTGAACATTAGACAGGTATCGAGAACTCTGAGCTGTGAGTAGATCATTAATATTTCGGCCTTCCTTTCCGGTACACCAGTCGATAGACTATTCCAACTAGGCCTCAACGGGTAATGACCCACTTACGTGGTCAACCTGTTAGAAGGGGCCAAGTAATAAAAATCATTCTGCTGGGGCTGCTTGTCCCCTTGATATCAGAACATCTCAAAACCCTGAGAAAGGTTGTATACTTGAGTGTTTCGAATTATATTTAGATTGTAGTATATATTGCACCAGAGATAAGCGCAAAAGTAAATTTGCAGCTTATCTTAAAGTTACTAATAACTTTGTGAATTCTCTTTTTGTATATTTTATATGTCTCAAGATTTTGTTAAAAGATTGAATGTATGTCTTTCATATGTTTTTTCAAAATTTAATAAAAATGAGATTAACCATAGTTAAATATTTTAAAATATGATCCCATCACGATCCCAACTTGAAATTTGGTACAGATGTGGCTAAGAGCATAAAAGACACATGGGCAGTTTTGGAAAATTTTTATTAAAATGTTTTTTTCGGAAATGCGTTTCAAAATGTTGCGTTTGCATTTGCATAGGTAAAAAATTAAAATTAACAAATATACTCTTGTGACATATCTGGTGAAAGCCTGGACAGTTCTGAGTAGAATGGTGTTTATTTTGTTTCTCTATCTTATTTCTAGCCCGAGATAAAAAAATTTATAGTCATACCAGGCCAAAATTCACCCTTTTTTTAAACTTTAAAAATCTGTAAAAAATTAACTGATGAAGAAAAAAATTCTAAACTTTTAATTTGTAATTAACTAAAGTAGTACTTCATAAAGGAAAAAAAAAAAAAAAATCTAAAGACGTCAGGTAAAAAAAATATTCATATTTAGATCACTTGATATGGAATGACCCATTGACGCTATTAATAGTAAAATATGTTAAAATATGATCCCATTGCGATCCCAACTTGAAATTTGGTACAGATGTGGCTAAGAGCAAAGCAGACATATGGGCAGTTTTTGAAATATTTAAAGCGCGCCGATTTTTCGGAAATACGTTTTAAAGTTTTGTGCTTGCGATCACATGGGTAAAATATTAACAAAGATCCTCTTGTGACATATCTGGTGAAAGCCTGTATAGTTCTGAGTATAATGGTGTTTATTTTGTCTCTCTATCTTATTCCTAGCCTGAGTTATGAGGAGAAACGTAAAGGCAGGCAACAGCGAAATTCACACTTTTTCCGAACTTTGAAAATCATTTAAAAAAAAAAAAAATTTTTTTTAAAAAATTTCTCTTCACATTTTGCATTGTCTGACATGCTATTATCAAATAACAAAATCTCAAAAGAATTAAAAATATAGAGGTAATAATCATTGGTTCACTTGACATGGAATGACCCTTCCACATTGCTTTAGTACCTGTGAAGCACCTGAAGCGTTAATAATCTTCTTGAATGTGGTTTTGAGTAGCTTGAGGGGAGCAGATTTTGGAACAGTGTCACTTTT
The DNA here is from genome assembly GCA_033576535.1 of Allobates femoralis. NCBI lineage: Eukaryota > Metazoa > Chordata > Amphibia > Anura > Aromobatidae > Allobates > Allobates femoralis. The sequence goes on from JARQOC010000005.1 coordinate 179,052,230, forward strand.
GGGTGTCTTGTGTCATATAGGCCTTTCAAAGCCACTTTAAATGTGATTTGGTCCCTAAAAAAATTGGCTTTGTAAACTTTGAAAAATGAAAAATTGATGATGAATTTTGAATCACTTCTGCTGAATCACTTCTGGGGCTGCCTATTAAGTTGCTTGCATTTTCTTTGCACTATCAGGTAAACAGCCAATCACAGACTCTCACACTCTGTGTGCACCTCTGAGATTAACTGTTGCAGTCAGAGTGCATTTCCACAATCTGGACTGTGATTTTGCTTGGTTGCCATACACGGAAGGTTGGTTGCCATAAACTAATATGTATAGCAACCAAATACAATCACCGTCCATATTGTGGAAATGAACTCTGACTGCAACAGCCAATCACAGAGCTGCTCACAGAGTGTGAGCATCTGTGATTGGCTGTTTGCCTGACAGTGCAGTGAATATGCAAGTAGCTTAATAGGTGGCTCCAGAAGTGATTCAGTGGGAGACTGAGCTAATCTGGAAGTGATTCAGCAAGAGCGTAGGAGACTGAGTGGCCCCCGAACGGGAGCAGAAGCAGGAGTCTGGTAAGGCCAATCTACCTGTCCTATCTATCTATCTGTCTATCTATAAATAGAAAAAAGGTGAAGCAGCACTGCTAGGCTGTTCTTTATGGGTGCAAAGCATACTAAGATACACCTTCAGGTGTCTCCCATACATACAGTTTTGAAAAAAGTCCGCAGCATTCCAAATCAATATTTGCTAAAGGTTATAAGTGCCTATGCTGGAATACACCTTTGGCAAATATTGAATTGGAGTGCTGCAGACTTTTTTCAAAACTCTATCTATCTAAATAATTGCAAAAAAGGCTGCAGCACTCCAAATTCAGATGTTATTTCGCCTTTAATGGCCTTCAGGCATAAGATAGCGACGTTTCGGTCAGTGATGACCTTCTTCCAGCAGTCACTTATGGCAAATGCTGGGGATTATATAGATCCTCTAATGTCAAATCTCATTATCCAATTAATTGTTTTACAAACATTTTACAGTGCATTAACATCTTATACTTGCATCATATATTTACCTAGTGACCATTATATACATACAAATGTTTTCTGATTATATAGGAAACCTATTTAAAGGAAGTCTATAGACAATTAGACGATAACCAGGTATATAAAAAATTGCAAAATGATCCCAAATTTGAAATACAAAAAAATATACAAAAAATACTCAACACCGCATTGGTAGGAGGGACCATTGATCAGAATTTACATGACTTTCCTGTGACACCAGTTTTATATCTGGTTCCTAAAATTCATAAATCATTGATTGATGCACCAGGAAGACCCATTGTGGCAGGAATTAACTCTATATTCTATAATATTGGAATTTTTCTGGAGAAAGTCATGAGCCCTTTTGCAAATGAGGGAAAGTCGTACATAAAAGATACGGGACACTTCCTTGAAAACCTAACAAGGTATAAAGAGCAAACCAAATTTATGGGGATTAATGAGTATATACTGGCTTCTTTTGATGTAACATCATTATATATGTCGATAAAACATGAAATGGGAATTAGAGTGATTGCAGATTTTTTAAAAACCACTGATTACACCGATCCATGCAAACAATTGATCATAGACTTGCTAGAGGTAGTTCTTAAACAAAACTATTTTATGTTTGGTGATGACTTCTTTTTACAATTGATGGGCACCGCTATGGGTGCCCGCATGGCATGTTCGTATGTAGGGGCTGTTATGGTCTATTTGGAGGAAAATTACGTCTACACATCCCACCACTTCTCCCAGGTGGAGAGGTGGTGGAGATATGTGGACGATATTTTCATCATATGGAAGGGAAGTGAAAAAGAACTCTTGTCCTTTTATAATTATATGAATACTATAGATGACACAATAAAATTTACAGAGGTACACTCCCCAACAGAGATGCAATTCCTTGATGTCAGAGTACTTTTAAAGGAGGGCCGAATTGACACGACACTCTTTATAAAGGCCACTGATTAAAACAAGCTTCTCCATTTCACCAGTGGACATCCAAATAGTCTTAAAAAAGCAATTCCATATGGACAGATGATTAGGGTCAATCGAATCGTAAGTGATGAAGAAGAAAAACATCTTGAGATAGAGAAATTAATTGAGAGGTTCAGACAAAGGGGGTACCCAAATGTGATCCTTAAACAACAAAAGAAAAAACTAGCATGTAGGACAATCAAAGAGAACAAAGAGAAAAAAAGGATTCCTTTAACATTAACATATGGAGAAGAAACAAAAAGCATAGTGAACATAGTCCAAAAACATTGGAGTATGTTAGAAAAATGTTTACCCAGATTGAGGAGTACAAAAACTCTCCCTTGGTGTCATATAGAAAAGGGAAGAATATAAAAGATCTACTAGTTAGATCTGATATTGGTACAATGAAAGTAGGTAGACAACTTACATTAACAGGAGAGAAGAGAACAGGATGTTATCCCTGTGTCAGTTGCATCAACTGTTCGTTCATGATTAAAGGGAATAAATTTTGCCACCCAAGAACAGGTATAGAATATAAAATTAACCATTTTTTAACCTGTAGTTCAGATCACGTCATATACCTCTTGGAATGCCCTGCCACTTGTGGTATATAGGGGAAACTACCCTTGACTTTAAAGTAAGGATCAGCCATCATCGCTATACAATACGTAAAAAAATCATGAATCTACCAGTGTCAAAGCATTTTGCGGAAGCTAATCACAAAGAAAAGGACCTAAAATTTAGGTTAATTGACATGGTGCCAATGCCCAGAAGGGGTGGAGACAGAGTTGGGTTATTAAAAACCAAAGAATTAGAATGGATCCATAGGTTGCAGACTCTAAAGCCAGAGGGACTCAATGTAGATTTTAAGTTACATACAGCACTTTAGGTAATGGTCCCCATCTAGAAATCTGTGTATTTTACTCACTTTGATGCACTGTCACTAATATAAATACTATGGTGGTTTTAACACATTTGTTCTTTTATCTTTTATTTTCTGTATAGGAAGACGTATATAAAGTGGGAAACTTGTACACCGGGTGCCTGCAGCTCAAGTCACGTTCACAGATGAAAATGCACAAAGCATACACAGCGTAATTTAAAAGCACATGTATATATATTCCTTCCCTGAAGAAATCCTTTATAGAAGGTTCTTTTAAAAAAAAATTTTTCCTTGCACCTATTAATGCACTTTATTTACTAATTGATGCACTAAATTTACACTTAGTAATAAATAAATAAACATATTTTCTAAAGAATATATCTTCTTGCATTTTTGATAAAAAATGGATTGCACAAAAACTATTGCACATCAATGACTATAACAAGAATGGCATAAAGGGAGTCCTCGGTATTCCTTGGGCAGGTGGTGCAAAGGGAGAAAGTATCCCCCTTGGGCACCGTACTGACAGGGGAGTGCTATAACCCAAGAATGGGATGCACTTCGAATTGGGAACCCGATGCATTAAATAATATAAGTCATGAAGTGCATATATGTGGCAACCCATATAATGGGAAAACATAAACATAGGTTTTTTCCCGTGTCCCTCCTATATTGGAGGTAGTGAGGCAAGAATCAGCGATATAAAAACTAGCACTGTCACTTTAAGGAAACAATATTGTTAGAACACTAATTTTAACTTTTAAAAGAATACACTAGGTATATTTCAATAGTAGTATACATTTAAAGATAGTCCGCTATCATTTTAAAGTAATTCACACAATTTTTAAGATTATACACATAGAGGAAAGGAAGTTCTATGAAGCGCGCACATCCGGACGCTGAACTGGTACAGCGCATGCGCGAGATCTCGAACATAGCGCTGAATGCGCTTCCTGTAATACCTGGTAACTAGGGACGCACATTCAGCAAACGCATGTGCAATACAGCATAAACAACGCCGACATGGCGGCGCGCAGCCAGAGGGAGGCTGCACGTGGCAAGCAACACGCTGTGATAATGTATACTGGTTATGATTGATTAAGCGGGCACCAGAGCTACAATTAACCCACTCTATGCACTTTATGGACAAAACTGTAAGTAATAAAATCCATGCATCACAATATAATCAGAAAACATTTGTATGTATATAATGGTCACTAGGTAAATATATGATGCAAGTATAAGATGTTAATGCACTGTAAAATGTTTGTAAAACAATTAATTGGATAATGAGATTTGACATTAGAGGATCTATATAATCCCCAGCATTTGCCATAATTGACTGCTGGAAGAAGGTCATCACTGACCGAAACGTTGCTATCTTATACCTGAAGGCCATTAAAGGCGAAATAACATCTGAATTTGGAGTGCTGCAGCCTTTTTTGCATTTATTTGTCTAGAATAGGTGGCTGGATACCACCTTAAGGACTGATTAGCACCTAGCATCCTGCTAAAAAAGAACCGCTGCTCAATAACCCCTTTTTTTTGCTATCTATCTATCTATCTATCTATCTATCTATCTATCTATCTATCTATCTATCTCATTTCCTGTTGTTGTCTGTTACTGTTGGCAACCGGGGTAGAGTTACAGCGCCATCTTGGTGTTTCTACACCTGTGCATTTATTCCAATCCCACTCCTGCCATCCAGCCAACTGTGGGCAGAACTACTAGAACCATGTGACGCTGTGCTCTATGTTATAGCCGGCGTCCCGGAATGTTAAAGTGACAGTGTGCTTTTTTTTATTATTTTAAATCTATGTTATAAACTCTTATATTTATTAAAAAAAAAGGCTGGCTCTTCATAGTATAACTGGCATTGGGACATACTTTTATGATCTCAATTAGATGGCTGCACCTCGCCTTCACAATTCACACTGGGTTTACATGGGACTCCAAACTCATTGAGAGATCCCTTGTTCCCCATAAAATCTCCTTTTCTGGGTTAAGTTAGGGTGTCTCATACACTCTGCAGCTTAAACCTTAGCTTAGACCTCTATCTTTTCCACCAGATTTTTTTTTTCATAAGCCACCTTATAAAGTGTGAAAACAATACTATAATAATAAAAGTATCATTTTAGTGTTTTTATTCTGAAAAAGGGATTTATACAAAAAATTATTTTCGTGTGTATAGTAATTACAAACATGGTGACATATATCGTCCATTTATATATCAACAATAATTGGCTGGGGTCACACATAGAAATCCGTTTTTGGAAGTGATTTCCATGACCAATCCGTTTTTTTTTGGGTGCTTTTTGAGCCTCCTGTACCTCTGAACGTTTTTGGACTTAGTCATTTTTTGACCAAAATTCTTAAAAAAACGCATCCGTTTTTCCATAGGGCCCATGTTAAACATTTTTTTTTAAAAAACGGACCCCAAAAACGTACCTAGCAATGTTTTTAGGTGCAGAAAAAAACGGATAGGGTGTTTATTACATCTAATCCGTTTTTCTATCAGTTTTTGGACTTAGAAAGAAAAAATGCTAAAAATGAAGCCAAAAACGGACCAAGGGCTTATGTGTGACCCCAGCCATTGTTTGTCGTACTGATGCTAATCAGCAGTCCTGTGTGCCGCAGGCCTCTGTATCTTCTATTCATTCATATTCTGTAATATAAACAGTAAAGATGTGGAGCCAGTAACTCCAACAATTATAAAGAAACCAAAAAAAGCGGAACAGCACTCAAGGTCTAGTCTGAACTGGTGCAAGCTTCAATACTGAACAATATACAGAAAAATGTTCACAGCAGCACTCAGCCCTCCCAGACCTCTTTGTAGGATCCAGCAGAAAATTACTCACATTTCCCATTGACTTGCATTGTACTCGTTATTTGGAACGACTATACGATTATTACAAAGTACTCGTTACGAGTATAGCCATTATGAATATTACGGTACTCACTCATCACTTGTGGTGTCCCATGCATATGATGCAAACATTGGGCTTCACAATTTTGATGTTTTGTGTAGATACATACTGTAGTAATCATATGCTTTGACTACTACTTGTTACATTAATGCTATTATCAAAACACAACTTTTTTAGTAGCTAAGTCATTATTCAGTTTACTCCATACACTTGACTTGTGTGCTTGTACCAATATTCTGTCATTAATACTAATTGCATGTAGAGAAGGGATTCACCACATCACCTCTGGTGGAGGAACATCTCACTACTCATCCTTGAAGCAAGACTCAGTTGGAGGTGCTGTGCAGCCTAATAGTGAAATTATTAAAACCACTACAGATTCTAAGGTATACAGGTGTTATATTTATATATAAATTTGGGGTTGCCATAACAATAATAAACGTATATTATTAATGCAGAACAGTGAGCAGCATATAGTATTTTGTTGAAAAAATAAAAATAAAGTTATATAAAGAGTAAAAAAAGAAAAAAAAAAGATTTGTCATTAAAGCCAAAAATTTGGAGATCTATATCTTTGGAGATATAAGTTTAACCCCTTAAAGGGAACCAACCACCTCGGATGACCCTCATACACTGTTAATATGTGCCCCTGCAGCCTAGTAAACCATTAGCAGCACTGTTTTTGTGTGAAAAGTGGCTGCAGTAGAAGTGAGATAATGATTTTATACACTTACATGCCTGCGTACTTGAGGGCGTCTCCCTGTGTGTGCTGGCACTTGTGGGCTGTGCTCATCATGTCTGCTCTCCCCCTCCCTTATGCACGCCCCCTCTCAGCCTGCTATAGTGATGTGAGGCTGATCTCGTCATAAAGGGGGTGGGGCTACCGGGATGCCGTGATTTAGCCCCGCCCCTTTATGACGAGATCAGCCTCACATCACTATAGCAGGCTGAGAGGGGGCGTGCATAAGGGAGGGGAGAGAGCAGGCATGATGAGCACAGCTCACAAGTGCCAGCACACACAGGGAGACGCCCTCAAGTACGCAGGCATGTAAGTTTATAAAATCATTATCTCACTTCTACTGCAGCCACTTTTCACACAAAAGCAGTGCTGCTAATGGGTTACTAGGCTGCAGGGGCACATATTAACAATGTATGAGGGTCATCCGAGGTGGTTGGTTCCCTTTAAGGACCGAGTCACTCTGCAGCTTAATGACCGGACCATTTTTTGTAATTCTGACCACTCTCCCTTTATGAGGTTATAACTCTGGAACGCTTCAACGGATCCTAGTGATTCTGAGATTGTTTTTTCGTGACATATTGGGCTTCATGTTAGTATTAAATTTAGGTCGATAATTTTTGCGTTTATTTGTGAAAAAATAAAAAATTTGGCAAAAATTTTGAAAATTTAGCAATTTTCAAATTTTTTATTTTTATTCTGCTAAACCAGAGAGTTATGTGCCACAAAATAGTTAATAAATAACATTTCCCACATGTCTACTTCACATCAGCACAATTTTGGAAGAAAAAAAAAAATTTGTTAGGAAGTTATAATGGTTCAAAGTTCATCAGCAATTACCGTATATACTCGTGTATAAGCCGAGTTTTTCAGCCCAAAATTTGGGCTGAAAAGTCTCCCCTCGGCTTATAAACGAGTCAATACGGGGGGGGCTGTGTCCGGGGCTGCGTCCGGGGGCTGTGGAGGCTTCAGGAGGCGGGGGGGGAGGCTGCTGTATGAGCGGCCCCGTCGCGTGGGGCCGCTCATTAAATATGCACTGCTTTCCCCTGTCTATCACCGGCAGGGGAAAGCAGTGCATAACTAATTAAATCCCCCCCCAAGTGCTGGCACCTGCCCCCCCTTGTAAGGGCCCCCCCCCCCCGATGGTTATATTACCATTCCGGACTTCTGATCCGCGCCGCTCCTCGCTCCTCCTCGCTGCTCCGTCCGTCTTCTACATCTCGGATCTCCGGCCGTCGCAGGCATGTGACGTCATCGCGCGGCCGGGGATCCCGGATGTAGAAGACGGACGGAGCAGCGCGGAGGAGCGAGGAGCGGCGCGGATCAGAAGTCCGGAATGGTAAGAGAAGCGGGGGGGGGCCCTTGCAAGGGGGGGCGAGGGCCGCTGTGTACCCCCAGGGGCTGCTGGGGACCCCCAGGGGGCTGCTGGGTACCCCCTGGGGGCTGCTGGGGCACCTGCTGGGGACCCCCTGGGGGCTGTTGGTACCCCCAGGGGGCTGTTGGTACCCCCTGGGGGCTGTTGGTACCCCCAGGGGGCTGTTGGTACCCCCTGGGGGCTGCTGGGGTACCTGCTGGGGACCCCCAGGGGGCTTTTGGTACCCCCTGGGGGCTATTGGTACCCCCAGGGGGCTGTTGGTACCCCCTGGGGGCTGTTGGTACCCCCAGGGGGCTGTTGGTACCCCCTGGGGGCTGCTGGTACCCCCTGGGGGCTGTTGGTACCCCCAGGGGGCTGTTGGTACCCCCAGGGGGCTGCTGGTACCCCCAGGGGGCTGTTGGTACCCCCAGGGGGCTGCTGGTTACCCCCTGGGGGCTGCTATATGTACCCCTGGGGGCCTGCTGTATACCACTGGGGCTGCTGTATACTACCACTGGGGCTGCTGGGGCTCCTGTATACTACCACTGGGGCTGCTGGGGCTCCTGTATACTACCACTGGGGCTGCTGGGGAATCTGTATACTACCACTGGGGCTCCTGTATACTACCACTGGGGCTGCTGGGGCTCCTGTATACTACCACTGGGGCTGCTGGGGAATCTGTATACTACCACTGGGGCTCCTGTATACTACCACTGGGGCTGCTGGGGCTCCTGTATACTACCACTGGGGCTGCTGGGGCTCCTGTATACTACCACTGGGGCTGCTGGGGCTCCTGTATACTACCACTGGGGCTGCTGGGGCTCCTGTATACTACCACTGGGGCTGCTGGGGAATCTGTATACTACCACTGGGGCTGCTGGGGAATCTGTATACTACCACTGGGGCTGCTGTATACTACCACTGGGGAGGCCTGTATACCACACTGATGGGGTCTGTATACCTGTGCTGGGGTCCACCCTCGGCTTATACACGAGTCAATAGGTTTTTCCAGATTTTTGGGGCAAAAGTAGGGGGGTCGGCTTATACACGGGTCGGCTTATACACGAGTATATACGGTATTAATTTTTCCAGCAAAATTTACAAAACCAATTTTTTAGTGACCACATCACATTTGAAGTCTCTTTGAGGGCGGTACATGACAGAAAACACCCAAAAGTGACACCATTCCAAAAACTGCACCCCTAAAGCTACTCAAAACTATATTGAAGAAGATTATTAACCCTTCAGGTACTTCACAGGAACTAAAATAAAGTTGAAGGAAAAAATGGACATTTTAATTTTTGTAACAAAAATGTTCTTTTAGCCTCAATTTTTTCATTTTCACATGGGCAACAGGATAAAATGCATCCTAAAATTTGTTGGGCAATTTCTCCTGAGTACACCGACACCTCATATATGGTCATAAACCACTGTTTGGGCGCACGGCAGGGCTCAGAAGGGAAGGAGCGCAATTTGACTTTTAGAGCCAATTTTCCGTTCAAAAGGTGAAACGGTGCTCCTTCACTTCTGAGCCCTGCCGTGCGCCCAAACAGTGGTTTATGACCACATATATGGTATCGGTGTACTCAGGAGAAATTTCCCAACACATTTTGGGATGTATTTTATCCCTTTGCCCATGTGAAACTGAAAAAAACGTAGGCAAAAAGAATTTTTTTGTGAAAAAAAAGTGTTTTTTTTATTTTTATGGATGAATTTGTGAAGCATCTGGGGCTTCAAAGTGCTCACTATGCATCTAGATACCTTCCTTAGGGGGTCTAGTTTCCAAAATGTGGTCACTTGTGGGGGAGCTCCAATGTGGAGACACACAGGGACCCTCCAAACGCGACATGGTGTCCGCTAACAATTTGAATGGAAAATGAGCTCAAATTGTTAGCGGACACCATGTGTCGTTTGGAGGGTCCCTGCGGGTTTCCACAATGGACCCTCCAAACGCGACATGGTGTCCGCTAACAATTTAAATGGAAAATGAGCTCAATTTGTTAGCGGACACCACGTCGCGTTTGGAGGGTCCCCGTGTGTCTCCACATTGGAGCTCCCCCACAAGTGACCCCATTTTGGAAACTAGACCCCCAAAGGAACGTATCTTGATGCATAGTGAGCACTTTGAACCCCCAGATGCTTCAGAAATTCATCCGTAAAAATGAAAATGCACTTTTTTTTCCACAAATAATTTCTTTTTTCATTATTACGGATCAATTTGTGAAGCATCTGGGGGTTCAAAGTGCTCACTATGCATCTAGATATAATCCTTTGGGGGTCTAGTTTCCAAAATGGGGTCACTTGTGGGGGAGCTCCAATGTGGAGACACACAGGGGCTCTCCATACGCGACATGGTGTCCACTAACAATTGGAATTGTTAGCGGACACCTTGTAGGATATGAAGAGCCCCTATGTGCCTAAACATTGGAGCTCACCCACAAGTGACCCCATTTTGGAAACTAGACCACTCAAGGAACGTATCTAGATGCATAGTGAGCACTTTGAACCCCCAGGTGCTTCACAAATTGATCCGTAAATATGAAAAAAGAAACTTTTTGTGGAAAAAAAACGTGCTTTTTCATTTTTATGGATGAATTTGTGAAGCATCTGGGGTTCAAAGTGATCACTATGCATCTAGATACTTTCCTTCGGGGGTCTAGTTTCCAAAATGGGGTCACTTGTGGGGGAGCTCCAATGTTCAGGCACACAGGGAGGGGCTCTCCATACCCGACATGGTTTCCGCTAACAATTGGAGCTAATTTTCTATTGAAATTGTTAGCGGACACCATGTCACATATGGAGAACCCGTGTGCCACCAGCACAAGGGCAACTGGAAGAGTTGGGGTACAGCACCAGAAAATGCCGCCTCTAATGAATGCACTATTTTCTTGGGTGGCTGTGGGTTGAAATTTGCAGCGTGGGGGACCCACAACATTTGAGTCTCTCCACGCTGAGGATTCCAGTCAGCCAGCTACCAAGTTGTACATGGCTGGCTACAAATACAGCGAAGGCTTTTTTTTATTTCTAGAACTAATTCTAGAAAAAAAAAATGATGTGGGGCTCCGCCATATTTTTAGTCCAGCCAGGTACAACTTGGCAGCTACAGACTGCCAGCAACCCCCAGCTGCCTCGTTGTACCTGGCTGCAACCAAAAATACAGTGAAGCCTGTTTTTTTTTTATTTCTAGAACTAATTCTAGAAGAAAAAAAATGACGTAGGGCTCCGCCATATTTTTGGTCCAGCCAGGTACAACTTGGCAGCTACAGACTGCCAGCAACCCCCAGCTGCCTCGTTGTACCTGGCTGCAACCAAAAATACAGCGAAGCCCATTTTTTTTTATTTCTAGAACTAATTCTAGAAAAAAAAAATGACGTAGAGCTCCGCCATATTTTTGGCCCAGCCAGGTACAACTAGGCAGCTGGGGGCTGGAATCCTCAGCATGGAAAGGCCCAAACGTTCTGGGCCCCCCATGCTGCGAATTGCAGCCCGCAGCCGCCCCAGAAAATGGCGCATTCATTGAAGCGCCATTTTCTGGCGCTGTACCGATGCTCTTCCAGTTGCCCTGGTGCCGGTGGCAAACTGGGTAATAAAGGGGTTAATGCCAGCTTTTTATTGGCAGCTGGCACTAAGCCCGAGATTCACAATATAGGGCCAATGTTAGACCCGCCATTAGGAATCTCTGGTAAATAGTCAGAAAATACACATAGAGAAAAATCTTTTTATTTGAAAAAAAACACAAACAAAATTCGGACTCCATCTTTATTATAAAGATCCGACGTAGTCCACAACGAAGGTCCCACGACGCTCGATCGCCTCCGACATAGTCCACAACGAAGGTCCCATGACGCTCGATCGCCTCTGCTCAATCCAGAGACTGCAGCAAGGGATCAAGTGTCCTCTTCCTACAGTCTCAGGGGTCAGAGTTATGGTGCACTGTATGACAATGATCAGTTATGCAGTGCACCATTGACTATGATCCCAGAGACTATAACAAGAGGTCACTTGATCCCTTGTTGCACCCATCCATCCACCTATGCACCCATCATCCAAGCACGCACATCCACGTACGCACATCCACGTACGCACATCCACGTACGCACATCCACGTGCTGACATCCACGCATGCACACAACCACGCACACACATCCACACACGCACATCCACGCATGCACACATCCACGCACGCATGCTGACATCCACGCACATCCACACACACATCCACGTACATCCACATCCACGCACGCACATCCACGTGCTGACATCCACGCATGCACACAACCACATCCACGCACGCATGCTGACATCCACGCACATCCACACACACATCCACGCACATCCACATCCACGCACATCCACGTACGCACATATCCACGCACGCACATCCACGTACGCACATCCACGTACGCACATCCACGTGCTGACATCCACGCATGCACACAACCACATCCACGCATGCACACATCCACGCACGCATGCTGACATCCACGCACATCCACACACACATCCACGTACATCCACATCCACGCACATCCACGTACCGCCACATCCACGCACGCACATCCAAGCACGCACATCCACGCACGCACACATCCATCCATCCATTCACCCATCCATCCACCCATCCACCCTTCCATCCATCCATCCATCCACCCATCCACCCATCCACCCACCCATCCATCCATCCATCCATCCATTCATTAATTCATTCATTCATTCATACTTACCCAGCGATGAGGAGGAGGAGCCCCTGAGAAGAGGAGGAGCCACACCGGACTGCAGAGTCTCCCGAGCTCCCGGACTCCCGAGCGTGCAGCCCGCCGGGATAGGTGAGCGGGGCTGGGGACCAGGGGCTGGGGACCGGGGGCTGGGGACCGAGGACCAGGGGCCGGGGACCGAGGACCGTGGACCGGGGACCGAGGGGACCGGGGACCGAGGGGACCGGGGACCGAGGGGACCGAGGGGACCGAGGGGACCGAGGACCAGGGGCTGGGAACCGGGGGCTGGGGACCGAGGATCGGGGGCTGGGGACCGAGGACCGGGGGCTGGGGAGGAGGAGGGGGTCCTGCAGCTTCGCCGGCGGGCACATAAGCCCGCCGGCAGACACACTATGCAAGTTGGAGGGCGGGGATGGACGGGAGACAGGGGGGGCTGCACAGGGGACGGGGACAGGACACAGGGGGCTCAGGACACAGGGGGGGCTACAGGACACAGGGGGAGCTGGACACAGGGGGCGGGGACAGGACACAGGGGGAGCTGGAGCATCAGCTCATGGCCGGCGGGTGCGGTGCAACCTGCCGGCAGATAAGTGTGATTGGGGAGGGGGGGGTGAAGGGGTTAACAGGGGTGCCCACACCTCTGCCCCTAACCCTTGGCTGTCACTGACAGCTTTTAGATTTGAGCTGTCACTGTTCGTTTAGAAGCAGTGACAGTTCAAAGCAATGACGAGTATACTCGTCATGATGCGGGAACTGACAGCTTTTCATGACGAGTATACTCATCATTAGTCGTAAAGGGGTTAATATAAAAAATATTTTTTTGCAATTCTTACTTCGTTTTTATCAGTTTTCCAAAACTATTCTTTTTATCAATCCTCACAATGATGTAATTAATGCCACATTATAATGGATCCAAAATGGATCCACAGCTCCTGTTGGAACAGCCGAGAGCTATATTTATTAATAAATAATTTGAAAACATAGCGCAGTATAACCTCTGTTATGGATTTCCAGCCAAGGTAAAGCCACAAACTTGGCAGTCGGACATAATATAGCTGTTTGACCCTGAATAGCACTATAAAAACCAGTGATAACCCTTTAATAAGTTGTTATATATGACTGGTTTAAAAATGACTTCTATCATTTCTTTGCACCAATTGTGGCTCATAACCATCTCAAAGAGTGGAATGTGCTCTCAGGGTCTCTGTTGCAGTCACAAATTCTACAGAAAAATATGATCTTGTTGTCCTAAAACCTCACAAAATAAAACTGCTTGTAATACAACTACCAGCCGAATACTAGTGCATCTCAATGAATTAGAATATCATTAAAAAGTTAATCTATTTCAAGGTCTGGGAACTTGCTATCTACCTTATGCAGAGAACTTTTCTGCAACCATAAGAAGATAGTTAAGTAGGTAAGGAGATTGTAGCCACATCCCCCCTCTAGGAAATCCACTTCCTTACTGAAGTGCAAATTTGCATATTTCCTAGAGGGTGGATGTGGCTACAATCTCCACACCTACTTAACTGTCTTCTTATGGTTGCAGGAAAACTCCTCTCCATAAGGTAGATAGCAAGTTCCCTGACATTGTCTTAGCCCACTCACACAGCCAGATCAGAATATCCCACACACTACACTGATGAGGGGCAGTTACCCTGAAATGCAGCGTCTGTAGTTTGGGGTTCTGATCTGGCACAAATCCCTTAGTCATATTAAAAGCTTATTGGAAACCGATTATGACTTTGAGGAGCTAGTTAAATGTGGCACTGGAGTTCATCCACTTCGTTAGTGAAGTGCAAATTTGCATAATCTATTTCAGTATTTCAGTACAAAAAGTGAAACACGTATATTATATAAAGTCATTACAGAGTGATCTATTGCTGTGATCTATTTGAAGTATTTTTTTTCAGTTAATGTTGATGAATATGGCTTACAGCCAATGAAAACCCAAAGGTCACTATTTTAAAAAATTAAAGCAGGGTGGATGAAGGGTTAAAAACCCAGCTGCTGTATTCTACGAGACATCAAAGGGTAAATATACTATTGATTTATTAGTCAATGTGTTTCAGGGCTCCCAAAAATGCCATGAAACATGGCAATATGACATTGATTTTTGAAGATATTCTAATTTATTGAGATTCACTAGTATCTCCAGTTTCTGCTTTCATTTTTATACTTGGTAACTTGTCATCCACTCTATTTAAAATAGTCTTTTTCTTTTTCATGTTCTGCCAACAGGTTCTGGTCTGGATCGTTCTTTGTCTCACTTTTCATCATTCATTGATCCTGCCATTATCCAATCGCTCCCTTCCATGCCCTGAATTGAAAGCGAGTCTCTGTGAAATGCCAGTATACATTTTAAACACAAGAGAACAGAAACAAAGACTAGTCCGTGT
Organism: Allobates femoralis; assembly: GCA_033576535.1. Taxonomy (NCBI): domain Eukaryota; kingdom Metazoa; phylum Chordata; class Amphibia; order Anura; family Aromobatidae; genus Allobates; species Allobates femoralis. The sequence continues at coordinate 179,067,257 of JARQOC010000005.1, forward strand.
GTCCTAAAATCCATATCTCTTTCTTTTCTGTTAACCACTCAGTTACTACCAAATACGTACACATGCTGCCAACTACAACAGGTCCACGATTCTGAGAGAAACAGATGAGCTGCAGCTTATCTGTATCTCCCAGAAGCGATCGGACTGTGCAGCAAGGTGCCCCTTAAAGAGGCAGTGTAAAAATAAGAATGAATGAAAAAATAAAGTTTTTAAAAACCTGTAAAAAAATATATTTATAAAAGTTCAAATCACCCCCCTTTTCCCCCAATCACAATAAAAGTATTTTAAAAAAAAATGCATGTTTGGTATCGCCGCACTCAGAATCGCCCAATTTATCACTATATTAAATCCATTAATGAGAGCCGTAAACTCCGTAACGGAAAAAATGGTCCAAACGCCAAAATTCTGTTTTTTTTGGTCGCCGCAACATTGCTATAAAATGCAATAATGGGCGATTAAAACTGCGGATCCCCCAAAAAATGGTATCATTAGAAATGTTATCTCAAGACGCAAAAAATAAACCATCACACAGCCCCAGGTCCCAAAAAATGAGGACGCCACGGGTTGCAGAACATGGCGCAAAAAGTCAATTTTTTTTTTTCAAACTTCTGAATTTCTTCTCACCACCTAGATACCAATAAAGGTATACATGTTTGGTGTTTAAGAACTCGTACCGACCCGAGGCATCACCCCGTCATGTCGGTTTTACCGTATAGTGAACACGGCGACTAAAACACCCAAAAAACCAACGTGTCATTGCACTTTTTTTGCAATTTCACTGCATTTAGAATTTCTTTTGCAATTTTCCTGTACACTATATGATAAAATAAATTATTGCATATGAAAGTACAACTCGTCCTGCAAAAAACAAGCTATCACATTTCTATATTGACGGAAAAATAAAAAGGTTATGGCTCTTGGAAGCAGGGAAGCAAAAAATGAAAAACGAAAAATTCCCGGGTCATGAAGGGGTTAAGGAAGGTGATGCTTCCTTAATAAAGAAGACTTATTAAAAAAGATTTGTTAAATATTTTCCATCTCCCCGTTTGCTGCCACCTTTCACCTACAAAACTGCGTCTATATTTTCTTTGGATTCCATATCCCTCTCCTGTGAGCAGCAAGCTGTAATCGATTTCAAGACTTACAGTGCACAAAAACCTGTGGTGATGTCACTCGCCAAATGTGACCCACACATGTGACCCACTGTCTCCTGCAGTCCAGACACTCACATAGAATGTGATAGACATCAAATGTGCTCACTGTGGTAGTGCAGAGGTTGTTGGCCCCTGCATCAAAGTCAGAAGACTATATTTCCCCTCTCCCCCTATTGGACCATCAGGTAATACCTGGAGGCACCCCTGTATTTGTTTTTTTCTTTTCATTTTCTGTTAGAGATGACATAGTTTACAACAGAAATCCAGAGAGGATTTAGGATTTAGTGCCTGCCATCAGGATGAAAGACAAGGGAGGCAAGGCTACTTCAAAGATAGGGCCACGTCACATGGTTCAATTTACTGAACGATATAGTTAGCAATCACATGCATGCGCGATCGCTAACAATATCGTTCACATCGTTGGTGAGCTGTCACACAGGCAGACTCACCAACGATGTGAACCAGCGAGAACGCTGGTAACCATGGTAAACAAAGGGTTACTAGGTGCCGCACGGCGCTTAGTAACCCGATGTTTACCATGGATACGAGCTCCCAGCATAGGCTGCGAGGCGCTGGGAGCTCGTTCATCGTTGCTCTGCCGGTGTCACACGCTGCGATGCTGCGTATCCACCAGCCAACCAACGATAGATTTGTGAACATGTTCACAAATCTGCAATCAAACAATCAAACGATTTTTCAAAGAAAAAACGTTTAATTACACGCAGAGATGCACAAACGATATCGTTTAAGCGATCAAAAAAGGTCGCTTAAGTGATATCGGGCAGTAAATTGATGTGTTCGACATGGCCCATACTCCTTTATTCCCTGGGAAGAGAGGCAAGGCTCCTTCAAAGATCCTCCTTTATTCCCTGGAAATAAAGGAGCATCTTTGAAGGAGCCTTTCCTCCCTTGTCTTTCATCCTCACGGCAGCGCGGATCATACAAGCAGTAAACCCTCTCTGGATTTCTGGATATGACACCACTGTGCACGGGGTAGTGCAGATCCAGCAGCAGCTGTCTATGCGAGCATACTGGTTGTGGGTCTTCACAACCGAACCAGGTGATCACATATACTCACAGAAGATTCATCTTATCTAAACGATAAGACCCATTTGCGCCTTTGTGTATCCTTTTTAATCTAGATAGTTTACAACAGGCAGTGAACAGTGAGATAGAAGATAGACTCTAAGTGGCCTGTACGTTGGAGAAATTCACGGGTAAACCGACAAAACTAAAGTGTCTATTTAAAGCCTTTTCTTTTACATATTAATAATAACAGTAATAATAATAATAATTTTAATTTGCATAGTGCCAAATATATTCAACTGCACTTTACAATTCAGGGTGTAACTAAAGTTATAACTAAATGAACTGAAAAAATGACAATTTACCTTTTAGGGGATAACTTTTAAACTTGAGAATACCCCAATAACCTTTTTCATTTCGTAACAACTGATTTGCCTTTAAAATATTTACGACCACTCTTTCTCTTCAGAAAATCTCCATTATAAACATTAAGATTTCATATAATGTTCACAATTACCCAACTAGAAACAAAAATCTTTTACTCCAAAGTTGAAAACACATTAAAAACTATTTGACATTTTCTAACTATTCTCTCTGTTATTAAAGCTCACTAACTTCTGCATGTTTTTTATGACTACAATATATTTCACAAAGTAAAACATTTTTAAAGTGTGTGTATACAAGTGTATGTGTGTTCGCTGATGTTACTGTCTAAAACAGAAGTTTACATCTTCCCAGCAGAACTGAATACTCAGGGGATTGTGTTATTTTTTGTTTACTTGAGTTTATCACTTTGGAATATCTAAAAGTTCTGCTGTAAAATCCTTCAGAACATTGAAAAAAAGATTTATAGTTCTCTATCATTTGTTTGTCTTACAATTATAGCTGTGTATTTTGCACTTCATCAATAAAAATAAAATTAAAATTGCATTCCATTTAATTCTATCATTTTCTTGTTATGAGGGCACACTACTATATAACAGTAATATGTCTGGATCAGTCATCCCTGGCTATTAGAAAACATCCGAAATGTAGAAATTACATAGATCCAGTTTGTCATTTAAAACGGAGCTCCGGGATATTCATCAGTGAGACACATTTGTCTCAATGTATGTGTCAGTTATCTGATAACATTTCTCATATTGCTGGTTATTTAATTGCTTTTTAGCCATTTATAATCTTTAAATGACAATCTCTCTATGAATGCATCTCATGCGCAATCATGATTTTGACTACTCTCAGACAAGAGCAGAATTGAGCTTTATGAAGTTTGTACAAAAATAATTCATAAAGGGTAAAATAATTTTGACTGAAGATCCTTACATTTGAATACATAAAAAAACAGGAGAAAATGCATCAATATGCAGAAAATATGAGCATTATTATTTATCCCTTAAGAAGGCACATAACAAGGAGGCAGTTAAAGTGCAGTGGTATACATGGAATACAGCAAAAGACATTGGGCACAGAAATCAATATTGCACAATGTATATATATATATATATATATATATATATATATATATATATATACACACACACACACAATCTCCCTATATCACACAGTTACAGTAAACTACAATACCTCTTACAATTAAAGTGCTTACAACAAACTGAGGGTTAATACAGTGTCTGCAATGAACACTGTTTACATACTAGTAACCCCACAGTTTTATAAAGTACTACAATAAGAAATACTGGTCTACAATGATTCACAAAGGCTAAGCCACAAGTACAGAGATGGTCAAATTATTCACAGTAAGTATATTTCAATTGCCCATAATGTCAGAGGCCATACCACTGGCACCAGAACACACAGAGGGGAGAGAGATCCCAACTCCCACCCTGACGTACGTTTCGTGACCCCACTTATAGCAGTGGTCACTTCATCAGGGGATGGAGAATCTGTGGATGTGCCCATTCTTAAATAACGCTTCCATGTTTAGAAGCGGCATCCTCGTGACCGAAAGTAAGGCGGCCAGTTACCGAAAGGGGTAATCCGCCCGGGCCCAGTGTCATCACCAATCGTACGTGCACAGCCGCTGGGGCATGTCACCATTGCAACCATGCATGTGCGTGGGTAACAGAGACTCCGGGCTGCAGCGGCGGTACCACACCGCATAACAGGCACCGCGTTTAGTCACTGGACTCTTATGTAACATATTTTATTTTACACATATAATGGCAAGTAAAATAATACATAGAGGCTAAAGTATCTTGAGCTTCAGTGAAGTTTAATTTGTTCACAGGGATATGCCACATCATAAAATGATCGAGCTGGATTCCATTATGGAGCACTAACCGCTCTGTCTGCAAAAGATTACCCAAATACAAACAAATAAAATTGAACTGAATAGGGCTATAACACTAAAAATTATACACGGTAGATGGTACCGGTCGGTAGCGCTTATAGAAAAGGGGCAAAACTTACAGTTTAATTCAAGCCCCGAGGTGACATAGTGTCTAATGACACTATTCACCTGGATTCATGTTGGGCTGAGGTTTTCTGGATGTTGCCACCCTGTATACCTCCTTGAATTATGTCAATCCCTCTAACTTATAAAGATGATGGATCACCATTATGATTTGATAGGAAGTAGCATGGCAGTGTCTTTAGGGTTGTCTTGTCCTCCACCGTGGGGGCTGCCGCAATGTCCCTCACATGCTCCTTCACTCTCCTCCTAAGCTCTCTACATGTCATGCCAACATATATCAGTGGACATGCACTTGTGGCATAAAATACCACGTTGATTGACCCACAAGATATATATTGTCTGATGTCAAACGTTTTGAGGCCATCAGAGGAGGTGAAGGACGCACAGCGAAGGACATTGCTGCAGGCCACACAGTGGCCGCACAGAAAACAACCCTTTAGAGGACCTCTGGATCCAAAGAGGCTTGGTGTCCTAGGGATGTAGTGGCTCAGAACAAGCACGTCTCTTCATTTTCTGACCTTCGTGCGTTCATTAATGGATAATCAGATAACGAGTCTTTCAAAAAAGTGTCAGGGAGGAGGACCGGCCAATGTCTGCTCAAAACCTCACGCATTGACCACCCCTCCTGGTTATAGGTGAATATGTACCTCACAGGTGGTGGTGATTCAACTCCAGCTGTTTTGTTACCATAAAGGAGGTCACTGCATGGGGTATGTTTTGTGCCCAGGTAGACCCTCTTAATTGCCTTGTCAGTATAGCCCTTTTCTCTGAATCTTTCTTGTAGGTCTCTTGTCTGCTTCTCAAAGATCTCATCAGAGGAGCAGATACATTTAATACGTAGAAATTGGCCGATCGGGACGGCTCGAATCATGGACCTATTGTGGACTAAAGTGGAATGTAATAGTGAATTCACAGAGGTAAACTTACGAAAGACATCAGTCTGAATTATACGGATCAAGTCCACCTCTATGTTCAAATCCAGGAAATGAATCCTGCGCTGATCATATCTATACGTCAGTTTGATGTTAACAGGATTGCTTCCAAGTTGGCCCATAAACATATTGAGCTGCTCCGCAGTGCCCCGCCACAATATAAGGAGATCATCGATGAATCTCAGCCAGTACTGCAAATTGGGATTGGCCAGCCCACCCTCACCGCAAAGGAGACACCTCTCCCAGGAACCCTGGAAGAGGTTTGGGTATGAGGCTGCACAAGCAGCGTCCATCACAGCATCGCACTCCTGAAAGTAAAAATTGTCCTTGAAGATGAAAAAGTTATGTGCAAGGGCAAAGCGAAGCAGCTCAAGTATCAGTCCACATAACTTGTCGTCCTGACCACTGGCCAGTAGAAAAAATTCTACAGCCTCCAGACCAACCTCGTGACGTATACACGTGTACAAGGATTCCATGTCTGCCGTAACAAACAGAAGACCCTCATCCACAGAGATCCCATCAATCTAACACAGAACATCTGTCGTATCCCGAATATATGAGGGCAATGTCTCCACCAAGGTATTTAGATCAATAAAGTGGCAAATAGGGTTGCACAAGCCCCCAATGCCAGAGATGATTGGATGTCCTGGTGGAGTGATGGGGTCCTTGTGCATTTTTGCTAAAAGGTAGAGGGTTGGAATTTTTGGATATTTAACTGTTAATCTCTCCAATACCTTTTTTGTCATAATACCCTTGTCACATGCATGCCCGAGAATGGCCTAGAGCTTATCAGAGAAAGAGGCAGTAGGATTACAGGGCAATTTTTTGTATGCCCACTTGACACGCAACTGGCAGAAAAATTCACACTCATATAAGTTCCTTGGCCAGATCACGATGTTTTCCCCCTTGTCTATCGGTTTTATTACAACATTGTCCAGCTTCTCCAACTTGCCGAAAGCTATGCATTGTCGATGAGTCAGATTATCTAGCTTAAGACATCTTGATAGTTTCTTTAAGTAATCTGTGACTAGTTTGGTGAACATTTCCATCCCTGGACAGACAGACAAGGAAGGGAACCTCAAAGATCTGGGAAGAATATTTGGAGGGAACCTACCTGTGTTATCAGGCTCTGATTCTCGAATCAGGTCTTCCAAGGTCTGTATGGCCTCCCTCTCACTGCGATCAATCCCATCTGGACAGTATGCATTTTTGTTATGTAACGTTTTCAGCAGCAGTTTACGTTTAACTTCTTACAGGAATGACTAGTAATTAAAAGCTTTGAATGACACCTACATTGAGCAGATATAGATTTTATATATAGGTTTCTACAATATTTCAGACTTGCAAACTCTTTGGACCAATTCATTTTCAGTATGATTACAAGACATTCTCTTTTTAAGGAACCTTGTCTTCAGGTTTTCCCAATATAAACAGACACCACCACCTTTTTTACAGCAGAAAAGCAACCAGCATATCAACTCCCTCTGCATAACTTAATTTTTTTAATAATTCCATCAAACAGCCCGGTAGCGTTCAATGAGCATCACTGTTCTTGCATCCTATTTCCTTTCTCTTCACAATTAGAGATGAGCTATGTTTCACCCGAACATGTTCACCAATTTTAAATTCATCATGGACATTGACAATTTGGTTTGCAATATGAAACTCAAGCAATTTAATAAAAAATCAGCAAACATGGCTTTCCTCAGGAAAAAAGTTCAAAATTTTAAATCACCAGAAAACATTTCCTTATTAATTGGGGCCAAAACACTTGCTGGAAGAGCCGCTAGCTGGGAATATGTATTCCCAGCCATCTACCATTTACTTTCAACCTGTAGAATTTTTTTGAGCTTTAAAATAATTTTGTAAAGCTTCATGGGGTGTGCAGGTGCTTTTGATACCTGCAGGGTATGAATTTTGGAACCTGCAAAATATGGCAGCAGCTGTGAAGTCCAGGAACCAAATAATGTCCTTTAAACATCCGTTTAAGAGAACTTAATTTTTTTCATTACATTATTATTATTATTATTGTGCAATTTTTTTGGAGAGCAAACCTGTATTATTTCAGAGGGTCAACAGTATTTGAGGCCACATCTTCTACACTTATGTGATAGCAATTCATATAAAAATAGCATATGGACACTATATGCTTCACATACAAGGTCTAATGGGTTTGTTCACACTGATGAAACCCAATACTATGGATAGTGCTTCTTGAACTTGTTAATCACTTTACTTCATTTAATTCCATATGTTTATAATACAGATTCACCTCCTTGTGTGCTGGACAGTTCTGCAAATAGGTGCTTTGATACTGCCCTACAGAGACTGGCGACCAAGCCACAGGAATTTGGCCTTATATTCTAATGTATGGAAATGAAATACACTACATAGACTCTTGTAGGACAGGGCTGGCCAAGTGCAGTCCTCAAGGACTCTAAACAGTGCATGTTTTCAAAATGTTCTTTGCATTGCACAATGTGCTGGAATCATCACCTCTGCTGGTCATGAAATTAGCACCTATGCAATACTATGGAAGTCTTGAAAACATGCACTCTTTTCAGACTCTGAGAACTGTAGCTGGCCACCCATGCCCTAGAAGTGTCTCTGGAGGTAGCCAGGGGGCAAGAAGAATCCTTAAGCCCTTTTACCACAACTGTGGCTCTCCCGGGACTCTCTTCGGCCCTGTGCTAAAGCTGTTGTTTGATGCTTTTTTATGCAGATTTTGGGAATCTGCATCAAAATCTGCATGTCTATCCTGAGGCCAGCAAAGTCTAGGACAGATCAGAAGGGCTGTGCCCACTTTTCTTTTTTGTTTCCTTGCACATGTCGTTCAGATTTAATTTTTCTGCCCCAAAGTCTGCACCAAATATGCAAGGAAAATGAACATGTTGGCAAGGCACTACTGAACTCTCATAGACATTGCTAGCTTCAGGATAAACATGCAGATTCTCAAAATCTGCTTCAAAAAAAGCATCAAACAACATGCTGGATCCACCCCGGAATTCCCTGCTAAGTCATGCCCACTGTGTAACCTGACATAACCTTAGAGAAGTCATGTCGAGTATGTCTGAGGTTCTAGAGCAGGCTCAGAAGCAAACTGAGCGTGCCAGCAGCACTGAAGCTTGCTACGTAATAGTGTAGGAAGCTAATGTCTATGCCAAAACAGCTCCACTATAAAATGGTTTGAGCTGTGTTTGGCATCTTTCGGGCACCTTTTAGGATGTTTTCTAGACCCTTGATTTTGCCTCCCATTGATTTCAATGGTGTTCGGAAGTGTGGCGAACTGCTGGTCGAATGTTGCAAGTTCTGTGAACCAAACCGAATTCGAACTTCCAAACGTTCGCTCATCTCTAGTCAGAACCTTTTGACCTAACTTTCTCACATTTCTTTTCCCTGTCACTGTAGTTCCGCCTCCTTATGGATGGGCTGGCATCCTTTTGTACATGAATAAATAAAATCAGCAACTCTTATTTCCTCTTCAAACTCACAATCTTCATGTTTCTTGGCAGCAGTTCTAACAATGAGCCACAACCAACACTAATAAGCATAGGAGGATTTAGTAATTATAACCTGTAGTACAGACAATGCACCCAGAAGCAGATTATTTAGGTACACAGTGATACATCTGTAAATAGCAGTATATTTCTGTATCCCTTTATTCAAAAAACATAGAAAAAGTCAGATTTTGTTCCTATAAGGCCCCATTCACACGCTGCTTTTTATGCTGCATATTTTTACGCACAAGCTCAAAAAAAGCCAGGAGTGGAACAATCAAAACTGGGAGTGGCACACTCAGAGGAAAGGTCTAATAGAAACAAGTGCTCCACTTATGTGTTTAATCACCCACTCCTGGTTTGTGATGAGCTTGTGCTTAAAAATACACAGCAAAAAAAGCAGTGTGTGAATGGGGCCTAAAACCGCTTAAAAAATGAGAAACATTTAAAAAAAATATATATACATTTTTAAATTCTCCAGCCAAGGACATAATCTGACAACACTCACAATGCAAGCAAAGAAATAAACCTTTAAGATACAGGCTTAGTTGATGTGATTGGAGGAATTTTGTATACATGACGCTGCAATGCAGGCCCTGATTCCACTGGCAGACTGTACTGGTACATACAGATACATTATACATAGCAGTGTATTTCTATGTCTATGTATTCTAAATGGAAAATAAATTACAGATTTTTTTCTTCCGCTAAAATAACTAAAAGTTAATAAAAAACAATTACAATGATGTATATTTTAACGCGCTTTTTAAAAAAAAAATATCACAAATAATATGGATTTATTTGGTGTCCCTGTAATTGTAGCAATCTGAACAACACAGCAATCAGATTATTTATTGTGATATGTGAATGGCATAAAAACATGGCATAATTAATTATTTTTCTGCATTAAACCTGTAAAAAATGTAAGAGGAATGTAAGTCTGAGCCCCTGTTCACACATATTGTAAATTATTCATTCTCTCTACTGCTTTTTTTTGCAGGTGTCTGCACCACACAGCTCAAAAACCATTTTCTCTGATTATTGCATACTAGCTGTGAGCCCGATGCAAATGCATCGGGATTCTAGAACGTGCATTAATTTGATTATAGTAGTTATAGCTGTTAGCTTGATGCAAATGCATCGGGTATCTAAAATATGTTTATTGTTTTTTTAAAGATTTTTAAATAATAATCGCATCATCAATAGCAATAATATAAGCCATAGCATTATTATTAGCAGTAATAGCAGTATTAATAGCATTATTAGCAGTATTATGAGAATTAATAACAGTATTAATAGCATTAATAGCATTATTATTAGCATTAATAGCATTATTAATAGCATTATTAGCATTAATAATAGCATTAATAACATTATTAATAGCATTAATAGCATTATTATTAGCATTAATAGCATTAATAATAGCATTATTAGCATTAATAATAGCATTAATAACATTATTAATAGCATTAATAGCATTATTATTAGCATTAATAGCATTATTAATAGCATTAATAGGATAAATATTAGCATTAATAGCATTAATAGCCTAATTAATAGCATTAATAGCATTATTAATAGCATTAATAGCATTATTATTAGCATTAATAGCATTAATAATGGCATTATTAGCATTAATAATAGCATTAATAACAGTATTAATAGCATTAATAGCATTATTATTAGCATTAATAGCATTATTAATAGCATTATTAGCATTAATAATAGCATTAATAACATTATTAATAGCATTAATAGCATTTATTAATTAGCATTATATTAGCATTAATAATAGCATTAATTAGCATTTAAATAATAGCATTAATAAAATTATTAATAGCATTAATAGCATTATTATTAGCATTAATAGCATTATTAATAGCATTAATAGGATTTAATATTAGCATTAATAGCATTAATTAGCCTAATTAATAGCATTAATAGCATTATTAATAGCATTAATAGCATTATTATTAGCATTAATAGCATTAATAATGGCATTATTAGCATTAATAATAGCATTAATAACAGTATTAATAGCATTATAATAGCATTATTATTAGCATTAATAGCATTATTAATAGCATTATTAGCATTAATAATAGCATTAATAACATTATTAATAGCAATATATAGCATTATTATTAGCATTAATAGCATTATAATAGCATGATTATGCATTAATAATAGCATTAATAACATTATTAATAGCATTAATAGCATTATTATTAGCATTAATAGCATTATATAATTAGCATTTAATAGGATTAATATTAAGCATTAATAGCATTAATAGCCTAATTATAGCATTAATAGCATTATTAATAGCATTAATAGCATTATTATTAGCATTAATAGCATTAATAATGGCATTATTAGCATTTAATAATAGCATTAATAACAGTATTAATAGCATTAATAGCATATTATTATTAGCATTATAATAGCATTATTAATAGCATTATTAGCATTAATAATAGCATTAATAACATTATTAATAGCATTAATAGCATTATTATTAGCATTAATAGCATTAATAATAGCATTATTAGCATTAATAAACATTATTAATAGCATTAATAGCATTATTATTAGCATTAATAGCATTATTAATAGCATTAATAGGATAAATATTAGCATTAATAGCATTAATAGCCTAATTATAGTTTGCATTATGCATAATAGCTTATATAGCTTATACTTTATTAATAGCATATTAATTAATAGCATTAATAGCATTATTATTAGCATTAATAGCATTAATAATGGCATTATTAGCATTAATAATAGCATTAATAACATTATATAGCATTAATAGCATTAATAGCATTAATTAATTAGCATTAATAGCATTAATAATGCCATTAATAGGATTAAATATTAAAGCATTAATAGCATTAATAGCAAATAATTAATAGCATTAATAGCATTATTAATAGCATTAATAGCATTATTATTAGCATTAATAGCATTAGTAGGATAAATATTAGCATTAATAGCATAATTATAGCTTATAGCATTATATTAGCATTATTATATAGCATTTATTAATAATAAACATTTATATATTAGCATTTAATAGCATTAATAATTAGCATTATTATAGCATTATAATAATAGCATTCATAACATTAGTAATAGCAATTAATAGCATTATTATTAGCATGAATAGCATTATATCATAATAGCATATTAATTATGCATTAATAATAGCATTAATAGCATTATAGGATTAAATATTAGCATTATATAGCATTAATAGGATAAATATTAGCATTAATAGCAAATTAATAGCATTAATAGCATTATATACATATAGCATTAATAGCATTATTATTAGCATTAATAGCATTAATAATACCATTAATAGATAAAAATTAGCATTAATAGCATTAATAGCATTATTAATAGCATTAATAGCATTATTATTAGCATAAATAGCATTAATAATAGCATTATTAGCATTAATAATAGCATTAATAACATTATTAATAGCATTAATAGCATTATTATTAGCATTAATAGCATTAATAGCATTATTATTAGCATTAATAGCATTAATAATACCATTAATAGGATAAATATTAGCATTAATAGCATTAATAGCATTATTAATAGCATTAATAGCATTATTATTAGCATAAATAGCATTAATAATAGCATTATTAGCATTAATAATAGCATTAATAACATTATTAATAGCATTAATAGCATTATTATTAGCATTAATAGCATTAATAGCATTATTATTAGCATTAATAGCATTAATAATACCATTAATAAGATAAATATTAGCATTAATAGCATTAATAGCATTATTAATAGCATTAATAGCATTATTATTAGCATAAATAGCATTAATAATAGCATTATTAGCATTAATAATAGCATTAATAACATTATTAATAGCATTAATAGCATTATTATTAGCATTAATAGCATTAATAATGCCATTAATAGGATAAAATATTAGCATTGATAGCATTAATAGCATAATTAATAGCATTAATAGCATTATTAATAGCATTAATAGCATGAATAGGATAAATATTAGCATTAATAGCATTAATAGCATTATTAATAGCATTATTATTGGCATTAATAGCATTAATAATAGCATTATAGCATTAATAATAGCATTAATAACATTATTAATAGCATTAATAGCATTTATTAATTAGCATTAATAAGCATTAATAATAGCATTATTAGCATTAATAATAGCATTAATAACATTATTAATAGCATTAATATAGCATTATTATTAGCATTAATAGCATTAATAGCATTATTAATTAGCATTAATAGCATTTAATAATATCATTAATAGATAAATATTAGCATTATAATAGCATTTATTACAATAGCATTAATAGCATTATTATTAGCATAAATAGCATTAATAATAGCATTATTAGCATTAATAATAGCATTAATAACATTATTAATAGCATTAATAGCATTATTATTAGCATTAATAGCATTAATAATAGCATTATTAGCATTAATAATAGCATTAATAACTTTATTAATAGCATTATTATTAGCATTAATAGCATTAATAGCATTATTATTAGCATTAATAGCATTAATAATACCATTAATAAGATAAATATTAGCATTAATAGCATTAATAGCATTATTAATAGCATTAATAGCATTATTATTAGCATAAATAGCATTAATAATAGCATTATTAGCATGAATAATAGCATTAATAACATTATTAATAGCATTAATAGCATTATTATTAGCATTAATAGCATTAATAGCATTATTATTAGCATTAATAGCATTAATAATACCATTAATAAGATAAATATTAGCATTAATAGAATTAATAGCATTATTAATAGCATTAATAGCATTATTATTAGCATAAATAGCATTAATAATAGCATTATTAGCATTAATAACATTATTAATAGCATTAATAGCATTATTATTAGCATTTATTTATTTTATTATTATTATTATTTAATTATTTATTATTTTTTATTTATTTTTTTATTATTATTTTTATTGAATTATGTAATGTTTTTTATTTATTTTTTTATTATTTTTTAATTATTTTTAAATTATTATTTTTATTATTTAATTTATTTATTTTTTTAAGTGAGAGTGAGACACAGTTCTCATTCAGGTCCGCATTTTTTTTTTTTTTTTATTATTATTTTTATTGAATTATTTAATATTTTTATTTATTTTTTTATTATTTTTTTAATTATTTTTAAATTATTATTTTTATTATTTAATTTATTTATTTTTTTAAGTGAGAGTGAGACACAGTTCTCATTCAGGTCCGCATTTTTTTTTTTTTTTTTATTATATTTTATTGAATTATTTAATATTTTTTATTTATTTTTTTATTATTTTTTAATTATTTTTAAATTATTATTTTTATTATTTAATGTATTTATTTTTTTAAGTGAGAGTGAGACACAGTTCTCATTCAGGTCCGCAGTTTTTTTTTTTTTTTTATTATTATTTTTATTTAATTATTTAATATTTTTTATTTATTATTTTATTATTTTTTAATTATTTTTAAATTATTTTTTTTATTATTTAATTTATTTATTTTTTTAACTCAGAGTGAGACGCAGTTCTCATTCTGGTCCGCCTTTTTTTTCCCCCATTGACATACATTAGCGGTGTGTCGGCGATTTTATGGCCGGCCACCTGGTTCTATTTGTCGGCCCTAAAATCGCGGACACACCGCTAATGCATGTCTATGGGCAGTCAGCTCGAATTCTGATTGGTCGGCGTTCAATCCGAAATCGGGCTGACTGCCCATAGAGATGCATTAGCGGTGTGTCCGCGATTTTAGGGCCGACAAATAGAACCAGGTGGGCGGCCATAAAATCGCCGACACACCGCTAATGTATGTCAATGGGAAAAAAAAAGGCGGACCTGAATGAGAACTGCGTCTCAGTTTTGAGGGGCTCTTCTGATTGGCTGAGGGCAGTATACCTCGACCAATCAGAAGAGGGCCTGAGATCTCATTGAGGTAGAATGGGGGATTTTTCTTCCATTCTATCTTAATGAGAAGGAAGAGGACGTCGGAGGTGGAAGATCCCCGGGGCCGGACGAAGAGGCGAAGATGGCGAAAATAAGAGAGAAGACCCCCGGGGCCGGAGGAAGAGGACGCCTGGCCGGACGGAGGAGTTGAGGATCGGACGGACGGACGATCAGATGACTTGAAGGGATGTAAGTGATCGACGGGGGCGTTAGGTTAGGGGACAGCGGGGGCTTCGGGTGTAGGGCCTTAGGTGACAGCGGCGTTAGGTTAGGGGACGGCGGGGGCTTAGGGGATAGGCGGCGGGGCTTAGGGGGTATCGGCGGGGGCCTAGGATGCTACGGGGCTTAGGGGGTAGGGGCTTAGGGGCTGCTGCGGGGCTTAGGGGGTAGGGCCTTAGGGGCAGCGGTGGCTTAGGGGGTAAACGGCGGGGGCTTAGGATGCTGCGGGTCGGGGGTTAGGTGGTCGCGGCTTAGGGGATAGGGGCTTAGGGGGTATCGGCGGGGGCTTAGGATGCTGCGGGTGGGGGGTTAGGTGGTCGCGGCTTAGGGGATAGGGGCTTAGGGGGTATCGGCGAAGGGTTAGGATGCTGCGGGTCGGGGGTTAGGTGGTCGGGGCTTAGCGGGTGGCGACTTAGGGGTAGGGGCGGCGCAGGTGTTCGGGGCTTAGCGGGTGGCGACTTAGGGGTAGGGGCGGCGCACTGAGGGCGGCGGTGGCTTAGGGGGTAGACGGCGGGGCTTAGGGAGTATCGGCGGGGGGTTAGGATGCTGCGGGTCGGGGGTTATGTGGTCGGGGCTTAGCGGGTGGCGACTTAGGGGTAGGGTTGGCGCAGGTGGTCGGGTAGGGGCGGTGCACTGAGGGCGGCGGTGGCTTAGGGGGTAGACCACTATGGTATACTACAGTCCCATGGCCATACGCCTGTCAGGTGTAAAGCGTATGGCCATGGGACTGTAGTATACCATAGCGGTGTACACTACAGCGCCGGGCGGCGGGGCTTAGGGGGTATCGGCGGGGGGTTAGGATGCTGCGGGTCGGGGCTTAGCGGGTGGCGACTTAGGGGTAGGGGCGGCGCACTGAGGGGGTGGCTAAGAGCATGGGGCTGTAGTGTACACCGCTATGGTATACTACAGTCCCATGGCCATACGCCTGTCAGGTGTAAAGCGTATGGCCATGGGACTGTAGTATACCATAGCGGTGTACACTACAGCGCCATGCTCGTAGCCAGCCCTGGCTTTGTTAGCGAAGCGACTCGCAATGCCCGCTTCGCGGGCATTGCTTCGCAAGACTGCAACGACTCGCAATGCCCGCTTTGCGGGCATTGCTTCGTGAGTCGCCGTGGCCGCTACGCGGCCACGGGGAGAGTCCAGGAGAAGCAGCTCGCTCGCTAACAAACCCACCGGAAGTTGCGCCGCTCCGACGGAAGTCGCTACGGCAATTATATAATAGATTTGCTGCTTTTTTATGTTAAGGCTGGTTTCACGTTACGGAACTTTTAATTCCGATGCTGTCCGATAAAAATCGGACAGCATCGGAACGATTCTGGCCCCCATGCAGGCCTATGGGCATCAGACCGATTCGGATGTGCACTAAATGCCATCCGATTTAGTCCGATCCGATTCTGTCCGATTTTTTTATCGGTGCAAAAATCGGAGCATGCTCCAATTTTTGCACCGAAAATAAAATCGGACAAAATCGGATCTGACCAAATCGGATGGCATTTAGTGCATATCCGATTCGGTCCGATCAATTTAACATGGGGCCTTTTGGAGCAGGGTCCGAGGACACATCTGATGTGTCCTCGGACCCAATTTTACTGTACTGAGCATGCTCCTAAACATCTAATTTTACTTCCGCAATGTATATACATACATTGCGGAAGTAAAATTAGGTAAGGCAGGGGTTAAAAATAATAAACTATCTATGCTCACCTGTCCACGATCTCCCGGCGTCTGCAGCATCTCCTGCCTGTAGGACCTGCCGTGATGTCACAGTCACATGACCGGTTACCGCATGACATCATGAGAGGTCCTAGGATCAAAAGAAGATAGCTGGAAGCGCTGCTGGATTTGTGGACAGGTGAGAATAATTTTTTTTTTTTTTTTTTTATTCCGGAGGAGAGGGAAAAGGAGGGGGAGTACTGGGGGACATGAGGGGGCCACACAGGGGAGAGGGGGAAAAAGAGGGGGAAACAGAAGGGAGAAGAGGGGGGAGCACCAGGGGAGATGAGAGGGACACACAGGGGTGATGAGGGGGACACACAGGGGAGAAGAGGAGGACACACAGGGGAGAACAGCTGTGACAGGTGACAGGAGGAGACGGCAAACTGATCCTGCAGAAAGTCGGATCGGATGCCTATATGGCATCCGATTGCAGGGATCAGTTTAGATCCAATGCTGTCCGATTTATATCGGACAGCATCGGATTTGACAAAATCGTTATGTGAAAGTAGCCTAATCTGGGTTTTTTACTTATTCCCAGCTGATGACTACAAATGAGCAAACTGTTCCGAATAAGGTTCACCAATTTCAAATTCGGCATGAACATTGAAGGTTTGGTTCATTTTCTGGTTTTCGTTTTTCCCTCCCGCTTTTCCAAGAGCCATAACCTTTATATATTTCCATCAATACAGACATTTGAAGGCTTGTTTTTTGCAGGCGAGTTTTACTTTTGAAAGTCATCATTTCTTTTTGTATATAGTGTACTTAAAAAAACAGTAAAAAAATTCTAAGTGCAGTGAAATTACAAAAAAAAGTGCAATTACACTTTTATTTTTTGGGTTTTTTATTCGCCATTTTCACTATATGGTAAAACTGACGTGTCAGTATGATGTCTCATGTCAGTACATTAGTACTGACAGTACATGACAGTACTTTTACTGTTATCTAAGTGGTGAAAGAAAATTCTGAAGGTTTTAAAGATAAAGAATTGCAGAATTTGGTGACATTTTTGTGACCCGTAGCATTCTCATTTTTTGGAATCTGGGGATGTTTGATGGCTTTTTTTTTGCATCTTGAGCTGACGTTTCTAATGATACCATCTTTGGGTAGATGTGATGTTTTGATTGCCCAATATTCCATTTATTGCAATGCTGCAGCAACTAAAAAAACATAATTTTGGCGTTGGGACTCATTTTTCCATTACGCTGTGTGTAGATTTGATCAATTGATTTTATATTTGTTAGATCGGGCATTTCTGAAGGCAGTGGTACCAAATAGTTTTACTTTCAATGAGGCGTTCTTTTAAAACTTTTTGAAAACTTTTATTTATTTCACATGGCTCCTTAGTGTGCCTCAGCATTGCACTGTCCGATTGCTTGTGTTGTGCAGAAAGATGCTTCAGCACAATCCAAAGGGTTGTCAGTGCCAATCAGATCGCTGATCTGCTTAGTGCTGTTAGTTACACATTTCAGCTGATCAGATCAGCTAACCTGTTATGCTGGATGCAAGCTAAATGTGTGAGCTCGCAGCAAAGGGAGGGAACACAGCCAAGGATGTACATGTATGTACTTCGTCATAAAGGGGGTTAAAGGTTATTTTGTATTCTCTATGCTAAATTTGATTGACATTCATGAATGAATATTAAGCCTTGCTATATATTATAGCTCTATATCACTGTTCTGCATCAATTTTGATGACTACGAGATAACATCTTACCTTTTTGAATTTTGGTGTTCTAAATCCAATTCACATCCCTTTCCTGCAGTCATATCCATTTTTTTCCCCCACAAAATGCTGTTTACTAAAAACTCAAACTTTTGGAATTTTATGGCTACATATGCAGTGTGAAAACCAATGGCACCATTCAGTCGTTCAAGAGTTCAACAATATATGTAACTTTGTTAAATAGATTTTAGTTAAATATGTCGTAGAACTCTCGAAAAGTTTATGAACGGAGTAGGAATAATTCTGATACATTTAGATATATTGATGATTGTTTTAAGTCACCAAAGCAAAGGAGCAAACATGAGGGTCAAAGTTCTCTTTCTTCACAGTCACCTGAGCTACGTCTGCACCAATCTTGGTTATATGAGTGAAAAAATTGGAGAATGCTTTCACCCAGACATAAGAACAATGGAACATAGATATCAAAGCGTATGGAACTCAAACTTGACGTCAGATTACTGCTAATGTTTACCTTGTGACAACCCTGATCATAACTATTACAGAGCATACAAAAAGTATAAAAGAAAACCCTAACATTTAAAATTTATGCAAATATTGCTCTTTTGGTTTGAGTATAGACTCGTTTTTGCATCAAACAAGTATATCACATGCTATCGCTTTTTCAGAATTTCCTATTACCCCCTGATATTTGACTTCACTACTTTTAATCAAACATTTATTCTTTGAGAAAAATATGATGCATTACATATTTTTAACTTCAATATTCTGGAATCAGCACTCTTCATTTGGGTAAGAGCAACAAAAATAGGTGAGCAGAAGCTTTTGTTTTAAATGTTGGCCAGTGTAATTGATGTTGTGTTTGGATGAAAAACCTGATCAGGCATCCACCAGAGAGCACCAAGCTAGAGCTTACAATTAGTAAATAA
This sequence comes from Allobates femoralis, assembly GCA_033576535.1. Classification (NCBI taxonomy): domain Eukaryota; kingdom Metazoa; phylum Chordata; class Amphibia; order Anura; family Aromobatidae; genus Allobates; species Allobates femoralis. The sequence goes on from JARQOC010000005.1 coordinate 179,086,865, forward strand.
TGTCTAGTTAGATGTAGTAGTGCTGTCTCTAATTATAACATACATTATAATCTTCTTTCTCTTTACCTTGACATTCTCCTACCCTAAAGTCATTTACATAGGGATAACAAAATATTGTGGCTCCTGTGACAAGCAGTGATGAATCAACATGTCAGAAAAAAAGCATATTTCTCAGCATCCACTTTGGTGATTTAAAGGTAAAGGCTGTTTTCGGCTTTGCTAATATTATTATTATTTATGGCACTTTACATGTGTAAAGGGATATACAAAATAACAAGTATAATAATTATGAAAAAGGCCAGGGTCACACATACCATCCATTTTTTTCTTAAATCCGTTTTTGGGATCATTTTGGTCATTTGTTTTTTTAAGTTCATGTTAAGGCATGGTGCACTTAGGTGTACTTGCGTTTTTCAAAAAGGAAATCCGGTTTTCCTTGGCTCAAAAAAAATGCTTCAAGCAGCATTTTTGGGTGCAGGAAACAAATGCATGCTTTTTTTAACATGGGGCCCTATGGGGAAGGCATGCGTTAACGCATGGTACTTATAGGAACCATACATTAACGTATATGCATTTTTAGTGAAAAAATAACTACATGTAAAAATTCCCAAAACAGTCCAGGACCTCAGGGGACACTATTGGCACCCTTAGAAAACTGGATGCGTTTTTCTAAGGGCTTAAAAAAGCGCATGGGCATGTGTGACCCTGGCCAAACACAAGGCAAAAGACTGGTGCAGGACCCTGTCCACAAGGGCTCACAGTATACAAAGAATGGGTGAGGATACAAAAGGTGAGGGAGGGTAGAGCTGGTTGTGCAGTGCTACAGTGAACTGAGAGTTACTGCAGGTTGCAGGCTGGTAACAAGAGGTGGGACTTCAGGTTCTTTTTGAAGGTTTCCAAAGTTGGTGAGAGTGAGATATGTTGGGGTACCGAGTTCCAGATTATTGGGAATGCACAGAAATCTTGTATTTTGGTTGTGGAAAGAAGGAGATAAGAGGAAAGAAGAGAAGTAGATCTTGTGAGCATTGGAAGTTGAGTGTAGGAAAGCTCCTTGAGACCTTGTCACAAAAGTATGGAGGATACAAGTTGTCGATGGCTTTGTATGTCATGATTAAGGTTTTGAAATGAAATGTCTTGTAAATGGGAAGCCAGGAAAGCATTGACAGAGAAGAAAGGCTGAGGTAAAGGGGGTAGACAGGTAGATTACTCAGGATGCAGAGTTTAGGATAAATTGGAGGGGTGCAAGAGTTGCTAGAGGAGAGGCCATAAAGTACGAGGTTGCAGTAATCAATGTGAGAGATGTTGAGTGTAGAAAAAAAACTTTTTTCCTAACTTCACTAGTGTATTTGCAGATACTTGGATAAAGAATGTATGGATCCAGGAAATATTTTTGAGTTGCAGTCTGCAGGAGATGGCAAGGTCTTAGATATAGAGCTTGCAGGAAGAGCATAGTCTTGAGGTGAATCGGCCACCGAACCTGGCAGCTCCACAGAGCCTCCTGTTAAACCCAGGTCAGTCAGAGAACTGACAGAGGATAAAGAAGGGCAGCAGCTGCCCTGTCTGTGCTGGTTTATTAAGGCACCTCTCAGTGAGTGTGGTATATGCCTTCTAGTCTGCAGCCAGAAGCACATATAATCTCCTCCACCCCGTCACTGCCAGAGGCCCTGAATAACCCCAAGCACAAATGCTGCCACCAGCTTCTCATTTAATATAAGTCCGGTCCGTGGTCGGGCTTATATTGAGTCAGAAACCAACCCAGGTAGCGTTAAATGAGCACACGGACGTGAGAATGCTTGATCAAGATAAAAAGAGCAACTCAAGATTAAATTTATATATTTAATCACGCTAATGGTACACTAGATATTAATATTTACAGTTATCATTAAGATGTTATAAATAGTACAGTCAGATATGCAACTAAAAGGATAAATGGAATACACAGGATTACATACACATGTGATCAGTTACCTTAGTGCTGATGGCACCACAAGGGCGGCGTAGCACCAATCTGTTCCTAGGGTACTCTCTGGCTTTGGTGGAATATTAATGCCTCTTCAGAAGAAATACAATATGCAGATGGGGTAGCTGATTTTTATACATTATGGGCTGACCCCTGTCTCCACCCATCTCGCACCTCTAGGCTGTCTCACAACTCCCACCCCTCTGAGGGGAGATATAGATACCCAAACTTTATTATCTTCCCTAGCCGTGTCTGTGAGCATTCCCCATGGAAGACAATACTTTCCAAGGCAGCAAGTATGTGGGACTGGGGAAAGTGAGGAATTTTTGATTTTCATGGTTAGGTCTGATGGAGGGGTAGAGTGAGATGAGGGGAAAATGTTGAATTCTGTTTTGTCCTCATTCAGTTTTAGAAATTGAGCAGAAAAGAAGAATAAAATAATCGACAGGTATTGTGGGATCTTGGTTATTAATGAGGTGCTATCAGGTAGATAGAGGTAGATCTGCATGTCATCAGCATAGAGGTACTGAAAGCTGAGGGACTCTATGAGCTGTCCCTGGGCAAAGGTGTAGATTGAGAGGAGGAGGCATCCAAAAACTGAACCTTGGGAGATACCTAGAGATAGGTGGCCAAATGAGGAGAAAATGAGACGAAATCACCAATAGCCAATCTAATCCTGCAATGCACAAGCTGAGGTAGGGGGAGTACATGTGAACAGAGTGCACCTCAAATGAAAGGAGAGTAACGGAGAGTTGTAGTGAATTTGAGGTCAAGGTGCAGCTATATGACAGTATTAAATCAACTCCTCCACCATGGTTGCTTCTTGGGCGAAGGGTGTGAGAAAAATGAAATCCACCATAAGAAAGTGCAGATGGAGAGGCTGTGTAAGAAGTGGTGACCCGTGTTTCAGTGATTTTTGAGGAAAAAAGGTTTTTTTGGTGATAAAAAGATTATCGATGAATAAACGTTTGTTGCAGACAAAGCGTGCATCATGGATGGGGGTAGAGATGACTGTGAAAATGTGGTGAGGAACACCAGGATTTAGAGAGATATCACCAGCAATGAGGAGAAGCAGAGAGAGTGTTTGTAGGCAGGAGCATTAAAGGTCATAACATGGCCATGTGTGTCTGGAGAAAAATGATTTCATATGGAGGAACAATTCTTAGGTGAGATGGTTTGGGAGAATGGTGAGAGAAATTATCAATTCCTTGCTAAATGGAGAGATTAGGGGGTTAGTAGGAAGTGAAGTATTGTAGGAGTGAAGATGAAAAGAAACAAATCATTGTTAAAATTAACTATGTATCCAGTTATCATCAGGTTCTTTCTGGTCAAATTCTGGTCTAAATTCTTATAGCACACTTTAAATTATGCTCTTTAAATGATGTTGTGGACATACTAAGTCTTGAACAGATTTACTCCTTACACTATGTACACATACACAAGCAGGAAATATTGGAAGACAACATTGGCACAAATAGGGGTCTTACCAGGCAAAGGTCAGGTTAAAATTGACAAAGGATTATGCTCACCTTTTGTAGCTGTGTACAGTCAAAACTACTGTAAGAAAACATGTTAATCCTCGACTGCAACAATCCCCAACATCAAATAGATCTGGTAGTAGTGAAGGAGGAAAAAAGGAGTTTTATCCGAACTGCCAAGGTACTGTCAGAAAACAGAACAAAACATCATATATTATTCTAAACTTTAGTGATTTTTTTAATAAATAAATAAAATCACTATCGTTTGCAATAATATATGCTTCGTCCTGTTTGCTGAAAACACCTTGGCTGCACGGATGAAACCCCCCTTTTCCTAACTTCACTGCTACTGTGAAATGGAAAAGGGGTCTGGACTCATCTTGACCAGGTATAATCAAAGCTGGGACTAGATATAAAATCACATAGCTAGAGTAAAACAAAGTTCATAAAAAGAGAAAGTGGGGAGAAGGGATTGAGTGATCAGGCACAAAAATAACAATTAAATATGTAGGAGGAATGGAGGGGATTAGATCATGGAAAAGCTGGTTAGAAGTTCAGATATACCCAAATGGAATATTCAGGAGGAATGGAGGGGATAAGATAATGAAAAGGTGGGTTAGACGTTCAGACATACCTGTGTAGAGATAGGACAAAGTAGACATGATGATAAGATGATGATCAGAGAGTGGTGAGGATAGATTGTAGATGACCAAGTGCATCCTATTAATTCTGGTCCAAATCATTATAGCACACTTAAAAGGGAATCTGTCAAGTGATTTTTGTGTACCCTATGTGGAGACACAGGGGTCAGTGGGTGCTCACGTCCACTGGCCCAGCCGCCTTTAGAAAGACAGCACGGACCAGGGCTCATCCCAAACTGATCGCCTGAGCTCCTTACCCGTGGGCGGAACACTACTCAGATAACACAGGGTGAGGGAACCACACTATTAACTCTTTATTGGATCCCCAGTTAACAGCATATAATACATAACCAGCAAAACAACAAAATGTAACAGGCAACAGAGTCTCATCCTTTCGCTGGCTCACCAGGGATTAGATTATTCGTGGCTCAGAGCCATCACAGCAAAGTCTGTAGCCAGGTGACTGGATTGTCCCAACCTGTGTTTCTTCCTTATGCAGTCTTTTGATATTCCAGCCGAATCCGAACATTCGATGCTGAAGTCCTTGTAGCATTATAATCCACGTTCTCATCCCCTTGGTCGGCACTGAAGTGCCTAGGCCTGGGGTTATGGCCTGCCAATCGGACCCATAGATCCTAGATTAGCTGCCTGTATGAAGTCACGTAAACCTCTAGTCAGGGCCGAAGTTCCTAGACCAAGGTCACTAGACAAAATCTCCCTGGTTAGTGAACCGGTCTGCTTAAATCCCCTTGATCACTCATTGCAGGATATTGGGGACGTCATGATTGTTGGAATAAGACTGTGACCTCATTGGTTAGATTTCAAGCTGCATATAAAATATCTCTAGTAGTATTGCAGTCCTGGCAAGGGAGACTCAAAGACAGATAGTTTACATAGTAATACAATGGAATGTTAGTTGGATTACGTTCTCGGAGCCTCTGACCTTCTATGACAAAGAGGTGAGATAATTAAATTACACACGTTAAACACTACCAGTCATCTACAAGACTTGTAGAAACAATGAGTGACCCCTCACAAGGTAGGAAATAACATACAGTACAAAGTGGTGAGATAATTACACTACCCATGTTAACACTACCAGGCATCTAGAAGACTTGTAGGAACAATGAGTTGCTTATCACAAAGTAACAAACAAAGTACAAATACTGTCTGCATATATATATAAACCATATGTTATACATTAAAGGGGTCCATTTCGTCACACCCTACTAACAGTATCCTGAAATAATGGCTTGAGTAGCCCTTTCAGAATATATTTTTTATTAATATAGTACCATTTATTCTGTATTTATTCCATTCCATGCTTTACATGTGAAAAAGGGCATACATAGACAAGTACAATAATTATGAGCTATACAAAGCACACAGGAAGAAATAGGACCTTGCCCACAAGAGCTCACAGTCTAAAAGGGATGGGTGAGGATACACTAGAAGGTAGAGCTGGTCGTGCGGCGGTTTAGTGTACTGAGGCTCACTGCAGGTTGTAAGCTTTTCGGAAGAGGTGGGTCTTCAGGTTCCTTTTGTAGGTTTCCAGAGTAGGTGAGAGTCTGATGTGTTGGGACAGAGAAGTCCACAGGGTTGGGGATCTACAAGAGAAATCTCATATGCAGTTGTGGGAACAAGAGATAAGAGAGGAGTAAAGAAGGAGATCTTGTGAGGATTGTAGGTTGTGTGCAGGAAACCATGTCACAAATGTACTGAGGAGACATCCGTATATAGATATATAACTTTTATTTCTATACATGGCCTCTTTATATTGCTATTAGATTTTGAAATGCTATATGTGGCGCCCCTGCGACCAGGGTGGCCACAAGTAGAAACTGCAGCCAGGAAGGAGGGTAGACAGTTTGTCTAGCAAACACCTCGAAACACATATCCACTGACATAGGGACTTAACCCGGAGCCTGGGACTCTAGGCAGGCAAGGGGTAGTAGGGCTAGATATGAGTGGGTGAGCGTAGTCATGGTAACGGATGAGTATATAAGGGAGAAATAGGAAGCAGTTAGCCAGTAGGCAAGTGCTGAGCAGAAAAGACCGGACCAGTACCATCAGGTCCAGGGAAGACGTGAGGGCCAACAGTTAACTGACAGAAGAGCCTCCCTAATATATTTGGGAAGTTACACGGGTAGATAATGACCCGGTGATCCCTTGTGAAGCAGGGATACTTGAGGTTAGGCTAAAACCAGAGAGTCAGCTCTGAGGGGGACTGAAGATTAAAACTAGCTCTCCAGACAAACTGACGGGGATCACAGATTCCAGATCTGTGTTCCCACCACAGGGTTGGGGCACAGCAGCAACTGAGAGGACCCAGCTTGCTGCCCATAGATTTAGGGGGAAACTACTATTAGGGACCGAGCTGCCGCTCCGCAATTCACTTAAAAGAGAAAGATAGAGAATAAGCCTGAAAGGACACATAGAAGGACCGAGGAGTCTAGGAGAGATAACCTGGCTGCAGTGGGTTCAAGTGTACCGGAGTCCACTGAGTGTAACTGTAAAGAACTGTATTGTATTGTGCACTGTTTGACAAGAGAATTGGAGAAGTAAACCCGGGTGAACCCTACTACGGTGTCTGTGTCTGATTTCAGGTATGAAGGACTGTCAGTCCTCCTTTTGACCCTGTCAGGAGCCATCTCCATATCATCCCCTTTCTCTGCAACAACCATAACGACCATCACAGACTTTAATCACCACTTCCCCGGGGAACCAGGCTCTACCTGCGGAGAGCCATTCCATATAACGCTGCCAAAACATCATCCCCGGAGGTTCTGCAGCAGCGGTGGTCACCCTGACCACAACCCGTGGGTGGCGTCACGACAAACCTAATCCCTTGTAAATACACCCCATTTACTTGTGCGAACCCAGGACACGGTCCGGACCAGAACCACCGTGACATCCCCCAGCAGTACCCCGGTACGGTACCGAGTACCCCGTCCCAGTGGGCTCCACATATAGTCTCATGATGACTAGTCAATTGCATGTAAATACATCATGCATATTCCACCTATCCCCTGCCCACCCCTCTGTGCAATGTCAGTTGTCAGTGATTGGTGCAGACTGCCAGTATTCATTTGTTAGCCAAGTGAATGTAATCCTGCAGCTGTGACGTCCCCTCCCTTAGCAACACACTATTATCATATTTGACTGGCATTATCATACCAGACCTGGACAGCGTCATGTTATGGACCTTGTGCATTGCTGGATGTCACTTCCAGGCTCACAGATTGGACTTCTGGGGAGATAGGAGAGATATAAGCAGTGTGAACACAGAGAGCAGACCTGGAGCTGCATGTGGCACCACCTCCTCCCCTGAAAGCACAGCATGAGGTACACAACCTCTGTCTGTCTGTAAAGTCATGTCTCCTGCTGTGCATTCACTCCATCATGGAAGGAGATGGGGCTGCACGGAGTGAGTCATTATAATTTTTTAACCCCTCTCTTACCTTTAATTTATCATGTGTAGGTGCCTGGAAAGAAGCAAGCATAATCAACATCTTCTGAGATCTGATTGGCATAAATATGCCCCAAACTAATTTCTTGCATTATTACGTTTTTTAACGAGAACAATATTTTACATTATATTATAAAGGAACAGGAGCAGACTAAAAATATAAGGAACATAGAACATAACATTACTGAAGCAATATATAGTAAAACTTCTTAAGTAATATAAGTATTCAAAATTTTTTATTCTAACATCAAAGAGCCTATAACATATCTAATAAATTATTGAACACCATCTGCCAGCATATGAAGTCTGTTTCAAGTGTACAGCAAAGATAATGTCAATAGTGTTCAATGTCCAAATAATTCTATCTATACAAATCATTGCCTTGGCTTAATATAGGATGACATTTTGTGCAAAAGAAAAATTCATACAAAAATTTTCATATGGATGGTTATCATGTTTAGATATAATTTAGGCTAAAATGGTAATCTACTTTTATATAATCTATTTGATGTCATAACTTCAAACTAAGCATCATAAGAGCATTCTGACAAAAATGTTGAAGCTACATCTGTACATTGTCACTAGTAATACATGCAAGAAAAGTTCTATTCTGAAATTTCAGCATGTCCTGTATAAATTCAGTGCAACAATAACTACTTAAAGAAATACTGAACTTGGAAAATACTTACAAAAGCATCATAATCCTATTAAAATAAAGTGGCTATAATTTACAAGCTACAAGTAGATTTTCTATTCAAAAAAGTTTTTTTTTAACTATGTGTCATTTGTACAAATATGGACCTAAAATCAAAAGAAAATCCTAAAGGAGTCGGTAACATATGTTGCACAGAGCACTATTTTAAAAATAAAACAAATAATCAACAGTAAAGTGCTGTCAGCCATGTAGCCAAAAGGCAGCCAAGGGACAGTAGAAGCAAGCTACATTTAGCAATGCTCAAGGGTACAGGCTCCCCATCTTTTGTTGCTCAGATCTCCTTCTGGTGAGTATCTGTACTTGGCTCAGTGCTGCCCTGGCACCTCATCCATGAATATGCTAACTGAGTGATGTATTTATGATGAATTCACATTAAGGTCTGTTGAAAGATGCATCATTCTTCAGTTAGTTCTCTCCGCATAGTAATACTCATAAGTAGTGATAAGCGAACATATTCATTACTATTTGTTACTTGCATGAATAGTCCAATATCGTGATACACGTTACTCGGCAAGTATCACTGGTGCTTATGAGTGATGTGTCGATCTTGAGCAATCTGACACATATTGCCAGTTCCCTTCAGTACATAAAGGGAGTTGACACCCTAGTGACAGCCTTTGAATGGAAAGCTCTCACTGGAAGAGTACAGCAAGGTGTTGTGTGCAGTAAAAATGCAAAAAAAAGCCCACCCCCCTTCCCTGGAAATGCTCGTTTTATGGCTGGATATGTTTGGGCAGAGCCTATTGCTAGTTGACTAATATTGGACTTGCTATTCAGATGAGTACACGAGGAATTAAAAACTACTCGCTAAGAATCTCCCAAAGCCGAGTATTTCACTACTCGCTCATCCCTAGTCATAACACTGGGCAAAACCAAAGAAAATGCACAAGGTATTACTACAATGATTCAGTACAAAAGTTCATGATTGGCCTGAATTTTTCAAAGTATTTATCTGTTTCGTTCCTTGACAAAATTTACAGAGGTTCTAATCTACATCTGCTCAGATCTACTACTCTAGATATACTTCTAGTTTTATCAGGGACATTTAAGAAACCTTGGAAAACTATTTTTAATGGTAGTCTGTTAAAATGAAATAACTGTTCAAACTAGGCAGAGGTGCTTAGTTAACACTTGGCATTTGCTAAGCAATTCAGTTTGCTTCCTATCCCATTTTGCATCTTTACCCTCCTCTGGCTCCTATTAAGCCAAGTTTCTCAATCAAAGAAGAGAGGGTCAGAGATGAAAATACAAAAAGATTGGATAGTACAAAGGTATACTGAGTGCAAAGGCATACATTGAAATAATGCGGCCTCAAAGCTAAAGTCCTAATTGGGCACATACACACACGCACACACACAATAGATCTGACATTATCACAGACAAGTGTTGGCACACTTGAAATTCTTTCAGAAAATGAAGTATTTCTCCCAGAAAATTGCAATTACATGTTTTTCTATACATATGAATATTTCCTTTGTGTGTATTGGAGCAACACAGAAAAAAAACTGAAAAAAGGGAAAATTGGACATCATTTTACACAAAATTTTAAAAAAATTGGTCGGATGAAATTATTGGCACCCTCAAATTAATATTTGGTTACACACAATTTCTATAACACAGTATAATGACCCCACATAGCCCTGCAAGAATTATATAGGATGACAGCACTGTGTTCCATCATTTCTTTCGACTGTTTCAACATTTAGGATGTCGATGCAGTTGGGCGTGCACAGCCAGGTTGGAAGAGAGTGGAATGTGTTAGTTCCCATGGCAAGTTACAGTTTCATTCTAGAACTTCAGATAGGGCACCACTAGTGACTAGTATGGATGTACGGCCTGAGAGGTTGTCAAGGCCACATGCAATGGGTGACTCGTGGTAACTGTAATGTAGAGACCAGGGTGAGATAGTAAGATCTGAAAGTGTTGACCAAGATACAATTTGAAAGACACTATAGTAACATAAGAATGACAGTCCCACAAGGTAGCTCCAACCCCGAGAAGATACAGAGGAAGGAACAGCAGTGAAAAGACCCAGCTCTAAGAGGTAATGGGTTGTATTGGACTGGTTCGTGACCTAAGTCTACTTTCTCGGGTGGGTCCTCAGCAAGCATCTACAAAACACATGCTATTCACTGACACTAAGGAAAATACACTATGCCTCTTCCCACTTGCCTTAGTGGACAGACTGCCTTAGCCCCTCTATATGGAGAAGAAATATGGAACTGAGAATATGGGATAGTAATTGTCACAAACTGCCTTGAGTTTTTTGCTGGAACTCACGGGATCAGAATAAATGGAAACAACTAAATGGGAACTAGAACTGTGTCTGATTGTATGGTGCAGAACTGGAATTGTCTTTAAGATATGTTTCCCTTATCTCATTTGTGAAGTTGTAATTGAAGAACTCTGGAAACTGGTAAGTAAATAACTGTTGTTTAAAGTGAACTGTGGTCTCCATCTCAGTCTGAACTGGCAGCTGGTCCTATCAATAAGTCAATGCATCGAACCTGGACCATGGTTTTCATGCAGCATGCCAGGGCATTTGGAGTCAACTCATTGCCCTCGTCTGCCTCCAACACCACTCTACACATATGCAAAATCATCTCAGGCCTACCAAACTCAGAAGCATCGGCCTAGCGACCAAGACCTCTGGGATTTCAGCACTGCCAAAGTTACTACGAAGATACTCAGACAAGTGGAGGTGAGTTACGGAAGTGACAGAAAGATATAAGGTTATTTTTTATTTTTTAACATTTGGATGGTCTCAGTTGGTGTCAGGGTTAAGTGACTCTTTGATAATTCAATTTCTTTAAATGTTACCATTTAAACATCAGATTTGTTATATTTTGCAATGTCTTTAAACACAATATATAAAATATTTTGATGTATTATTTGAATTTTATCTGACATTAAAATTTCTTCTTCTACGATGATAACAATTTACTAACTTTTTTACAAACATACTAGAGGTAACTGAAAAAGTAACCTTGAAAATATGCTGCAGATAAATTTATGAGATGCACATTTGATTGTCTTTATTACTGCTTATAAGAAATGTGCATTGCAAGGAAAATATTGAAATAAATTAATCTACAAAAAAGGGGGAGATTCAAGGATATACATTGATAGTATCTGCGAAGGCAACAAGATGATAAATTGACAACTTGACATCTAAAGGCATTTGGAATAAACAGGAGGAGAGAGGTAATATATTACTGATTAAAAAAAATGTATTCTCAGTAAAGCCAATATGCTAGCTATGAGGGTGGCAACATTTAATGGAAAATTCAGCTTAGGTTAGTGAAATTAATGGATGAATATTGTAGATGGAAATAAATGTATTTCTCCTTAAAAATTATATGCATATGAATGAGGGCAGAGCAATTGACATAATTCCCAGGTTTATATCCAACAAATCATGTCTAATCTGATTTATTGTAAAGCATATAGTATGGTTTGACCCTTTTCTCTGACTTTTATTTTCAATTTGCTAGTAACACAGATGATCAAGCAACACCTGAACATTAATAAGTAAATTTAAATAAAATAAAACATTATAAATAAGATTTACAGTATTATTCTTACCTTTCAACCTATTATGGGGATTGGAGACTTTGCGGTCAAATATATTGAAAAAACGAAACTTTTCTGAACAAGCAATTGACAATCCTTGCTACCCCCGTGGCTTATTAAGAGCCTCTGCTGCCTTTAGTTCAGTGGAGTAATCACTGGATGATAGCCTCTGCTAGGACTTAAGAGGGTAGTCAGTTTACTACTTTAACTTATGTAAAGACAGTAATAGCATCTGGAGTATGACAGATACAGAAGATTAAACTTTCTCTGTATGCAAATGAATAAAAGAGGTCATATAGAGCTGCTGAGATAGCATTCATATAAATGGAAGAGGGCCTAATACTGACCCCTGTTTTAGTCCATTGTTAACTCTGACCAAATCTGAGTGTATTACATTAATAACCATCCACTCTTTCCTTTAAGTTAGTTGTTCACCCAGTTACTCATATTTTCTTTTTGTTCCATTTCTCTCAATATATATACACCATCCTTCATTATGTCAAATGGCTTTGAAAAGTGCAGAAAGACAACATCCATGGCGTTAGTGTGGTCCATTCTGGAACGTACCTCCAGTTTATGAGATTAGTTTGAGATGACCTTTCCCTCATAAACCAATGTTGATATTGGTTCATGAGGTTATTCTGAGCTATTCCAGGATCACTTCTCTCAGAAAAACCTCAAAACATTTGCCTGCAATTGAGGTTAAATTTACTAAAACAGTGTTTTACAACCATATTGTTTCAAGAATGAAAACAGTTGAACTGAACTAATTTTGTGGTGCTAGAAATTAATACGATGTTTGTTTGCTGATTTGTTCTCATCTTCAAGATCCAGAAGAAATTGTAATAACTCATGACTAGTGATGGGTAAACCCGTACTATAAAGTTTGGGATCCATACTGAAAACTAAGCGTTTGAGCATGGACCCCGAAAATGGAATTCCCTAAGAGGTTTGTGTTACTTTTTGGGTTTGGCTGAGAGGGCTGTAAAAATAAACAAAATGACAATTAAACAGCAAAACTTACCAAGTCTCTGGCAGCTGCAGGAAAACTACTTCCAGGCTGCTCATTATCTCAATCTTTATTCACTACGCTGGCTCCAATAGCCAATCACAGACATCGACTCTCTGTGACAGCACCTGTGAGTGACTGTTGTTCCCCACCACTGTGCCGACATCTGTAATTCGTTGTCATTGGCAACAAACCTCCTGTGAAATGGGTGTAAAAATAAATAAAAAATGTAAGAAAAATTACATAGGGGTCCGCTGTTTCCTTTTATTCTCAGCACAAATAAAGCAGCCAGCTACAGGCTGCCACCCTCAGCTGCCTGGCTTTACCTTGGCTGGTAATAAAAAATGCAGTGGAGCCCATTATTTTTTAAACATTTAAAGAAATAATTAAAAAAATGTGTGGGCTCTGCCCTATTTTTGATTGACAGCCAATGAAAAAGGAGCTGTGAGCTGGTATTGTCAACATGGTGAAGCCCTTTGTTATTGGGCCTTCTGGTTAAAAAATAACAGCCCACAGCCACCCTGAAATTGGCACATCCATTAGAAGCGCCAATTCCTGGCACTTTACCTGGTTTTCCTAATGCCCTGGTGCACTGGCATCAGAAGGGGTTAATGACAGCTAAGTATTAACAGCTGTCATTAGGCCCAGATTGCTCATTTCAGGCATCTTTGAGACCCGCACATTACCCATCCTATATGGAAATAGTTGCAAAGGCTCAGAAAAATCCTTTTTTGAAATAAAAAACACACAAACCCATTTTCAACACTTTATTAACCCACAAAAGAAATCTAGGTCTGAAGCAGTACAACATGTGACATCCCTCGAAGATTCCTGGCTCTGCTACATCCAGAGACAGCCGCGATTGACCAAGCATCCTATTGCTGAAATCTCTGGGATCACACTGCCACAGGAGAGCGGTGATGTCTCTGAGTCACTAAGGGCTCCCCAGTCCTGTCAGTGAACTCAGGTTACCCCACTGCTGGATTGCTGGATTGTGAGACATGGTGGCACTGCTGTCCAGTAATCTGGCAGCAGGTGCAACAGAGTTCACAACAGTAGTTCCTACACTGTATTTTTTAACTATTTATTCAGCAGATTGGTAATTGGTGGGTCTCATGGATGGCTGACATTACTAATCTGAGCTTGACAACAGCTGTCAATGCTTAGATATAATTAACCCATTCTTTCACGCCAGGGCTACTGCAACAGGGAATCGAGAAAAGCTGGGTAAAACACCAGGATTTGGCGCTTCTAATGAATACTCAAATTTCAGGGGTGGCTAAATTAGAACTTGCTTATAGGCAGGTTTTACTTTAGCCCTCTTTAGTGTTTTTCATGTGGCATGAAAGGGTGGTTTTTGCCTACTTAAACATAATAAATATATAAATCATTTTAACAAATGGTGTGGGCTCCCCTCTATTGTTGATGAATAACCAAGGTTAAGCAGAAAGCTGCAGACTGGTAATTCAGACTGGGAAGGATCATGGTTATTGGGCCCTCTAAAGCCTAAATATTTCAGCCCTCATCCACCCAAATATTGGAACATGTATTATATTCACCAATCCTACTACTTCGCTCTAGCTCCTAGCATAAATATACCAGCCTTCAGCTGCCCCAGAATTGGCATTATTTTTTTTTATTATTATTATTATTATTATTGGCATGTCAATTAGTTGTGACAGAACTGAAGTGTCTCATGACAGTAACTCAGTGAGGTTACCGAGTGTGAGAAATTCTGGGTTTGGCGGTGACTGGAAGTGATTTATAGAGCCTCATTATCTGAATAGGTTGGAATACAAATTTAAGGGCCATTGTGGAACCACTACACAATGGATTATGTTGAATATTATGTGGGAGTCTATCTATATTTAAATAAACAGTTTTTCCTGTGTATTGTGATTTTCTAACCTTACAATTAATGGATTAGTTAAAATCACATTAGATGTGGCAAATCTGGCACTTCGTCCTGGCGTTTCTTAATGCCCTGATCTCCTTCCATCTCCCTGCGACATATGTCAGCATTCTTTCTGTCAGTTGTCCCGTTTGCCAGGCGATACGTCACACCTCAGGGGTTGCGTTTTGATGTAGACACCAGCCGGGATGGTGGCTGAAGGACCTGTGGCATGTCGTTAAGCATGATAATTAAAATTCCAAAAAAGGAGAGGAACAGGAGTTGAATAGTAGATTTGATTTTAATTACTCATAATTATGCAGGTAAAAAGGCCCATGAAGAAAATTAGGTACAAGTCAGAAAAATTGTTTAGCTTACAAACACAGTCTGAGGGGTACAAATGATGAATAAATCCATGGGTGGAAGTTAAAAGTTGCTACAACATCAGACAAGAGACACATATATGAAACATCAAAGTAACAAATCTACTATTCAACTCCTGCTCCACTCCTTTTTGCAGTTGTTTAGAGTTGTTGCAACAAGATAGCTTGTCTGAGACAGCGGTCGTTCCTGTAGTGTTCTACACATCTACCTGTTGTTATTAATATGATAGTTATTTAAAATGTTTAATTAAAATTAGGTTTCTGCAGAATTGAAACCACAATTGAACAATAAGCTCCTGTGGCAATTAAAGTAATATTTGAGGGGCAATGGGGGTTGATATCAGCTGTGTATTGTTAACTGGCATCAAGCCCAAGGATTAGTAATCGAGAGGGTTCTACCAGACACCCTGATTGCTAGCCCAGAAAGTGTAAAGATAAAAAAAAACACACACTCTCAGGAAAAAATAGTCTATTTGAATAAAGACCTCCCACACATTCTTTCATTCACTAGTTTCTTAAAAAATAGATTCCCACAAAGCTCCAACATAATCAACAATCCACAAATGCAGCTTCACGAATATGTGTAGCAGTGAAGTGCAGCTATTCAAAGACATGTCAATGTCACAGGTATGTCAATAATGTTCATAAGTGCCCCAGGGAAAGTGCACTACAGAGTGCATGACCCTATATTCTAAGCAGGAAAAGACTGTGGCACTCATCCTTTGTGTACTGGTCCACGCTGAAACACTATACAATATAACAAAAAGACAGCTGCACTCAACACTGAGGATGTAGCACACCTTCTCTCGCTAGCCATAAGGTGCTGTTGTCTCTGATATCAGGTCTGCTGATCACCCATTTCAACAGAGAATTTTAATCCAGAGAGAGGCTGAGATTTATAATACAGATATAAAGGCAGGTTAGGACCCAGTACAGGGGACCCACCTCGACGTGGTTACTGGGTGGTCTTACGCATGGCCATATGTACAAGCTTAAGGGGTCTCCAACTTTCATAGTTGACTAGCTATAATGCTTTTCTAGATTCAAATAGCGTGACTTAGCGTTGACTGCAGCTGACTTTTTATTATGTTAGATTAACACTAATAACTTGCAGGTATCTGAAAGTGTTCTCTAAATTTCTAATTTTGATCAGTGTTCTTTTTCATTTATCTCATTTACATTTTTATTCAGTGCTTTAGAATATATTCAATTTATGAAATAAGCTTAAAATACTGCTAATTTATTCATGTTAGAATATAGTAACTGAAGAAAGGTTCTGGGCACCAATGCTGAGGGACCAAGCATTAACCCATGCAGTGGCGGCAGTGATTGTGCCGAGGTTAGAGCCTGGGACCCACGGTACTCCCTCTCATATTTAACAAGGCAGACATCCATTAGACAAAGAAGAAGTAGAGGGGTACTCACCGGGTGTGTTGAGATCCTTTATTCCACTTGTGAGTTAGACAGGTTACATGTTACCGTCATTGAGGTGCAGAGGGGTGGAGAGGTGGTGCTGGAGGCAGAACAACAGCGCCGTTTTGCATCTGTGTGGTGCTTCTATGGTGGATTCACAAGTGGAATAAAGGATGTCTACACACCTGGTGAGTGCGCCTCTACTTCTTCTTTGTCTCATGGATATTTTCACATAGGACAACACAATGACCTTAACATTAAGGAATTTGTGTGTTGTTCTCTAATTTTGATTGCCAATGTATAAATATATATATTTTTTGTTGTTTTTCACTCTTTTGACACCTTCTTAAAAGAGCCGTGACATTTATCTTTTTTCCAGATACAAAAGAGTTTCACCCGGCACTATAGCCCCAACCCTTCTTTTAGGACCATGTCTGGCCCAACTAATCACCTCAGCTTATCACCTGTACCGGTGTTTCTCAGTCTTAAAGTGCTTAATATAATCTTCAGTTTATAGGAAAAAGAGACGGCACTCACCGGTTTCTTTTGCTCGCTTTAATCTGTACAGACCCATGGAAGCTGAACATCAGCGAAACAGTGCTGTCGTCTGCCTCCAACACCTCTTCCCTGCACAAGATTTAACCACATACAGTGGATTAAAGCAAGCAAAAGAAACTGGTGAGTGCCGTATATTTTTTCTATAAACTGAAGATTTATATTTTTTCAGTTGAGATACCTTTATGAGGGTTTGGATTCTTTTTGTGGGAAATGTTTTTGAGTTTTGTACTGCACTATTTAATTTATCTTATAAATGCATAAATGCAATGCATATATATACAAAGAAGTAAAAATGTAATAAGTTTTAAATTTGTAACTCATTACTATGTGATTTTAAAGACCCTTGATTGTGATGGGAAGCACAATCATTTTTTATATTGGACTACTTAACAAAAATAAACTAAAGCAGTGGGTACATTTATTGTTGCTGGTCAAACTATCATTTTTCTTGTAAACATTTTAGGTTTAATTCAACTTTTTGAACACATCCCCTGTGACCCACTGTATGTAGCAGTTTATTTTGTGTGGCTGGGATCCTATGAACTATTTTTAGTTTGCTTGTGTGGCACCCCATGGGTTAATGTGCCACAGAAACATCAACACAGGTTTAATCCCCACATAACACTACACTAGAAAGTGGGAGGAGCTTTGGTGGCACCTGCACTAGTGGGAGGAGCTAAAGTTGTTTACCACAGAGCAGATTACAGTCAGTCTGCAATTTAGTTTAGCTCAGAGCAGAGTAAAGGAGGGTGGAGGTCCTGAGAGGTCTGAGGAAAGGAGTCAGAGGAACAGAGGAACATACCCGGGATAAGAAGTTACCCAAAAACTTAACCCCGAGAGGCGCTTAGGACGGATACCGGATCTGAGGCTGTGCCTGAGACAGACAGGACAGTAAATACCGGAATAGTGAAGGTCCACCATCTTCACTGTACCATAGCAAAGCAACACGGAGGGGTCAGTGACACAAAGGACTCAGTTGCCCAGCAATTGGTACCCGTGGGAAGAGACAGGGCCAACAGTTCAGCTACAAGCGGCAGCAGGGCCACACACAGCGCATAAGTAGGAAGCCAAGGACCCGGTCAGGGTGGGAGCAACCCGGTACAGACTCTGCAACAATACTGTAATATACCTTCTGCAAGTAAAGACTTGGAAAACAACAGAAACCTTGAGTGTGTGTGATCCTTATGCTAAAGCCCCACTTTCCCTCATAAACTGCCATTGCCTCTACTCTCATCATCTCTACTGCTACCCCTACTCTCCTGCAGCATCAATAACCACCATCACAGACTTTAACTACTATTATCACCACTGCCCCGGGGAACCCAGTTCTACCCACTGGAACTATTCCATCCAAGCTGCTATCCCATCATCCCCGGAGGTTCTGCACAGCGGCGGCCCCATCACTGGCCGCATATAGTGGGTGGCGTCACAAGTGACAAATCCCCTGTAAATAACCCCCATTTTATTGTGCGGGCCCAGGACACGGTCTGGACCAAGACCACCGTGACATCCCCCAGCAGCACGCCGTCCGGCACCGAGTACCCGTCCCAGTGGGCTCCACACTTGCATATTGTTCTGTAAGGGCACCATCTTGGATTAATCCTGAAGTCAATCAAAGCTTTAGCCAAAATACAATGATGTCAAATTGCATATATAACTGGTAAGGGAACTTTATAAAAGCCTTTCTGGTGATCAAGTCTTTAATGGAGTTGTCAGCCCTTACTGACCTTATATACTGTGCAATTTTTTTTTTGCAGAATAAGTATCCCCTATAAATATTGTACCATGTAAAAATTGTTTAATCACAATTTCCATTCTGCAGAAACGTAATTTAAATTAAACATTTTAATTGTCATGCTTAATATACCCTTAGTGTAACCAAAAGGTAAAATGATGGATCCACTCACTGATTTTGCAAGCCTCCTTTGCTCGTAATTGAAAGTGCTGGCTTTCGTAAACTTTTCTTCAGACAGTGCTGTCAATCACCAGTGGTGTTGAAGATAGGGGCCCACAAAACAGTGGATTTTGTGAGAGGTGTTTAAGAATCTTGCTCTTAATGGCAGGAATTATGGCAACTTTGATGACATTTACTAATACTATTTAAAAAATTTGGAGAGCTGAAAGAAATTCAGGGAAAATGTTGCTGCTAATGAATAATTGAATATGATTAATGATTGGATTAAACAAAGGTTTGTCATAGATTGGTAGTAATGTAGCAAGCTACTCTTAAGAAGATCTCTAGGAGTAGTATTGTTCTGGAATCAAGCAAATATTTCTTGTAAGTTTGGATGTTTTTGAATAATTTAAAATAAAAACATAAATGACATTTTTTGAACTGATAATTTGCTATCAATAATTTTCGCCATAAAAATGTTTCACAGCAGCAAAATTTGTCAAATTTCATAGGGAATGCTTCAATTCATATGAAATTAATAGCATGGAAAGAACACTAGCGAACGAGAAGAATTATAGCATGACCATGAACACATTAACCAACTTATAGCATTGACAGGGCCGATCGCTCAATGGCCAAACTAGTCACATGTGCAAAGATGAGCCCATGGGAACCCCAGACCATAGATTTACATTACAACAGAGAGACAAACCCCAGTACACTTAATGTTCTCCAAATAATAACAGGAAGCATCTAGTTAGAATAGGAAGTCAGTCAGGGTCTAATATCTAGAAAAAGTACAAAATCACAAGTTGAACGAAGGATATTGAAACCTGTCTGATAGGGAAAAGGTCCATGTCAAACTTCTGCAGTTCTCCGTTCCGCTCTGCATTCTGCCCTGCTCCCCACGGCCTCACTCGCACGCAGACACCACCTGCCATCATAACTGCTGCACTGTTTAACTGTATAGCTACACCGCCCACTGCACGACAGCTTCCACTACCAGCTTGGCTGATAGCACTTCGTCAACTACACTTGGACTTGTCAGCATCTCCCCACCCCCCTCACAAGCCTTCCTCATCACCACAGAAGTCACTGTCGAGGTCATCAAGATCCCCACAGTGCACCTGGACATTAGAATGCTAACCTCACCATGAGCGATCAAAGCAGTGACTGCTAAGCTGCACGGCTCTAGGGCTGAACACTGCTAGCCCATCCCGTCCAACACCTCAACTCACTGATCCATCTAAGCATTTCAGTCACTCAGCGGGTTCAACACGACACCCAACCCAACTGCACAGCTGAACTATCAGGAAACATCAAAGGCTTCATGGGCTGCGCAGGCATAAACTTAATCTTAGCCCCCCCGTCGATAGCTTCCTGTGTGAAGCAGCGCTGAGACTACGGAAACGAACTCATGAGCTGTCAGACGCGGCCTCACCCAGCTCTCCAACTGGAAGATCCTAGGGCTCTAGGCTTCGGTCGTACTCATCCTTCACAGCCGCCACCATTTGGTTATAAGGCCGTGTCATGTAGCGGTACCTGAGATGCTCTGTAGAGATGTGACTAAGCCAACATTGAAGAATTTTCGCAAGTAAGGCCAACATCCTGCAAGAAAGTAAAGCTTACAACTCACATATGACCATGTCATTATTTTACTTCCAGCTCGTCTGGTTCATGCCGTCACTCTTCCAATGACTACGTTATCAATGGGCAGAGGAAAATCATACACCCGCCACCCCCCACACCCCCGATGCTCATCTGAAGCTGCAGGGGCGGCGGGGCAGAATGGCACCTACGGTATCACCGCCATTCCCCAGCTCCTCATGCAGGATCTGCAAACGTCCTGCGGGTAAACCCGAGTGTGACTCGGGGTTACCGCTTCTGTCAGCTAAAGTTAACCCCGAGTCACACTCGGGAATACCGGTAGGGAGGTTAATCGGCGGAGCCGCAGAGAGACCATAAATATCCGTCTCTCTGGCGCCCCCTTTGAAGCATGGCAGGCGGCGCCCTGTGCGACCGCACAACTTGCACAGCGGTAGGGCCGGCCCAGCATGAGATGACCACATTAACCAAAGAAGCTAACATTTACAGGTGAGCGATGACTCCAATGGCCATACCAGTTTACAATCTACAAGAGAGAGAGAGACAGAGAACCCCACTGACCATAAGAGCTTCACATTACAAGAGAGAGACAAAGGACCCCAGTAACCATAAGAGCTCAAAATATGCAGGAAGTCCATATATGTTAGCATAGTAAAGTCAGGTAGAGGGTCTAAACTAAGAGGACAACAAAAGTACAAAATCAACAATGTTGCACCAACTGCTGTGTTGGAATTCCTGCAGTAGGGAAAATGGCATACTCCCCCTTCTGGCAGTCCTGCTGTGTCTGTTTACGCTCTGTCTTCTGACCCTGGCTCCCAGGGCCTCACCTTCTGCACCTGCCAAAATTAGCTGTGCCATCATAACTGCTGCCACCTGTTATAACCTGCTATACTGCTACACCTGCTGCACCTGCCAGAACTAGCTGTGCCACCTACACCTGCCTGCACTAGCCATCTAGTCGATAACAAACTGGACCTTGAGATTGTACTTGCCCACATCAAAGCCTTGCCTGCATCACCAACATTTGAAGTCAGCTGTCGAGGTATCAAGATCCCCTGGAGTAGCACCTGGCAGCATTTTCAAGCATATGCCTAACCTCACCATGAGAGGATCTAGTGAAGATGAGGTAGCTGCTTAATTACACCCCTCTAGGCTGAGATCAGTACTGTAGACCAGTGGGTCCAAAACCCCATACTCACCCCCTCTAGCATTACAGTCACTCAAGCTGAGTTCAAAACAGGGAAACACCAATACTAAACAGGAGCAACAAACTCGGACCTAATCATGGAAACAAAAAGCTATATCTGGCAGCTTCCAGCAGTAAACTGTAATCTTTAGTAGGGTGTGATGCTTTCCTGTTGGCTGAAGCAAGCAGCTGATAACTACTGCTAAACAGCAAACACTCATAGTGTCAGATTGGACAGGGCTGCAGACCCCAGCCTCTCCAACTGGAAAGAGCCTGGGCCTTCTAGAGCTTCTGGTTCTACCATCTCTTCTATCACCAGCGCCACCCATTGAGTGAATATAGCAGCACCTGGCAAAAGAAGCAGTTGTCGCAGGAGATGGCTCTGGTAGAGATGTGACATAAGCCAACATTTTGAAGAATTTTCCGCAATAAATGCCAATAAATTCCTGCAAAAAAAAAAAGTAACTTAAAGAAACTACAAGCAATGAATTTGTATATATTTTTATTTTCACACAGTTATGTTGAATAGTATGTCATGTTTTCCAGTATGACTATGTATATACAATTTAGAAGAGAATACATCTGCCTACTGGCCAAAACTTTGCCAAAAAGGACATTATTTTGGTGTACTGCATCTATTAGCACTGAAGTGCATTTCACCATGCATATTTTGAAAGTCTGTATTCAAAAAGTGCCCTGCAGATATGGAGTAAACAAAACATTATGCCAGCTATTACTCAACAGCATGGGCTGAATTTTCTTCGGACAATCTGCTTTACATAAAAGAGCAGAACCTTTCCTAGCATTCTCACTTTTTATAACATAAGCACTTATGTCAAAGCATAACTTTCTTTTAATTCAAAATAGTATGTACTATTATCAATGTGTTTGGCCTAATCTTTATGTACTATCCAATTTGTTAACTTAAAATTAAGTGACGAACATTTGGGATATTAAATTTATATTCTCATTATTCTAGGCAGGATTAATTTAGATTAAATTGAAAGACATTTTGTCTCTGTAATGAGTTTCAAATAGCTGCCAGCCTAAATTAGAAGAAACATTATTAATTAAATGTAACACCAAATGCATTTCCATATTTTCGGTGGCACACATTATTTCATATTCAATGCATTCTATTTTTTTTTTTTAAATTACTAGTATTGTTTAATACACACTGTAATTTAAATTTTCATTTTTGATCAAGTAATTATGTTAATAAAATAGATGTATTGGTGAACGGAGCGCTTGATATTGTACAGTAAGTGTGTTGTTCAACAAGGTGCTGGTTATTACGTAAATACCACTTATAATTAGGGTTTTCTGACGCACAGAACTAATAAATTAATTGAATATATGAATATTTTTGTTTTATATTACATATGATCTAATCAAGTCAAATCAGATTTGAGTAAATGCTGTGACATTCACAGGTTCTTCAAATTTTAACAATGTGCAATGCAATTTGTGAGAATCACCAAACAAATGTCACACCACAGACTATGGAGTGTCCGGATGCAGTGCGTGGCAATGGCGCACAGACCAACAGTGTGTGGAGCACTGCACAAAACTACTGACAAAGGAAACACTGAGAGGGACAAATACAATGGAGGGTTCTGCTTGTAGGGAAGGGGGAAAAGGAAACCTGCACTCAACTGTGGCGTTGACTTGATCTCCCTACCATATATATATATGGGTTCTTTCACCCCATCACTGAGCAGGATACATAGTCCCTCACTAGCCCTGATGATAATCCTCTATAGGGAGATGGTCAGTGGGAGCACTAGCCCCATCAGTTGCAGAAATAACAACAAGAAGGATAAGGAAAGACAGACAGGAAAATGATAAAATAACTTCCTGCCTGCTAACACTCTCCCAGGCAGCAGATGGCTTGGCAACAATCAGCTTCTCCAGAGTTTTAAGAAAGGCCTGGCTACCCTGTAGTGATAACCACATTGCTCAAACTAAACACCAAACTACCAACGTAACTGGAAAAGCATCATCATAAGTATAAACAAACATCTGACGGAAGTCAAAATAAGATTCAAGAAAATTCCAAAAAATTCAAATTAAATAAGGCTTTATTAAAGTAAATGTAACATGGATAGGCACATACAGGCACACCTAAACAAAACAGAAACCCTTCAAAACCTGAGGAAAGAAGGAGAACACTCCTATTTCCCAAGCTGCTAATGATTAAAAAAAATTATATAGGGTTAAAGGAGGCAAATTACCCAACAATAGGGCTTTGTAAGTACCAACTCCGCTGGCCAACTTTTACCCAGGTTCTTTTTGTCTTCTCATTTGTCTACTTTATATCTTGTACTGTAGGTTCCTATTAACTACATAAGGAGCAGACCTACACATAGGGGTTAACTCCTAACCGGGAGACATCCTTTATTTACTGTTTAAGGTGTTATTCTCTCTCCTTTTTCTTTCCATCTTTGAGCCAGGGCTAATATCTTAGTTACACAATACAGGCAATGCCTTTATGTTTCTTATATTTCCAGACACCTGTGACAAGAAATGTATGATGTGGGTAGTGCCTTTTACCTGATTCATCTAAGTGGTAACATTAATTAGCTTGAGTTACTAGCTCTCTTTACCATAAGTATGGTATAAGTCATTTCACATATCTCATTTTCTTACAGACATTATAAGGGTCTGTTCACCATATTTATCTGCGGTCACTAGTCATATAAGACTAAGGTATTACTTCAAACAATTGAGCATACACAGGATAGTAACAACATTAAGCATAATCGTCCTCTTATAAGTTCTTGACATCTGAGCTACAGGTCCCTCCTGGGCTGGTGGGCTTGAGTATCCAGGTCACAGTCATTACCATATATTCATTTTGGTAAGCACGTGCTATCTTTGTCTTAGCTAATATCTTTTCTTTCCTAATCTGTTGCATTTGCCTCATTCGCTCATCCTGAACCCTTTTTCTGTCCTTGTTTCTTGATTCTTTTTCCTTAATTCACACCCTATGGGATAACTGTGCCTAAAAACCCGTTGTTGGCAAATAACAGGCTTTTTTCCTCACCATCTTTAGATAATACTGGGTCTTCCCAGGCAATCAACACAGCAGCGTTCCTTTCGGCACAGTCTAAATATGATTTACTACATAGGTATAATACTGTATTCATTTATGCTCATAATATCTGCCTAAGTACGTTTTCGTGTTTTATTTTGTCAGTCAGAAGAAACTGAAACTTATGTATCTTTATTTATTTTGTGTATATTGTTGTGTTTTACTTATCTAGAAACATCAGTTTAATTTGAAGAAGGCGAACTTAGTCGAAATATTAACACTGTTGTTTGGACTTTGTGCACGAACTGCCTGAAATAAAATATGGAAAACCAGCATACACATCTTCATGGTGTTTTTCAATAGACACTTGAAAAATTTTTGTGTGCCGAGGTCTCTATTTTGCAATTAACTTCTCCAGAGTAGCTCCTTCACCTCTGATAGCTAGGATAGGAATGGAGTTTAATCACCAGTCAGGAATGCTGGATCATGTGACCGTATAAAGGAGATGGGAGTGGTAGCAAAGTAGCCAAACCTGGGAGGAGAACTAAGGAGCTAGCTAGCAGCATAAACTGTGATTAACACCTTCACTGCAAAAGGAAAGAAACACATTTAATATGAAGTCTCAATACAGAAAGGAGACCCAGGACCCAAATTTGTCACAGACTCGTGGCAACAAAATTACCAGCATCTATTTACATGTAAAGGAAGCTATTACATTGGTCACAAAAGGCTGACATGGAATGAGGTTTGACCGTGCAGCCTTCTCATAAAACCATGCAGCTATTGCATCACATGGTATGCCATAACCAATCAGGAGGGACTATCATAGCCTTAGAGAATGCTGCAGCCATTTTCGAGTGATTTTAGGATACAGACAATACGTCAGAAGGCACACCTCAGCAATAGAGAAAGTAAAACAAAATCTTAAAATATCGGATAAGTAGTCCTGAGAGTAATATGTTGAATAACTGCAACACTTTAAAAATGAAAGTAGCAGTCTGTGAATAAGTCAGAAATTCAATTGATAGAGAGAATAAGATAAGAGAGGTGCAGCAGAAGTGTCAGACTGTGCGTTTGATCAGAGATATGGTGAGCTGGTATGTGTTCTGTATTTAAAATAATTGTAAATTTACACAGAGCCTGAAAAAGTATTCATACCCTTTAAACAATTCCACATTCTTTCACCTGTAACACATAAAATTCACAGACTTAAATATATTTTATTGGAATTTTTACATGACATGTTAACACAAAGTGGCAAGTGTTTGTGAAGTATGAAGGAAATCGTACTATATAATTGCCCTATCGTGTCTGTCTTTCTGTAACGGAAATCCCGCGTTGCTGATTGGTCGAGCCCGGTTGGCCGTGACCAATCAGCAACGCGGGATGTCTGTTACAGAGAAACAGACACAGTCACTAAAATGGCAGCTGAGGCCAGCGAGGAAGGGAAGCCTCGGCCGCCGACTTCCATGTCGGCATGGAGCTCCACGCTGGCACCCAGCGCCAGCCTGTCACTCGCCCCGGCTGCCTCTACCCGCCTGGAGCGTGCGGGGGACGAGGAGCAGGCAGCCCGCAGCTTCCCCCTGATCCCGATGCCCAGTAACGGCTTCTCTGGGGTGCTGCACATGATGATGCTGCCGCTCTTCCCGGCCTTCGTTCTGTGCACCAAGAAGGATGAGTGCAGCCTAGGGGACAAGGGGGCGCTGCCCGGCGTCTTTTGGCCGGCCGCCCCGGCCTCCAAGGACTTCATGTACCCGCCCTTCCCGGTGTTCTAACCGTCACTCCGTCCTGGATTTGGAGGCACCCTGACCATAGATGAGGAAGCTGCCGGACTCCTTCTTCAAGCAGCCGGAGCCCAAGTCACACTTCCCGCAGGTACCCGCCTGTGCTGCCCCTGTCCCCTGTGCTGTCGCTGTATGCTTTGCTGCCCCTGTCCCCTGTGCTGCCCCTGTCCTCTGTGCTGTCACTTTCCCCTGTGCTGCCCCTGTCCCCTGCATTGCCCCTGCCCCCTGCGCTACCCCTGCACCCTGCGCTGCCCCTGTCCCCTGCGCTGGACATACAGGCTGATGATTTGCTACAAGAAATGCCAATATTGGAAACTTTGTGTTCCTTTCCTCCCCCCTTCCAGTTCCATCCTCCACCCTCCTCACCACTCTGTTCTCACCCGCACCCGATGGCCCCATTGCCACTGAAAGCTGCAGGAACAGAATCAGACGGCCATGTGACAGGCTCTGTGTGATGTCACATCAGCCTGCACAGTCACATGACCCACTGATTGTCTTCCTGGAGCGTTGACTGGCAATGGGACCACCGGGTGCTGGTGAGAACAGAGCGGTGAGGAGGGGGGCGGGGCCGACACATGTGTGTGTGTGTGTGGATATGTATATGTATGTATATGTTTGTGTGTCTACATGTATGAGTGTATGTGTGTTTACATGTGTGTGCCTCTAGATATATGTGTATACATGTATGTGTGTTTGTATACATGTGTGGGTGTGTCTGTATACATGTGTGTGTATACCTGTGTGTACATGTGTGAGTCTGTATACGTCTGTGTCTGTATAAGTGTGTGTATGTTTGTGTCTACATGTGTCTGTCTACATGTGTGTATGTCTGCATATGTGTGTACATGTGTATGTCTGTACATGAGTTCATATACCTGTGTGTACATGTCTGTGTCTGTATACGTGTTTATACATGTGTACATATGTATGTGTATGCATGTGTGTCTGTATAAATGTGTGCATATACATGTGTGTGTACATGTGTGTGTATACATGTGTGTCTGTGTACATATGTGTATACATCTGTGCATATATCTGTGTGTGTTTCTGTACATGTGTGTGTCTGTATATGTGTGTGCGTACATGTGTGTCTGCATACATGTGCGGTGAGTGCACGGTGGGTGGAGCGATAGCCGCAGAGTCCATCCCTATTGTGCCCTCACCACCTTCCCGATGCGATCCCTATTTCTATATTCTAGAATACCCAATGCGTTAGAATCGGGCCAATATCTCGTTATAGATAAGAGGAAGGAAAAAAAAAATATTCAGCCTACCTTACACCATGAGTTAGCAGCTGGAATTATCTCTTTTCCGTAGAAATGGTAAAAAGGAAAATATTGTACTCCAGCACCAGGAAGATCATTTAAATAAATAAACCTTCTTGCAAGCTATTAAAATCCAAGGTGGTTTAAAAGCAAACCAGACGTCCAAAAAGTTTAGGCACCTTACATGTTTCAGACAAGTTGTCAGGACTTTGAATATATTGATTACCTTTTGGGCATTCCTGCCCTCTTCTAAAATGGCATCCTTTCCTTCATGTGCCATTTGTTTTCCTGCCTTTATAAACCCTACCCCAGAATCTAGTCATTTCTAAAGTATTCTGTGTTCCTAGTGGCTTCTCAAGTTCTCTGTCTACTCCTGCAAATCCAGTAGAAATCTCCTGTTTCTTCTCTTCAGAGGTTCTGCTACCTGCACCTCTTGCCAGCTTTCCTACTGCTTCTGGCTGCCTACTCCCTATGTTGCAGCTCTTGCTCCACCTGCCTTTGCTGTCACATAAGTTGGTTGCTTCATTAAGTGCTCTGTCGCTTTCTATTTTAAAATAGTTGCAGAGCAACAGAGACTGTTCTGGACTTAGCAATTTCCTCTGCGTCTGATTCTGGACTTTCTAAAGACTAGAGATGAGCCACCACCCCGGTGTTCGAATTCGATTCAATTCGTCGAATCGACGGGGTGTTCGACGAATGTTCGTCGAATGCTCGACGAACACTGTCGAACACCCCGGAAAACAAACAAACCGGGCCTGTGGGGCATTTTCACTTCCACAATGTATATACATACATTCTGGAAGTGAAAAAAAGTGAAAGAAAGTGTTAAAAATAAAAAAATAATCAATGCTCACCTGTCGTGGTCCACCGAAGCCTCCGGCAAGGTCCTATGGCTTCTAGGACCTGTGGTGACGTCATGTTCTCCGCGCGAACTCCGGTCACATGACCGGAGTTCCGCGAGAACATGACGTCACCACAGGTCCTGGAAGCACAGGACCTTGCCGGAAAGCTTAAAATAGATATTTTTATGTTTCGGACCCTTTCTTTAAGTAAAAGATACTTAAAGAAAGGGTCCGAAACATAAAAATGTCTGTTTTAAGCTTTCACGTGACCGGAGTTCGCACGAGAACATGACGTCACCACAGGTCCTAGAAGCCATAGGACCTTGCCGGAGGCTTCGGTGGACCGCGGACAGGTGAGCATACATTATTTTTTAATTTTTAATACTTTCTTTCTTCTAGGGAATGTTTATTTTGGCTGAAAATGTGGCAGAGGCAGTTTTCTGACCGCATCTGACGCATTTTCGAACCAAAATCGAACATGTTCGAAATTCGCCGAATTTGAACCAAATTGTTCGAATTCGGCGAATGACTCGAATAGGGCCAAAATCAACTCGAATTTGAGATTGGCGAACTATTCGAATCAAACATCGCTCATCTCTACTAAAGACTTCCTTTCCCAGACCTTCCTGAATGATTTAACGCGTTGTTTAGACTTGCTTTAACATCTCCTTGTTTGGTCTTGCCATAGATTTTCTTTTTACAGCTTCAAGTGTAAACTTTCTTTATAGACTGCTCTGCTGATTGCCTTTTTTAGAGAAGTTTTTAAACAGACTTTTCATTAAGGTTTCAGTCAATATCTACACTGTGTGTTTATGGACTTTGAGTTTTCCTCTGCACTTTGTTGTTAATTACTGTGTGTTATCATATAGACTTTTTCACCTATAAACTGTGTTCAGTTGTGTCCATGCAAAAAGATTCCTGAGTTATCCATTATAATTATTATAAACAGGTAAAATTATGTTCTGAATCATAGCTATATGATTAAGGACATAGTTTTACCTGTCCAAAATGCGTAAGGAGCCTTATCTTTCTAGACTTAAGGTTTGCTTTTAAACCCCTTGTATTTTAATGGCTTGGAATAAAGTAATTTTTTTTATATTATCTTCCTGGTGCTGGAGTACAATCTTTCCTTTTTTGACAATAAAGGATCCTTTACCTGGTTTTCCAAAAATTATAAATCTAAAAACTTTATATTTGTATTTAGCCCCCCCTACTGGATCAAAATAGCTCTAGCTGAATGAGATTGGATAGACAGCAATTTTCAAGTCTTGATACCGATTCTAAATAGCGTTTAATTCTGCACTTTGACTAGGCCATTCAAATACATGAATATGCTTTAATCTAAAACAGTTCTATGTGGCTCTAACATACACCCTAGTCTCAACTCTTCTACAGCCTTTAACTGGTTTACCTCTAAGATTGCCTTTTATTTATCTTAATCCATCTTCGCAACTCTCAAAGGGAACTCCGGCCATCCCTGTATCGGGGCCAACGGCAGGACCAGGGCTGAGGTAAAGGAGGGTAAGTCAGCTGGAGACCGAAGAGCATGCTGGCGGCCATCTCGTCTAACTTGGAGTCTGAACGGGAATCCCCAGCTGTAGGGGAGGTCATGATCCCTTAGAGTGTCCAGTAAGGGGCGCAGAGCTCTTCTTTTCTGGAGAGTTAGACGGGATAAATCAGGAAGTATGGCCAGGAACTTGTCTTCATATTTGCATTGCTGACGATTGCAAACTTTAGTCATGATAGCCTCCTTGGTCACGTAATGGTGGACTCTACAGATCATGTCGCGTGGCCAGTCTGGGTCAGCCGGTCTGGGGCCTAAGGCCCTATGGGCTCGGTCTAGTTTGATATTGTTTGATGGGGTATCACCCAGGATCTGGTTAAATAAGCTCTGTAGTACTCTGGGAAGGTTTCTCAATGCAACCGTTTCAGGCAGACCTCTTATCTGTAGATTATTACGACGCCCTCTATTTTCGCCAACATCTAGGGCATTAACCAAGTGTGTGATTTGGTTTGACTGGTTTTGGAGGGTAACTTGTTGAGATCTGCACAATTCTTCTAGGGCCGTAATTCTATGTGCGTGGTCCTGACCCTGGGAATCCACCTTGGAGACCTCTCCCCTTAGGCATGATAACTCACTTCTGTATGCCTGTTCCAGGCGACCTATGTACGCCTCCATGTCCTCACGAGTGGAGATAGAGGCCATCCTGGCCCTTAGGTCACTCAGCTCAGCCAAGACGCTGTAGCTCTGGAGCTGGTCCTCTGAATGTATATGAGGAATATGCTGCAGTCCAGCGGGACCAGGAAGCGAGGTCTGGGAAGGGCACATTATAGCATAGGCAGATGAAGGTGCTGGGGAGGGGGACCCTCTCCCAGCTGAGCCCACTGCGCCCTGTGTATCTGAGAGTCCATTACTTCTGGGTCGAGGGGTCTCTGGTTTTCTGACCAGTCTCTGTCCTCTACTGACTGGTTGGGACCTTGCAGCGGTGGGTTTCCCCTCTCCACTCCGCACCCAGCGTGGGTCCTCTTACCCACTTCCACCACTCCCACCTGCCGGCTACGGGAGCCCCTGGTCTTCATCCCCTGCTGTGCGCCGGAGCCCTCTTCTGTGCACTAACTAGTCTGGGCCTGTAAACTAAAAAAAGGAAGCAAGCGCAGATAGGGTCTTATCTTTTTAACAATCAGCGGCTAAAGAGCCGTAATGGTCACTGCTAACCTTATCAGGTTGTGTGACACACAACCAGTATGAAAAACATGTAATGGCGGCTGCGGCTGGACCCACACCTCCACGTGCTATGTGGTCAAATTCCAGAGTTTTCCAGGGACAATGTGTCGTCGGTCCGCGCTGCCACAAATGACTGAATCAGAAGTTCACTCTATACCTTTATTTGGATCCATCCAATGCGTTTCGGAGCCTGCTATGCTCCTTCATCAGGGTGTATGAGGTTCAAGCTCATACACACCCTGATGAAGGAGCATAGCAGGCTCCGAAACGCATTGGATGGATCCAAATAAAGGTATAGAGTGAACTTCTGATTCAGTCATTTGTGGCAGCGCGGACCGACGACACATTGTCCCTGGAAAACTCTGGAATAGTCTGGGCCTGTAGCTGCCGATCCGGGGCCGCCTCAGCTGCGCCCGTCATTACCTCCATAGCATCGTTCGGATTTAGCTGGTCTGGCGGGAATCTGCACCCCGGGGCTGAAAAAGTGTTTTATAGAGGCGCCTGAGCTCCGTGGAGTCTGGTGATCGGTTCCTGTTGTTTTCGCCGATCTTCCCCTTCGCATTATCCACTCGGTGCCTTCGTCAGCTGCGGGTAGATAGCTGTAATTATAGCCTGGGAGCGGAAGCCTGTGCGACCAGCGTCCTCACTCCTCCATAGCTAGGCCACGCCCCCGTTTTCTTCCTATTATGATACAAAAAGTATGGCTAAAGATGGAGAAAAGCATGAGCCCTTTAACTTGGAAATAATATTCCTCATTGAACATAAACAAATTATGTTCAAGGAGATATTCAAGTGAAAGCAGCTGATTTTGTCTTCATGCATACAGTGACAAAACTCCATAGACCTCCATTATATCGATGGCCGCCCACAAGATACATGGTAATGCAGATTCAGGAGGGGAGGACGAGAGGAGGAAAGAAGGATGAGAGGAGGAGAGGAGGACAATAGAAGAAAAGGAGGATGAGAGGAGGATGAGAGGAGGACGAGAGGAGAATGAGAGTAGGAGAGGACGAGAGGACAGGAGAGGAGAGGAGGAGAGAGAGGATGTTTACTATGATTTTCTATGGGTTAATCTGTGTGAACGCATGCATTCCCTGCTTTGACCTGCAGATGGCAATGCATTTACATAGGCTCCCATTCATCATTCCGCCGCAGCCAGACGCTTGCATACTAAACAAGCTATGTGGGACGCACAGAAAATGCAACATCTTGCATTTTCCGTGCTTCAGCAAGACATTCTTTTGAACGCAAGCGGACGCAAACGCAGGTGAATGCAGCCAAACGCAGGTACCATGTTTACCCTTGTTAAACATAGGAACGCAGTATGCATGGATGCATTCGTAAATGCTGCATTGCGAACCCTAATGTGAAACTGGCCTTAATCCTAGATTATGTGGAATAGATGAAAACAAATTTACCATATCCCATGACAAAAATTTAGATTTTTTTAAACCATTTTACTTTTGTCATATAATCAATTACCGATGACGTATCTTTTAATTAACTTAGTGTACTGGGAATTAATGGCTATAGAAATGTATTCCCAACCTGTATGATCATTTAAAATATTTATTATAAATTGGGGATTTTTTCTATACCGGGACTCCCCAAATTCCTTTCTTATGTAACCAGAACCACCATCAATCAGCACAAAATATGACACCAGAACCACCATCAGTTTGTTGCAAACTGTATTTGTCCATGATGGAAGTAATACCCTTTATCTTATAATACAGTCTCTTTAGTTTCAATTAGGGTATCCATCAAATACTGGACACCTTAATTGAAATCAAATGGCTCCCATTTTAAAGGGAGGGAGCCTAAACTTTTTTAATTTTTAAAACATTTTTGATTATCAAAACAATTATTTTTTAATACAAAACTAAATACATTAATTGAACAGATTTTTAATTTATTTGGAACATTCATTTGCGTTTGCTAGTGTGCAACAGTTACACACCTCTAATACGGGAGCCCCTGTACTTAAGAGATAGTAGTGGGTGTCGTGTCCTACCCTATCTCCTACTCTGCGGCTGCCTCCAGTAGTGATCTGGGCACATCCGTGGAGCATGATATATGTCTCTGAGGAGTATCTTATGTCCATTGTCTGTGATATTCCCCAGAGCCATGTATCTATTTCCCATTGAACACTATTTGGGCCTACATTACGCTATATGAAGCCCTCTATGGGGCACATAATACTATATGGAGCACTTAGTGGGGATGTATTATACTATATCGTGCACTATATGGAGCCATTATACAGTATGTAGCACTATGTGGGACGCATTATACTGTATGGTGCACAATGTGAAATCCATTTTACTTTATGGAAGTCAATGTGGGGCTCGTGTTAAGACATGGAAGACCATATGGGGGAATTTAGCTCCTCTGTGACCTTGCTAAATATTAAGGGGTGGTGGATGAAATTAGAAGTTCTGCTTTGGGATTTTATGTACACCCCTTATGATACTTCTAGTGATGTGTATGTAATGCTCATCATGTAATTTCCCCTCTAGAGCCATGTATCTAATCCCCGTTACATTACCCCACTGCTCCCATAGAAGTGTACAGAGCAGGGTCACACATTTCTAAGGGAGCAGTAGCATAGTGTATGATCCCCACTCAATCTACTTCCATTGGAGTAGTGGCATGATATTTGACCCTGCTTCATCCACTACATTACTGAATCCATAGTAGTAGAAATAGTGAGGTCACACATTTCACCACTGCTCCTATTCAAGCAGACAGATCAGGGTTCCACATTACACTTACATAGATATAAGTGGAGTGGGGTCACACATTACACTACAGCTACCATATAAGTGGATGGAGCAGTGTCACACAATAGACTACTGCTCTCATATAAGTGGACAGTGTAGGGTGACACGTTATTTTTCTGCTCTCATAGAAGTGGACATAGTAAGGTCAAACATTACACTACTACTCCGTTAAAAATGTGTGATTACACTCTGTCAACTTAAATGGGAGCAGTGGTGTAATGTGTGACATCGTTCCATCCACTACCATGGGAACAGTGATGTAATGTGTGTCACTTCTATGTCCACTTCTATGGAGGTCGACGGGAACAGCTATTCTCCTTGTGCATATCCTTATTGTCACTTCGGTGAGGAGGTAGACAAACTCTGAAGTGACAATTTGCATTTGCAATTTCCACAAGAGCATTGCGGCCAGCTGACAGAAAACTCTCCACAAGGAGAATAGCTGTTCCCCCAGACCTCATCTTAGCCTCTCAAAGAGCCAGATCAGAAATCCCACACACTGCACTGATGAGGGGCAATCACCCCGAAACGCATTGTCTGCAGCTTGGGGTTCTGATCTGACACAAATCCTAAGTCATATTAAAAGGCTTGTTAAAGAGTCAATTGTGACTTTTAGGATTGTTATCTTTAATAGGTGGCATTAGAGTTTGTCTACTTCCTCACTGAAGTGACAATTTGCATATACACGTCTATGGAAGTGGTAATGTAAAGTGGGACCCACTCTGTTCACTTCTACAGGAGCAGTAGTGGAATGTGGGACTCACTCTGTTCACTTCTACAGGAGCAGTAGCGTAATGTGGTACTCAGTCTGTTCACTTCTACAGGAGCAGTAGTGTATTTTGTATTTTGCGACCCTGCACTGTTTAGTTCCAAGTACTGTAACATTTTTCCAACCTTTTTTGCCAGACTAGTTGCATTTTTGAATGACACCACTTATTTTACCACATTTTGTAGTGGGAACAAAATTCCAAATGTGGTGAAATTGGGAAAAAATACAAAAAAAGAAACAATTCTGACAAAGGTTATTGGAAATAGTTTTTGAAGGGAACCTGTCACCTAGTTTATGCCCCCAAAACCTAACACTACCTGTCCCTACAGCTTCCTACTACATCCCTAACCATATCTGTAATTGACAACTTGCATTTTCCCACATCCTGAAGGCGTGTGAGCGAGTTGAGGGCAACAGCTGGGCAGTCTCTCCAGGTCCATTTTCTGCCCTTGCTGCTGGTATGCTCCAGTGGGTGTAATAATTCATTCAGAAGTGCGCTACGAGAGTTTCAAATCCATGGGCTGTTCCTTCCGGGTATGATGCTGTTTGCATGTCATTTCTTGTCCTGTACAGCAGAGGTCCCCAACTCCAGTCCTCAAGGCCCACCAACGGTCCAGGTTTTCACTATTTCCTTAGAAATTTGACAGTTGGTAATTCAATCTCTTGCACAGGTGGTGATTCCAACTGTCAAATGCCAAGGAAATCCTGAAAACATGCACTGTTGGTGGACCTTGAGGCCTGGAGTTGGGGACCTCTGCTGTACAGTGTGGGGGTGTATTGATTATACTTGATGGCCCTGGAGCATGCACAGTGCACATTCCAAAGCTGGCCTGTTCAGCCAATAATCCCCCACAATGCACCGGACATGAAATGACTTGCAGCGGCGTAATACCAGGAAGGAGGAAACCACTTCTGAATGAATTACACACACTTGAGCATGATACCAGCAGCAAGGAGAGAAAAATGGACCTGGAGAGACTGCCTAGCCGTGACCCACAACTCTCTCATACATCTATGATTGATATCAGAATGAGGAAAACATGTAATATATAAATAATTTTTATACCTCACATGTAGGTCAGACAGGGATGATTAGGGATATAGTAGGGAGCTGCAGGAGCAGGTAGCATTAGGTTTGGGGGCATAACCTAGGTGACAGGTTCCCTTTAAGGTTCACTTGGTATTATAAAAACAACTTGAAATTATGTTTACAAAGTCATGCCGATAACAGTGATACCAAACTTGTTCAGTTTTTTAAATAATTTGAAATTTGTAAAAAAATATATATACTATATATATTTGATTGTGTCATCATTTTCAAAGAACCATAACATTTTTATTTTTCAGTCCTTAGTCTTTTTATATTTTTATACCATTTTTGGTATAAATATGACATTTGGATTGCTATTTATTGAAGTTTCTTTTGCATTCTTGCAGGGTGCCCCTTAAAGGGTTACAGTTTTGGTAGTTTTTCTGTTTGTGTAGTTTACCGTTTAGGTTAATACATTATATATTTTTAAAGAATCACCTCTTCTGGATGCGGTTAAACTATATATATCTATTATATAATCGCGAATCGCTTTTTTGCCCCTTCCGGCGCTACTTCCGGCGTGGTCATGTGGATACGCGCGAAGCATTGGCCGCAAAGCGGCCATTGCGAGCCGTTCTAACTCGCCGCCATTGCCCACCCACACCCCGCCGATGCCGCCCGCGCTTTTGCCCGCCATGGAGCTGCCCCTCTCCTGCCCCTCCCCCCAGCCCGATCCAAGCCCCGCACCGCCCCCACCCGCACACCCACAACGCCGCACAGATCCACCCCTCAGCCCACCCACACCCCGCCGATGCCGCCCGCGCTGCCTCAGCTTCCCGCATCGCGCCCGGGGACCATGGAGCGGAGGCCGCGCAGCCGCCTCCGCTCAACCCATCTCGCCCGGGGACCATGGAGCGGAGGCCGCGCAGCCGCCTCCTCTCCCCGCAGCCCACCTGCTACGATGGAGCTGCCCCCTCTGCCTCCCCCCAGCCCCGATCCACAGCCCCGCACCGTCCCCCAGCACAGCACACCCACAACGCCGCACAGATCCCCCCCTCACTGCCCGCACACCTCCGCCGCCACCCCCCATCCACACCCTACCACCGCCCCCCACCCCGCTACCCAGCCCCGCAATGTCCGCATCAACCCACCATTATGTCCGCACACCCCCCATTATGTCCGCAGACCCCTCCCATATGTGCTCACCCCCCCCCACAATATGTCCGCGCACCCCCCCCATATGTCCGCACCCCCCCACAATATCTCCTCTCCCCCCCAAAACCACCCACTATGTCCGCACCCCCCCCAAATATGTACTCTCCCCCCCAATATGTCCGCGCCCCCCCAATATCTCCTAACACCCCCCCCCATTATGTCCGCACTCTCCCCCCCGCCGACGCCGTAGATCACTTACCTGTCTTCATCACATCTGCTTCCTCAGGTCCAGCTCCACTCCTCCCTCCGGCCCAGGCATCCTCTTCCTTCAGCCCGGGCCACGAGTCTTCCATCCGGCGGTCTTCTTTCTTCCTACACCGAGCTCCGGATCTTACATGTTCCCTCTTCGGTCCGCTTCGCTCACTGAAGAATAAACATGGCCGCCGCGAGTTTCTGGAAGCCCCGCCCACGGATCCAAATCGCACCAATCACATTCAAATACACAACAACCAATGACATTCAAGGCTCATTCATACTTTTTTATCAATGGGAACTAACACTTTTACTATTCCAATACAGCCAATCAGATTCGCCCCTCATTCATCCATGTTTCTCAATGGGAAAAATTCACTACATTTAAACACAATTAAAATAAATAAATAAATACACATAAAAATATTTTAAAATACTAATAAATTCACTGAAAATAACAAATTATAAATAAATTTAATAATAAAATAACTAAAAAAAAAAATAATAATAATATAAATAATACATATTAAAATAAAAAATAATGATAAAAAATACAAAAAAATATTTTAATATATAAAATTAATATATTAATTACATTTACTAATTTAAATAAAAAAAAAAAATCTAATACAAATAAATTTAATTAAAAAATAAAAATCATATACACATAATAAAAATAATAAATAATAAAATAAATAAAAATTAAAAAAAATTAATAAAATAACAATATATATAATTTAAATATTAATAACATTAACTAATTCTAACAAAATCAAATTACTCACATAAAAAAAAAAAAAAAATAAAAAAAAAATTATTAAAATATTCAATATTAATTGCAATAATACAATAATAAATAATAAAAATATTACATATAAAAATTCATAACATTAACTCATTCTAATAAAATAAAACAAATACATAAAATATTCATAACATTAACTTATTCAAAAAATATTACAATAAAAAAAAAAAAAAAAAATAAACAAAATATATACCTACTATAATCTAATTAACGCACGTTCTAGAATCCCGATGCATTTGCATCGGGCTCATAGCTAGTATATATATATATATATATATATATATATATTGGATTATCAAAAAATTGGAACAGCACTATTTCATATAAGACGGGTGCAAGCTTGTCCTACCATCACCAAGGTATTATCATATAAAAGCAAAAAATGGACTGCAGCACATCCTTTTCAGTGATTCATGTGGATTTAATCCTGGACTGCGACGTTTCGGCTTAGTAACAGCCTTCCTCAAGCAGTACTGAAAAGGATGTGCTGCAGTCCATCTTTTGTTTTTATATATATATATATATATATATATATATATATATATATATACTGTATATATATATATACAGTGCCTACAAGTAGTCTTCAACCCCCTGCAGATTTAGCTGGTTTGATAAGATGCCAATAAGTTAGAGCCTTCAAACTGCAAACGAGAGTAGGATTTATTAACAGAAGCATAAATCTTACAAACCAAAAAGTTATGTTGCTCAGTTGAATTTTAATAAATTTTAAACATAAAAGAGTGGGTCAATTTTTATTCAACCCCTAGGTTTAATATTTTGTGGAATAACCCTTGTTTGCAATTACAGCTAATAATCGTCTTTTATAAGACCTGATCAGGCCGGCACATGTCTCTGGAGTTATCTTGGCCCACTCCTCCATGCAGATCTTCTCCAAGTTATCTAGGTTCTTTGGGTGTCTCATGTGGACTTTAATCTTGAGCTCCTTCCACAAGTTTTCAATTGGGTTAAGGTCAGAAGACTGACTAGGCCACTCCATCACCTTGATTTTTTCCCTCTTGAACCAGGCCTTGGTTTTCCACGCTGTGTGCTTTGGGTTGTTGTCTTGTTGGAAGATGAAATTACGACCCATCTTAAGATCCTTGATGGAGGAGCGGAGGTTCTTGGCCAAAATCTCCACGTAGGCCGTGCTATCCATCTTCCCATGGATGTGGACCAGATGGCCAGGCCCCTTGGCTGAGAAACAGCCCCACAGCATGATGCTGCCACCACCATGCTTGACTGTAGGGATGATATTCTTGGGGTCGTATGCAGTGCCATCCAGTCTCCAAACGTCACGTGTGTGGTTGGCACCAAAAATCTCGATCTTGGTCTCATCAGACCATAGAACCTTGAACCAGTCTGTCTCAGAGTCCTCCAAGTGATCATGAGCAAACTGTAGACGAGACTTGACATGACGCTTTGAAAGTAAAGGTACCTTACGGGCTCGTCTGGAACGGAGACCATTGCGGTGGAGTACGTTACTTATGATATTGACTGAAACCAATGTCCCCACTGCCATGAGATCTTCCTGGAGCTCCTTCTTTGTTGTCCTTAGGTTAGCCTTGACTCTTCGGACAAGCCTGGCCTCAGAACGGGAGGAAACTTTCAAAGGCTGTCCAGGCCGTGGAAGGCTAACAGTAGTTCCATAAGGCTTCCACTTCTGGATGATGCTCCCAACAGTGGAGACAGGTAGGCCCAACTCCATGGAAAGGGTTTTGTACCCCTTGCCAGCCTTGTGACCCTCCACGATCTTGTCTCTGATGGCCTTGGAATGCTCCTTTGTCTTTCCCATGTTGACCATGTATAAGTGCTGTTCACAAGTTTGGGGAGGGTCTTAAATAGTCAGAAAAGGCTGGCAAAAGAGATAATTAATCCACACATGTGAAGCTCATTGTTCTTTGTGCCTGAACTACTTCTTAATACTTTAGGGGGAC
Organism: Allobates femoralis; assembly: GCA_033576535.1. Taxonomy (NCBI): domain Eukaryota; kingdom Metazoa; phylum Chordata; class Amphibia; order Anura; family Aromobatidae; genus Allobates; species Allobates femoralis. The sequence continues at coordinate 179,127,021 of JARQOC010000005.1, forward strand.
CAAACAGAATGCTGGTGGTTTGAGGGGTTGAATAATAAATGACCCTCTGAATTGACTTTTAACGCTTTAAAACAAAAAAAAAAACATTTAAAAAATCTTTTTGGCTGCAGTGCATTTCCCACTTCCAGGCTGATCTACAGTCCAAATGTCACAATGCCAAGTTAATTCCGCATGTGTCAACCAGCTAAATCTGCAGGGGGTTGAAGATAACTTGTAGGCACTGTATATATTTTAAATGTACTTGTGTATTTGTTTATTTTGATAACTTTATCTCTTTAAGGAGGAACACGGGGGGATTAAAATTTTTAACGAGGATGATCCTGGCTGTCAATTTCACTGGGTATGGAGCAGGCTCGGCCCGTGAGCCTGCATTATTCACCTGCTTCTGACTTGTGCCATATATGTACAATGGATCTCAGGAAGCTGTTTCTTATTGTTACACTACAAGTGCACTGGACAGACTTTTTATAACTTTGATATCTTTGCAAAGCAATCATTACTAGTTGAATATTTGCCTCCAGAGAAAATCATTATTGTCTGGGCTCAGTTTCAGACTGACACCAAGCACCACACACATTGGTCACTTAGGAAAATAAGTTATTCTTAATGTATCTAACCATTTGCTTGCTTGGAGAGAAAATATTTTCAATTGCTTTTTTTTCTAAACATTATGCATGACAATGAGGAGAAGAATCTTCTTGACACTATATAAAATTTCGAATGCACTATTCATCTAAAAGAATAGCGTACTGTCTGTACGTGAGGAGACACTTATTAGTTGGCATTAGATGCTAAGCAGGTATAATCTGAAACACTGTAAGTGTTTATATAAATCTGAAAAACAACCTGGTTTATCATTTTTATGTGCATGTGTTTCCCTTTTCTGAAAGTACATGCTTTCATTTGTGGCCTGAGACCATAAAACTTGAAGAAAAAGAAATAGTGCCGCAATTGTATCTATTCTAGATTTAGTCTTACTTCTCTGAATGCAAAATAGGAACAACTACTGTGAGACAGATTTCTTTTGAAGGGAAACTTTCACTAGGATATTTTCAGAGTAGCATTATGGATAAGCAGAGACCCTGCATCATGGGCGGCAATAACAGACAAAGGGATATGGAAGCAGGATGGCAGTGATGGGCTAATCTGTTCTCAGAGGTAACTCTAAAGGTGAGGATGTCTGAGTCGCCACCTTTGCCCAGATCCTGACCAGCCCTAGGCTATAACCTCCTTACCTCCTCCCAGAGACCAAGATAGTCACAGCAATTTCACCCAGGAATTTGGATAGGTGTCCCCCTGCGACCAGCGGGACCCGTCCACAGGGTGCAGGGAGACCGGGTCCCATCTGGCCGCTGGCACCCTCCTGTGCCCCGCAGACACACTTACCAAGTCCTCGTTCCCATGCTGCCCGCTGCATCGACAGCGGCACCCCGGCATCTCTCTCCTGCCTCCTCATTTCCTGCTTTCCAGGGGAACGTGCATAGAGCGAGTGCGCGCTGCTCTTAGCACATTTAAAGGGCCAGTATACCCTTTTTTCTGACACCACCTCTCAGCCAATTGCTGAGAGGCTGAAGGGTATTTATGGCCCTTGCATCCTATGGGAGGTGCCTGGGTAACTTCCTTGTTAGTCTAGTTGACAGCTTGGGTCCCTAAGCAGCGCATGCAGTTTCTTTTGTCCGCTGAGATCCTAACATACGTTCTCTTGCTTTCAGTGCTGGATCCCTCCTGCCTAACTTACCCGCAGATCCGTGCCTCTCTCGCTGGTCCCTGACTACCCCCTGGATCCCTTCTGCTGCACCAAGATCCGTTCCAGTCTTCTCCTCCGATTCCCTGGTTTCAGTGTCCTGTTCCACCTTGGGTCGAACCCACAGGTTTGACTGGTTCATTTGACCCTCTCTGATTGCGCTTGGAGGAATCCCTGTTTTATGGGGTAACTCTTCTTGTGCTCCCTTAGAGAGACCCCAGTGCCCTGGCCCTGTGGACTTCCCTTGGGGATCAATCTCTATGTTGTTTACAAATAAACTTTGTTCCTTATCTGACGTCCTTGTCTGGCTCGTTTCTGGCATCAGCCTCCACGGTATCTCCGTTGTCTAGAGGATCCACTATGCAGCTCCACCTGTGGTGGCGTGACAATAGGAACAGCAACTCCAAGGAAAGACAGCTTCACAGCACACTGCAAAATACAACTTACAGGTCAAAACGGGAATTAACTCTTTCAGTGACACCAGCTGCAGGGTAATTATTTAAAGGCTGGGGGAGTGGACAACACACAGCAGCAGCTCACCCGGAGAGCCACCGCCAGCTAATACCATGGACAGCTAATAAACACATTTTAACTACTGCATAGCAGTTGGTAGAGACTACAAAACAATTTGCAGAGACAAATTGTGCAATTGTGCAAATTATACATGACATTCTGATTCCAGGGTTGTCACATCAGGAAATCACTAGTACCTGCTTCTATGTAGTGTTCCATATTCATGAACTCTGTTCAAATCACTGATTGGCAGATTTCAGCCTATGCAGAGAGTACACAAAAGGCTCTTTATCAGTTTTGTGGATTATACACCACTCATCATTCAAAGAATGGTAGCTCTTCAGTACATATAGCAACAATTTTATTAAAACTGCAACAAGTAGCCAAGTAAATGACACATCACTGTAATTAAGGCTTCTAAGTTATGCTGCTTTCAGATGTGCAGTGAAAGATTCACTTCAAGAAATGTCCCAGCAAACTGCATGGAGTGTAAAAGAGAATGCAGACAGAAAAACAAAACTATGGTGGCATCTCTCCTATCTAGTGATGGGCTAATCTGTTCTCGGTACCTGGAGACTTACCCAGACTTTTTTGGAAAGTCCAAGTAAGTGGCTGGACATTATATGAACTTGTGTCCAAACCCCGAGCTTGACCTTTACAGTTATGGGATGGGATGTGGGGTGGGGGCTGTAAAATAAAGTATATAGTTCATTAACATTATCAATATACTTACTGGGTCCCACGGCATATGAGTCGGGCTGGCAGGGAAGGGGTTACTTGACTACCAGGACGGTGGCTTCAGTGGGGATCATGGCTGGTCAGTCCCAGTTCCGTGCCCTGGGCACTCACTGGCTGATGGGGGTGATGATGATGGGGGATTACATGTGACACCACCTGTGGTACCTGTTAATGTGGTTACCAGCACTTCAGCTAGCCGCTGAGGTGATGGTGACGCAGCAATGATAGTACAGCTCCCCACAAGTGGAGCTTTACCTCATGGCAGCGGGGTGGATGAAAGGAGTAATAGTTTTTGGTTCTGTGTAAGCGTTGTAGGCAGCGGCGGTGAATCAGGCACACACACACAATAGTCTCTGTTTCAGTACCTTTGTACTGATGTCGGAGAGCAGGTCCAGGAGGGTAACCAGGGGGCCGGTGCAGTTTGGGACGTCCACCTTGGAGAGTTGTGAGGCCTCCTGCACTAGTGTGTTCGATGGTTGGGGTGAGATCTGCCTGAAGTTTGATCTACCGCTCTGTTTCTTCAAGAGTCTGCTCCAAAAACTGAAATTAAGGACCTTTTCTTGGGATCCCTGTTCTCTCTAGGGCCCTGATCCTTCAATCGGTCTAGCTCAAGCCTTTACTTTCTCCTGAGCTCAGGGGGACTAAATTCTCCTGTTCTCTCTGGGATTTCTCTGCTACAAATGGAAAAATAGCAGGTACGGACCCCGGTGTCCGGGTTGACTTTAAGGGTAACTAGCTATGTTCCCTTTTTCCGTTCTTCCTAACTCTTCCACTGGCCTCCGTCCCTCTCCCTAGGGCTCTGCACAGCTGGGTCGGTCCTCCCTGGTTCTGGGCCTAATTCCCAGCAACCAGCTCCTCTAGGCCCTTCAGTCCTAGCTCACTGACCTTCTTTCCTAACTGTTCTTCCTTACTGTCTGACTGAACTACTGAAATGATTTCTCCCTCAGATCTGGACCTTTATAGGGGATCTAGCTTAAGGGCAGCCAGTGGGGGCTTCCCCTCCAGGCCTGGGGTGGGAAGGTGTTGTGGTTGTGTGTGCCAAGGTCTACATTCCTCCCCACACCAGTGGGTCCTGTGGCAATCCCGGCAGGGGTGCCATATTCCCCCTAATTAACTTCAGCCCTCCAGCACTGACAAATTTTCTAAACACATAACAAACATAACATGACATTTCTATTTACATCAATTTAAACAGAGTCTCAAAATAAAATTTTACAAAAACCAGGGAAAAATGGGAAAAACAGGTAACCACTCCATACGGCGTTAGTCCATCCGTTGAAGGCTGCTTAAAGTCTTTTTGCCATCACCAGTCCTGTGGCTATGGACCATTTTTGAAATTATAAAAAGTTCAAAAAGTCCAAACAGGTAAAGTCTCTGTAGGCTTAAAAGTTCAAAATACACAACAACACTTACTACGGGTGCCTTGGCGTAGGATTCCTAGGTACTGCAGGGGCCTCTACTTGTCATAAGCACTGTAGGCTCTCCTGGCTCTGGGATCACCTACAGTTATGGACAGAAATATTTGGACAGTGACACAAGTTTTGTTATTTTAGCTGTTTACAAAAACATGTTCAGAAATACAATTATATATATAATATGGGCTGAAAGTGCACACTCCCAGCTGCAATATGAGAGTTTCCACATCCAAATCGGAGAAAGGGTTTAGGAATCATAGCTCTGTAATGCATAGCCTCCTCTTTTTCAAGGGACCAAAAGTAATTGGACAATGGACTCTAAGGGCTGCAATTAACTCTGAAGGCGTCTCCCTCGTTAACCTATAATCAATGAAGTAGTTAAAAGGTCAGGGGTGGATTCCAGGTGTGTGGTTTTGCATTTGGAAGCTGTTGCTGTGACCAGACAACATGCGGTCAAAGGAACTCTCAATTGAGGTGAAGCAGAACATCCTGAGGCTGAAAAAAAAGAAAAAATCCATCAGGGAGATAGCAGACATGCTTGGAGTAGCAAAATCAACAGTTGGGTACATTCTGAGAAAAAAGGAATTGACTGGTGAGCTTGGGAACTCTAAAAGGCCTTGGCGTCCACGGATGACAACAGTGGTGGATGATCGCCGCATACTTTATTTGGTGAAGAAGAACCCGTTCACAACATCAACTGAAGTCCAGAACACTCTCAGTGAAGTAGGTGTATCTGTCTCTAAGTCAACAGTAAAGAGAAGACTCCATGACAGTAAATACAAAGGGTTCACATCTAGATGCAAACCATTCATCAATTCCAAAAATAGACAGGCCAGAGTTAAATTTGCTGAAAAACACCTCAAGAAGCCAGCTCAGTTCTGGAAAACTATTCTATGGACAGATGAGACAAAGATCAACCTGTACCAGAATGATGGGAAGAAAAAGGTTTGGAGAAGAAAGAGAACGGCACATGATCCAAGGCACACCACATCCTCTGTAAAACATGGTGGAGGCAACGTGATGGCATGGGCATGCATGACTTTCAATGGCACTGGGTCACTTGTGTTTATTGATGACATAACAGCAGACAAGAGTAGCCGGATGAATTCTGAAGTGTATCGGGATATACTTTCAGCCCAGATTCAGCCAAATGCTGCAAAGTTGATTGGACGGCGCTTCATAGTACAGATGGACAATGACCCCAAGCATACAGCCAAAGCTACCCAGGAGTTCATGAGTGCAAAAAAGTGGAACATTCTGCAATGGCCAAGTCAATCACCAGATCTTAACCCAATTGAGCATGCATTTCACTTGCTGAAATCAAGACTTAAGACGGAAAGACCCACAAACAAGCAAGACCTGAAGGCTGCGGCTGTAAAGGCCTGGCAAAGCATTAAGAAGGAGGAAACCCAGCGTTTGGTGATGTCCATGGGTTCCAGACTTAAGGCAGTGATTGCCTCCAAAGGATTCGCAACAAAATATTGAAAATAAAAATATTTTGTTTGGGTTATGTTTATTTGTCCAATTACTTTTGACCTCCTAAAATGTGGAGTGTTTGTAAAGAAATGTGTACAATTCCTACATTTTGTATCAGATATTTTTGTTCAACCCTTCAAATTAAACGTTACAATCTGCACTTGAATTCTGTTGTAGAGGTTTCATTTCAAATCCAATGTGGTGGCATGCAAAGCCCAACTCGCGAAAATTGTGTCACTGTCCAAATATTTCTGGCCCTAACTCTATTGGCCAAGATTTTGCTCTCCCTAGACAGCTCCTCTTTCTGCTGTTGTGTACCTGGTGTGACCTGTTTTAGCCTTCTCTTCACCCTTTTTTACACTAACATTAATTACATATTTACATTTTTCTAAGTTTTGTACTTTATTGTCTGTACCTTAGTGGTGTTTGACCCACGTTACTATGTGGTGATCTACATAAAACTGGTATTCCACTAATTTGTAAGTCTGGTGCAGAGCAAGCACTGTTTACTGACCCATGTGTTGGTCTACGTAACACAGGTATGCCTGAGTGTCTTCTCATTCTCACAGTGGGTATGTCAGATGCACCGCTTGCAGGATTCTCTGGCTCTGCTACAACGGGTGGTTCTTCTGCTCTTGGTTCTTCAACTGGTTGTGGGAATGTCAACATTGGTATTAGGTATGCACCTTCTATTTGGGGCCAATCTGCAGGTAAATCTCCTAAGATTGTCTTGACTGTCTTTGGTTCTTCTTCTTTTGGTACTGGACAAGGGACATCTTACTTTGGATGTGGTGGCTGAAGGTACTTCTTTAAATGATCTCTGGACACTGTTGCTGTTGTTTCTCCATTATCTTTACTGATCAGACAGGTCTTCTGGTTGTCGAGGTTTGATGGTAATACAGTGTATGGTTTTGCTTCCCATTGATTATCTAACTTGTGGAGTCTCCTTTTCCTTTTCAAAACCAATTCACCTGGTGTTAAGGGTGTTCATTGTGCACTTTTGTTAAAATTTGTTTCTTGCTTTGCTCTTGATTTTGCCAGACTTCTCTCAACACATTCCTGTATTTTCTTGTACTGCTCTTTTCTTCTGGTATCCCAATCTGCATCTGAGGTGTTTTCTTCAGGAACTACAATGCCCATTTTAAAGTCTACTGGCAATTTTCCTGGTCTTGCTCTCATTAGGTATGCAGGGGTACAATTTGTTGAGCTCACTGGGATGTTGTTGTAGATGTCAGCAATGTATGGTAACTTCTGGCCATCTGTTTCGTTCTTCTAATGGCAGAGATTTTAGCAATTCTATTACCACGTGATTCATTTTCTCGCACATTCTGTTGGTTTGGGGATGGTAAGGCGTGGTACGAATTTTCTTGCATTCGTACAAGTTACAGGACTCTTGAAACACTTCAGCTTCAAAGGCAGGACTTTGATGTGTCAATGCCTGTTCTGGATACCCGTGTGGTCTGCAGAAATAGGCTTGAAGGGTTCTTGCTGCTGTCTGAGCTGTTAAGTCTTTTACAGGAGCTACCACTAGGAATCTGGAATAGTGTTCCAACTTGGTAAGAGCATTGGTATAACCTGATCCGCTGGATGTGAGTTTGACATGATCTAAGGCTACCAGTTCTAATGGATGTTTGATGACAGACTGTAGTGGTGCTTTCTGGCTGTTACAGTCTTTTCTTCTCAATGAGCATGGTTCACAATTTTTACACTATTTCTCTATGGTAGATCTCATGCCAATCCAATAGAATCTTTCACGTAACAATATCTCCAGTTTTCTCCATCCAAAGTGTCCTGCTCCATTATGGTACGCTTCTAACACCATTTGGACGTCTCTCTTTGGAACCACAACTTGCCATACCATTTCATGGGTTCTGGGGTTGATATGCCATCTGCACAATTGATCTTGATAGATCAATAACCTGCTTCTTTTTTTTCACAGGTGTTGGGCCTCTGGTGGAGCATTCTTTTCAAGTTGGGAATCCAGTTGTGTTATCAGCCTCTTCACTAGGCTCACTGCCGGATCACTGTCTTGTGTCTCTTTCCATCTATAGTGAGGCAACGGGTTAAGTGCAACATTCTGATGGTTCTGGTAGATGTTGGCTTCTGTCATTTCTCTTTTTCTATGGAAAGTTGGGAGTTCTACTTCCTCCAAGTCATCCACCTCTTCTTCAGGTCCTTGTAAATGTACTTGAGGGTTTCTGGAGAGGCCATCAGCACTGCCATTTTTAAGGCCCGCCCGGTACTTGATGGTGAAGTCATAATTTGATAGCCGATCCATCCATCGTTGCTTCAATGCACCAAGCTTCGTGGTATCAAGGTGTGTTAATGGATTATTGTCCGTGAAGACTGTAAATTTTGAAGCTGCCAGGTAATGCTTGAACCACTCTGTTTTAGGCCAGACCAAGGCCAGGAACTCCAACTTACAGGAAGTATAGTTTTCTGGGTTCCTCTCTGTGGGTCGAAGTTTTCTGCTGGCATAGGCAATTACTCTTTCCTTGCCATCTTGCTTCTGGGATAGTACTGCTCCCAAGACTACATTACTTGCGTCGGTGTAAAGGACAAATGGTAAGGTGTAGTCAGGATAAGCCAGGATTACTTCACCGGTCAGAGCCCGCTTAATTTGCTGGGAAGAATCTTCTTGCTCCCTTCCCCATTTCAATGGTGGTTCATAGGACCTCCTCTTCCTAGTTTGGTCTACCAGAAGATCATGTAGGGGCACGGCCATCTTTGAGTAGCCCTTAATGAATCTTCTGTAGTACACAACCAAACCTAAGAATTGACGAACCTCTCTGACGGTGATTGGCCTCTGCCAGTCCTGGATAGCTGTCACTTTTTCCGGATCTGGTGATACTCCATCTGTGCTGACCACATGCCTGAGGTATTGGACTTTTGGTTTCAGCAGGTGACATTTAGATGGTTTGAGCTTCATTCCGTACTTTGTTAGAGCTGCAAATACCTCCACAAGGTGTTCCTCATAGGTTTTGGAATACACGATGACATCGTCCAGGTATAAGAGCACTGTCTCGAAGTTCCAGTGTCCTAGGAAACATTCCATGAGTCTTTGAAATGTTCTTAGTTCATTGCATAACCCGAATGGCATGCTGTTGAATTTGCATAGGACCATTGGTGTTGCGAATGCTGTCTTCTTCCGGTCTTCTTCTGCAACAGAGACATGCCAATACCCACTAGTGAGATCTAATTTAGAGAAATAATTAGCAGTCTTTAATGCAGCAAGAGACTCCTCTATGCGGGGTGACAGGTAAGCATCCTTGTGAGTTATCCTATTGATTTCCCTGTAATCCACACACATCCTCATAGTGCCATCCTTCTTTCTGACTATGACTAAGGGGGCTGCCCAGTGACTACAGCTATCTCTTATAACCCCTGCTTCCTTCATGTCCCGCAGCATCTCTTTAGCACACTGGTAATGGTGTGGTGGAATGGGTCTGTTTCTCACTTTAATTGGGGGATGATCTCCTGTGAATATGTGAGGGTGTACCCCTATAATCCTCCCAAAATCTAATGGATGCTTACTGAATACATGTTCAAACCCTTGTGCTAGCCGGTAAACGTTGTGCTTCTGGTGGGAAGGAATGGCATCAGTTCCTACGTGTAACTGCTGACACCACTCCTCCAGCTGTCCTTGGAGTTGCTGTCCTCTGCTTGGCTTGACAGGGGCAGGGGCTCTACTGTCTGTATGTTGTTATCAAAGACAGTGTAAAGCTTTGCTACAGTAGCATACCTGGGTAGTTTTGCTTCTTCCTCCCTACAATTTAATACACAAATTGGTACTCTTCCCTTGAGTACATCCACCACCCCTCTGGCTGTCAGTAGTGTAGGTCTGTGTTCTGAATATACCGGCTCTGAAACTGCCTGGTATTCCTTTTCTCTGAGACCTATAGCTGCTCTACACCATATCATCATTTCACTCTTTGGTGGTAACACAATAGGGAACAAGTCTGTTACCTGTACACTGCCAATCTCTCCACCAGACAGATTTACCTGTTGCTTATGCATGAGGGCTTGGATTTCTTTCTGGAGGACTCTCTTCTGCCCATTACCAGCAGTTACAGCAATCTGTAGGAGTAAAAACAACACTTCTCCAAGGCAGTTTTCAATCACATTAGTATCAATTACCAGTGGCGTAACTACTGAGGTCGCAGAGGTCGCAAGTGAGACCGGGCCCTGCAGGGGGAGGGGCCCGGGCCACCCTGCAGAGAAGCAGCTGGCTCCTGTCATTAGGTGCTAAGCTGTTCCTGACTTCCTGCACTTTCACTTTACAAGCGGCAACACTTGGCTCTGCTGCCTCCAGTCTGCCTGTGATGCTGTGGTCTCTGACCTCATACAAGTGTTATCCCGGCCTTTACAGAAGACATCCACAGGTGAGCGCAGCAGTGTGACTGCACAGTGTAACATACAGTATGTGAAAGGCAGAAGAACATTATCGGCCTCCCAGCAGCACAGGCTGTGTACAGCTGAACGTTCACTTTGCCTACCCTCTCCCTCAGTTCAGTGACCGGCAGTGTCTATGAGTGAGATTCACTGATCTGCCAGAGAAAGTCTAGGATCTGGAAAGGGGGGGATGATGGGGAGGGGGGATGCCATAGAATCAGTCCCATACAATGTGAGCAGTGGGGCAAGCATTTAAAGCAGCTTTTTGTTGAAAGCAGGCAGCAGAGAATGTTTATCTAACAAGATGAAAACCATATACCATATATAGCAGGATGGGAGACTGTATATACTGTACATATCAAGATGGAGGATAGGGGCATAACAACCAGGGTCGCAACTGCGACGGAGCCCAGAGGTACAGGGGCCCGCGCCCACCAGTCGCCGACCCCCGACCTGAGTGCCTGCTTCAAATGGATGTGCGTTCCCCGAGGACGCATATCCATGTCACTGTGCACCAGTATGCCCAGACTGGTCCTCATGTAATGAGATATAGAAATTGGTTGCGCCACGCTGCTTTATGTTTTATATCCACCCTCTGTTAAGTCACCGTTACACTCACCTTTTCCTGTTGTGCTGTCCGCACAACAGGGGGGCTCTCGTAGTGAGTGCACGGGGTCTCTCTCTAGACGGTGTGGATTTCTTTCCCTTTTTCCTCGGTGTCCGCCTGTGTAATTGCACATGATCCCTCACGTGTTTTCCTCTCCTCTGATCCACTTGAGGAAGACGCCCTGAGCGTCGAAACATGTTGTGGGAGAGGACCTAGTGTGATTTGAACAATAAACTTACAGGTAAAATACTTGTTGAAGTGTAGCTGTCTTCATATCCCAGCGCTCACCCAAACATCACTTTATTCCAGACTGGTCCTCAGACAGCTGTTCACGGTCGCCAGAGGACTGGTACTGCCATTGGCCACTGCGTGCAGCACCATGATTAGGTCATCACACTGTGACCTCATGACAGGACGTAGCGACCAGTAGGAGTGGTAGGTGTGAGCTCCATGCAGGAGCTGAAGAGTCTAAATCCTGACATTTCCAGGGGGCCCTGTGTGTCTCCTCTCCCCCTCTCCCTCACAGGGGCCCTGTGTGTCCTCTCCCCCTCTCCCTCACAGGGGCCCCCGTGAGGGAGAGGAGCAGTGGGGACACAGGGGGCCCTGTGGGGGAGTGGAGACACAGGGGCCCCAGTGAGGGAGAGGGGGAGTGGAGACACAGGGGCCCCTGTGAGGGAGAGGGGGAGAGGAGACACAGGGCCCCTGTAAGGGAGAGGAAACACAGGGCCCCTGTGAGGGAGATTGGAGACACAGGGCCCCTGTGAGGGAGAGGAGACACAGGGCCCTGGTGAGGGAGAGGGGTAGAGGAGACACAGGGCCCCTGTGAAGGAGAGGGGGAGAGGAGACACACAGGGCCCCCTGTGAGGGAGATTGGAGACACAGGTCCCCCTGTAATGGAGAGGGGGAGAGGTAACACAGGGCCCCCTGTGAGGGAGATTGGAGACAATGGGCCCCTGTGAGGGAGAGGGGGACAGGAGATACAGGGCCCAGTGGAAAGAGGCACAGCGTCATGGGGAGAGAGACACAGCGTACATGAGGGAGAGGCACAGCACACGGGGGGAGAGGACAGAGGGAGAAAAGTACAGCGCATAGGGGGGAGACACAGCCTGCAGCCTATAAATTATACATCTATACATAAAAAGCATGTAGCCTTTATATTACAAATATAGCCAGGCCCCAGCCTCTATATTATATATACGCAGCGTCTATATTATATATACTCAACCCGCAGTCCCACTGAGATGTTTTTGCCTAGGACCCGCGAAAACCTGGAACCGGACTTGTGTGTTTGCTTTACAGTGACGCTGTGTGTGTGTTATACAGTGGTGCTGTGTGTGTATGTGTTATACAGTGGTGCTGTGTGTGTTATGCAGTGGTGCTGTGTGTGTGTTATACAGTGGTGCTGCGTGAGTGTTATACAGTGGTGCTGCGTGAGTGTTATACAGTGGCGCTGTGTGTGTGTTATACAGTGGTGCTGCGTGAGTGTTATATAGTGGTGCTGTGTGAGTGTTATACAGTGGTGCTGCGTGAGTGTTATACAGAGGCACTGTGTGTGTGTTATACAGTGGTGCTGCGTGAGTGTTATACAGTGGTGCTGCGTGAGTTTTATACAGTGGTGCTGCGTGAGTGTTATACAGCGGTGCTGTGTGTATGTTATTCAGTGGCGCTGTGTGTGTGTTATACAGTGGTGCTGCATGTTATACAGTGGTGCTGCGTGAGTGTTATACAGTGGTGCTGTGTGAGTGTTATACAGTGGTGCTGTGTGAGTGTTATATAGTGGTGCTGTGTGTGTGTTATACAGTGGTGCTGTGTGTGTGTTATACAGTGGTGCTGTGTGTGTGTTTTACAGTGGTGCTGTGTGTGTTATACAGTGGTGCTGTGTGTGTTATACAGTGGTGCTGTGTATGTGTTATACAATGGTGCTGCGTGAGTGTTATACAGTGGTGCTGCGTGAGTGTTATACAGTGGTGCTGCGTGAGTGTTATTCAGTGGCGCTGCGTAAGTGTTATACAGTGGTACTGCGTGAGTGTTTTACAGTGGTGCTGTGTGAGTGTTATACAGTGGTACTGCGTGAGTGTTATACAGTGGTGCTGCGTGAGTATTATACCGTGGCGCTGTGTGTGTGTTATACAGTGGCACTGTGTGTGTGTATTATACAGTGGCGTTGTGAGTGTGTATTATGCAATGGGGCAATGTGTGTGGGGGGATATGTATATTTCTGGGGCAGTATAGTGAGACTTTTGCTTTTAAGGGTATCGTGTCGGAAAGTGCTGCTGAAAATTAAGAAGAGGGAAGTCTGGAGAGACGAGACGTGGATGTCAAATCTCATCATGGTGTCTGTGCTACAACGGAAGAAAATAATGGGAACAACTCCAATCAGAGATGTCATCTACAGTAGAAGGTAAAACTATGAAAACTTTTGTGATCCTGCCTGCGTCTCATCAGTGCTGTGATTGCTGTGTGGTCCGCAGTCTGATGCTGACTGGTAACAACAACTCTCAGCATCTCCTTACCATCTTTAAAGACAAGCTGGGAGGTATAGGTTCAAATGACATAAGTGTATCATGGGGCTTATCTAACCCTGAAAGTAATCACTGTAGTAAGCCCGTCGCTGCAGTCATGTCCTGACTGTTCTGGCACGGCATTCATCTACTGATGGTGGTTCTGTCACTGCAGTCATCTACTGATGGTGGTTCTGTTGCTGCATTTATCTACTGACGGTGGTTCTGTCCCTGCATTCATCTTCTGATGGTAATTCTGCTGCTGCATTCATCTACTGATGGTGGTTCTGTCGCTGCATTGATGTCCTGACAGTTGTTCTGTCACTGCATTCCTCTACTGACGGTGGTTCTGGCTCTGCATTCATCTACTCACTGTTGTTCTGATGCTGCATTCCTCTACTGATGGTGGTTCTGGCTCTGTATTCATCTACAGATGGTGGTTCTGGCCCTGCATTCATCTGCTGATTGTGGTTCTGGCCCTACATTCCTCTGCTAATGGTGGCTTTGGCCCTGCATTCATCTAACTGAGGTGGTTTTGGTTACGCATTCCTCTACTGATGGTTGTTCTGTCACTGGATTGATCTACTGAAGGTGGTTCTGATTTTGTACATATGTAGCAAACCATAATGTACTTCATGGCTATGTTAAAACTCGAAAAACTCAGCATACGTTATGGTGTGGTTACACTGAGTTTTCGAAGCAGAAAGTCTTCAACTCCTCCTCAAATGCTCAAAACGTGGAGTCTATATAGTTGAGTCAGACAGTGACTTATTGCCGGAGACTGAACTTTGCTGCACATCAGATTGTCCGGTAAAGCTAGGGTCACACTCACATTTTCAGCTCGTCCCGCGATGCTAACATGTCGTCAGCAGCGCATTATTGCTGACATAACCTAATGCTATGTTAGCACCGCGTTACCTGGCCAATACTTAACTATGGAGGCCAAGCCCCTAACGTTTCCTGGAGTGTCTTTTCTCACGTTAGGAAATACCGTGAGATTTCAAACACCGGCACTGAGATGCCAGCATTTGACTAGTGTTAGGAGCGGGATTTCCATAGGTGAGTATTGGTAGAGGTAACGCGGTGTTAACATGGCGTTAGGTTTTGTCAATAATAATGCGGTGCTGACGCCATGTTAGCACCTCGTTACCTCTGCCAATACTCACCTATGGAAATCCCGCTCCTAACACTAGTCAAACGCTGCCATCTCAGTGCCTTTGTGTGAAATCTCGCGGTATTTCCTAGCACGAGAAAAGACGCTCTATGAAACATTAGGGGCGGGGCCTCCATAGGCAAGTATTGGCATGCAATACTTTTGTGCTGGCAAAACCTATGTTTTCAGCGCGACCCCCTGCAATGCTCTGAAAACGTTCATGTGACCCTAGCCTTACTTTATTTTACTTCCTATCTAAAAACGTATATCCAGTTTAAAAATAGTAAGACATGAGGATAATGTGTGATTTGTCTGACCAATAGAAACACTCATCTGAGCTGATCTGAGTGCACAGGCAGCACTCGGATAATACAGTAATGTAAATATCGCCTATGAAGCAGCCGGAGGTAAACATGTTAAAGGGATTGTCCAGTTTTAAGCCACAAGTTTGCAGTCACTCTGTCATTCTATGTGACTGCAGACTTGTGAATCCTCATACTGCTGTGGGGATTTGGCGGACGTGTGACTGCAAGCATGTGATTTGGATACATGCGGTCACATGCTGACTAGACTTCTAAGGGTAGGGTCACATTGGAAACCTAAATTGCATTCACCGCATCCGGATCCGGATGCGGTGAACGCAATGGCGGGCACACACATTTTTTTCAAAACTGTGTGCTGAATACCGCACTGCGTTCACCGGATGGCTCAGGATGTGTAATCCCTGAGCCATCCGGTAACTGCATAGCTTGCGGTTCCCGATCTGGCAAGTTAATAAAGAGTTAAAATAGCTGACCTAAATGACTTTTTGAGGTCTGTAGGGGGGCTTAGACCCCCCTACAGACCGGCCGCGGCGACTTCTATAGTGTTCTTCTACAATTTCTCAATGGTCACAGGCTCTTCGGAGCCCGTGCATGTAAACCAAAGGGGCCCCCCCGTATCACTATACTGGGGTGCATAGACCCCTCTATTACAAATAAGCTGTATTGATGTCTAGTAACGGTTAAATGTGTACATTTGCATTGCAAGTATATACTTACAACATTCTTTCGTAGGCAGAGTGAAGGAAATCCATGGGCGGGGCTGTGTGCAGCAGCCTCCGCCCGCTCCTTCTTGATGCCCGCCCCCTCTGGCCGTAATCCAGTGTTTTGAGGGCGGGCACGTCGTTAACGGGGCGTGGCTAACCGCGGCACATAGTTAGCCACGCCCCTTTAACGACGTCCCCGCCCTCACAAGACTGGATTACGGCCAGAGGGGGCGGGCATCAAGAAGGAGCCGGCGGAGGCTGCTGCACACAGCCCCGCCCATGGATTTCCTTCACTCTGCCTACGAAAGAATGTTGTAAGTATATACTTACAATGCAAATGTACACATTTAACCGTTACTAGACATCAATACAGCTTATTTGTAATAGAGGGGTCTATGCACCCCAGTATAGTGATACGGGGGGGCCCCTTTGGTTTACATGCACGGGCTCCGAAGAGCCTGTGACCATTGAGAAATTGTAGAAGAACACTATAGAAGTCGCCGGCCGGTCTGTAGGGGGGTCTAAGCCCCCTACAGACCTCAAAAAGTCATTTAGGTCAGCTATTTTAACTCTTTATTAACTTGCCAGATCGGGAACCGCAAGCTATGCAGTTACCGGATGGCTCAGGGATTACACATCCTGAGCCATCCGGTGACCGCAGTGCGGTCCCGGTAAACGCTGCGAAAACTGCTGCCTGCATGATTTTAAACGCAGGCAGCAGTGCCGGATCCGGCCACCGGATGGCTTGTGAAGCCATCCGGTGTTTTGCATAGGCTTCTATCAGGAGCCTTTCCTGGTCCGGTTTTGAGCTTTTTTAAAGCTCAAAACCGGATCAGGATTTTAAACAAAAAACGCCGATGTGACCCTAGCCTAAGTCTCACTTAATGCCGCTGTATTGAGCTAGGCCAGAAACAGTCTAGTCGGAATGTAGCTGGGAATATACATATCAGGCTGGGGTTCCACATAAGCCCTCAGTCCGTTTTTGGCTTCAGTTTTCTCATTTTTTTTTTCTAAGTCCAAAAACTGACAGAAAACGGATTGGATGTAATAAACACCCTGTCCGTTTTTCTCTGGAGCTCCAAACATTGCCCTGTCCGTTTTTGAGTCAAAAACGTTGCTAGCAATGTTTTTGGCATCATTTAAAAAACGCATGCGTTTTCATGCGTTTTTTTTAACATGGGGCCCTATGGGAAACACATGCGCGAACGCATGGCATACGCGCACTTGCGTTTGCGCATGCGTTCGCGCATGCGTTTTTTTAATGAAAAGTCCAAAAACGTTCAGGAGTGCAGGAGGCTCAAAAAGCACCCATAAAAAAACGGATTGGTGATGAAAATCACTTCCAAAAACGGATTTCTATGTGTGACCACAGCCTCACATGTATGCCATCACAAGACTGCTTGTTCCCAGCGCCAGCACTAGACAATTCTCACAGTGCACATGATGTGAGGAATCACAAGTCTGTAGTCACATATAGTGACTGTAAACATGTACCTTAAGATTGGACAACCCCTTTAAGGGTGAGCCGATACTCATGGGCCTATGTTGTGTGCTTGCCCCCCAGGCTAAAATTTGCCAGTCAGCCCCTGTTTCCTGATCGGGGTGGGAGGGGGTTTGAGAGACGGAGGTAGTGATGCTGCGCCAATAGATGCTTGCTGCCGCAGGTAGTTTGGTGCTCTTGACCGATTCATTAGAATAGGCTAAATGTAAAATTCCTGCCAATATGTGCCAGCTGGCAATGCAGTCCTAACTACACATGGATGGGAGTCAGAAATTGGCACTGGCTCAGGTGCGAATATTAAGATCTGCCTATACACATTATAATAATATGATCTGATATACAATAGGCTTATTATTTTTAAACAATTTTTTTTGTCAAACAACAAAATACCTTTCACTGTTAATCGCTTGCTTCTAAGCTTTCATTATTCATTTTGGCATGAACAATAAATGTAAAATCTGGTTACAAAGCATATGAGCAGTTTCAAAATCACACCATATACAGAAACCTGTTAGTCTTGAGCAGCTGTTCACTGAAGCTAAAGGAACAGCGCAGTGTAATTAATTCCCATGCACAACAATGGCTTTCTACCCAGTACTCCGTAGGCTCTTGCTGCACAATGCATTCATTCCTATCTGGAACTTTCAGCCTTTTCCAGAGGTCAAAAGACTGTGCAGACGTGTACTCATTTTGACACCCATACATGTAATGGGCTGTTTAAATGTCACAATTTGTGCAAATTATAGTAGTAGCTCATTTACATTTCATATTTTACGCTAATTGACCCTTTAATTGACTCATTTATAAAAGCCATAACCTGTGTCTTGCTCTTTACTTCAGCAATAAAACAACCATTTGTATATATAATGAGAGGTAGATAATGTAGTACGGTGGAGGTTTTATGTCATAGTAGGTTTCATTAGTCTTAGTATCTTTTGTTGTTGGCACTGACTAGTGATTTCATATTTTTTTCATTGTGTAGGATATTTCTATGTGTTATTGCATTATATAAATGTAAATACACAGAGTAGCAACAATTCATGGAGGTCTATAGCTAAGCCACAGATAAGCCACACCACCCTGTTGACAATAAAACAACTATAATTCAATATATCTATATACACTGCTAATACACTTAAACGCCACAATGTAACTTCTGTGAAATCAACCTGTCCAGTTATGAAGCAACACTGAATGTGAATGAATTTCTCTTTCAGTTGTGCAAATGGCTACTGGTAGAAATGATAGGCAATTAGCAAGACAACCCCTATAAAGGAGAGATTCTGCAGGTGGTGGCCACAGGCCATTTCTCTGTTTTCATCCTTTTTGACTGTTGTTTTGGTCACTTTTGCATTTTGTCACTGCTCTCACCCCAAAAGGTAGCATGAGATGGTAGCTACAACTCACAGAGGTTACTCCGATAGTGCAGCTCATCCAGGGTGGCAGATCAATGCGAGCTGTGGCAAGCCGGTTAGCTGTGTCTGTCAGCACAGTGTCTAGAGCATAGAGCAGATATCAGAAGACAGGCCAATACACCAGGAAATGTGATGGGGGATGTAAGGGGGCAACAACGCAGCAGCGAGATGATACCTTTTCCTTTGTGCAAGAAGGAAAAGGAGGAGCAGTGCTACAACCCTTCAAAATGACCTCCAGCAGGCCACAAATATCCATATGTCTGCTTAAACTGTCAGAAACAGACTCCATGAGGGTATATTGAGGGCCTAATGTCCACAAGTGGGGATTACAGCCCAACACTGTACAGGATGATCAGCAATGCCAGAGAACAGCAAGTTTAAAAGATTTGACATTGGCACCCTGTGCCATGGTTGAGAGCAGGTTCACACTGAGCACATGTGACAGACGTGACAGAGTCTGGAGACACTATGCCTGCAGCATCCTCCAACATAACTGGTTTGGCAGTAGATCAGTAATGGTGTGGGGAGGCATTTCTTTGGATGATTGCACAGCCCTCCGTGTGCTAGCCAGAAGTGCCCTTACTGCCACTTGGTACTGGAATGAAATTCTCAGACCCATTGTGAGAACATATGCAGTTGCCATTGGCCCTGGGTTCCTTCTGATTCATGACAATGTTAGGCCTCATTTAGCTGAAGTGTGTCAGCAGTTCTTGCATAATGAAGGCATTAATGCTATGGAATTGCCTGCTTGTTCTTCAAACCTGAATCCAATTAAGCACATTATGTCTGAAGGTACCATTACACGGTACAAGATTGTTAACGATATCGCTTAAACGTCACGGGTTTGGAGCCGTTCGAGCGACATCATTAGGACATTGTTTTGTGTAACACTGAGATACGACTACGATAAATCATTGGATCATTGATCGCAGATTTGAGAACATGTTCTCAAATCAGACGATCCACGATCAGCCAACCTGCTGCATCGTTCTGTGTGACACCGCGATAACGATGTCATTCACAACTTCCCCCATTCACATCAAAGAACAAGTATTGTTCGCTGGGTTGTGGAAACGATAACTGCTCGCTACATCGTTTGTGTGTCGTTCACGATAGCTACACGTGTGACATCTCACCAACGGTGTCAAAACGATGTCCTAATAACTGCGCGCCCACGAGATCGTTAGTGATATCATTTCAACATTTACGCATGTAACGGTACCTTTATTCTACTCACCAATGCCACATTGAACCACAGACTATCTAGGATTTGACTGATATTTAGATCCAGGTCTTGGAGGAGATCCCTCTGGAGAACATCCGCCGCCTCATCAGGAGCATGCCCTGAAATTGCAGTGGAGGTAAAAGGGAACTCTGGGAGAGAAAAACTTTTAGTACAGTCCCTGCCCTGCTACATGATGAAGCAGAGCTGTACACTGCAGTTCTAGGATCTATAGATCACGTCTAATTCAATAAAATCATACCTGCTCCTCAGCTCTACCCCCTCCCTCAGGGGATATAACATTTCAGCCTGACAGTTTCATACAGCAGCATGGACCCTGGGGGCTGCAGAATCATCCTACATTCCAGCCCATTTACACTTCTATATTGGGAGGGGGCGTGGCAAGGATCTTGGGTGCCGCCCCATGGTCATACCACAATTCCGCCCCTGGTATATCATCCTATGAGATGTGACAAGGGGTACAGACTTGAAATAGCAATCATGTCACCAAGCAAATACAAATATATGCTGTGATCCTTTGTTGTATGATGATGGATAATATGTACTGTTATTGCTAGGTGAGGAGCACATGGAAAGCACTACACTAATCGATTCAGCTCTGCACAGTCTCCCCTCCCCCATAGGAACATGGTAGCTTCCTGTCCTTACAACTTTCCATGCATCATTATCATCACTCCTCATTGACAGTCACAGTGAGGCATTCAGAGTCTGCAGCATCTGTTACACATACAGTCATATGAAAAAGTTTGGGCACCCCCTCTTAATCTTACTCTTTTTTTTTGTTTAAAATGGTTTTTTTTGCAACAGCTATTTCAGTGTGATATATGTAATAACTGATGGACACAGTAATATTTCAGGATTGAAATGAGGTTTATTGTACTAACCAAAAATGTGAAATATGCATTATTTCAAAATTTGACAGGTGCCAAAGTATGGGCACCCTTCTGATTTTCATGATTTGAATACTCCTAACTACTTTTTACTGACTTACTGAAGCACTAAATTGGTTAGGTAACCTCATTGAGCTTTGTACTTCATAGCCCGGTGTATCCAATCATGAGAAAAGCTATTTCAGGTGTCCACTTGCAAGTTATTCTCCTAGTTGCATCTTCTCTGAGGAGTGGCATCATGGGCTCCTCAAAACAGCTCTCAAATGATCTGAAAAAATAGATTGTTCAACATAGTTGTTCAGGGGAAGGATACACAAAGTTGTCTCAAAGATTTAACCTGTCAGTTTCCACTGTGAGGAACATAGTAAGGAAATGGAAGACCACAGGGACAGTTCTTGTAAAGGCCAGAAGTGTCAGGCCAACAAAAATATCAGAAAGGCAGAGAAGAAGAATGGTGAGAACAGTCAAGAACAATCCACAGACCACCTCCAAAGACCTGCATCATCTTGCTGCAGATGGTGTCACTGTGCATCGGTCAACAATACAGCGCACACTGCATAAGGAGAAGCTGTATGGGAGAGTGATGCGAAAGAAGCCGTTTCTGCATGCACGCCCGCCACAAATAGAGTCGCCTGAGGTATGCAAAAGCACATTTGGACAAGCCAGTTTCATTTTGGAAGAAGGCCCTGTGGACTGATGAAACAAAGATTGAGTTGTTTGGTCATACAACAAGGCGTTATGTATGGCGCCACAAAAACACAGCATTCCAAGAAAAACACTTGCTACCCAGTGTCAAATTTGGGGGAGGGTCCATCATGCTTTGGGGTTGTGTGGCCAATGACGGCACCGGGAATCTTGTTAAAGTTGAGGGTCGCATGGATTCCACTCAGTATCAGCAGATTCTTGAGAATAATGTTCAAGAATCAGTGTCAAAGTTGAAGTTACGCTGGGGATGAATCTTTCAGCAAGACAATGATCCAAAACACCGCTCCAAATCTATCCAGGCATTCATGCAGAGGAACAATTACAATGTTCTGGAATGGCCATCCCAGTCCCCAGACCTGAATATCATTGAACATCTGTGGGATGTTTTGAAGCGGGCTGTCCATGCTCGGCGACCATCAAACTTAACTGAACTGGAATTGTTTTGTAAAGAGGAATGGTCAAAAATACCTTCATCCAGGATCCAGGAACTCATTAACAGCTACAGGAAGCGACTAGAGGCTATTATTTTTGCAAAAGGTGGATCTACTAAATATTAATGTCACTTTTCTGTTGAGGTGCCCATACTTTTGCACCTGTCAATTTTTGAAATAATTCATATTTCACATTTTCAGTTAGTACAATAAACCTCATTTCAGTCCTGAAATATTACTGTGTCCATCAGTTATTACATATATCACACTGAAATAGCTGTTGCAAAAACCCAATTTTAAACAAAAAAAAAAGAGTAAGATTAAGAAGGGTGCCCAAACTTTTTCATATGACTGTACGTTAATGGGATAGGATCTTGGAGATGACAATACCCCTTTAAGTAGCACATTTATAGCTGTCTGTATGTAGTCACACGTTTATTGGTGACAAAGACATCCAAGTTAGCTACACCGTAAGTTATGTATGGCCTTAAAAAAATATGCATATGTAAATGAAAGAATATTTGACATAACATCTAGAACCCTGTTAGTCTATTCCCGTTTTGGTAAATCTTGAGTGTTCCCACACCGCCATGATAAACTATCTAAAAGTCTAATAATGCAGGGCCATTAAAACATATTTTCTCAATGTAATACAGTATGCATTGATTTTCCATAACCTATGTTTTTTCTTTTATTTTTTATGGGTGTACTTATATATGAACATTTATATATTGTTTACCACTGAAATGCTGAACTGTTCACACTGTTTATGATTACATTTCATGCTGCACTTTAGAGTTTCCCAATAGTCAGGACATCTGACTTCCAGTGAGTCATCTCTATGCATTTTAACTATTATTCATGTCAAAGTACTAGCAGTCAGCAATTATTTAATGTTTCCTGACATCAGAGAAAAAAATAATTGAATTCTAGACAGCTGATGTCACATGCGGTTGAATAATTATATGTCTGGGTGGCAGGACTAACCCCAGCAGAGATGTCTCATTTATACTGTACATGAAATGAAGCTGTTAGCTCATCTTAAATATCAGACATTTCTTGCAATGTGCGGAACAAAAATTAATTACAAAAAAGGCTAAATAAAATAGCCAAAACATTCTTTAACAAAAGATTACATTATACTTTTAAATCTTTCATTATACTTTCATCGGTGCGTGATTTAATACCTTAAGTGGTCATATATCAATAGTGTGATTTCCATCTGCAGTATGTTTACTGAATAGGTGGAAAGGCTGTTTGTGAATCTATTGTAACCTACAGGAAAAGATCATTCCCTGTATGGACTATGTTCAATATATTTTCCATTTATTATCCTTTGCCATTTATCATTATGTATAACCTAAAAGAATCTGTAGAATTGTAGGAACATGGATTAATAGAAATTCCAAAATATTGTTAGAGTGTAACAATTTATATTTTTATTCAATAATAATGTAGAGCAAGTTATTATAATAAACTATCAAATATACTTCATAAGTGAAATCTAGAAGAAACTCTTCTAAAATCTTGCAGCAGATGTCCCCCCTAGGCTGTTTCTAAACCTGACATATGCTGGGTATGGGGACGGGGCCTACATGGCATGACTGGGTATAGGAGATCAGATTACCTCAGACAAAGGCAGTGCTTCATGCTGTCAGCAGTGCACATGCTCCTGTTATCTTATCTCCTTAATTCAGATCACTCTGCTCTGTGCTAACAGCTGATGGCCCCCACACAGCTCCTCAGCACCAAGCAAGCAGAGTGATGTGAATGGAGAAGTCCAGATAACAGGAGCCTGTGTACTGCTGACAATCTGGAGCTCCCTTTGTCTAAGGTGAACTGAGTGTACAGCTGAAAATGCTGTGTAGGTCCCACCACTCCACACTTTTATGGTTATATGGCCGTATTCAGTGTGTGTGAAAAGCTGAAGACGAACCTCACTGAGAATGAGCATATATCAGGTTCAGAAACAGCATAGGGGGACCATCTTCTAAAATGTTTTTGAAAGCTTTCTTAGGCTAGGGTCAGACCACCATCCAACCTTGCGTTCAGGGGGTTCCCCATCTTGTGATGCGTTTGGAAAAAGCATGAGGTTTGCACCTCCCCAGTGAGAAGGCGGCTTTTGCAAAGCGCTTGGGTTCCATCTGCCATAGGATTGCATTGACAGCGTTAACGCAGTCTTACCCTTCCTGTAACACTGTGCTAATGCTGAAAAATTCTAAGTTTTAGACATAATGCCCTGAATGCTAGGCTGAACGCTGGTCTGACCCTAACCTTACAGGTTTCACTTATGAAGTATATTTGAAAGATTATTGTAATGATTTGATCTGCATTATTATTCAATAAATATTTAAACAGCGATGACACTTTAAGCATAATTAATGTATAAACAAAAAATATAATGCTAGCTATGTATAATTACTTGGATATCATTTATCATA
Organism: Allobates femoralis; assembly: GCA_033576535.1. Classification (NCBI taxonomy): domain Eukaryota; kingdom Metazoa; phylum Chordata; class Amphibia; order Anura; family Aromobatidae; genus Allobates; species Allobates femoralis. The sequence continues at coordinate 179,151,213 of JARQOC010000005.1, forward strand.
AAGTAATGACAGGTCACTAAAATATGCCATTGCATTCTGGTTGGTAAGAGTCCAAATATTTTTAAAGTACCACCGTTTAGGTTTAGTGTTTGCACCATTTCACAGTTTTCACTTAAACCACAGCGCTAACAATCCCCTTTAGGTAGCAATAGAGGATAGATGATAACCTTTTCATCTGACATGACTCCCACCAATTCCCAAAGGAGCTTTTATGAATCCATCAGTATGGAGTACTGGTTTTGTGTGCATATCACCATTTGTTTAAATCCTTATGAAATTGATGGTAATAGTCATGTGCACTGCTTAATTTTCATGAGTCATTTTAGAATACGAGCCTAAGGCCACTTTCACATCTATGCGCCCAGCGTTTGCCAGTGCTGGCGCAAGTGCAAGTGCAGGTACATTCACAGGCAAGCGCAGGCAAGCGAATTGGCGCATAGATGCAAAGCTTGGTTCTGCTTTTGCAGCTATTACCTTCTAAGGTGAGCTCATGGAAGCCCGCCTTAGAACGTGTAATATAACATTTCTAGTGCGTCCGGAGCGATGTATGCACTCTGACTGTGCCCCTCTGCAGACTTGCACTTCCGGGATCCGCTCCCGTGTGCTTGTCATAGAAGGTAATGGCAGCGAAAGCGGAACCAAACGCAAGGGCTCTGCATCTATGCGCCAATGTGCTTGCCTGCCCTTGCCTGTGAATGCACCTGTGCTTGCACTTGTGCCAGCGGAGGGCAGGCAAACGCTGGGAGCATAGAGTGAAAGGGGCCTATCTCTTGACCCCTCACAGATTATAAAGTTACTGAGTAAAAATCTTTGACATAGGCTAGGGTCACATTTACGGCTGCAATTGCAGATCCTGATCCGGTTTTGAGCATTAAAAATGCTCAAAACCGGATCCGGATCCTCAGCCATAGGCTGCAATACAAAAACCGGATTGCACTACTTTTGAACCCCGTGGTAAAAATCATGCAGGCTGTGTCCATCGCAGCGGTTGAAAAACCGGATCCGGTTTTTGTAACATGCCTATGGGACCGGATCTGGTACTGCAAGATACATAAATGTACCTTGCGGTACCGGATCAGGTTCCGGATACGGTTTTGAAAATTTCAAAAATGCTCCTTCCAAAACCGAATGCATTAATGCATCCAGATCCAGAATGAGGATTGCATTTTCACCAATTTTAAGAAGTATGAAGGCACAGTCCAAAACCGCATCCAGTAATGGATGTGGTTTCCGGATTGTGCCTTCTAAGGGTGCCTTCACATTTGCGTTTGGAGCGCAGCGCACCGAACACAGCCAAACGCTTGCGCACATGCGTTCCTATGTTTAACATGGGAACGCATGTGCCTGCATATGGCTGCGTATGGCTGCATTTGTGTTTGGATGCGCATAATTTGTGCACCCTCCGAGCGCACTCCAAGCGCATCATGTTACATTTTTTGTGTGTCCAAGCGCACAAACCATGCATTGAAGTCAATGGATCCGCAGTGTCCTCCGCATGATGGCGCAGGAGAACGCTGCTGATCTCATTGAAATCTCTCCCGGTGGCCGCCGGTGATCAGCTTGCAGCCACCGGAAGATCTGTTACAGCTGCCGCTACTCTCCTGCTGGTGTCATCGCGGGGGATTTTAAGACACAGCTGATCTGACAGCTGTTTAAATCTCCTGCGCCAATACCAAATAGGTATTAGAAATAAGCGGGAGATTTGAAGCAGCGATCAGCTGTTTCATATCTCCTGCACCGATATCACCCTATTCGGTGTCGGCGCGGGAGATTTAAACAGCTGTCAGATCAGCTGTATCTTCAAATCTCCTGCGCTGACACCGGCAGGAGATCAGCTGTGGCCGGGAGGAGGAGATCTCTGCCACTGACCTCCTCCCGGCCGCCCCCGAGACAGCTGATTGGCTGGCCGTGGTGCATACTAATGTGAACCCATGCGGAGAATCTCCGCTGTGTTCACATTAATATGGCTGTGTTTGCACTGCGTTTGCATCTGCATGCCATATGCATGCAGACGCAAACGCAAGTGTGAAGGCAGCCTAAGTGTGACCCTAGCCTAACTTGAAATATTAACTCCTTAACTGCAATGTTTAATTGAGTTACACTTAAAGCCCTGACGAATTTTGTACTCTTGTATGTTCACATGTGGCATTTTTGCTCCATAGTTTATGCAGCGTGTTTGGTGTAAAAAATATGTGGCATTTTACAATACCAGCATAATCATTGAGATTTCTGAAATCTTAACCATATGCTTGTTTTATTTACCATGCATATTTTCAGCCCTACTGCACTTTTTTCCAAGATGCACCATATACATTCTTTCAGCATTTTTTGCAGCGCTTTTTAGACATGAAAATGAATGGATGAAAATCTTAAGTAAAAAAGCTCCAAAATATGCATTTATCATGCCCTAAGTTTACCATATAGCTGCAAATATATTCAGCAGTACTTTACAATTCATAGTGTAGTCTTAAAAGGAAACTGCTAAGCAATGAGACATTGAGGTCCGTGGAAGGGGTAGGAGCCCCGAAACGGAGATCCGTCATCTCTGCTGTCTCTGCACCCCCTCCCTTCTGAGTGGGACCCTGGAATGAGGGTACCCAAATAAAGCACCTTTGAAACACGCCCGGTGAGTGCCGCTATCTTTTTTTTTTTTATGCTATTATTGATGTGATATATAGCGGGCACCCAGAGGCGGTCAGCAATGCCCCACCTCGTATATACCCATATGATGAAAAAAAAAAACTTCTCCTAACTTAGCAGTGCCCAGTGAATGGACTCTTTTTGATTATAGCACACATTATCTTATTTGGTGCATAATTTTAGATGGATGTGAGTTGGAACTCACCATCCATCCGACATGAACCACAATATTCACCTCCCATTTACAAAATTAATTTCTCATTCATAAAATACAGTCCAATATTCATAATGGGTGAGATGTCATACTGCATCTTCCTTCTCTACTCATAGGATTTTCAGTCCATTAGTTATAGTTTTTTCTCATGTCTACTCATTTACAGGGGAGGTTTGTTTAAAAAGATGAAGTATCATATTAGAGCTGCCTTTCCGTAGCGAAATTTACAGCCCGATCTCTTTGGTTACACTTATTCCTAATAACAATTTATCATTCATAAGAATGGGGTACCGTAAGGGAGATGCTCCCTCACTCACAAGGTCTGCACTTCAACCACTACTCAACCTTCTCCTAACTTATTCATTCATAAATAAAAACTAATAGTCACAAATGGGATTTTTCATACATGAGAGCAGATCTCCCGAAGGCTTTCACTTAATTCTCGGGGCTTATGACCCCAATAGCCTCAGTTACCTTTCTTCTCCGGATGTTTTTTCATCTTGGGGAAGAACAACATTATCTCTTCAGGAATGATGGGCGGATGGCAGGATGTCCACAAAGGGACAACACTATCCCATTTTACCTCATTATCAAGGATTACGACTACATCGCGCTCCAATCAATGAGTACCAGTGTGTCTCCGCGTCCCAGGTCAAGGATACACCCTGAACGATCCCTCGTGCAGGACCCCATTGTTTGAGTGTCAACATCTATAAAAAAATAAGGGGAATTTAGATATTCTCCAGCTTTTCATTCAAGCCATAAGGGTACATACTTCTGAGCCTATAAATCCAAAAGGCTTCTTTCCTATTAAGTGATTACTTGTGCCATTGGCCTCCAATACATGGGACGAACCACTCTAATGTTCCGGACCTGTCTGAATAGCAGCAGGCACAATGCAAAATAAGGCCTAATGACACACAGCCTATTGCGACATCTGAATTCTGATAAAAAATTCAATATTTCAATAACATCAGTGGAATGAATACAAAATGATAATACTAAAACAACACAACAACTTAGTAAGAAAGTTGTTCCTTCCTTTCCTCCTGCCATTTTTGTAAGGCATTCCTGTTGGGTTTTTAGTTCATTTATTTTGAGGGCTTCTTGTATTTATTTTTTTTGGTATCCTTTCTCTCAATCAAAATAAATGAACTTAAAACCCAACAGGAATGCCTTACAAAAATGGCAGGAGGAAAGGAGGGAACAACCGAATTTATGTGATTACTTGTGCCATTGGCCTTAAATACGTGGGACGGACCACACACATGGTCCGGACCTGTCTGAATGGCCACAGGCACAATGCAAAAATAAACCTAATGACACACAGCCTATCGCGACATCTATTGCTGAATCATGATAAAAAATTCAATATCTCAATAACACCAGTGGAAGAATACCCGAATAATCCTAATAGAATACAACAACTTAATAGGAAAGAAGCCTTTTGGATTTATAGGCTTAGAAGTATGTACCCTGATGGCTTGAATGAAAAGCTGGAGAATATCTAAATTCCCCTTTTTAATTTTTTTATAGATGATGACACTCAAACAATGGGGTCCTGCACGAGGGATCGTTCGGAGTATATCCCTGACCTGGGACGCGGGGACACACTGGTACTCGTTGATTGGAGCGCGATGTAGTTGTAAACTTTGCTAATGAGATAAAATGGGATAGTGTTGTCCCTTTGTGAACATCCTGCCATCCGCCCATCATTCCTGAAAAGATGAAGAGATAATGTAATTCTTCCCCCGGATGAAAAAACATCTGGAGAAGAGAGGTAACTGAGGTTGTGGGGGTCATAAACCCCGAGAATTAAGAGAGAGCCTTTGGGAGATCTGCTCTCGTGTATGAAAAATCCTGTTTGTGACTATTAGTTCTTATTTATGAATGAATAAGTTAGGAGAAGGTTGAGTGGTGGTTGAAGTGCAGACCTTGTGAGTGAGGGGGCCTCTCCCTTATGGTACCCCATTCTTATGAATGATAAATTGTAATTAGGAATGAGTGTAACCAAAGAGATCAGGCTGTTAATTTCGCTACGGAAAGGCAGCTCTAATATGATACTTCATCTTTTTAAACAAACCTCCCCTGTAAATGAGTAGACATGAGAAAGAACTATAACTAATGGACTGAAAACCCTATAAGTAGAGAGGAAGATGCAGTATGACATATCACCCTTTATGAATATTGTTATCATTTAAGAGTTGCAAATTGGAATATAACCTATAGAGACTTATACCATTAAACATGTGCAGTTTGATCATTCTGCATAAATACAAGTTAATCGGGGAAAAATTTTAATAAAGACCCCTCATATATATTCACACAGCCAACAGTCTTAATATCATACACATCATATTTTTCAGTCTATAAGACACACTTTTTTCCCAAAAATTGTGGAAAAAGTGGGGGTACATCTTAGCATATGGATGTACGTTAACAGATTGTGGCTTGAGGGCAGCAGCAGTGGATGGTATCACTGGAGGGAAAAGCGGGTTACCATAAGCAGTAGCAGGCTTTAGGAACACCCGCCAGGGATCACAAGTGCCCACTGTGTAAGTTAATTTAATATTTACTGCTTCTCCCCCACTCACTTTTTAGCACTGGGGCAATGCCAAGAGGTGGGAGGGATGATGGGTGAAGGAGTGGAGGGAACACATATTAAATCTCATACACACGATCACCCGATGCTACTGCTGCCGCAGGTGATTGTGTGTGTGGATATATACTGCTTTCCATGCATTATCATTGGCATTGGAGCAGAAGATTATGCTCATCATCCATCAGTCCTCCGCAACATCGTGTGGTCACCTTAAGCTCGCAGCTCATGGCAATTGGAGTGCGACACATGACAATGATGTCATCGCTATGCACTCACATGTTGATCAGCTTACAGCATGAGAACACATAAGAGAAAGTTGTGCTGATGCGGGGGAGTGATGGCCAGTGAGTAAATTAATTTTTACTTAATTGTGTGCTGTGATGGAAAATCAGATATATCAGGTTGAGGGACAAATACCAGACCATATACCAGAATGCCACACATATATGAGGATGGGACACATATACCAGGATGGGATTTATATAACAGTATATAGGTCATGTTTCAGGATGGGGGATCATATACCTGGATGAGGACCATATACCAGGATGGGGTCCATATACAAAGATATGTGCCATATGCCATTATTTTGGCCATACATACCATGAAGGGGGCCATGTACCAGGATAGGGCACATATACCAGGATGGGGGGCATATACCAGGGTGAGGGACATATATACCTTGAAGGAGACCAGGATGGAGACATTCATTTAGAATTTAGAGACATTACCATCATAACAGTGTCAGCAGCAGATACCCCCCTCCCATAACAGTCATGGCCACACAACTACTGTAAAATCTGAGTGCATCTTATGGTTTGGTGCATCTTATAGTCTGAAAAATACGGTATAGAGTCTGCAGCCCGTATATTATAAATACACAGCCAGCAGCCTATATATTACAGTGCCTTGTGAAAGTATTTGGCCCCCATAAACTTTTAAACCTTTTGCCACATTTCAGGCTTCAAACATAAAGATATAAATTCTAATTTTTTTGTGAAGAATCAATAACAAGTGGGACACAATCATGAAGTGGAACGAAATTTATTGCATATTTTAGACTTTTTTAACAAATAAAAAACTGAAAAATGGGACATGCAATATTATACGACCCCTTAATTCTTTGTAGTGCCACCTTTTGCTGCAACTTCAGCTGAAAGTTGCTTGGGGTATGTCTCTAAAGGCACCGTCACACACGGCAATATTGCTTGCAATTTCACTGGCAATTTGCAGTGAAATCATGGACATATTGTTCCATTTGTACACAGCAACAAAATGTAACAATGTGTCCATGATTTCACTGCAACCAGCAAATTGCCAGTGAAATTGCCTAGCAATATTGCCACGTGTGACGGTACCTTATCAGTTTTGCACATTGAGAGACTGAAATTCCTGCCCATTCTTACTTGCAAAACAACTCAAGCTTAGGGATGAGCGAGTCTACTCGCTAGGACTCGTTACTCGGCGATTCTTAAGGGACTCGCTGGACTCGGGAATCGGCGAGTCTTTTAGCGAATACTCGCTCAGTAACGAGTCCAATGCAAGTGAATGGCAATCTTAGTTTTGTCATAGTTTACTTTCTCTCACTCGCTAGACTCGCTAGACTCGCTCTATCACATCGCTATATAGCTTGAATCTCCCCAAACAGCAGCGAGTCTGAGCGAGTCTACGAGTCCGAATCCTAGCGAGTCTGCGATTCCGAGTCCTGTATTCTCTATTCGGGACTCGCGAATCCAGAATCTTTTATGTTACTAGTCAGCATTGCGTGTTAGGTCAGAAAACTTGTGAAGATAGCCAATCATAGTCAGTAATGGCATAGCAGCTTTGGTTGTGTCAGGACTATGATTGGCTGCTGTCCATCGTGATGCCTATGTCATCTATGACAAGGCAAGGCAGTATATAAGGCTTGCCCCCGCCATTTTGGGCACATTGCTGAGAAGAGCTGACCTAGTGCAGGGAGACTTGGAGCAGATCTAGGGACAGTTAGGCAGTGTAGGAGTCACATATAACCCAAAAGTTCTTTTCAGAACTAACAGGACGCAGTGTAGGAGTCAAGATTCCTCACACATAACCCAAAAGTTCTTTTCAGAACTACCAGGACGGAGGATTGCTGTACAGGACTGTAAGGAAGGGGAGATAGGAGCAGCCTTACAGTGAATCCAGCACCATCCTCAGAGCTTAGTTCACCCAGCTTTCCGCAGAGCTGTAATCCTAAGCTTTTTCTTATTTTTGGCACTAGTCTACCTAATAATTTTGGTGCCATTTTTCCACAAAAAATTTCCTGTGCCAGTGCGTTGCTGTACGGTGTCCTGCCTGCAGCTCGCACGGTACTTGTAAACTTGCACGCAGCCAGCACCGCAGCCTAAGTGTGCCTGGTTCTGATTACTAAACAATTTTTTCCTGTGCCAGTGCGTAGCTGTACGGTGTCCTGCCTGCAGCTCGCACGGTACTTGTAAACTTGCACGCAGCCAGCACCGCAGCCTAAGTGTGCCTGCTTCTGCGTACTAAACAATTTTTTCCTGTGCCAGTGCGTAGCTGTACGGTGTCCTGCCTGCAGCTCGCACGGTACTTGTAAACTTGCACGCAGCCAGCACCGCAGCCTAAGTGTGCCTGCTTCTGCGTACTAAACAATTTTTTCCTGTGCCAGTGCGTAGCTGTACGGTGTCCTGCCTGCAGCTCGCACGGTACTTGTAAACTTGCACGCAGCCAGCACCGCAGCCTAAGTGTGCCTGGTTCTGCGTACTAAACAATTTTTTCCTGTGCCAGTGCGTAGCTGTACGGTGTCCTGCCTGCAGCTCGCACGGTACTTGTAAACTTGCACGCAGCCAGCACCGCAGCCTAAGTGTGCCTGGTTGTGCGTACTAAACAATTTTTTCCTGTGCCAGTGCGTAGCTGTACGGTGTCCTGCCTGCAGCTCGCACGGTACTTGTAAACTTGCACGCAGCCAGCACCGCAGCCTAAGTGTGCTGGTTGTGCGTACTAAACAATTTTTTCCTGTGCCAGTGCGTAGCTGTACGGTGTCCTGCCTGCAGCTCGCACGGTACTTGTAAACTTGCACGCAGCCAGCACCGCAGCCTAAGTGTGCCTGGTTGTGCGTACTAAACAATTTTTTCCTGTGCCAGTGCGTAGCTGTACGGTGTCCTGCCTGCAGCTCGCACGGTACTTGTAAACTTGCACGCAGCCAGCACCGCAGCCTAAGTGTGCCTGCTTCTGCGTACTAAACAATTTTTTCCTGTGCCAGTGCGTAGCTGTACGGTGTCCTGCCTGCAGCTCGCACGGTACTTGTAAACTTGCACGCAGCCAGCACCGCAGCCTAAGTGTGCCTGGTTCTGCGTACTAAACAATTTTTTCCTGTGCCAGTGCGTAGCTGTACGGTGTCCTGCCTGCAGCTCGCACGGTACTTGTAAACTTGCACGCAGCCAGCACCGCAGCCTAAGTGTGCCTGCTTCTGCGTACTAAACAATTTTTTCCTGTGCCAGTGCGTAGCTGTACGGTGTCCTGCCTGCAGCTCGCACGGTACTTGTAAACTTGCACGCAGCCAGCACCGCAGCCTAAGTGTGCCTGGTTCTGCGTACTAAACAATTTTTTCCTGTGCCAGTGCGTAGCTGTACGGTGTCCTGCCTGCAGCTCGCACGGTACTTGTAAACTTGCACGCAGCCAGCACCGCAGCCTAAGTGTGCCTGGTTGTGCGTACTAAACAATTTTTTCCTGTGCCAGTGCGTAGCTGTACGGTGTCCTGCCTGCAGCTCGCACGGTACTTGTAAACTTGCACGCAGCCAGCACCGCAGCCTAAGTGTGCCTGGTTCTGCGTACTAAACAATTTTTTCCTGTGCCAGTGCGTAGCTGTACGGTGTCCTGCCTGCAGCTCGCACGGTACTTGTAAACTTGCACGCAGCCAGCACCGCAGCCTAAGTGTGCCTGCTTCTGCGTACTAAACAATTTTTTCCTGTGCCAGTGCGTAGCTGTACGGTGTCCTGCCTGCAGCTCGCACGGTACTTGTAAACTTGCACGCAGCCAGCACCGCAGCCTAAGTGTGCCTGGTTCTGCGTACTAAACAATTTTTTCCTGTGCCAGTGCGTAGCTCTACGGTGTCCTGCCTGCAGCTCGCACGGTACTTGTAAACTTGCACGCAGCCAGCACCGCAGCCTAAGTGTGCCTGGTTCTGCGTACTAAACAATTTTTTCCTGTGCCAGTGCGTAGCTGTACGGTGTCCTGCCTGCAGCTCGCACGGTACCTTCCATCTCTCTAAAAATATCTTAGCCTCTAGTGTGTACCTTTCACGAAATAGTACCTGCTACTTGTTTTACAAGCCACCAGAAATTACAAAATGTCACACAAAAAACCAAATCCCAAAAAAAGTCTTGCTAAGGGACAGGGACGAGGTACAGGCATTGGTAGTCGTGGCCAACTATCCACCAGTTCGGGCAGACAGACGAGGATTGATCGATCGTTCCTCCTGTCTAACTTTCCCCGTCAGGAAAGTATACGAGTATTGAGGCCGGAAGACGAACAGCATCTAACGTCTTGGCTGGCAGACAAGACCTCAACAACAGGTTCTTGCAGCACTCAAGGTTCCTTGAGCACTGTATCTACTGTTGGTACATACCATGCTGGGTCATCTAATCCACAACCTCTTCACAGTTCCTCAGACCAACAGCAGCCCCATGAAAATGTTGACACAGACATGGGTCACTCAGATGACTTATTTGGTACATATAATCCTTTACATGAATCCGGTTTGCCAGACTCCGTAGTAGATGACATACTTGATGAAGAATTGTCCATTCATGGACAAGTTTTAGAGACACCCCGGCCACATGAACGTGTCTTTCAGCAAAGTCTTAGACCGTCTCAGGAGTTGGAGGATGATGATGAGACAGTGACACACTTGTCATCTGGGGAGCAAAATCTATCTTGTTATCGGGAAGATTTAGAAGAGGAAGGGGTTGATGATGAGACAACTGATCCCACGTGGAATGTTGCGATGCAGAGCCAGCAGAGCAGCACGGAGGAAGAAAGTGTGTATGTCCCACCAACAAAGGCAGCAAGGCCGACTCCTCCCACCAGAACTCAAAGAGTCACCACTGTTGCCCAAAATGTGTCCACTGTGGCTCAAAATTTGTCAACTGGTGGACAAAATGTCTCAAATGTGGGCCTCAGTAATCCCTCAGGGAGTACAGTCAAGCCTAGAGGTCGGTCAGCCACTGTGTGGAAATTTTTTAAAGATGGGCCTTCTCAAGAAAATGTGGTCATCTGTACCATCTGCCATGCAAGGCTCAGCAGAGGCCACGGGAAAGGAAACCAGAGCACCAGCAGTATGCGGAAGCACATGGCTGGTCAGCACCCTATTCAGTGGTCAAAAGTGCAGCCTTCCACAACAGTGTCATCTGACCCAAAGACTGCGACGGTAACTCAGATACGTCCGTCACAATCAAGTGTTGCTGAAGCTGGTCCAGCTCATATGTACTCATCACAAGCAGCGGTTGCAGAGAGACTGAACACGAGTGCAGACAGTTCTCGGTCAGCAACATCGTTACAGTTATCAGTGACACAGCTGTACGAAAGGAAGCAGAAATACCACTCTTCCCACCCATTAGCCAAAAAAATAAATGCCCAGATAGCTAAGTTGTTAGCAGTCGAGATGTTGCCGTTTAGGCTTGTGGGTACAGACTCTTTCCGTGAGCTTTTGGCTGTGGCAGTACCACGCTACTCGGTTCCAAGCCGCCACTACTTTTCACGTTGTGCCGTCCCCGCGTTACATGAGCATGTCATTAACAACCTCAAGCGTGCCCTCACCAACGCTGTAACCGGGAAAGTACACCTTACTACGGACACGTGGACAAGCAGTTCAGGACAGGGCCGGTACATCTCGCTCACCGCGCATTGGATCAACGTTGTGGAGAGTGTGCCAAACGATGTTAGTGTTACATCAAACATCCTACCCACGCCACGGATAGCTGGCACAACCTCATTCAGGGTCTCTGCATCATCCTATATGTCCACTACCCCATCTTCCGCTTCCTCGACCAATCCTCAATTGCCCTCAACATCACGGCCAAGTTGGGAGGTTTGCTGCAGTGCTTCAGCAAGACGCCAACAGGCTCTGCTGAAGCTGATCTGTTTAGGTCACACACCGCACACTGCAGTAGAGCTGTTGAAAGGTCTGAAGGAACAGACAGATGAGTGGCTATCCCCACTCCAACTCCAGACCGGTCTCGTGGTGAGCGACAATGGTCGTAACCTAGTGGCTGCACTTAAGCTCGGAAACCTTGTGCACGTCCCTTGCATGGCTCACGTGCTGAATCTGGTAGTGCAGAAATTCCTGCGTACATACCCAGAGCTATGTGACCTACTGGAGAAGGTGCGTCGAGTTTGTGCACATTTTCGTCATTCGTCAACAGCGGTTGGAAAACTTTCATTGCTTCAAAAGCAATTGAATTTGCCCAACCACAGACTCATTTGTGACATGCCGACACGATGGAACTCTACATTCCATATGTTATCGAGGATCAATGAGCAGCAGAGGGCAATATCCGAGTATCAGTTGCAACATGCCCGTCAGACCGGCAGTCAGCCACGACATATTAGTACAATGGAGTGGGTGTGGATCGCTGACACATCTGAGGTTCTTGATAATTTTGACTACTGCACAAAACTGGTGAGCGGTGATCAGTCCATCATCAGTGTCACTATACCCATGCTGTGTCTGCTGAAAGAGTCCCTCATTAATCAGAAAAATGAAGCATTGAGAGCCCAGCAGATGGCTATGGAGCCAGATTTAAACAGCGCAGTACCTAGCCAGCAAAGCCAGTATGACCAGGCAACAATGGCTCCTGAGGAGGAACAGGAGCAAGACGATGAAGAGGATTCATTTTTTGTTGGTGCCGATGTCAACCCAGATGGTACTCAGAACCCCAGCTTTGTGTCTGTCCACCATGGGTGGCCTGGAGAGGAGGAGGCGGAGACAGACTTTGCGGATACAATGGGTATTGAACATCGTTCTGAGGACACTGAAGACATGACTCTATGCAGCTTAGGACACATGGCTGACTTCATGTTGACTTGTCTGCTAGAAGACCCACGAGTGATTAACATATTGCACAACGACCTCTACTGGTTGGCCACCTTTCTGGACCCACGTTATAAAGATAAATTCACCTCACTGCTGTTTCAGTCACCACGTGGCTTGACAATTGACTATTTCAAGAGTGTTCTTGTGGAAAATATGCTTCGAATATCACCGTCAGACAACACTCTGCCCATAGTTAGCAACTCTGTGCAACAGCAGCCTTTGGTCGGGGCACAATCATCCACGCTGTCCAGAAGAGATGCTGGAAAGATGTCCGCAAAGTGGGCTATGTTCAATAAGCCATCGAACCTGCAGCGCCATGTTGCTCCAGTAACCATCTCTCGGAGACAGAAACTTACCAACATGGTACAAGAATACTTAAGTGACAGTACCTGCTTCCTGACTGATGCCGCAGTCCCGTTTAATTACTGGGTCTCCAAGCTCCACACTTGGACCGAGCTCTCGTTGTATGCCTTGGAGGTGCTGGCATGCCCTGCAGCTAGTGTGACATCAGAGCGGGTTTTCAGTGCCGCTGGGGGTATCATAACTGATACCAGGACACGTCTTACTCCAGAGAATGCAGACAGGCTTACTCTAATTAAGTTTAATAGGAACTGGATTTCACAAGACTTCTTGAGCCCTGAAGACGACAGTACTCAGAGCTGAAGTGCCACGTTCATCATCAATATGATATAATTAATCATTGTATTATATTGTGTCTTTTTGGTACAAGCAGTATGTCCAAGACCAGTAACGATTTGCGTAACCATGTTCCTGCAACCTGGTAATGAGGCTGCTTCATCTTAAACCAACACTACACCTTAACTTCGGTTTCATTAACCATCACAACACCTTTTCACAAGGAATCAACCTTTATTTTCTGTTAGCAAACATTTAACAGCCCCTTGGGCTAATTTTTGGAAACACCCAGCCTAACAAGCTGATCATGGCCCTTAGGCCTGCATTTACACTAAAAATGCAAAACAGCCCTTGGGCTAATTTTTGGAAACACCCAGCTTAACAAGCTGATCATGGCCCTTAGGCCTGCATTTATACCCAAAAAGCAAAACAGCCCCTTGGGATAATTTTTTGAAACACCCAGCCTAACAAGCTGAACATGGCCATTAGGCCTGCATTTATACCCAAAATGCAAAACAGCCCCTTGGGCTAATTTTTGGAAACACCCAGCCTAACAAGCTGAACATGGCCATTAGGCCTGCATTTATACCCAAAATGCAAAACAGCCCTTGGGCTAATTTTTGGAAACACCCAGCCTAACAAGCTGAACATGGGCATTAGGCCTGCATTTATACCCAAAATGCAAAACAGCCCCTTGGGCTAATTTTTGGAAACACCCAGCCTAAGAGGCTTATCATGGCCCTTAGGCCTGCATTTACACTTAAAATGCAAACAGCCCCTTGGGCTAATTTTTGGAAACACCCAGCCTAACAAGCTGAACATGGGCATTAGGCCTGCATTTATACCCAAAATGCAAAACAGCCCCTTGGGCTAATTTTTGGAAACACCCAGCCTAAGAGGCTTATCATGGCCCTTAGGCCTGCATTTACACTTAAAATGCCAAACAGCCCCTTGGGCTAATTTTTGGAAACACCCAGCCTAACAAGCTGAACATGGCCATTAGGCCTGCATTTATACCCAAAATGCAAAACAGCCCCTTGGGCTAATTTTTGGAAACACCCAGCCTAAGAGGCTTATCATGGCCCTTAGGCCTGCATTTACACTTAAAATGCAAAACAGCCCCTTGGGCTAATTTTTGGAAACACCCAGCCTAACAAGCTGAACATGGCCATTAGGCCTGCATTTATACCCAAAATGCAAAACAGCCCCTTGGGCTAATTTTTGGAAACACCCAGCCTAACAAGCTGAACATGGCCATTAGGCCTGCATTTATACCCAAAATGCAAAACAGCCCCTTGGGCTAATTTTTGGAAACACCCAGCCTAAGAGGCTTATCATGGCCCTTAGGCCTGCATTTACACTAAAATGCAAAACAGCCCCTTGGGCTAATTTTTGGAAACACCCAGCCTAACAAGCTGAACATGGCCATTAGGCCTGCATTTATACCCAAAATGCAAAACAGCCCCTTGGGCTAATTTTTGGAAACACCCAGCCTAAGAGGCTTATCATGGCCCTTAGGCCTGCATTTACACTAAAAATGCCAAACAGCCCCTTGGGCTAATTTTTGGAAACACCCAGCCTAACAAGCTGAACATGGCCATTAGGCCTGCATTTATACCCAAAATGCAAAACAGCCCCTTGGGCTAATTTTTCCAGGCACCAAGCCTATGCCTCCATCGTGGGCATTGCATGTACTATGCTCCTAGTACAAGCAATTCTATTGTATGGGCCAAGCACCCTGCTTTCTGAAAAAAATGTATATGAAGCCCCTTCAGCTAATTTTTTTAGGCAACAAGCCTATGCTTGCATCGTGGGCATTGCTTGGACTATCATCCTGCTGGAGCCTGGAGAAAGGTCCCACTGTACGCTCTGTAGAAAACGCGTAGACGCGATGTGTAGCAGGTAGATGTCCCAGCCTCTCACATGTGTGTTCCTAGTCTTGTTGCCATAGCGAGGCATTAAGTAACCCCCCAAACACAGGCACTGTTTATTTGTCAGCAACATTTGTCTGTGGAGTCATGATTTTACACTTAGTAACCAAGGTGACTTCATGCTCCATGCGGTCCGTAAAGTACTTGCTAATGATGCTCTCTCTCCCCTGTCCTCCACGCCAAATGTCTCGGGGTAATCCTTGACTCATCCCTCTCCTTCAAGCCCCACCTCTAGTTCCTAACCAAGTCCCTGTCACTCCAACTCAAAAATATTTCAAGAATTTGCTCGTTACTCAACCCTGACACAGCTAAAACACTCATTAATGCCCTCATCATCTCACGCCTTGACTACTGGAACCTCCTTCGCACAGGCCTCCCTGCCAACTCTCTTGCACCTCTCCAATGTATACTAAACTCTGCTGCCCGACTAATCCATCTGTCCTCACGCTACTCACCTGTCTACACCCACTGCCAAGCCCTTCACTGGGTCCCCGCCCCACAGAGAGCTCACTTTAAAACACTCATCATGACATTCAAAGCCTTACACAACCTATCCCCACCATACATCTCCGACATGATCTCCCGATACCATCCCTCACGCTACCTGCGTTCATCCAAAGAACTTCTCCGACACTCCCCCCTCATCTCCTCTTCCCACAACCGCATACAGGATTTCTCCCGGGCATCAACCATGCTCTGTAACTCGCTGCCCCACCTCATCACTCACTCGCCTACCCTGGGAACCTTCAAGAAACACCTAAAGACTCACCTCTTCCGACAGGCCTACAACCTGCCATGACAACCCGCTACACGCCCCACGACCGACACCTTCCCCACCCTATTGTATCCCCACCCACCCCTCGTTGAATGTGAGCCCACGCGTACAGGGTCCTCTCCTGTTGTACCTCTATGACCTTATTGTCTATGTTTATTGTACTTCTCCTTGTGTACCTTATCCTCATGTAAAGCGCCATGGAACCTATCGGTGCTATATAAATAAATAATAATTATAATGATGATGACTTTAAGCCCACCCACAAAACAACCTACACATCCTTTCCCTGAAAAAAGACAGACACAAAGCAGTTTTTGTAAACTGGGTATTATTCCGCCATAATGGTAAAAATGTCAGAATTTTTTTTTTTTTTTTTTTTTTTTTTTTTGGTACAACTTTGTAAACAGGAAAATATAAGAAAATAATAACAATGAAATTGTGCAATGCACATGAACACAAACTAAAAAAAAAAAAAAAAAGGGGTCTACAGCTGCTGGTAGGTTGCCGCATCCTCCGGCCTTGCCAGTAAAGTGACACCATCACCCTGGTCCTGCAAGAGGTCAAGGGCCCCATGAATGGCCTCCGGCAACCCTTGAGGGTGGATCCTCTGGGCCGGTGTGGGGAAAAATGGTAGGTCCCTGTTAGGTGGCCATTGTGGAATGGTAGGTACAGGCCTCTGTGGTGGCACATGGCTGTCCCGGGGTGTGGGCCTGTCTAGTAGGTTGTAGTGTCTGAGTTGCCACCCTCCAAAAAATTGAAAACCTCACCTGGGTGGTTTGGTGGGCGACTGGCGTCAAGCACAATCTGTAATGCTGACCTTGCCCGCAGTAGCCTGTGAAATGGAATTTCATCCAGGAATGGTATCAGACTGTGGGCAAAGTCAGCATTACTTTGTGCACGCCGTCTATTAGGTGACCCGGGATCAGACCATGGCTGGTGTGAGGTGGGCATCCAGGTTCCTCCTCTTGCGGCCGGACATGCCCCAAAGCTGGGGTTGGTGCTGGTGGCGGCGGTGGTGGTGTTGGTGCTGGTGGCGGCGGTGGTGGTGTTGGTTCTGGTGGCGGCGGTGGTGGTGTTGCTGCTGCTGGTGGCGGCGGTGGTGCTGGTGCTGGTGGCGGCGGTGGTGTTGTTGCTGCTGCTGGGTGGCGGCGGTGGTGGTGGTGCTGGTGCTGGTGGCGGCGGTGGTGGTGGTGTTGGTGGTGCTGGTGGCGGCGGGCGGTGGTGGTGGCGCCGGCCGTGGTGGTGGTGGTGGGTGTTCTCCACGCCGCCTTCTGTTTGGCGGTGGAGGGTTCACAGCACGCCGCCCTCTGTAGTAAGCTTCTCTGTGGGTAAAGTAAAAAAAAATTTGGTGAATGCATTGCATTTGGAAACAAAAACATAGGTCAAACATTAAGTTGCACGCTTTTTAGACTCTGTGTATCTGTGTATTATTAATCAGATATTTGTTATTATTATGAAAGAATAACCAACTGTACATAACATAAAGGAATACGTGACTTTCTTTGCTAATTCCATACTAATACATAATTTTTCACCCCCTGATTAACACCCACCCCCCCCCATCCCATCTAATCTAGACGATCAATAACACCAATGGTTCACATGAAAAAAAAAAAGTCCCCTGACTTCACTTTTTACTTGACATACTTAATTCACAAAACTTTTAGCTTATATCATCTATATAAAGCAGGGAAGGGGTTGAAAGGTATACAATATATATATATATAATCTATTTATATAATCGGGAGTTTGAAATTCCGGCACTGTAGCCTAATCCCAAACTCCTTAGCGTCACTGCGAGCGGAGACGCGTATGCGCCTTCGCGAGCCGCAGACGCTTAACTCACACAGCCGCTATAGCGTTTTCTCTAGCGGCCTCGCGCCCTCCGCTCACAGCAAGACCTGCGCCCCTCACAGCGCCCAATCCGCCCCGGCATGCTGGCATTTGTACTTCCCCCGTCTGTGCACCCACAGGTCTTAGCAGATCACTGATGCTGACAGCGGGGGGGGGACAACACAGACAATCAAATCAGGAGGAGGTCAGTGTCAGGAGGAGATGACAGACGCCCGCCGGGGCCTGTGACACTGCAGAGGTCACAGCGGGGCTGTGTGTGCGGACAACGGGGAGGCCGGGGGCTACGGACGTACCGGACACGTCCTCTGCTCCTGGAGATGTGCCGCGGTTCCGCGCTCGCAGCGTATCTGACGCTGGAGCCGCGCTCACCACGCCCACACCACGCCCTCTGCCAAACAACCCACACCTCTCACTAACCTCCTGCAGCTAACCACACCCCATGTTTACCTTTGCCATGATGTCATTTAGCTGCGGCCGCTATCTTTAATAAGGTCAGAAATGATGGCAGTAATCGGATCTCTGCTCCCTCTAGCACGCCCCAACACTGTAGCACCATCTATTAACCCTATTCTCATCACCTATATACTCTGCTACCCACAGACCCGCCTGTATACTCTGCTACCCACAGACCCGCCTGTATACTCTGCTACCCACAGACCCGCCTGTATACTCTGCTACCCACAGAGCCGTCTTTATACTCTGCTACCTCAGACCCGCCTGTATACTCTGCTACCCACAGACCCGCCTGTATACTCTGCTACCTCAGACCCGCCTGTATACTCTGCTACCCACAGAGCCACGTGTATACTCTGCTACTCACAGAGCCGTCTTTATACTCTGCTACCTCAGACCCGCCTGTATACTCTGCTACCCACAGACCCGCCTGTATACTCTGCTACCCACAGACCCGCCTGTATACTCTGCTACCCACAGAGCCGTCTTTATACTCTGCTACCTCAGACCCGCCTGTATACTCTGCTACCACAGACCCGCCTGTATACTCTGCTACCTCAGACCCGCCTGTATACTCTGCTACCCACAGACCCGCCTGTATACTCTGCTACCCACAGACCCGCCTGTATACTCTGCTACCCACAGAGCCACGTGTATACTCTGCTACTCACAGAGCCGTCTTTATACTCTGCTACCTCAGACCCGCCTGTATACTCTGCTACCCACAGACCCGCCTGTATACTCTGCTACCCACAGACCCGCCTGTATACTCTGCTACCCACAGAGCCGTCTTTATACTCTGCTACCTCAGACCCGCCTGTATACTCTGCTACCCACAGACCCGCCTGTATACTCTGCTACCTCAGACCCGCCTGTATACTCTGCTACCCACAGACCCGCCTGTATACTCTGCTACCACAGACCCGCCTGTATACTCTGCTACCCACAGAGCCGTCTTTATACTCTGCTACCTCAGACCCGCCTGTATACTCTGCTACCCACAGACCCGCCTGTATACTCTGCTACCTCAGACCCGCCTGTATACTCTGCTACCCACAGAGCCACGTGTATACTCTGCTACTCACAGAGCCGTCTTTATACTCTGCTACCTCAGACCCGCCTGTATACTCTGCTACCCACAGACCCGCCTGTATACTCTGCTACCCACAGACCCGCCTGTATACTCTGCTACCCACAGAGCCGCCTGTATACTCTGCTACCCACAGAGCCGTCTTTATACTCTGCTACCTCAGACCCGCCTGTATACTCTGCTACCCACAGACCCGCCTGTATACTCTGCTACCTCAGACCCGCCTGTATACTCTGCTACCCACAGAGCCAAAATGGAAACTAATGTATATATTTATAAATAATACTAAATGTACACAACAGTGCTGCAGATACATACCTTGGCATAGCGGCCACCGGGTGAAGGAAGGACAGCCGGTCATAAAAGTGGTAGTGGTTGAGCAATGGAGCGGCTCCCGGTTGTCTCTCTGAGTACTGCCGGTACTGCTTTTTATGCTGGTCCCGGCAGCTCCTCCACCGTTTTTTAAGATGGTCAACTGTGAAATGATTTGAAACCGGCTTTAGAGATGTGTAATATTTGAAAAAACAAAAGTATGTGTACAAATCAACAATAACATTTTATTCATTTTGTGTGTGTAATGTGTATACAAGGCACAGTGACACGACAGTGTGGAACATCATCAACAGCATTACGGACATTGAGCTCACGTGGCCACAATCACAAATGAGGCAGGACACATGTCAACGCATAGAGAATGTAATAGTGCGGGCACCAGACTCTGGTCATTAGTGGTATTTATATACACCCAACCCCTTGGCCGAAAGAGCCAGGAGGATAAGACATTAAACTCATTGTACTGTTGTGACCCCATCCAAATATAGGCAACTATGCGGTGGAGCATGATAACACATTCAGGGTCCTGTATACCCTGCTATGGGGGCCCTGTATTCCCACTGCTGGGGGCCCTGTAAACCCACTGGGCCACTGTCTACCCACTGCTGGGGGCCCTGTATACCCACTGCTGGGGGGGCCTGTACACACACTGAGGGCCCTGTATACAGGGACTGACTGGCACCCTACAGTTTGGGTCGCAACCCTCCCTCACTGGCCCGACACAGGTGAGGACGGGGGGTGGGTGATGACTGGCGGCCGCCTCACAGTCACCGCAGCTCCCGCATTATCCTATGGCTCGCTCCCAGCCGCAGCCTCGCGCTCCTCACAGCCGCTCGCTAACAGTCGCAGCCGCACGCCACTCACAGACGCTCACTCCCGGACGCAGCCGCGTGCTGATGACGTCATCGCGCGGCCAGGAGCTTCCGTTTCCGCCTGCTGCTTCAGGGACATGCGGATTATTCATGCTCCTGCAGCCGCATGACCCGTGGCACCTGGGCCAGTCCGCCCCTGCCTGTATACGACAATATGGGGGCATGTATACCCAGCTGGGGGCCTGTATACTCTGCAGGGGGAGGTGTATACTCTGCTGGGGGGCTGTCTACCAGTGATAGCCGCTGTATACCAGGATGGCGGTGAATATGTTTTCATAGTTTTTCGGGGCAAAAATAGGGGGGTCGGCTTATACACGGGTCGGCTTATACACGAGTATATATACAGTAAATGCAATATATAACGTGTGAACTCATTTAACTTACTTAGATTGCTCTGTTCCTCATGGTCACTCCGATGGAACGCAGGGAACATCTCTTGGGCGATCTCTCTCCAGGCTGTATTAATAAGGGTCGTATCCCCATACTCAGGATCTGTAGGGAGCCATAGAAATGGACGAGCCTCCACAAGTGCAATAAGACGCAGCGTGTTCACCATGCCACGTCCTGCTGCCATGATTGCACTGATGAATGGATCGCTCTGTGTGTGCGCCTGTCAGCGCGACTCGCTTCCTGTTTCCTTAAACCATAGTGTGTGCTGGAGAATCCCTTCCCTCGCATCATCGGCTACAAGCCTCAAAATAAGAGAAAAACCAGCGAGTTTGGACTCGCACACTTTCAGAGACACATCAGCGAGTTGTAAATGTCATTATTCGCTATTACTCGGGTCCCTATTCATTAACATTGGACTCGCTGGACTCGCAACGAGTCCCGAGTCCTTGACTCGGACTCGTTGGGGTCTTGCGATTCCGAGTCTTTTCGGACTCGCTCATCCCTACTCAAGCTCAGTGAGGATGGATGGAGAGCGTTTGTGAACAGCAGTTTTCAGCTCTTTCCACAGATTCTCGATTGGATTCAGGTCTGGACTTTGACTTGGCCATTCTAACACCTGGATATGTTTATTTTTGAACCATTCCATTGTAGATTTCACTTTATGTTTGGGATCATTGTCTTGTTGGAAGATAAATCTCGGTTCCAGTCTCAGGTCTTTTGCAGACTCCAACAGGTTTTCTTCCAGAATGGTCCTGTATTTGGCTCCGTCCATCTTCCCATCAATTTTAACGATCTTCCCTGTCCCTGCTAAATAAAAACAGGCCCAAACCATGAAGCTGCCACCACCATATTTGACAGGGGATTGGTGTTTTGAGGGTGATGAGCTGTGTTGCTTTTACGCCAAACATATCGTTTTGCATTGTGGTCAAAAAGTTGGATTTTGGTTTCATCTGACCAGAGCACCTTATTCCTCATGTTTGATGTGTCTCCGAAGTGGCTTGTGGCAAACTTCAAACAAGACTTTTTATGGATATCTTTGAGAAATGGCTTTATTCTTGCCACTCTTTCATAAAGGCCAGGTTTGTGCAGTGTACGACTGATTGATGTCCTATGGACAGACTCTCCCACCTCAGTTGTAGATCTCTGCAGTTCATCCAGAGTGATCATGGGCCTTTTGGCTGCATCTCTGATCAGTCTTCTCCTTGTTCGAGATGAAAGTTTAGAGAGACGGACGGGTCTTGGTAGATTTGAAGTGGTCTGATACTCATTATATTTCAATATGATCGCTTGCACAGTGCTCCTTGAGATGATTAAAACTTGGGAAATCTTTTTGTATCCAAATTAAGCTTTAATCTTCACCAGAACAGTAGCTCGGACCTGCCTGGTGTGTTCCTTGGTCTTCATGATGCTCTCTGCACTTGAAACAGAACCCTGGGACTATTACAGAGCAGGTGCATTTATACGGAGACTTGATTACACACAGGTGGATTCTATTTATCATTACCAGTCATTTAGGACAACATTGGATAATACAGAGATCCTCACTGAACTTCTGGAGTGAGTTTGCTGCACTGAAAGTAAAGGGGACAATTAATATTGCATGCCCCACTTTTCAGTTTCTTATTTGTTAAAAAAGTTTAAATTATGCAATATATTTCATTCCACTTCACGATTGTGTCCCACTTGTTGTTGATTCTTCACAAAAAAATTAGAATATATATTTATGTTTGAAGCCTGAAATGTGGCAAAAGATTGAAAAGTTCAAGGGGGTAAAATACTTTCACAACGCACTGTATATATATCTATATATATATATACAGCCTGCAGCCTATATATTATATATAAACAGCCATCAATCTCTATGTTGAATAGGTTTACCCAAATATTTGCAGATTATTAGCACTTTTTCACATGACAGGTTCCCTTTAAAGGATATATGAGAACATGTACACTACTGTTCAAAAGTTTGGGGTAATTTAGAAATTTCCTTATTTTTGAAAGAAAAGCACATTTTTTTTCAATGAAGCTAACATTAAATGAATCAGACATACACTCTATACATTGTTAATGTGGTAAATTAATATTCTAGCTGCAAACTTCTGTTTTTTAATGCAATATCTAAAGTACATAAGTGTATAGAGGCCCATTTCCAAAAACCACCACTCCAATGTTTTATTGGTACATGTGGTTTGCTTACTGTGTAAGAAGGCTAATGGATGTTTACAAAACCCTAGAAAACCATTGCACAAGTATGTTAGCACAGCTGAAAACGGTTTGGCTGATTAGAGAAGCTATAAAATTGACCTTCCTTAGAGCCACAGTAGTTGAGAATCTGGAGGGTTACATTTTTCTGTTCTATAAAACTCTCAAAATGGCCAGAAAAAGAGAACTTTCATGTGAAACTCAACAGTCTATTCTTGTCCTTAGAAATGAAGGCTATTCCATGCGAGAAGTTGCCAAGAAACTGAAGATTTCCTACAACAGTTTGTGCTACTCCCATCAGAGGAGAGCACAAACAGGCTCTAACCAGAGTAGAAAGAGAAGTGGGAGGCCCCAGTGCACAACTGAGCAACAAGACAAGTACATTATAGTCTCTAGTTTGAGAAATCGATGTCTCAAAGCTCCTCATCTGGCAGCTTCATTAAATAATACCCGCCAAAGTCTGCAATGCTGTAATTGTTGCAAAGGGAGCATTTTTGAAGAAAGCAAAGTTTGAAGGAGAAAATTATTTCAAATAAAAATCACTATTTCTAACCTTGTCAAAGTCTGGACTAGATTTTATATTCATTTTGCAACTCATTTGATTAATAAAAGTATTAGTTTTCATGGGAAATGCAAAATTGTCTGAGTGACCCCAAACTTTTGAATGATAGTGTATTCAAAACTCTCCTAAGGAAATAAATCATTCCCTATAATGCCTTGTGATATATACATTAATTTATCTAATGTCTATATTTTCAAAGAAACCAGAGAGCAGCTTCCATAAATGTGCAGAAAACAATATAATAATCTGCAATCAGAAAAAACAGGTAATAAAAATATTAAAACAATCTGGTCTCAATTAGTTTAAAAAAATATACGCGACACCTTAACTTAATTAACTTAATGACAAATAAGTAAAATATATTTGAAAAGAGTGTTGAATGTTTTAAGAAATTTGTAATAAGTTAGAGTAGAGTGGGGCTTTGCCAAAAAAGTCTACCTTGTCATGGCGGGAGGCTTAAAAAATCTTTTGGCCAAAACAATAGCAGAGGGCTATGTAGGTGTTTGATAGAAATTGTTAATGTATGATTGATGAAGACAGGGTGCAGAAGTGGAGTTTTTCCAAAAGCAGGTGATGGGACTGTTAAAGATGTAAGGAGTAGAGGCGGGGTTGGGGAGGATCCTGGGTGGAGTCTCAAGGGGGCCTGAAAGATTACCAGAATGGGGCCCTGAAATTCCTAGTGTAAGACCTTGCTCTGGGATCTTTCCTGACACCAGAACATAATAAACAGGATACACAAAAAATAAAAGAAATCGTTCTGCTCACCTCACTGCACACCTTTCTGGCCCCACCTGTCCTCATTGACATCCATCCAGTCCTCGTCGCATCTTTGGATTTTTTTCAGCCGCAATGAAATTCCTGGTCTTTCATGCTAGACCAGGGCTTCTGGGTTTGATAGTCACAGAAGGTTCTGCCCATGCACCCGCAAATGTGCATTTTTTTAAAATCATGTAGAATTAATTTCCACTCAAATTTTTTAGCTCATCTCTACTTAAGAGGATTTGTTTATTGCTACTATTCTTGATATTGACTGCCATAAATATGCCAATGTGGTCTAAAAACCTACTGAAAACATTTGGTTCAATATATACTTAAATGTGTAGAATCTATCACCTGTAAGTGAAATGATCGATTAATTGATTTGAGTCATTGATTCACTCCTGAATTTGAGAAGACATAACCGTTAAAAAGGTTCCTCGGGATAAGTGCATAATTGCACACAGGCAATATAAGTGGAAAAACAATAAAGTAATCCTTACCCTGTGGTCCAGCTCTGTATCCCTGCTGTTTTCCATTGGTAAACTGTTTACATTAAAGTAAAGGAAGATGTGAAGGGGTTTTAATCATATACAAATAAAGTAAAGGATTTATACCCTTGAGCTGTATTTCTTCTAGTACATTCATTAGTTGAAGATATCACAGCCAATATACTCCATGTGATGACTTCTGCAGAAGAGATGAGGGGATCTTTTAAAATTCAAAACCACCAGGTTTCTTAAATTTTCCCAAAAAAATTGGTTTGCATTTAAAAAATTCACATCACATCGCAATACTACAAAGCCTCTAATTGCCCTAAAAAACAGCACTTCTCTTGAATCTTTGGATTAATTTTTACAGACTGAGACTTACACTTCTATTTTAAATCTGCTTGACCTCATCAGGTTCTCCTTGTATCTTTCAGTTTTGGCTTAGTGAGAGCAGAATCTATTTTATTTTATCTAAACTCCATTTTGTGAAAGCCTGTATTTCTTGCTGTCAAAGTATCTCTCCTTGTGAAATGGAGAAAGACTTTATTTTAGATAAGAAGCCCATGTGATTCTGTGTTTAAGAACAAAAGAATGAAGTTTGGGATTGTGACACTTAAAGGGAATCTGTCAAGTCAAAAAACCATATGCAACTAATATCATTTTCTAATTCCTCTGGTGAAGCTGTATCTATTCATGTTTTTCTTTATTAATACTCCCCCCTTCATCCTCTGTAAACTGCAAATAAAAAGATTCTCTCTACCTGTCAATCACAATGAGTGATCACATATTTCTCTGCTGCCCACTCCCCTGGGATTAATATTCATGTAGTGAGATCATTGCACTGCCCTTCTCTGCAAACACACATCCAAAGGGAAAATGAAAGCAGGTATGAGACATAGCGCACAGGGGGGAGGGAGGGAATAGCTTCCTGGGAAGAAGTGTATAAAAAATGAACATTTACATACTGTGAATTATGCAGCAGTAAAAGCAATGGCCTGAACTACGCAAGTAGCTGCCTGCTGGGTGTGAAGACCTACAAAGGGTACAGTAACGAATTTTACATATTCTGAAAGGGCTGCTCAGGCACTATTCAAATATACTATTAATATCATACTGAAAAATGACCTGACAGAGTCCCTTTAAACCCTTCCTGGCCTTTGACGTTGTACAACATCATGAAAGTCGGTGCCTTCTCGAGCCATGATTTTGTACAACGACATGGTGGTTACGACGGTAGCCACCATTGAGCCCCGGTGCTCTGTGGCTTCTATCACATAGCACCGGGGATTGAGATCAGGAGGGGTGGATTCCCTACCCTGACCCCAGGATTACTGTGAATGGCTGTTTAAACAGTCAGTCACAGTAATTCTGTCTCCACCTATAGAAAGGGTGGTCAGAGCCTCTTCTATAGGCTCAAGCACTGGAGGGGCAGTACCTAGCCCCTCCAGCGCTGATGGGGAGTGATCTGATCATTACCTATTAGCTTCACCAGCATGGCAGCGGTGCAGGCACTTGTGCCTGCATAACCGCCTGCTTCCGCCCGCCGCCGCTAAGTTCTGCCCGCCGCTTCTCTGCCCTGTGCCACCGTTCCTCTGTAGCCCGATCCGCCTGCAGGGGGATCAGGCTGCAGAAGAGCGATCTGACAACCTGGGCACAGTGATCCACATAATGGATCACTGTGCCCGGGCTGTCAGATCGCTTTTTGCATTTTGATCCCCATTCAGGGGGATCAAGCTGCAGAGTAGCGATCTGACAGGCAGTCAGATCACTTTCTGCAGCTCGATCCCCATGCAGAGGGATCAGGCTGCAGAGTAGCAAACTGACAGCCCGGGCACAGTGATCCACATAGTGGATCACTGTGCTTGGGCTGTCAGATCGCTTCTCAGCAGCCAATCTCCATGCAGGGGGATCAGGCTGCAGTGAAGTGATCTGACAGCCCTGGCGCAGTGATCCATTATGTAATCACTGTGCCAGGGCTGTCACATTGCTTCACTGCAATGTCGGGTCACCTGACCCAAGCCTCAGAGATCATTTGATCTCTGAGACTTAGGTTTGCACAGTGATGCTGCACTGTATGGCAATGATCTGCCATACAGTGCATCATCACTATGACACCAACGACTGCAACAAGAGGACAAGGATGTAGAAGAGGCGATTCCCTGTGGCACAAATGTCATGGGCTACATGGCTCCAGGGGAGTGTGGGCACTCCCATGGGGCCATGTGTCACAATATTATTAACCCCTCCAACACCGCCTTCATAGCCGCTGCTGCTGTTGTGTGCCGACATGTAACACACAGCTGCAGGAGCGGCTTTTACATGTTGAATCACACACAAATTTAATAAATAAAACTTTTAAAACTAATTTTACATACTATAATGTGCCAGTGCAGCTATCACAGCGCTGGCACATTATTTTAACGGCATAGCTCAGCATCGGATGAAAAAATCTCCCTCCGAAACTGGCGCAATGCCAAAATGGATATCGTTCTCGATATCCTTGTGTGTAACAACGCATGAACGATATATACATATCGTTCGTACGGTGTCTACCACGTGACTTTTGTAAGGATATCGTTCAGGATATCCTTGTGTGTAACATCACCATTATACGTCACATGCTGGTAATGACAGCTTCCATTCAGTTCTTTCCACCTCACCTATTGCCTCCTCTTGTATAAGGAAGATGACGTATTTTGCAGACAGATTTGCAGACAAACTTGAGCCGTTTTTTGAGTAAATACTTAATGTAGGAGATGAAAACTCACTGATGAGTGGAAAAGGGGGATTTTTTTACTCCTAAAATACTATGCAAAGTTTCTTATTTTAACTTTTACTGTACTTGTACTTGATTTACGAGAAATAATAAAAGAATTGAATCATAGTTACTATTACAATTCGCATCTTAACTGTTATAAAAGCAAATTACATAGTAGAATCTACCTTACCTTGCCTGTACTATAGGAAAAATACTGTATATGCTATTTCCTTTTTACATAGTCTGCTCAAAAAGCAACAGTCATTGCATATTTGTTGCAGAAAAAAGCAGCTGAGCCGCAAAGAAGCTCATAAAATGTGTCTTTTATTAAATTCACATTAATGTACAAAATGAGAAGATGACTTGGCCGATGCTACTCAGATCTTGCTCTCTTTACAGTTCTCATGAGTAAACACTGAATATCTCTCGTTTTCTTTTCATTGCATGTTTATCTGCACAAAGTAGAATATAATTCCTATGTTATTCCTCCTGGGAATAATAAAACTATAGAAACACATAAATACTAGGCAATACCGTTATCTGTGTCAATGGGTTTTTCCCTTACACATATGACATTGTGTAAACTGATTGGATTTTAGCTCAAATTGGTCACGATAGCAATTTTTTCATCTCTAGGTCATTGTGGCCCTGATATCTGTCATTTATTTTGTTTGATTAATCCACTGGGGAAAAAAATATCTTTGATTCAATAGTGTTCTAATTTAGATCGGAGATCCACTAAGTTTTTAGCTTTAGAGGTTTGTCAATTTTTTTCTGCCCATTAAACCAAAAACGATGTTCCCCAATACGTGGGGAGAACAATAAGAGCCCTTCATGAGAGACTCAATAAACATCGGTCTAACATCAAAAATGGCTTTAGGATGCATGGAGTATCATGGCACTATGACACTCACCACAAAAGGGATATCAAGTTGATCAAAATTACACCCATTGATCACATTTCTGAATTAGTTCCTAATAGATTTGAGCAATTGAAAAAAAGAGAAAAATACTGGATATTTAAACTCAACACACTCAAACCAAATAGATTAAATGTGATCTCAGAGCTAATATAGTTTTTGAATAATTATGTTTATTTTGGTGAAGTCCCTAAATATGAGCACATAGTACACTTCCACAGTCTCAACTTAGGAATAATGATCGATAATTCGATGTTTATGATATATATATAGTGACCTATTGTTTGTTGATAGGAATACCTCAAAGCCAGCTCCTGGCATTCCTTATAAATCCGCACAGATTAGATAATTGTGCATTATTTATTCCACTTTTCTATCACTACATTATGTTTGCATTTGTTGTTGTATTTAATATTTATTTATATTATTAATAATCTGCAGATACACACCATGCACTAGAGACACTAGGCCACATTTAACATATTGATGAGCACTCTACTGTCATCTTATGAATACAACATCACGAGAGCAAACTATTTCGGCAGAACACAGGAATGTTGACCCTCACCCCTGACCACCCCCCTTTTTTTTTTTTTTTTTTAGGACCATAAGTACTGGAATTACATATATACATAGTTGAATCTTTGCCCCTCCATAATAATGAAACTATTAATTGGTTATCCATCAATCTCTCACATTGTAACCCACATGTACCTTATATGAATATCAGATAGATGGTGGGATGGAACCCACACTAACCCCTGGGATTGCGATTTCAGCCTTATGGCACTACCATTTATCCACCACCACATATTGAAAAATGACAAGAAAAACAAAGCCACTGTAGAGAATTTTATTTTATCCATTTTTTTAGCAATTTTTTTATTAATTATGTTTTAATCTTTCCTTGCTGTTCTGTTTTGGAGGATTTGTAGTTTCTTACATCCTCATAAGTAGAATACTGATAGACACCATTATAGATAGTCCTAGAAAAGAGAAAGAAATTGATATTTTATCACAGTATTATGCAATACTTAAGATCTATGTGCAACAGCAACTTCTGCCAGTCACAGTGGCACAAGTCACTAGAATACAAGTCAGGTACCCTATAATGGTAAAAACACAGGTTCGATCCCACCTGAAGGCAGCAGTATGAAGTCACACAATTTTTATTTTTTTGGCAGTATTGATAGCAACAATGGTTTTATATGCTTTTTCGTTATGAAATTTGAGATGTTTTTTAGCTCATTTTGATGATGCGATTTTTAACAAATGTTTGATACCAGTTTGTGATTAAAATGATGTTTAGTTTGATATGTTAGTGAAAAAGGCTCCAAAACTTGTAACCACGCCCACTTTGTGATATCACACACCCCTCTGGCACACCCACAGCTAACCATGTGAGGTGCTATATAAACCCCACTGCACTTGTGCATTGTAATATCCCTGAGGAAGGCGCCAGGTGGAGCGCTGAAACATGTTGGAGAATAAAGACAAAGCTTGAAATAACTTCCTGCATCCCAGGTGATTTCTCTGGTACCCGGTGGCGTCGACTGTCACACACCTTTTCCCAGCTTCCTGAGAGTCTTCCCACGTGCGAGTGGTTGGTGGAGGTCCTGCAGCAGCCGGTATTGATTGTATGCCTTCAAGCCAGTTGTGGGTCATCACAACTGGAATAGGTGAGTCGTTTTGACAATATACCTCTCATCTCTTAGTGTCTGAGTGATAGGGCACTATTGCGCCTCTTGTTCCCCCTTCCTATTTTATATGAGGATTTTATGTCACGCGAGCCCTGTGCCCAATCAGCTCTCACTTCACTATCCTCACCTTTGGACATAGTAAACATCAATAGGAATTGAGAGAGGAGCCACAGCTTTAAGTTCCCCTTTATTCTTTGTATTTCAAAATGCGGGAGACAATGAAACCGATTGGGTACAAGGCTCGCATAACTTAATAACCTCCCTGGAGCTTTAGAGAGTAAGTCTTGACACCTCCGGGGCAGCACCAGCATGAATGGTGAATATAAGCTTGTTGATTTTAATGGGAGCAAACATGGAGAATGAGGAGAGGTTGTTCGTTTTAGTGGACAAACCTTTAAATGGGAGAAAATGAACTTTTATCCCATGTGCAAATGAGATTACAAGTGCTCAGTG
Source organism: Allobates femoralis (assembly GCA_033576535.1). Classification (NCBI taxonomy): domain Eukaryota; kingdom Metazoa; phylum Chordata; class Amphibia; order Anura; family Aromobatidae; genus Allobates; species Allobates femoralis. The sequence continues at coordinate 179,181,917 of JARQOC010000005.1, forward strand.
GTGAGTGCTAAGACTCTAGTCTGTAAGAAGCCCTGTCTCTTAACTTCCCTTTGGTCTCTCCACTCTCCTCAGTCTCTCTTTATTAAAGAGAGCCATCATTCAAGATGAAGGTGGAGCCATAGACAAGGTTTACTAACAGGAGTCTGAGCAATGGCAGAAAACATGGCCTCTCACTAGCAAACTCGTTGCATGTGATAATGGTTTGTTTTCTTAACAATCAGACTTCTCTTAATGGCTAGAAAGTACCGTATATACTCGCGTATAAGCCGACTTTTTCAGCTTTTCATACTTATCACTGTCCTCCTGTCGCGCTGTCCCGCCGCTGCCGACATCACGATCCCGGGCTTCATTCAGCGTCTTCCCGCGGCTTCCCCCTCCTACTGTCTCCCTCCCCACCCCTCTAGACTGTGAGCCCTCGTGGACAGGATCCCTGGCCCCATTGTACCCATACGCTTGTTTTGTCGATTTGTCGTCGTTTTTCGACCACTTGTCTTTGTCTACCCCTTAACTTGTACAGCGCTATGTATCCTAATAGCGCTATATAAATACCTAATAATAATAATAATAATAATAATGCAACTAGTGCGGTTTTGAATTACGGTATGTCCCTTAAAATAAAAATCAAAATACCAATAACAATCTTGATTTTAATTTCTGGTAATGCAATAAAAATTATAGAAGGTTTTGTTTGTTTAAACCTGTATTTTTTTATTTCTTTTAAATAAATAAAAAAAATATATATATATTTTGCCCAAATATACACAAAAGTATGTCTCAGTTCTAGTGGGAATACACTTAATTACAATATGTTTCTCTTATACAAACTGGTTACAGAAACTTTACCAATTACATTTTATCCAATAAATGTTAGCTATCTGGCCTTTACCTACAAGTCCCAAAAGGCCTCTGCAGATAATTGCTTTTTAAATTCAGCTAGAGGCGTAACAATGAACAATCAGTCATCTCTGTTACTGTTTGAGGATAATTTTTTTGCATTATCTCAATGTCATGTATATGCTCTACACTGACAAGCTCTTGATTTTCCAGTTAATACATTTTAAATGTAATATTTTATCAGAATATTCCATTGTACTTCTGATATGTTTCACAAGTTATCTATTACTTTAAAACATGCATAGAACATAAAAGGTTTCTTTTAGTATATGATTCCCAGAGAGGTTACAATAGATTTTATATTTTTCCCTCTAACTCTCTACATAATTATAATGAAGCAATCAAATACATGATTAAAAGAAATATTTATACTTGTGAATGTATATTTGTGATATCCTGTATTTGCTACGTACCGTTCAAAGTTAACATGTTAAATACTTAGAAATATAATCATTAGGAATTTAATTTACATTAAGAATTACTGACATTAATTGAAAATGGGATACTTTTTATGATAGAAGAAACTTAAATGCAATTGTCTATATTGACACAGTCGACAAAAACAACCTTATAAACCAATTCATGTTTCATTGTCATTGCAATGTGATGATTCCAATCTACTATATAATCGTCTAAGGTTCTCTGTCACGGAAATCGCGTGCCAGCGCCGGGGCGCTCATTGGTAGCCGCCAGCAGCCAATGAGCGAGAAGTACCATATGTACTCGAGTATGAGCCGACCCAAGTATAAGCCGAGGCCCCTAATTTTGCCCCCCAAAACTGGGAATACTTATTGACTCGAGTATAAGCCTAGGGGGGAAAATGCAGCAGCTACTGAAAAATTTCAAAAATAAAAATAGACACGAATAAAAATTACATTAATTGAGACATCAGTAGGTTAAATGATTTTGAACATTTATTTCAAAATGAAACAGTAAACTAGCTCTGTAAGAGGAAAAGAGGCTCACAAAACCAATATGGTATCAACAATAAAACTTTAAAAGTGCAAAATCCTGAGCTCAATCTGCAACCAAGGTAAAATACAAGAGTTAAAATCCTTCAAGACTGGATTTCTCCTCATCATCTGTATGCCCAAATAGAACTTCAGCTTCCGCTGGTGTGAGGTTGTCAGCATAGACATTATCATTATTACTGACTTCGCAGTCATCATCATTGCTGCTGTCGTTCTCATACAAAGCACTGTCTTCGCTACCATCTAGAGAATTACTTATGCCACATTTCTTGAAGGCTTGTTGCACCATGTCCTCTGGAATATCTTCCCATGCATCGCAAACCCACTTTGCTATTAATTCTATGTTGGGCTTTGTCAAATTTCCAACTTTTGTCAGTTGGGCTTGACCAGATGACATCTAATCATGCCACATCTTTCGCACATGGGCTTTGAAGGGTTTGTTTAAACTCACATCTATGGGCTGTAATACAGAAGTAAGCCCACCTGGAATAACAGCCAAAGTAACTTGGGACGACTTTGCCAATTTTTCCTCAGATGTGTGGGCTCTGAACATATTCCATTCTAGCAGTGATGGTTTTTTCTTTAAGGCTGCTCCTGGTCGTGCGTTCCAAATTTCTTCCAGCCATTTTTTTGTTCCATCTTCATCCATCCAGCCTTTAACATGTGCGTGCACTGTAATTCGTGGTGGGAATTTGACCTTTCTTGGCAAGGTCTTTCTTTTGAAAATAATGACAGGCCGCAGCTTAGTTCCATTAGCCAAACATGACAGAACGACGGTGAAATGGTTTTTCTCATTTCCTGTGGTTCTGAGAAAAATAGTTTTGTCTCCCAAACTTGCCACAGTTCTGCTGCTTGGAAGATCAAAGGTCATGGGAGTTTCATCCATATTTCCAATATCTCCCAGGTCATAGTTATGAATCTTTCTTTGCTTTATGATGAATGAATGGAATGGCATCACTTTGTCCTCAAGGTCTTTTGGCAGCTTCTGGGAAATCTTTGTTCTTTGCCTCAAACATAGAGAAAACCTATTCATGAAGCGGGTACACCATCCTGCTGACGCAACAAAATTTTCAATGCCTATTGCTTTTAATCTGCCCTCTTTAGCCAATTGAAGGGCACGTAAGTGAATTCCCATGCGTGTTATGCAGTAACCATTTTGATGACACCCCATAAGCCATTTATGCAGTTCAGTCTCTAGCGCCGGATATGAAGTTGTTAAACCACGTCGAGCTTTTTTTGCCTTTGGAATCTTTTCCAAGACAGCTTTCATTTTCCGCCACTCCCTCACTTATTTTTCGTCAACGCAAAATTCCCTACTTGCTATAGAGTTATTGCTTTCTTCTGCTTTTGACACAACCTTATGTTTGAAAGCAGCTTCATATGACCTGCATCTTTGTTTTGGTCCACCTGTACCGGTAGAAGTACTGGCATCCATTTCTAAGAGAATAGAAAAAAGACTTCAAAAAGAATGCCATACTACCGTATTCTCAAAATATGGTATAGCGTAAGCCCACCAACAAAAATACTGTAAGCCCTAGTAATAGTTATACAAAGAGGTCAATTTACGGTGCTGTAAAATGGTGGTGCCCAGGTAAACAAGTACGGTAAAAGCCTTTGGCAATAAAATGTATAGACTCCGCGGTACCCTCCCCAGGACATACCGTAGTGCCTCTGCATTGTGGCAACATGCGGTACCCTAATACGGTATTCCAGAATGTGATGACATGACTGTTTGCATAGAGCAACCTGTGTTAGGGTTCATATGGTAATATACGGTACAAGCTGAGTTGTGTACGCACTCTGTTACTGCATGCGCTGTGTTACCGCATATGGTATGTAGGGGAAGTGCAAACACAACACCTGCAGTAACACAATGTGTTTACAACGATTCAAGGGGCCCACACTATAGGGGTCATACCATAAATATTTTTATTACAGTACTGTACTTGTTCATTTTTTGGCCACTCTCACTGATGGTACCATATACGATATATGGTACGGTAATAACTTTGACACACTTGTCTCTTTCCCTCAGCATCCAGCTAATCCTATCCCCTGCTCTATTACTGGTATTCCCTTCCCTTAGTATTATGGTATTTCATGAATACAAAGGCCTCAATACCGTATTCCATAAAAGTTACCGTACAAAGGTACCAATCAATTGTTCAGTACCAGTAACTGTCTTACTGGACAATTGATTGGTACCTGTGTCTGTCTTTACATGGGGGGGATTTACGGTACTCATGTTCAGTAAAGATATGGTATACGGTACTTTTTAAGAAATATTGTTTTTTTGTATTCATAAGATACGGTAGTACGGAATTTATGGGAATAAGGCTACGTTGACATCAGCGTTTCTTGGCATTTCTGGCAGATCTGGCAGTTTTGCCTGATCTGCCGGTAGTTGGAACAGTTGCGGCAAGACTTCTTTCAAAATAATGCATTCCTTACGAGACTTGCGGACATGTGCGGCACTTGCAGCTAGCAGTGTTTTTTGACTCACCGCAAGTGCTGCACGTGTCCGCAAGTCCTGTAAGGAAGGCATTAGTCCGAAAGCAGATCAGGCAATATGTCAGATCTACGGTATTGCAAATTCAGAGAAAGCCTGATGTGAAAGGTCCCTAATGGGGCCATCACATGCGTCAATGTCGTCAGTGATCTCATCGCTGGCGATATTGAAGGCTGATCGCTGGTGAGCTGTCACACAGGCAGACTCACCAGCGATCAGTGGACCAGCGACATCATGGAAATTATTTAAATATCGTTTCCACGATGTCTTGCTCCCACTGCCAGGCTGTGGTAAGCGGGAACAGGCTGGTCTCCAAGGTAAACTGTGGGTATCTAGGCAGCACGCACTGCCTAGATACCCGCTGTTTACCTTGGAGACTAGCTCCAGCGCTTGCTGAGAGGCGCTGGGAGCTGGCTTATCGCTCATCTCCCGGTGTCACACGCAGCGATGCTGTGTGTCCACTGGGCAACCATCGTCAGGTTTTAGAACAGGTTCTTAAACCTGAAGACCATCAACCAGCGACTTACCGCTGGTTGAAACGCCCTGTCACACACGTCAATATCGCTGCAACGTCATGTGCAGCAGCGATATTGCATGCCATATTGACGCGTGTGACGGCCCCATAAGGCCCCTTTCACATCAGCGTTTTTTGCTGATTGCGGCAGATTTAGCAGATTTACCGTACCACATCTGCCGCCTAACGGCACTTGCGGCCCACTTGCGGCAAGCCCCATGGATTGTCTTTGGGACTTGCGGCATATGCGACAACTGTGGTATTGCCACTATCCGGCACTTGCCGCTGCAGAAAAACCACGGTCAGCTGCAATTGTGCAGGATTGCGGCAATACTGCACTTGATGCACCTGACCGCAAGCGTGCTGCAAGTGCGGCCATGAGGCGGCAGATGCGGTAAATCTGCCGGGTGTGCTGTAATCAGTGAAAAATGTTGATGTGAAAGGGACCTTAGGCACCATTCACATCAGCGTTTTTTGGAATTTTATGGCAGATACGGCAGATTTACTGCATCTTTAGCCTTACCAGGACACTTGCGGCAAGCCCTATTCAATTTCTATCGAACTTGCGGTAAGTGCGATTTTGCTGGATTCGACACTTACAGCAACACAAAAATGACTTTTTCTGACTTGTCGCAAGTGCTGGATCTGGCAAAACCTGACTGCAAGTCCCATATGGGGCTTGCTGCCGTCTTGCCACAAATGAGCCGATAGGCAGCAAAGCCACAGTACTGTATTCATACCGTATTTCCCTCACCATCCAGTTACTGTAATCCGATCCCCTGTTCTATTACTGTACTTTCCCTCAGAATCCATCTTTCCCCTGCTCTATTGATCCAAGGCCCCTTTCACATCAGCGTTTTTCGCTGATTGCGGCAGATGTAGCGGATTTACCGCATCTGCCGCCTAACCGTCACACTTGCGGTTCACCTGCGGCAAGCCCCATGCTATGTCTATGGGGTTTGTGGCAGGTGCAGCAAGTGCGATATAGTTGCGGTTTCGGCACTTGCAGCAGCTGCGGCTGCAAAGAAAATGCTGCTTACCGCGTTTTTTTCGCGGCAGCAGTTGCCGCAAGTGCCAAGACCGCAACTATATTGCACTTGCTGCACCTGCCACAAGCCCCATAGACATTGCATGGGACTTGCCGTAGGTAAACCGCAACTCGGCTGTTAGGCGGCAGAAACGGTAAATCCGCCGCATCTGCCGCAATCAGCAAAAAACGCTGATGCAAAAGGGGCCTTATTGATCTATTGATTCCCTAAGCATCCAGTTAATTCTATACCTTGCACTGCTTCTCCTTTCCCTCACTAGTCTTCTTTCCCCAGCTCTATTACTACTGTACTTTCCCTGAGAATACATCTTTCCCCTGCTCTGCTCATCTTTCCCTCACTATTCTTTTCCCTGCTTTATTATGCTAACTAAACTTACAATCCTATACTATAATGGCTCCTCACCTCCTTCCTCTTAGACTGGGACACTGTGCAATAATTAAAGTCCCCTGCGGCCACACTGTGCATTAGGTCAATGTCTGGTCGCAAGGGACTTTTTTGTGTGTGCACTGTGCAGGGACAGAGCGATGCAGCGGAGGGATTTGGCCGCCACATTGCTAGAGCAGGGCGGAGGGATCCAGGCCGCCACATCCCAGCCCCAGCCAGACAATGGCGCGATGAAGTGGAGGGATCAGTCCCGCAGGAGTGCGGGAGATCTGAATCCATGGACGGAGGTAATGAGTGAAGAGCGAGGAAAGCAGCGGGGGCGAGGAGTTTGTGGGGGGTTTGGGAGATGGCTAGGATGACGAGAGATCTGAAGGGCAGGAGTTAGTGACTCGAGTATTAGCCGAGGGGGACTTTTTCAGCCAAGAAAAAGGGCTGAAAAAGTCATCTTATACTTGAGTAAATATGGCATGCAAAACAGCCACGTGGATTCGAAATTCGTGCCAAGCTGAAAAACGGCGACAGCAGCGCATTGGCATCACTATCACCGGGATATACGCGTCCAGCCGCAGCTCTGCCTCTCCTCCTGTCTCTATGTCCCCCTGTGCCTCTCTTCTCGCTTCTCCTCCTGCCTCCCCGCTTCTCCTTCTGGCCCCCCATCTCCTCTTCCTGCCCCCCCGTTTTTCCTCCTCCCCCCCTCGCTTCTCCACCTGGCCTCCCCGCTCCTCTTACTGTCCCCCTACTTCTCATCCTGCCCCCCCGCTTCTACTCCTGGCCCCCCTTGCTTCTCCTCCTGGCTGCCCCGCTCCTCTTCCTGTCCCCCCACTTCTCCTCCGTGTCGTAAAAAAATAAAAAAAACCTCAGTGAGGATACTCTCCTTTCCGACGCGTCTTCTAGCTCCACTGGCCTTGAGGACCTGTCGTTGCTTAGCAACGCGATCAGCTGATCGGTCAGGGGAGGCAGGAAGAAGATCTGGGTGGCCAAGAGGAGAAGCAGAGGGGGGCAAGAGGAGAAGCAAGAGGATAGGCACAGGGGGACACAGAGACAGGGAGAGAGGAGAGGCAGAGGGGGAAATGCAGAGGGGACACAGACAGACACAAGGGGAGAGGAGAGGCACAGGGGGACACAGAGACAGGGGGAGAGGAGAGGCACAGGGGGACAGGCAGAGGGGACACAGCCACAGGAGACACAGACAGACACAGGGGTACACAGAGACATGGAGAGAGGAGAGGCACAGGGGGACAGGCAGAGGATAAACAGCCACAGGGGACACAGACAAATACAGGGGGACACAGAGAAAGGGGGAGAGGAGAGGCACAGGGGGAAATGCAGAGGGGACACAGACAGAAACAAGGGGAGAGGAGAGGTACAGGGGGACAAGCAGAGGGGACACAGCCACAGGAGACACAGACAGACACAGGGGTACACAGATACATGGAGAGAGGAGAGGCACAGGGGGACAGGCAGAGGATAAACAGCCAAAGGGGACACAGACAAACACAGGGGGACACAGAGACAGGGGAAGAGGAGAGGCACAGGGGGACAGGCAGAGGGGACACAGCCACAGGGGACACAGACAGACACAGGAGGAGAGGCACAGGGGTACACAGAGACAGGGGGAGAGGCACAGGGGGACAGGCAGAGGGGACAAAGACAGACACAGGGGAGAGGAGAGGCACAGGGGGACACAGAGACGGGGGAGAGGAGAGGCACAGGGGACAGGCAGAGAGGAAACAGCCACAGGGAACACAGACAAACACAGGGGGACACAGAGAAAGGGGGAGAGGAGAGGCACAGGGGGACAGGCAGAGGGGACTCAGCCACAGGGGACACAGACAGACACAGGAGGAAAGGAGAGGCACAGGGGTACACAGAGACAGGGGAGAGGCACAGGGGGACAGGCAGAGGGGACACAGCCACAGGGACATAGACAGACACAAGGGGAGAGGAGTGGCACAGGGAGACACAGAGACAGGGTAGGGGAAAGGCACAGGGGGACAGGCAGAGGGAGGGACACAGCCACAAGGGACACAGACAGACACAGGGTAGAGGAGAGGCACAGGTGGACACAGAGACAGGGGGAGAGGAAAGGCACAGGGGGACAGGCATAGGGGACACAGACAGACACAAGGGGAGAGGAGAGGCACAGGGGGACACAGAGAGAGGGGAAGAGGAGAGGAACAGGGGACACAGATACAGGGGTAGAAGAGAGTCACAGGAGGACAGGCAGAGCCACAGGGGAGTGGAGAGCACAGGGGACACGCAGAGCCACAGGGGAGAGGAGAGCCACAGGGGGACACAGAGACAGGCACACAGAGATGCCGCCCACAGGAGAGAACATACATGGGAGAGACACAGACAGCGCACACGGGAGAGAAGGTGCACACAGGAGACAGCTCACACACAAGACATAGTCACTGCAAACATGAGAGACAGATGGCACAAACGGGTTAGACAGTTCACACATGAGACACAGAGTCGGCGCACACAGGGGGGACAGCACAGATTGGAGAAAAAGACACAAGGGAGAGACGGCACAGGGAGACAACAGCGCACAGGGGAAGACAGCACTAGACACAGCGCACAGACCCCACTCTCCCGATGCGATAGGCGCATGGAGCAGGGACAGGAGGAGAGACAGAGGAGCGGGGACAGGAGGAGCGGTGACAGGAGGAGAGATGTAGGAGCAGGGACAGGAGGAGAGATGGAGGAGTGTGGACAGGAGGAGCAGTCACAGGATAAGCAGTGGACAATAAGGACAGACAGAGATGGAGGAGAGGGGACAGACGAGCAGTGACAGACAGGAGGAGAGACAGAGGAACAGGGACAGGAGGAGCGGCAACAGGAGGAGTGGGGACTGGAGGAGAGATGGAGGAGCGGGGACAGGAAGAGCAGTGACAGGAAGGAGAGACAGAGGAGCGGTGATAGGAAGAGAGGTGAAGGAGAGGGGACAGGAGGAGAGACAGAGGAGTGGGGACAGGAGGAGCAGTCACAAGATAAGCCGTGACAGAAAGAAAGATGGAGGAGAGGGGACAGGATGAGCAGTGACAGAAGAGAGACAGAGGACCAGGGCAGGAGGAGCGGGGACAGAAGGAGAGATGGAGGAGCAAGGACAGGAAGAGCGGTGACAGGAGGAGAGATGGAGGAGCGGTGACAGAAGAAGCTGTGACAGGAGAAGCGGTGACAGGAGGAGAGACAGAGAGCGGGACAGGAGAGCAGTGACAGGAGGAGAATGAAGGAGCAGTGACAAGAGGAGAGACGTAGGAGTGGGGATAGGAGAGCAGTGACAGGAGGAGAGACGGAGGAACAGGGACAGGAGGAGCTGTGACAGGAGGAGCAGGGAGAGGAGGAGAGATGTAGGAGTGGGAACAGGAGGAGCGGTGACAGGAGGAGAGACAGAGGAGCATTGACAAGAGGAGCGGGGACAGGAGGAATGGTGACAGGAGGAGTAGTGACAGAAGGAGCAGGGACAGGAGGAGCGGTGTAGTTCACTCACGTTGACTGAACAAGTTCTATCAGTCACAGTATGTCAACTACATACATATTCTAGAATACCCGATGCGTTATAATCGGGCCACCATCTAGTACAGTGGTCTCAAACAGGGGCTTCACTGTGCGGCCCCGCGGCACCATCGGCCACTTAACCTTGCCAGCGGCTTGCATTGATCTTACTGAGGGCAGCACTTGTCAGACAGTTCGCAGCCGGAAGTCAATAACACAGCGGGGACCACAGCAGGCCCCATGCACTGGACCGCCGGCGAGGTGATGGTTAAAAAATGATGTGTAAGGCCATGTCCACACATCTCCGCTGTCTATATTTAGCGGTTCTCGTAATGTCTCCGCTAAATACTTAGGTTTTCAGAGAAGCGGAGGTGCATGTGCGCCGCCGCTTTCTGCGGACGCAGCCCATGGTTACCTGATGTGTATCGTGGTAACCATTTCACATAGCAGGCTGCCTAGTGTCTGCTTAAGCCGAGCGGACAGGGAAACGCTGCTAGCAGCGTTTCCCTGTCCACTCTGGGAGATGTGTGGACATGGCCTTACACATCATTTTTAACCATCACCTCGCCGGGGTCCAGTGCATGGGGCCGCTGTGGTCCCCGCTGTGTTATTGACTTCCGGCTGCGGGACTGTCTGACAAGTGCTGCCGCTCAGTAAGATCAATGCAAGCTGCCGGCGCCGCGGCCGCACAGTGAAGCCCCTGTTTATTAATTTTGTATATATATATATATATATATATATTTATATATATAAATTATATCAGTTTAGAAAATTTTGTTGTGATATGTCAATTATAACTGATAAAATATATTTAGATGAAAAGTAGACCTTTTATTCAGACAATGAGTTGGCGATTTAGTTAACTTTTTAGAAATGCTTCTACTATATCAACATGTGTAGCTAAGGGGTACTTCACACACAACGATATCCTAGCTGATATCGCTGCAACGTCACAGGTTTTGTGATGTAACAGCGACCTCGCTATGTGTGACACTTAGCAGCGATCAGGTCCCTGCTGTGAGATCGCTGATCCTTACAAACCATTCTGGACCATTTTTTGGTCGTTGCGCTCCTGCTGGGCAGCGTGCATTGCTGTGTTTGACAGGGACAATGACCAACGATCTCAATACTTTGCCCGAGAGTGACAGGTTCCCAACGACCGACGTATCATTCCGTATCGTTGCTGCGTCGCTAGTGAGATCTGACTGTTTGACATCTCACCAGTGACCACATAGCAACGAACCAGCGATCCCTAGCAGGTCATATCATTGTTGTTATTGCTGGAGCATCGCTATGTTTAACGGGGCCCTTATGTAAACTTTCATGGAATTTCATTGCCATTTCCTTGATTACTGTGCTGTTCATAGGATGACTGCTGATGTACAGGCATCCTTTTATATTGAAAACACCTTGAACAAAAGAAAGGGCATTGACACATTTATGCCCCTTCATCACCAGTCATCTGATGGAACCACAAAGAACTTTCCAATATAGGGGGTCATGGAATGAATAAGAAAATGGTGCAAAAGGCATGTTAAAGTGACAAATGTTGCTATATGAATATTATTATTATTATAATTATTATTATTTATATAGCACCATTAATTCTATTGTGCTGTACATGAGAGGGGTTTCATACAAAAAACAGATGTAGGTTACAGGGAACAAATTAACAATGACAGACTGGTACAGAGGGGAGAGGACCCTGCCCTCACAGTTTTACATTCTATAGGATCATGGAGAGGAGACAGTAGGTTGTGGATTGAGGCATCTCTGGTGGTGGTGAGACACATTTATTAATAAAATTACAAATGTTAAAACAGAGAGAACACTTTGCTTATCCCGGCGGCAGCCAGGATAAGCAAAGTATATGTGGTAACCGCATTGCGGGTCGGAGGACCGCTCCGAAAACTGCAGCGTGCATGATATTTCACGCAGGCTGCAGTGCCTAATTGAAAAAACAGTCATTGAAGGTATTACTCAAAATTCTAATCTAATAATATACCAAAAGGTTTTTTTTTCCATATATAAAGTGAATCTGTGCACAGGATTTTGCTAGGTAATCTGGTGTAGGGATTAAAACACAGATTGCAAGTATGCATCTCTAATGGTACCTTTACACGCCGCTACAGAAGGTTGAAAACAACCGGGTTTCGGAGACAAATGTATCTTGCACCGTCAAATCAACCCGAGGTAGCGGCGTGTAAAGGCGGTTGTTTCCCCCGTCACTTGTGGCACCTGTTTCAGAGCAGTGCTCTAAAACAGGTTGGTTTCAACCCGATGGTAGCGGCGTCTAAATAAAGTACGGTAAGGTTTTTTCGCCACCTAGTTAACTCCCGGGGGCGTGACACAGCCTCTGGGAAAACACCCCCCTTCAGCGATCATTGGTGGAAGCTCCTGCGTTACGATTGGTTGTCGCTGCATAGAGCGGCATATTTAAGGAGCTGACCAGTCACAGTACACAATTGCAATAGCATCATGTATTAGCCAGCCTTCCTGCGCTGGCTGGCCAATCATGATGCTTTTGCACTGTCCAATCATCGTACGAGTGTCTCGTAATCCACAATTCTGGCACGCCTATGTGTTGTCCCTGCTGCCCCAGGTTCTCCCATATCACCTTCTGTAGCCGCGTGTAAATGAGGGAAGGTGCTCTACAGAAGGTAACTTGTGGCACCCGGCAGTGCGTCCAGGGATAGATTAAACCTTCTGTAGAGCACCTTGTAGCGGCATGTAAAAGCGGTATCGGGTACCGTTTTCAACCGTTGGTACGTGCTCTTGCACGTGAAACACCTGGTTGTTTCCAACCTTCTGTAGCGGCGTGTAAAGGTACCATTATGTATGTGCTGTTTTTTACATGCAGTGATTGTTTTAGCATCAATACCTTATCATTGCACAGACTATATTGCATCATGCCTGGTAGTCTTACACTCCCCTTTGCGTGGATTAGCAGTTTACTGCTAATAAACAGTGTACATATAGAGCCATGTGTTGGAAGGGGCAAGCTTTCACAGCTCTGCTGCATGGCTAAATATAAAAACTCTGATTGTGGCAGAACCACTGCACCCAGTAAACTACACATCATTGGATTCAGAGTCTCCTTGTCTACATAATAGTGCTCACAGATGAGGAAGCAAAAACCTGCTGACAAATTCCATTTAAAAAACCACATTGCTTCTGCCAAAATTGAACATTTGGTAATCAATTCTGCTCAAGTTGCCACCCAAAAATGTTTTCACTCAAAATTAGTGACAAAGAGGCACAGTGTTTTTTTATAGCACTGCTGAAAAATTATACTAGTAATTACCAGGGGTCATGTCACAGGGGTATCATAATGGAGAGCAGTCCCCTCTATTTCAGGTGTCAGAAGATCACAGGCCATGGCTACATGCACATAATGCACCCCCAGGGCCGTGGGGTATTCGGAAACGGGCTTTTGATGTTTCCAGGGATTCACAGGGGTCGAGACCCAGCTTTGTGACCCTGATCAATTTTAAAGTTCAGGAATGGTGGACGTGACGCCACCCGTGGTGTACGGCTATTGAGGCCGACGCTGTGTTGCGGGACCTCTGGGATGATGGGCTTGCAGTTAGGATGTATCACTAGGGCGTAACTACCACAGGTGCAGGGGTTGTGATCGCACCGGGCCCTGCTGCCTAGGCGGGCCCCAAAAGTCCCTTTGGCCCATAGAAAAAGACTAATACTATTAAAGATTTGCAATAATTGGGGGCCCGTTGGAGCTTCGCATCGGGCCCCAGGGCCTGAAGTTACGCCACTGTGTATCACTCTCCACAGGTGAAGCAGTTCCACAGGGCAACCTGTACAGTCTATAATAATGGTAGGGTGTTGTCGTGCAGGAGTGAGGGCACAGAATAACGGACAGACACATGGTTGTAGTCTCCTTTACCTTTACTGATGGAAGCAGGTCTAGACCAGGGTAGTGTCCACAGGAGATATTAGGAATCCAGGTGGCCTGGAAGCAAGTTGGGGATCTCCTCACCCCGTGAGTTCTGAGGATTCCCTGCTGTGTATCTCTTGGTTGGTCCTGGCTGCCTGTAGACAACCTGCGACCCTCTCTCTCTGTTGTTAAGTCTTTCACCTATGTGGCAGGCAGCTTGAGCTTTTCCTGGCCCTCCACTCCTCTGGCACTGGCCCTGAACTCTCTGATGCTGCTTTGTCTCCAGGTGCTGTGGCCAGGAGACTTGGAATCTCCCATCCTCTGGATTCGTCTGCTGGGCTTGGAATCCCTCACAACCTCGGACTCCGGTGTCCGCTGCTGATGTCTCCAGGCTAGACTTTATAGGGAAGCTCCCATGAACCCTGGTTACAACTCCCCCTTCTGGTCTGGAGCCAGGAAAGGGGTTGCATGCAGTGGGCTTACCTGGTTTGGATACCCCTTCTTGTTTTCAGGCATGACATCACCCCCCCCGAAGGAGGCAATGCCATTGTGGTGACTGGACTCTGGGGTGCTCCACACACTTGCGTGGGTTGGATCTGTTTTGCTCTTCAGTTAGCTTTACAGATTTTCCGTAGTCCAATGCTTCATGTGTTAAGCAGTTCTTTTGTTTTACTAAGGTTTTTCACCCAGGATTTTCTCAGCTTTTCTAATTTTTCTACTCTGCTATAAATACTCACCTCTCGTCCTCAGTAGTTTCCAGTGATAGCTTGCAATGCCTTGGTCTTGGTGTGGAGGTGTGAGCTGTGGCCAAAGAACAAGCGTAAGGCGTATTATCCAGAAATAGTTGCTTGGAAGTTTGTTTGATGTCTTCCCATCCTTTATTCCATTTTTAGCTTGCTTCTCTTATCCTTTACTCCTTCCTGTAGTCTTGTGTGCATTGTACAATTGATGTTTCTTTAATCCTTGTCTGTCTTTTCCACTTTGTGTCTTTATCCTAGAGTAGGACTGGTGTTCCTGCTGCCCCATGCGCTAGTCAGTGTTGTGCTCAGGGAAAGACAGGGGTAAAAATTGATCATTACATGGGGTAAAAGAACCCTTCCAGGTAGTTCAGAGTTTGCTTAGTGTAAGAGTCAGTGGTTTCCCCTCCTATTTTTTCCTAGTGACCTAGTTCAGCCATTCGTCTTGTCTCACCTTGCACGACCAGCCCCTTAGTGGAGTGCGACAACCAGGAGCTGGCCTGTAGTGGTACCTGATGCCTAGCATTAGGCAAGTCCAACCTCACCATCAGACGCTCTTGTGACTATTGAGTAGGTGACCCACACCAGGGCCGTGGGTACCCAGTCCCAGGCTGCAGTTCACTGGGATGTCACGGGCTCAGCCTCAAACTGCAGATAAAAAAGGTGCAACAAAATATGTAAGCTCGTAACCCACCATCAACGGCCCTCACGCTTACAAGTCCTAACCATATATTTGCTGCCTAAACATATGTTTGCTGCCATATGTTTGTTTAACATTTTGAAATTCACCATTCTGTCATTTCTGATTTGTCATTTGTGAGGCAAGCATATGGCAGCAAACATACGGTTAGGATTCGTAAGCGTGAGGGCCCTTGACATTGGGTTACGAACTTACGTATTTTGGCCCAAAATATTCACTAACACCTCACATTTTTATCTTTAGTGTTTTGTTGCACCTTTTTTTATCTGCAGTTTGAGGCTGGGTCCTCTGGGGGCGTCTGTCATTTGTGAGGCATATAATCAATGCGGAGCAGCCGCCTGATCTAATAGCAGGGCGTGACCAATAGGCTACTCTGACAGTATGCTTCACATGTATCTGAGTGGCAGAGCCCTATGGTAACCTTGTGTCTATAAATGCCACCAGTCACCTCCCTGACAGTATGGCCGGACACTGGTGCCACAACCGGCCCCATTTGTGAGTTGTAGGTGATTGAGCACCGGTATGCAGACACTTTTGTTGCCTCTCAGAGGAGCTAGCAGGCTGCTGCTAGGTGCAATGGATATTTACCTGGCAATTTTTTGGTGAGTTTTTTCAGATTATATGTCCTATTTCATTGAATCTCAATGATAAGAAAACTAAAAAGTTCATGCAAAAGTCCTGCAGGCGCATTATGCTTAACGGGTACAGGTTCCTTAGTTACAGTAAATACATTACTCAAAAACCACATTCACTTTTACATTTTATCTATGGTTTCCTATGGACGTCTCAGCTTAGGAGTCCTGCCTTTCACCCTCCCACCCCAGGAAATTGCTTTTCCTAATTTAATATGCATGGTGGTGAGTCCAGTTCCTCCGCCCTTCTGTACACTTCTATTTACTGTCTATGTACATGCAAGTCCCATATATACACTTTTCATATGTACCTACTCTCTGTACCTGAGTGGTAACTGCCCAATGTTACTATGGGTTTCTTACGTAGCATTGGCGTCTCAACTGGTGGTGTTCTAATGTCTACTGCTGGAACTGTATACTGCTGGTACTAGCCTGCGTGTGGATCTGTGTAACACTGGTATTCCTGAGCATCTTCTTAGTCTTACTGCAGGACTGACAGGCTCACCGATTGCAGGATTGTCTGGTCTGCTACCATGGGTGGTTCTTCTGAACTTGAATGGGTTCTACCAGTCTATATTGCTCTTCCACTGGTTGCGGGAAAGTGATTAATGGCACTATTATTGCTCCATTGTACTGAGGTCAATTTTCAGGAAAGTCTCCAAGTACTGTATGTATCACCTTTTCCTTCTTTACTTCCGGTTGAGTTGTACAGGGAATTATTTCTTTGGGTTTCATTTGTTCAGGGCATTTCTTCAGATGGTCTCTGGAAACTGCTGCTGATGTTCTTCCTTTATCTTTGCTGATTAAACAAGTCTTTCTGTTATCAAGGTTAGAGGATAGCACAGTGTAAGATTCTGCTTCCCACTCTTCTTTTTCTCTTGAGATTCATTTCTCTGGGTGTTAAGGGAACAGCTTGTGCATTTTTGCTGTAATCTCTTTCTTGTTTTTCTCTAATTTGATTTAGACTTTTCTCCACGCATTGTTGTACTTTCCTGTACTGTTCTTGGCATTTAGAGTCCCAATCAGCATTAGGTAGTCACTATCAGGAATTACAATTCCCATCTCAAGATCAACTGGTAATTTTCGGGGTCTTGCTCTCATTAGATACACTGGCGTGCAATTAGTGGAACTTACAGGTATGTTGTTATACATGTCCACTAAGTCAGGTAACTTTTCCGGCCACATATTTCTTTCTTCCAATGCCAAGGTTTTCAACAGGTCCATGACTACCTGATTCATCTTCTCACACATGCCATTGGTTTGCGGATGATAAGACGTGGTATGGATTTTTTTTGCACCCATATAAGTTGCAAAACTCCTGGAACATTTCAGCTTCAAACGCAGGACCTTGGTCTGTCAACACCAGCTCTAGATACTCGTTTGGTCTACAGAAGTAGGCTTGAAAGGTTCTCGCTGCAGTTCTTGCTGTTAAGTCTTTTACAGGGGCTACCACTAGGAATCTGGAGTAGTGGTCCACCATTGTGAGGGCAATCATGTAACCTGATCTACTGGGTGTCAGCTTCACATGATCCCGGGCTACAAGTTCTAATGATTGTTTGGTGACAATTGGCTGTAGTGGTGCTCTTTGGCTGTCACGGTCTTTTCTTTTTAAGTTGTATGGACCACAGTTTCTACACCAACTCTCTATTGTGCTCTTCATGCCAACCCAATAGAATCTCTAACAGTACTTCGAGCTTCTTCCATCTGAAGTGTCCTGCTCCATTGTGGTATGCTTCCAACACCATCGGGACATCTGGACATCTTTCTTTGGTACCACTATTTGCCACACCATCTCGTGGGTTCTAGGATTGATGAAACTCGACATAGCTTACCCTGATAGATAAACAACCTGCTCTTCTCTTTCCACAGGTGTTGTGCCACTGGTGGAGCATCTGGGCTAAGACGTGAGTATGTTTGGGTTATCAGCTACTTGACTAAGATAACAGCGGGTCACTGTCTTGCGTCTCCTTCCACCCATGGTGAGGTAACGGGTTCAGTGTGGTTCTTCATGTTTGTTGCAAGTTTGCTGACACTGGGATGCACTGTAGCGGTGAAAGGCTGGTAGCTCTATTTTTTGTAGCTCATACAAATCTTCTTCCGCATCTGGAAAGTGAGGCATTCTTGACAGTGCATCTGCATTAGTGTTCTTAGGCCTGCCTGGTATTTAGTTTGACAACCGGGCCATCCAGCATTGCTCTAGTGCACCTAACTTTGCAGAATCCAGGTGGGTAAGTGGATTGTTATCCGTGAAGACAGTGAACTTTGAGCCACTAGGTAGTGCTTGAACCGTTCGGAGATAGCCCAGACCAGGGCCAGCAATTCCAATTGAAGAGCTGTAGTTCTCTTGGTTCGCTCATAGACGCTTTGCTTGCGTAGGCACTCATACGTTCTTGCCCTTCTGCTTCTGTGACAAGACAGCTCCCAATCCCACATTCTGGCATCAGTGTATAGCACAAACGGTAAGTTGTAGTCAGGATAGGCAACGATTTCTTCTCCGGTCAAGGCCCACTTCATCTGCCTGAAGGAGTTCTCTTCTTTCTCAATACATTCAAACGAGGGCCAGTAGTCTTGCCCTTCTTGGTCTGACCACCAGGAGATCTTGCAAAGGCGCTGCCATCTTCGTGTAGCCCTTTATGAACCTCCTTAGTATCCTACCACCCCAAGAACTGACATACCTCTTTGATGGTTGTTGGTCTTGGCCAGTCCTTAATGACGGTTACCTTTTGAAGGTATGGTGCCACTCCTTCTACACTGACCACATGCCCGAGATACTGAACTTTTGGTTTCATCAAATGGCACTTTGATGGCTTCAGCTTGCATCCCGAACTTTGACAATGCTTCAAATACCTCTGCTAGGTGTTTGAGATGTTCTTCATAGAGTTTAGAGTACACTATGATGTCATCCAGGTAGAGTAGCATGGTCTCAAAGTTTTGGTGCCCCAGGCAACACTCTATCAGTCTTTGGAACGTTCCGGGTGCATTGCAGAGTCTGAATTGCATACTGTTAAATTCACACAGGCCCATTGGTGTTGTGAACGCGGTCTTCTCCTGGTCTTCTTCTGCCACGGAGACCTGCCAATGCCCACTAGTAAGATCTAAGGTGGAAAAGTAATTAGCAGCTTTCAGTTTAGCTAGTGACTCTTCAATGCAGGGTAATGGGTAAGCATCTTTATGTGTTATGCGATTTATTTGTCTGTAATCAACACACATCCTCATTGTGTCATCTTTCTTTCTAACTAGGACCAGTGGAGCTGCCCAGCATTACAACTATCTCTGATAACCACAGCCTCTTTCATGTCCTGCAACATTTCCTTGGCACGCTGATAGTGAGCTGGTGGTAGAGGCCAATATCTCTCTTTTATGGGTGGATGGTTTCCCTTGTACCCCTTTTACCCGCCCAAAATCTAGTGGATCTTACTAAAGACCCGTTCATACTCCTGTACTACCCGATAAAATCTTTGCTTTTGGTGAGAAGGAGTGGAATCAGTGCCTACATGCAGTTGCTGACACCAGTCCTCCAGCTGTCCCTTAGAGTTGTTGTCTTCCGCGAGTCTGGCAGGGTTAAGGGTCCCCTGTCTGGATGGAATTGTTGCTGACAGTGAACAGCTTGGCAATGGTAGCATTTCTGGGCAGTTTGACTTCCTCCTCTCCACAATTTAACTCTTGTACGGGCACTCTCCCCTTGTGTACATAAACCACCCCCCATGGCTGTCAGGATTGTAGGTCTACTCTCTGAATACACGGGCTCGACTACTGCCTGGTAATCCTACCCTCTGAGGCCTATTGCTGCCCGAAACACCATATCATCATTTCACTTCTCGGGGGTAACACAATGGGAATCGGGTCTGTCACCCATACACTGCCAATTTCTCCACTGGACATGTTTACCTATTGTCTCTGCAGGAGGGCTCTGATCTCCTTCTGTAGAACCCTCTGATGCCTGATACTGGCAGTTTCGATAATCTGTTGGAGTGAAAACAGTACTTCTCCTAGACAATTTTTTATTACATTTGTGCCTAGGATCATATGCACAATACGTCAACCACATTTACTCAACCACAATACGTCCTTGTCCCTATAGCTCCACCCTCCCCATTTTATTGTTACCTCCCTAAACCCTACTTGGTTTACTGGTAACCCATTTACAGCATATATAGTGAGGTCCGGATCTGGACGGGTGAGCTCGGTATCGGCCCAAAATTGCTCATAAAGGATATGTGGTATTGTTGTCACCTGCGAACCGGTGTCCAATAGTGCAGACGTGGGAATACCATCCAGCATGATAGATAGAATTGGTCGTCCTTCCACATCCTTCACGCCAGTCAGACGGGCCTCGTTATCTTATTCCTTGTGGTTGGCCCTCAGCCCCAGCATCCATGGGACATCCTTGGGCTGTTGGCCAGCTGAATCTTCTCTGATGGCTTGGGCTTCGGCTTGAGCTGCATGACCTTTAAGATCATGGCCACATCCTTACTTAACTGCTGCACCTAGGTCATCAGGGGAACCAAGTGTCACAGCATGTCCATTAGCCTCTGCTGCTGTTAAAGAAGAGGACGCCACTTTCAGACGGGAGGTGCTGACTTGCCACGACTGGGGTGCAGGGTCTGCGGCTACAGGGGTTTGAAGTGCTTTAATGGCCCGGTCCTTCAGGACTACAAAGTCGGCATCTGGATGTTCTAGGGCCCCCAGGCGCAATTGCTTATGATCGGTGGATGATTGTAACCCCTGAATAAACTGTTCAGTCAGCATTTTATCCTCCTCTCGCACACTGGCAGGGTCTATCTGCTTTAAGGCGTGAGGCATAGTCTCTTATACTGTACAGCGGCTTTTGTCTGCAATTGTAAAATCTCATTCTCAATTCAGCCCCAGTGCGGGTTTCAAAAGCAGTGTTCAGATTATCAAAGATTTTATTTACTGAATCTTGATGTGCATCTGACCAGGACTCAACCTCAAGCTCAGCTGCACCCGTTAACTGTCCTAGTACAACAGACGCTCTTTGCTTGCCAGTCATTGCATAGTGTCCAGTACATTACAAATCTTTTTCTTGAACTCAGCCAAGGTATCTGGTTTACCATCCTACAACAGTAACCATGCCACTACATACGGTAGGGAGATTGGCATAATCGGTGCTACAGCTCCATTTTCTGCGCCTGCTCCGCTGGCTGAGGTCCCGGCTGCTGTTTCATTGTGGGCAAGATTTAGGTTAGGTACCATTGCATCGGCGTCCCCCTGCACATCCATCCTCACTTCCACCTAGTTAACTTTAGCCAGTCTCTCACAAAAGAAAAAGCAGTCAGCATCACCTCAGGCGGGGAGTTGAGTGCTTCAGGTATTTCCGGATCGGGCACTGCACTTCATCAGCTCTTGGCAGGGCGCAGGGCAGTGCTTGTCTTTGCACTCTTTCAGCCGTTACGCCCCCTCTCTTCCCGCTCTGTGGCGCAGTGATGGACGCTCAATTGTAACAGTTCAATAATGTCAATACACGGCACACAGTACCCATTTTTACCGGTCCCGGGATCCTGTTTGTGACGCCAAAAGCTGACCCACCCAGGGCCTGGGGTACCCGGTCCCAAGCTGCAGTTCACAGGGATGTCATGGGCTGCCTGTGTCCAGGCCCGTGGCCTTGGTGGTCACTGAAAAAGGGGGGAAAAATAAAGATAAAAATAATTCATGACGCCACCTATGATTTCCAGTAATGATACCGGCGCTGCTTGCAGACCTCATGGTGATGACAGGGCAGCCAGTTGATGATGCTCCCCGTAGGTGGAGCGGGATCCCTGGGGCAGTTGTGAATGAATAGGGATTTTACACAGGCAGGCAGCTTTCCACACAGCCTTGTCTCTTGTGATGCAGGAGAAGGCGACACATCAGGTGGAGATGCTGGCAAACAGTTTATGATGAGGGCAAGATCAAGGGCCGCAATAACAGAAACACACACTGGTGCTTTGTTTCCATACCTTTTACTGATAGTACTGCAAGGTATCGTCCAGGATACAGTCCAGGTGGTCGGGTGGCAGTTCAGGATTTCCACACCCGATGAGTTGTGAGGCCTCTTTGTTACTGTGTGTGTGTGTGCTGTAGTCCTGGCCTGTCTGAAACCTGGCCCTGACCACTCCTGTGTCCTTCACTTGTACAGCAGGTGATGAGAACCTTCTGCTGGGCACCACTAACTCCTCTGCGGTCCCTGACTCAGTCCGTGGCTGTGCTACAAGTGCTGCGCCAGGAGACTGAAGTGTCCCTGGCCCTCCCGTCTTCTCTGCTGGGCTGACTGGACCCATGCAGACTTAGACTACGGTGTCTGAGTTGCTTCTACTGCTTCTCTGGGGTGAACCGGTATGGTTCCTCTGCCCCCTCTCCATCTCTCCTTGCCTTTGATCCTCACTCTTGGGTCTCCACACTGGCTAGGCTTCCCTCTGGTACGGGCCTAGCGTGGCTCCATTCACCAGGTGTCTTCCTCAGTACTGCTCCGTACTGAACTGCCTAACTCCTACCCCAAGCCTGAATTTATAGGGGACCTTGCCTGAAGTTGGCAACTAGAGCTCCCCTTCAGGTTTGGGGTGGAAGGTGTTGCATGCGGAAATTTACCTGATGTGGAAATCCCTCCCCGCACTCGGTGTTCCTGTGGCAACCGAACCGTAGGGGTGCAACATAGGCACTTAGTCACATCCCTCAGGGGTAAACCTGGTTCTGGGAGCAGTGGGTTTATGCCCTTCTTTCCCTTCCATCTGGTAGCATGACAGCTTACAGCAGTAAAATGGCAGCTATTCTACCAATATACAACCAATGTTTTTATTAAGTCAACCCTTTTTACCACATACAGTTTTATTACTGAATTAAATATATCTAAAGTGTCCTACTTGGTGGCGGGTGGATAGACACGAAAATACATATTCACTTTAAGACTGGAGTTACACTGTCGTATGACTCATGTGAGAATCACATTGCACTGCCAAGACTGGCGGGTGGCTCTCTTTATCTCCTTATCATGTTAGCTTAATGTATTTCTATGCCGCTGACATCCTCGGATTAGGGGAGCTACTGGCCATTCCGACAGTTTGATGCATTTCTCACATTAATCCTATGATAGGTTGACTCTAGCCTTAAAAGGAACCTGTTACCTGGATCTAAGCCCCTACACTATCACTACCTGTCCCTGCTCCTTCCTAGCTGCTAACTATCTATCCCTCTCTGAGCTAAATCCGCCCTATAAAACAGCAGAAAAATAACATAACTTACAGAAGTCCCTGAGGCTAAGGACTGGAAAGGCGGCCCCAGGCTCCATTCTGCCCTCCTCGATGCAGCAGCACACGCCCCGCTGGGCGGCATTATTCTTTCTTCATCGCCATCTCCTCCATTTGGAATCTCCCACCCGCTTTACACTGTAAGGTAGCGGTTAGAATCAGCACAACAGAAGGCAGTGACTCAGGTATTTGCTTACGGAGCACACAGTTTAATGGCACAGTTCAGGTATTCACAGACCTCCAGGTTCCGGAGCGCAGCCGAGTACAACCTTATACAATCCCGAGAGCTGATATAGAAGCTCTGTACCTTCCCCCGTGTAGGCTGTGTTAGGTCAGCACACAACCTTTCTCTCCTCACCATCCGCTCATTAGCCTCATGAACGTCCACTCTGAGAGAGCTCACAGGCTGTGTTAAATCTTCACACAGCTCTCTACACAGCAGCTCCTGCTGCTGTCCTGACACACTCCACCCCCTCCCAACAGCCCAGGGCAGCTCATATCATCTCCTATTCACCTGCACACCTGGGCGTCAGTGCTTTCAATCAGCACTCAGCTCCAGTAGCAGCTAACCCTGTGTGTGCTGCTACCGAGCAGAAGATACAATCTCCCATATGCTGTGTCCCGGTCAGGGGACACATCGAGGTCGCATCACCACAACATGATTGGTGTAAAGCAGGTGGGAGATTCCAAATGGAGGAGGCGGCGATGAAGAAAGAATAATGCTGCCCAGCGGGGCGTGTGCTGCTGTATCGAGGATGGGCAGAATGGAGCCTGGGCCCGCCTTTTCAGTCCCCAGCCTCAGGGACTTCTGTAAGTTATAAGTTATTTTTCTGCTGTTTTATAGGGGGGATTTAGCTCAGAGAGGGATAGATAGGGAGCAGCTAGGAAGGTGCAGGGACAGGTAGTGATAGTGTAGGGGCTTAGATCCAGGTGACAGGTTCCCTTTAAGAGCTATTGCTGTGCCCATAGTTACCTATTGATTTATCTGTCTGTCTGTTTATCTATGTATCTTTCCCATTTATCTTTTTATCCGTGGATCCTCTGGACAGGTGATGATTG
Source organism: Allobates femoralis (assembly GCA_033576535.1). Classification (NCBI taxonomy): domain Eukaryota; kingdom Metazoa; phylum Chordata; class Amphibia; order Anura; family Aromobatidae; genus Allobates; species Allobates femoralis. The sequence continues at coordinate 179,206,000 of JARQOC010000005.1, forward strand.
TTAGATTGGTGTAGGTGGTACCTCTGGGATGGCCACCAGTTGTATTCCACATTCTATCAAGGTTCTGTTGGGAAGAGTATAATGATGTGTCTCCGATTCTGTCATCCAGCAGTAATATGTACTAATCATATTCCACAACCTTAAAGTCTTCAACAATGTTCTAGCGGTAATAAATTACATAAAAATGAATGCATGATCATAAGACATTGCTATTTATTGGAAATCCATATTTCAGGCATATAGAAAGGGCATCTGGAACCTTTGTTCGCTGATTTATTTTATTTTCTTCTGCTATTTTTCAGCTATCCATAGAGTTGACTCATTAGATTAAACAAGGCAGAAATGTAATAAGCAGAAAGACGCCATAACCCGAGATCATTTCATGAACTTAAATGCATTTCTTTCATTCCATACCAGGTAATATTAAATATGTGTAATTTCCTTTCCCTAATCTAATTTTATAGTAGCCTGTAGCAGTTCTAACTTTAGTAATTTATAAATACCTCATGTCAAAGTGCCTTTGCTTTATCATAAAAGGGAAAAATCTGCTTGTGATAAGTCTCATCACTTCTTTTTTTCATATCTATAAAATCCCCTGAGCACATTTTAGCAATTTAAAGATTGCATAAATATATAATTTATTAAACTGTAATGACATTTTAGGTTTAGATCATTGCATGCAAATGAGAGCACTGACTATCATTGCTCATTTTACATAATGTTACATGCCATTCAGACCAGCTATCACATATTATTAGAACAAAGTTTAGGAAGACAAAGGGATTTGCTTTAATTTAGTATTTCATATTTCACTTGGAATTTTACTAAAGATAATAAACTGTCATTTCTATCATTTATGCTATAATGGTTTAGTTTGATGTGTTATGTTGTTTTGTAACTCAGGTTCTTTTCTGTTGGGTTTGCTGTATTTACCAACAGTATCCAAAAATAAATGCATTTATTCTTTTCTGAAATCCAGCGTATTGGACAATAAGTTTTTCTGTATTTTAACTAAACAAGTCCAATCATTGCAGAATAAGGAGTTTGGGACAATGTTTTTCATTTCCGTAATCTTTTATAAAAGGGGAACTACGGGGAGATAACATTTTTGTACAGTCCCTGCACTCCTACGCTATAATGCTAAGCTGCCTGTTACATTTGTATAATGTTTAGAATTAATATAAATCAGTTATCCACTAACTACTCCTTTTCAGTCAACATTCCCATAGGGGTCAATATGTCATGCCTGAAGAACAGTTTTCCTCCCTCACTCAGCTTCAGCTTCATCCGACACTTTCTCATTCCTCATTCAATCACATGGGCATGATGTCAGATAAGGTCCTGTACTAAGCTGGGAGTCTGGACATCTGTTTCTGTGCAGAGAGCAGGAGGGGAGAACTGTGTTGATAGAACCTGGTATGATATCATACCCATGTGATTGAAGGAGAAAGGGTTTGTTCTTGGACGCAGAGATGCTCACTGCAGATTGAGGGGGGGGAGCTGCTCAATCAGGCATGACGTATTTATCTCTATGGGAGTGGTGACTGATAAGCAGCAGCTAGTGAATAACTGATTTATATTAACAAAAGTTTACCCGGAGTTCCCCTTTAACGAAATATTCAATACCCCAAACTTATACATTATAATTATACTTATAAACTGTAAATAAAACTCATAGAGGATAGCAAAGGCAACAAATTTATTGAAAACTGAAAGATATAATGCCTCTCTCTAACTTGTGTATAAATAATTTGATACTCATCCAGAAAAGTGGGAAGAGTGTCATACATATGTATTGCATATGTCATGCAAGTGCTATGCGACCCCCTATATATTTTAAACTTCATCAATTTATTAAAAAAAAAAACATCCCATGCAGATTAGATGTAGCCCAGGGTATCTGATCATTTAGATTAGTTCAGAATGATTTTTTTTTTCAAAAAAATACTCCTAAAACACTTTTTATTGATATATCTTAAAATGTATAGTGTCCATCAAATATTTATAAGAAAAATCAAAAAACAGCACACAAAGCTAAATATAAACCACACGTTAAATAAATATAAAGGGGAAACCATCCCTAGTACACCCTAATACTTGAGCCCAAATTGCCGTGGACATTGGTACCCTAGGTCTGCCCACATGCTCAGTTGTGACTGTCTCTATCTTGCCCTAATAGGCCAAAGAGGCAAAAAAGAATGGCTATAGTGCCATAACATATTTCCCCTCTTCTTATAGAGGTACATCAGGAGTAAACCAGAAAAGACATTAATATATGTATAAAAAGGCACTATATAAACAGAAATTAGTCATAGTATCCACCAACATGATGCTTAATGATATAGAGATAAAGTCCTTGTGCAGTTTTGGACATCATTCATGATAACAGAATAATAACTACTATCCATATTTAGGAAAAAATGAACAGTAATTGAAATGTAAAGATTCTTAGCTTGCATGTATGTTCTGAGTATTACGAGGGCAGTGCATGGTGGCACGGTTTGTGCAGCATACATGGAGATGCTGCATGTCTCATATTAGATATAGACAACGGGTCAGAAATGATTTGCACGAGTGATGCACTTCACGCTGAGATACATCATATACTAATTAGTTACAAGACAGCAGTAAAAAGTGAGTATAGTGGTGTACTTCAAACTGGGGCTCATCTCATGCAACTTAGCCATGTGGTAATGATGAGTAGTGCAAGTGAATACAGCAGTGTGCTTCAGACTAGAGTGCACTGCCTGCATATTGGCCATGTGGTCAACATACTATTAGACAGGAAATGACTACAGTGGGGCACTCCATGCTGGAGAACACCACTTGCTAATTAGTTACAAGACAGCAGTAAAAAGTGAGTATAGTGGTGTACTTCAAACTGGGGCTCATCTCATGCAACTTAGCCATGTGGTAATGATGAGTAGTGCAAGTGAATACAGCAGTGTGCTTCAGACTAGAGTGCACTGCCTGCATATTGGCCATGTGGTCAACATACTATTAGACAGGAAATGACTACAGTGGGGCACTCCATGCTGGAGAACACCACTTGCTAATTAGTTACAAGACAGCAGTATAAAGTGATTATAGTGGTGTACTTCAAACTGGGGCTCATCTCATGCAACTTAGCCATGTGGTAATGAAGAGTAGTGCAAGTGACTACAGCAGTGTGCTTCAGACTTGAGTGCACTGCCTGCATATTGGCCATGTGGTCAACATACTATTAGACAGGAAATGACCACAGTGGGGCACTCCATGCTGGTGCACACCACTTGCTGATTAGTCTTGTGATCACAATACTGTTTTATAGCAGAGAAATGAATAAGTAACTGCAGGATAGAAAGCTCGATATGGTCTTATCTGATAAAAACGATAAGCTAAAATTAAACTGCTAACCTTAGAGGCTCGTGTCACACACAACCAGCATAAAAGGCTCCAAACAGCTGCTGCAGTATCCACAGGCCGAAGCAATAGTATCATAGAGGAAATATGTGGAATCTAACTGCACTGCTGTACAATCGACCATATACCAAGGAAACCTGTGAACGCAAGTGGCTTTATTCAACGTGTTTCAAGGTGTATTCCTCACCCCTTCATCTGAACAACTACCAAATTGATTGATTGGTGGTTGTCCTGATGAAGAGATGAGGAATACACCTTGAAATGTGTTAAATAAAGCTGCTTGCTTTCATTGATTTCCTTGATATGTGATCAATTGTACAGCAGCACAGTTGGATTTCATATATATCTTCTTTGTTTTTTACTTGTAGCAGGTTTAGTCATAGGTGGTGCTACACCTGGGAAGCACAAAAAGCTACGGTAATTAGACTGGTAGGCAAAAAGAGGGTCATTATTGATGAAGAGCATTAGATACAATTAGCCCCTTGGTTACTACAGAGACACTGTATGGCGTTTAATACTGTAATTCACGTCATACAGTATAGAACAGATAACCTATAATAATTTTAAAAGATACTAGTAATTAGACCATGAGGAGAAGGGATAGACACAGAATTTGCCCTCACCAATAGCAACAAACTAGAACAGAAGCGCAAATTGTACGTGGATAATTGAAGTTATTATAATATTTGCGTGTAACAATGAATTTTCTATACCATATATATATATATATATATATATATATGAAAAAAAACGGAACAGCACCAGATATTACCAGACTTTTCTGCTGCTTTTCTGCTTTTTCCTTTTTTGGATTATGTACATGGACACTTGACCGGTGTTGAAAAAGCGCTGCACAAGTCTGGTAATATCTGGTGCTGTTCCGTTTTTTTCATATATATATATATATATATATGTATATATATATATATATATATATATATATAGTCATTCAAATAGATAGGACTGATATAATACTCATCATAATATCCATAAGGATCAATGGATGCATGACACGATTTTACAATCCAAAAAGTAAGAGAAAAATTGACATTTTCATTGGAAACAGTAAAATTGAATCTGATCATTTAAACCACATGAATTCACAGTGGGCATTCAGTGTATCCATCTAGTTTCTTTTTGGAGGATTCAATGGTTCTGATCACCTCCCCTTGGAGAAGGTGTAACAGCTTCAATTGCTGTCATGTGTCCCTCTGATATGTCGTCAAATTGGGGTTTCACAGGAAAAATTACCAATTAATTTTCTAAACTTTAGTTTTACCAATATATTCAAGGTTACAGGTGCACTTAAGTATATGATCACAGTGGTCCTGCAATAAGCAAAATCATGACAATAAAAACTTCTTATTGTCACTTCATGAAAAAGGTATTTTGGACTCTTACGTATTTGCAGAAAGTGCATTTGCCACATCTGAAAGTGCCCACAACTTCTGTCAGTGAGCCAGTTTGCCAGAGGGCCTGTGGTAATATATCTACTGTGCACCAATTTGGTCCCATATTGCTCTGTCTCTCCTAACAGTAATAGCTGGAAAAGGAGGTAGCAAATCTCATATATTCGGCTTAGCCTTTAGAATGCCCCAATGTCTGCTAAAAATATCATGCACTTCCTGCACTTGATTATCATATATTTTAATGGTACTTATCTGCCCATTCTCATCCCATAATCTCATCCCATAATCATAGCCTCAAAAGTTAAGACATATACCACCATACACAATACCACCATACACAGCTTATAGAATACTATATGACAAAAGGTTCAGATAACTGGTGCCTTACTGCAGTACAGCACACAGCTGGTACAATGTACCACATACAGCCTATGTAATAGCACCATAGAGTAAACATTGCATTACGGAACTACTTTACAATACAATATCCTAATAAACAGCACTAACACCCCCTATGCTTACATAATAGCCAAACACCAGCATCACATAGCAGGAACGTCCTAAATCCTAAATGCCAAGGTGATGGATAACAGGACTATATCCTAAACCTAAGCCTGCACTAACACAGCATATACATAATGCTGCCATATAATATACACAATAGAATCCAGATAATATAAAGGCAAAAACCAAGGCAGTGCCATAGAGTGCTCGGATACAGCTGCAGAGATGGCTCTGATCATACAGGTGGCACAGACAGTATGGGGGTGCAGGGCTTACATATGCCCCATCACACAGCTTCCTGGGGGTTAATGATATTATATAAAGGAGTATATGGAGATTGAGAACATGGTGGACTACAACTCCCAGCAGTTCTAGGTTCTGACATAGGGGTCCCACAGTGCACCACTGGCTCCTCTGCTTCTACTACTGCCGCACGGCATGCTGGGACTTGTAGTGCCGGGGATACTCACCCCCTGCAGGGGGCTGGTGACCTCTGTGCTCCGGTGCTCATGTCAGCAGTGCTGTGTGGGTGGCCCCCGGTGTGAGCGAGTCTGGGGCCTGCGGGAGATTCTGCTCTACCCACCCAACCAGGGCTCCGGGTGCCGATGACTACTCATTTGCAGTCTGGGTCTGGTGTCTTCTTCTTCTTGAGTTCCACACTGTGGACCGCAAAGAATGAGGAAGTGAAAGGGAGGGGCTGGGAAGCCTCTTCTATGCATTCCACAGTGTGGAATGTAAAGACAGCGGAAGTGACGGCCCAGATGCGGGGGCGGAGCAGGGGCTGGCGGCCGGCTTCTGACTAAGCACCGCGCCGGTACGAATAACAATACCGGCGTGATGCGGGCGGGCGGCGGTGGGCCCCTCAGTCATTCCTGGGCCCCGGCATTTGCCGGGTATGCCGGGTGCCGAAGCCAGCCCTGACTTGCAGATACCAGTGTTGAGATGAGTTTGGTTGGACCAGAACTTGATTCATTCAAGAATATTGTCCCAGGAAAAAGCCTTATTGTTAACGGGAATTAATGGACTTAACCTTGTATTACTGATGACCTGGGTTACCTAACTGTAGTTTATGGAGTTAATTAAAGGAAGTTTGAGTGTCAGGGTGTATTTCCACTGATGTCTGATTAGGTACTTATTTGGGATGATTTGTATCCTAGTATGTTGCTGATTACCCTCCAAATTCTTCTGAAATGTATATTGATAAGTTAATTTGTTCACCTTTTAACTTCACTGAACCCTACTCTGCTTCTTTAGAAATGTTTGATAATCTTACTTTGATATGTGACCATGTGGAACCTATCAATGTAGTACCATTGTGTGATACTGATAAGCTGTAGAACTTTGGTAGTCAATAATACTATAGAGACATGCTATAATGATTCTCCTCTTAATAATACCTGACAGTACTGTAGCAATGTCTGATGATGTTAATGAGACATAATGTAACTAAATTTGTTTAAACCAAGTGTTACCCACTCAATCTAGCAAGCAAGGGGGATGCCTTTGCTCCAATCTCCTCCAATCCTTGAGATTTGCAAAACCCTTGTTCAACAGCCACATCTTACTGTTATGTATTAGCTGCCGGGCCCCACTCGATTCTACCCTGTGTGCTCCACGTCTGGAGCTCTCTCACTTGTAGTACAGGCACCGCTCCTGCTTAACCACCGGCTCTTACTCAGCTGCTTGGGACTTACAGGTGCACTTCCGGGTCATGGAGAACGCTTCCGACAATAACAAAACCAATTGGCAGCACTCACCGGTCCTGGGTGTATTGCGGCTTTATTTGTTCAAAACATCAAAGCAGTACAGTGATCGTGATCAAGGGGTGGGGATAGGAGGATGGGAGGTATTCAGCAACCATTCAGACATCAACCTGTGAACCTACTCCAAACTGCTGGCATTCTGAAATTATGTATGGTTGGTAGGCCGGGTATAAAGTCATGCATGCAACATGATGCAATGATGATGTTGTGTCGAGTGATAACAGCAGGTAGAAGGATGTTCGTAAATTGATAGTCTGTTGGCCACTTCCACCAATAAGGATACTCAACCAGAGACCTAAAAATCATTTTGCTCAACCCTAGAATTCATGTATAGCTAATGTTTTAAAATGACATTAGTATTTTTTTTTATTTTATTTTCACTCTTTTCTCAGGTTTCAACAATTCATCAAAATGACAGTTGACTAGATTTCCATGGTGCGACTCACAAAAAAGTCAGATTCAAGAGAAGCAGATTTACTCTTCAATAAACCTGTTGCAACAGAAGCAAGATTCTAGAAATAGAAAACACTTTTGCAACAATATATAGGCAAGATAAATTATATTCCAATGGCTAGATTCCAATCATTAGATGGTTCATATCCCTCCACTGGCGCATATCTCACTATTCGATATGTCTGTTAATTTTAAGGTCATGAAGTAAACTAATGTGGTAGGCATTTTGTTTAGTAGCGAGCTATAAAACAATTCAATGGTGTGCCCTTTTGTACGCATATATGACAGTTACTAAAGATTAAAACTTGTCATATATGAAGATATATTTTATATTTAAAAGCTGAGGTTAGAGCAACATCTTAATTTCGGTTCAACTTTATCTCTGTACATAATTATCAGCCGCAAATCATCTGCTTTCTTCGGCTATCATTGCAGCTGTTATTTTGATAGAAACAATAAAAACAACATTACAATATAAATTGGATGAAGGGTGAAAGAAAAATCTACCAAGATGACATGTAAAATGTTGAGTTTCCTGATTATATTTCTTTGTAAATGAGTTCTGTTCTGGCAGTTGCAATAATTTTTATGAAGATACACACTGACAATTATTCTATATATGCCACGCAAAAAATTCTTACTTTGCTAGTGCTAAATTGACTTAATTGAAAATATGACAAATGCTATGGTCAGTAAATGTTATGCATTCGCAGGTTGACGAATTAGAAATGTTTTGTAACTGGATGACCTCTATAAAGGAATATGGATGTATTATCAAATCTGAGTGCTCGGGATCATTGGATAGTGGGATAATTGAGGGATGACAACATGTGGCTGCATTGATATGTTAATAATGCTATTAAGAATGTTCCCTTCATTAGGACAATAAATGCATGCTTTGGACATAGATTTATAGATGATTTTATGTGTTATTATTTCTTACTCCATTTTAGCACATGTCACATAATGTTTGAAATTCTCATTTCTGGAAATCTCAATGGTTCAGGAATACACATACATCAGATCCACTAGGGCATGTTCACATGCTGTACTTTTACTGCATTTTTTCCCATACATTTTACAGTAGAAAAATGTGGCTTTTTGCAATACCAACAAAGTGAATGAGATTTCTGAAAACGTATGCACATGCTACTTAGTGTTTAACTATTTTTCAAACCTGCAGCATACCAATTCTTTTGGCATTTTTGCTACATTTTGCATCCATTACAAGTAAGCAAATCATTAAACCCACCTTTTAATAGTATTCATGAAAAAAGCGAAACCCTCACTTTTGGATAAAGACAGGATTAAGACAGACCAAACAAACATAAACACAAGGCTGTATGCCTCTAATGCCTTGTCACCAATGTCACATGATAAATATCATTACGCATACAAGCAAGAGGCAACCTGCAATTATTTTTTTTTTTTAAATGCTAATTAACCTATCCTGCTACTGAATTCTGTGGATGTCATGTTTCCTATCATATTACATTTGATCTGCCCTCTTTCTGTGCTTTTGAATATACAAAAAAATATATAGCAGCACACCAAAAGAAAAGGTGCAAATATGTGGACTCTTATTTCCCCAGTATCAGCTGCATGCTAGCTTTCTTCACGCTGGCATGTAGCCAAAATGTTATGATGCCGAGTAAATAAAAGTCTACATTTTTGCAGTTTTTTTTGGTGTGCTACTATTTATTTTTTGACTAGAAACATGGTTGTACTCCTGATGAAGGAGCAGGGACACACTCTGAAATGCATTGAATAAAAGCACCATTGCCCTCTGATCCTTCATGATCCTTTTCCAATTACGGCTTGCGTGGATCGAATAGCACCATCCTTTCTGGATTACTATTTATTTTTGGTATATTGATCATACCAATGGATTTTTGGTTGGAAGACTTTTGCACCCGCTTTATTTTGGTTTAGTGCTATTCTGTTTTCTTTTTTTTATTGTGCTTCTAAATAGAAATGTTTTAGAACTTCTAAGCATGAGATTTGTCTAATTCACTGTATAATGTGTGCACACACATTTGTGCTCCATTTAAGAGATCCATTTTTTGCAGGCAAAATGGATCTTTTTTTTTTTGCAAAAAAGCATCACCATCACAATCATTCATTTGTGTTGCTTTTTGGGTCTGTGTTTTAATGCTGTGAGTTTGCTTTTTCAAAACAAAAATATAGTACTATTCCATAAGCAGGGGCAAGGGGAAAAAAGACAGACAGACACAGAGGCAAACAGAAACCCACACACTTTATTACCTTCCCCAAGGTCTGCAGTATCCAGTGATGGATTACTTCTGGGTCATTTTCACCTCTTGCAGGTCCTTTTAACTGATGTTTGGAAGGAACCCAATGCCGGAGCAAGAGTAAGGCTGTGGTCACAGTTGCCATGTTTTTTTTTAGTGATTTAACAACACTCATGCGTTTTTTCATGTCAGCATGAGTTTTGTAAGGTATGTGATGGCTCCCTGCGTTTTTGGCTGCGTTTTTGAATCTGCACCTAAAAATAGTGCTTGTAGTATTTTTTTGTGCGTTTTGAAAAACGCATGCGTTTTTGTAGAAAACGCATGCGTTTTTATAACATGGGTTCCTATGGGAAACGCATGCAAAAACGCATGTACACTTTTAGTGCCATTCAAAAGCGCATGCGTTTCCCATAGGAGCCCATGTTAAAAAAAACGCATGCGTTTCCGGATGTAGGAAACGCGTAGGAGAATAAAGAAGGATTGAACTGGACATCGTCCACTCGTTTTCTTTGATGTGAGTGAACTTGGCAGCACGGACTGTGATACACCTCTCTTCCCTAAGCTTCTGGTTTCGTCTTCACGTTTGTGAGACCGGTGGGAGTCCAGCAGCAGCCATCAGGATATTTATCCAAACAGGTCTACAAACCAGTTGTGGGTCTCACAACTGGAACAGGTGAGTGTTTCACTTTTCTCACCTTAACACAAGCTAGTGTCTTGTCCCCCCCCCCCTCTTCTTTTATTCCACAATAGTGGGTGAAAGGGGAGACTTTCAAAATCTTAAAATAACTGCCCTGGGTGCCGAAAGGAAGAAGTGAAGTATATCTTTTTTTGTGAAGGCTAAGTGGCCCCGGTAACACAGAGAGCAAGGCTTCCCACTGAATCCCGACCAGTAAATAGGGTATAGTTTTCAAACACCCGAATCCAGAAGGGCTTAAGTCTTTCTTTAAAATAATTTTTTAAGCTTCCTGGAGTTTGAAGGTGTTTTTTCACACCTGAAGGATGTGAATTTTGAAAACAGTGCCAGATGCGGCAACAGCTGAAAAGACCAGGACACTTAGAATGTCCATAAAACATCTGTTTAAGAGACCTAAAGGCATTTACCCAGTCAAAGGCCCCTGAAACCGGTGCTACACAAGGCTGGGAAACAGCTTTTTGCCTTTGCTACCTCCTTCTGTTCCTTATCTTCCTCTGCCTCCTCATCCTCCACATCATGCTCCTGGTCCTGGATTTGCCGATCCAGCAGCTGCAGAATTGGCTGTAGGTGTAACAACACCAGGCATGCTGCAATAACCTCCTGAGTGTGACATCTTCTGTCATGGGAATGGCATAGGAAACAGGTCACCTCCTGACAATGCACTCCTCATGTCCTTCTCTTGCATCTGAGTCCAGTGCTGGATCTGACTTCACTGCATATGAGGTCCAACTCGGGTAGTGCGCTGGAGGTCCAGGTGGCATATGTATCCTGTGCGGGCTGCTCCGATTCTGGTGTTGAAGCACACTCTGCCCCTGGGTTGGAGAGGTATATTACATCTCCCAGAGCAGGCATATCTTGCAGTTGATCCATCATTACCATCACTGTGAGATGGTGTCGGGTTCTGCTGTGATGCCCCTTTGCTTTGCCTAGAGGACAGCCTCTTCCAGTGCCAGGACACAATAACTTAGAAGATATTATTGTTTACACAATGTTGTTCCCTAAGTCCTCATTAACCTCTTCATGGGGTGTGTTGCAGAAGGCAGCTAACATACATTACAAATTCCATTCCCCATGCCACAGGTAACACTGGGCTTGTGGTTTTATCAAGTAATTATTGAAGCCTGACATATTTGGAGGAGAAATAAGGAAAACCAATAACTTTATTCAGTTCTGACCAATTCATTTGGAATGCTGAATAAGGCTGGTGGGCAGCAATACAAGGACAAGTTCAATATTAATGATACATACACTAATAATAAATGTTTATTTATATAGCGCCAACCTATTCCACAGCTCTTTACAATCTAGTGGTTTGTTTATGGGCGTTCATAGGTAACAATACAAAATATACAATAAGTAATTAAAGTAAAGAATCAAGGTAAAAAAAATAGAACAAACTAAGCATAGAAAGTACAATTACTTAAATCAGAGAAACAGTGTAAAAATAAAGCAAAGAAACAATGTAAAAAATACAGTGCAGTAACTAGATACAATAAGCATAGAATCAATGTAAAAAGTACAATTCGATAAATAAAGTAAAAATAAAAGTATATTATACATATCACACTTGTGCACATGCTAAAAATATGTATTCTAAAAGTATGGAATGAAATTACATAAAGTGATTGCATATTTTCAAGAAACAATATCCATAGTATGGTGTTTCATGAGTGTGAACAGAACTATAAGACCATGTAGGTGAAGTATATAATGGTCACTTGCTATTTTATATAAATTGCTATTGCATAAATGTAGAAGAGGTGGCCTCGCTGCTGATCCTCTGCAATAATAAAGGCTTGCTCGGCAAAAAAATAACAATAAAAAATAAAGAAAAAGAATTCATAAAAAAATTGTAAAAAAGCATTTTGCTCTCTTAAACAGATGTTTTGAGGACTGTGAGGCACCGCCGGCTTGGTCCCCATGGCCGGGGCGCATCACATGGAGGATCAAGGTATGATCCTGTCCACACTAGCCAGTTTTACTGTGATGATGTTATGTGATCCTACCCGGAACATAATGTGTTAAATCTGAGAGTGTGTGCTGTAGATCTGACATATAGATGAGCCTGATGAGCGGCTGTATAGGAACCATGTGTCCTAATTGGTAGCAGCCCAGGTGGGTGTGTCCTGATAATAGCAGCCAAGGTGGATGTGTCAGTGTGGGCATGGCAGGCACGATAAAGAGCCTGCCAGTTGATTGAATGGGAGATCATCATAAGCAAGACATTCATCAGCCAGAGAGCACCAGACTAGAGATTGAGCCAGAGATTGAGATCCAGTCTGAGTAAGAGCAGAGCAGTGCAGGGCTCTGTGGGTGTGCGGACATGAAGGGAGCGTGCAAGCTCCATACCGATGGCCAGGACCGGGGTCTTGACAGCTCCTGGAGTGGGGAAGTCGTGGCTGAACCAGGTGGAGGCTGATCCGGACGTGTGGCGAGATACATCCGGGAAGGAGCCCTTGGGGATGCTTGGTCTACCCGTGACTCAGGTAGCGAGACCCAGATCCGTGCCCGGTAAGAAGGCAGTTCCTGTATGCTAGAGTGAACTGTGTACTCTGTGCGTAAAATGTGCCAGGCGGGCATAGCCGTCATTAGGTCCAACTAAAGTAGTCAGTGAAGGAACCCGTTGAAGTGTATGTGTCTTTTAAGGCTTATGTAAAAGACCCAGCGAGTGTATGTAGCCCTACGGGAGGCAGACATGTGAATGAAGTGTAACCCCGTGTGTAAAGTGTGCCAGGCGGACATAGCCACAATTGGGTCCGACTAAGGTAATCAGTGAAGGGACCCGTTGAAGTGTATGTAGCCCTACGGGAGGCAGATGTATGACTTGTGCCAGGCGGGCATAGCCGCCATTGGGTCCGACTAAAACAGTCAGTGAAGTGACCCGTTGAAGTGTATGTACCAGTGGTCAGAAGCAGGGGTTAGAAGGGCTCCTAGAGTGGGGAAACCGTGGTTGAACCAGGGGGGCGCTGGTCTGGACGTGTGGCGAGATACGTCCAGGAAAGAGCCCTTGCGGGGATGCATGGCGTACCCGTGACTCAGGTTGCTCAATCCCTGTTCTGAACCCAGAGGAGCCACAGTCCATGGATAAGTATATGATGGGGTGTGAGCGTGTGAAAGGACGTATGTTATCCATGGATGCTTATATGTTGGATCACATGCGGTGTGAAAGAGCCCTTGCCAGGCTGGTCCCAACGTGTGGCGAGACACGGCCGGAGGGTGCCTATATTCCGGGGTAGTGTAGAGCTGGGTAAATAAAGCCAGACGGCAGGTACCGCCATTGGGACCCACAGGGCATGTTGATGAATATGGTTAATTATGTAGTGCTAATGCATGGGGATCGTGTAGATAGGCCGGAGGCCGTGACCACCACGGGAGCGGTTGTTAGTGCTCCAAGGGTTCGAAAGAGAGGTGGTGACAGGTCCCGGGTAACTATAGGACGTTATGTGCAATATATGTGTTCTGTAATGTTATATGTAAATGTATTGTGTATTTATGTATTGTGCTTATAATCAGTGTGCAATATGTCAAACAAGCTACCCGACTTATGTTATGTATGTGAGCAAATAAACGGGTAGTCATTGGTTAAATTATAAGCATATAAGCACGTGTTTGTGTCGTTATGCCGCAAGCGAGTTCCCCGGGTGGCTACCTCACAGGACATTGTAAGGTGCCTGGACTTAACACCCTGCAGGTGTTAGAAACCTGAAAACTCTAGGAAGCTTAAAAAAAGTATTTTAACGATATGCAAAAATTCCACAGGTTGAAAGAAAACTGTAAACCCGATGGTTGAGAACAGTCCTAACTGTAAAGTTAGATGTTGTTTCCAGCCAGCGAGACTTTCAGCAAGCATTTTCCCAATAAATTAGGGAAAGTTTTAGGGCCATTTTAAATATCAAACTTTTTTCCCAAACAATGCCACATTCGCCGATTTGTTGGTTAATTGCTCCAGTTTCCGATCACGAACAGAATTTGCAATGTTTGTGTTGAATTTGAAATTGGCAAACATTTTCATGGAGAGGTCGCTCATCTCTAACCTATAAACAGAAATCCCTGTCGCATGCTTCCTTTCTTTTTCAAATTTACTTTTTATTTTACCTTGTTTTACTTGTAAACTCATTCCAAATAAAATATTTCCTTATTGTTTCCTGCCTGTCCTTTCTTTTGACAGCAGGATATATCACGTGACAGCAATTAATGCGTCATTCCACACTCCCATCGGCGGTCACATGATGTGATCGCAGGGTGCCAGTAAATTGTCATAATATCCTGAGTCAGCTGATGACCCCTGTGTCTGTGATGACTAACTTCCTGTGAACGCCGGATAAGCCCCCGTATTCATTGGATGACATAATATGTGTTGTACAGAGAGGTGCTGGGACACACTCCTGTAAAGCTCAAGCGGTGGTATGATCATAGCTTTAAGTCCCCTAAAGAGATAATTAAGCAATAAAGTGAAAAAAAGGTTTTAAAAACATTAAATAATTACATAAAATGGAAAAGTTAAAATCCCCATCTTTTTCCACATTGAAAATAAAATAATAAATACATACAGAATGCACAAAATTGTTATTGCCGCACTTAGAAAATGCCCAGTATATCAAAATCTATTATATAATTGCCGTAGCGACTTCCGTCGGAGCGGCGCTGCTTCCGGTCGCTTGGTTAGCGAGTCCGAGCTGCTTCTCCTGGACTCTCCCCGTGGCCGCGTAGCGGCCACGGCGACTCCCGAAGCAATGCCCGCAAAGCGGGCATTGCGAGTCGTTGCAGCCTAGCGAAGCAATGCCCGCGAAGCGGGCATTGCGAGTCGCTACACCGCTAACCAAGCCACCGAAGCCGAAGCCCATACTACTGTAGTGTACACCGCTATAGTATACTACAGTCCCATGCCCATAAGCGTCATGGGACTGTAGTATACCATCGCGCTGTACACTACAGCCATCGCGCTGTACACCGTCGCACAACTCCCACTACCCTAAGCCCATACTACTGTAGTGTACACCGCTATAGTATACTACAGTCCCATGCCCATAAGCGACATGGGACTGTAGTATACCATCGCACTGTACACTACAGCCATCGCGCTGTACACCGTCGCAGAACTCCCACTACCCTAAGTCCATACTACTGTAGTGTACACCGCTATAGTATACTACAGTCCCATGCCCATAAGCGCCATGGGACTGTAGTATACCATCGCGCTGGACCCCCCAGCATCAGCCCCTACCCCTAAGCCACTACCCTGACCTCTGCCGCAAGCCCCTACCCCCTGCCGCCCTAACCCACTACCCCGCCGCGGCAGCCCCTACCTCTAAGCCAATACCCCGCAAGCCCCTACCCCCTGCCGACCCCGCCGCTCCCGCCGCTGCAGCCCCTACCCCTAAGCACTACCCCCTGCCGCCCTAACCAGCAGCCCTACCCCTAAGCCACTACCCCGACCTCTGCCGCAAGCCACTACCCCTGCCGCCCTAACCCACTACCCCGCCGCCTACCCCGCCGCAGCAGCCCCTACCCTTAACCGCCCTAACCCCTAACCCACTACCCCGCCGCCGAAGCCCCTACCCCCTGCCGCCCTATACCCTAAACCACTACCCCGCCGCCGAAGCCCCTACCCCCTGACGCCCTAATCCACTACCCCGCCGCAGCCACTACCCTCTGCCGCAAGCCCCTACCCCCTAACCCGCACCTAACCCCCTACCCCCGATTCCACACCTAAACCCCTACCCCCCCCCTGCCCCCTAAGCCCCGCCGCACCTAAGCCCCTATCCCCTAAGCCCCGCCGCCTCCTAAGCTCACACCGCTAACACCTAAAGCCCTACACCCCAAGCCCCGCCGTCCCCTACCCTAACGCCGCTGTCACCTAACGCCCTACACCCTAAGCCCCCGCCGTCCCCTAACCTAACGTCCCCGTCGATCACTTACATGCCTTCAAGTCATCTGATCGTCCGTCCGATCCACAAGTCCTCCGTCCGGCCAGGCGTCCTCTTCCTCCGGCCCCGGGGGTCTTCTCTCTTCTTTCCGCCATCTCCGCCTCTTCGTCCGGCCCCGGGGATCTTCCACCTCCGACGTCCTCTTCCTTCTCATTAAGATAGAATGGAAGAAAAATCCCCCATTCTACCTCAATGAGATCTCAGGCCCTCTTCTGATTGGTCGCTGTATACTGCCCTCAGCCAATCAGAAGAGCCCCTCAAAACTGAGACGCAGTTCTCATTCAGGTCCGCCTTTTTTTTTACCCATTGACATACATTACCGGTGTGTCGCCGATTTTATGGCCGCCCACCTGGTTCTATTTGTCGGCCCTAAAATCGCGGACACACCGCTAATGCATCTCTATGGGCAGTCAGCCCGAATTCGGATTGAACGCCGACCAATCAGAATTCGAGCTGACTGCCCATAGACATGCATTAGCGGTGTGTCCGCGATTTTAGGGCCGACAAATAGAACCAGGTGGCCGGCCATAAAATCGCCGACACACCGGTAATGTATGTCAATGGGGAAAAAAAAAGGCGGACCTGAATGAGAACTGCGTCTCACTCTGACTTAAAAAAATAAATAAATTAAATAATAAAAAAAATAATTTAAAAATAATTAAAAAATAATAAAAAAATAAATAAAAAATATTAAATAATTAAATAAAAATAATAATAAAAAAAAAAAAAAAAATGCGGACCTGAATGAGAACTGTGTCTCACTCTCACTTAAAAAAATAAATAAATTAAATAATAAAAAAAATAATTTAAAAATAATTAAAAAATAATAAAAAAATAAATAAAAAATATAAAATAATTAAATAAAAATAATAATAAAAAAATAAAAAAAGGCGAACCTGAATGAGAACTGCGTCTCAGTCTGACTTAAAAAAATAAATTAATTAAATAATAAAAAAAATAATTAAAAAATAATTAAAAAATAATAAAAAAATAAATAAAAAATAATAAATAATTCAATAAAAATAGTAATAAAAAAAAAAAAAAAGGCGGACCTGAATGAGAACTGCGTCTCAGTCTGACTTAAAAAAATAAATAAATTAAATAATAAAAAAAATTATTAAAAAATACTTAATAAAATAATAAAAAAATAAATAAAAAATAATAAATAATTCCATAAAAATAATAATAAAAAAAATAAATATATGCTAATTATATCAGCCCTTCCAGCGGACCTGAATGAGAACTGGGTCTCAGCCTAAATAATAAATTTAATAATAAAAAAAATAATTAAAAAATAATTAAAAAATAATAAA